>BTPG01000002.1:255100182-255352682 GCA_036245525.1 Semisulcospira habei | reverse complement strand
AAATTAAAAAAAAGGACAAAAAAGTTTACTAACTTTTCTAAACTCGTTTTTTTTTTTACCAAATAGACAAACGATTCAGAAAAACAAGAAGCATATTATAGACTACTGCTGTTTTTGCACAACCACTGCGGACCCACCCAGTCCCCACTGGCAGTGAAGAAGTAGGTCACGGTACATATTTAAATGAGGTAGGTGAGGCTTGCAGTAAGTGGACCGTTTGGGTTTTTTTTTTGGTTTTTTTTTTTGTTGTTTTTTTTAACGTCTTCTGCCTTCTTTGGCATTTTGTACGGCGGCAGTATGCTGGAATTAGCTTTAAATCTCTTGACAGATCAGAAGAGATAAGTTTGGTGCTTTGATTCATCCCAGCCTTGGCTTAACCAGCGTACTCTTTTTGGCGGCTAGTTTGAGTTGCCAAGCGGATAGTGATTTGAGGTGTGTACCAGAAAATCGTGCATTTACTCCTTCACTGCCAGTGGTCGCAGGTTTTGTTTCTTAAATATGTGTCAGTTCAACGCTAAACAGCCCGTCAGCTGCCAAAGGAACATGAATATTCTTGCAAGTGGTGTCAGCAATAGGCAAAGATCCTCACGAGCCCCGGCAGCTGCAAGGGTCATAAGGATCTTTGTCTCTTGCACTCAGTTGGGTAGCGGTTCAATTTATATCGACAGTGAAGGGGTTACTTTATATTTTCGTCTGTGATATTGGACCTCAGCTGCAGCGTAGAGCCACAAATTACCAATCGCAGACAAGAATACTTTTTTTTTTTAATTCCGCCGCTACCACTCCTTTTATTCAGTGGCGAGTTTGATTTTCATTAAGCTTTGTTTATCCGTGTTTCAGTTTCATTTTAAATGTGCCACGGTTGCTCGTGGCAACCGAACTGTCATTTCAAATGTGCCACGGCTGCTCATAACAATCGAACTGTCTTCTCAATGAATCATCGCTCAGACTCCACTGAGGCGGTCTCGCACAGAACACACATACTTTGCTGCCATCAGTGGACGATTAGTCCTGACAGATCACTGAGTCTCTCGCCTTTTTCTGCAAGAGCCGGACTCCCATCTGCAAGAGGCATAGATTCTCATGAGCCCCCGCAATGTCGGGGGCTCATGAGGATCTATGCCTCTTGCCGATCTCATCGATGTTGCTGTTCCTGAGGCGGAGTGATTGTTGGAAGTCCGACCGAAGATGGGGACAGCTTCATTAACACCGTAACTGCCGGGGCAAGGTGAATGCTACCCATATGGAAGAAACATAAACCCTCATGAGCCCCGCAGTCGCGGGGGCTCATGGGGGTTTATGTCTCTTGTTAGTCATGTGCTCTTTTTCCCTATTTTTTGGTCCCATTTAATCCGTGTTTTTCAGGCGAACATTGGTCAGTGTTATCAGTCCTTGTCATTTATACGCGCAGTTTGTGATCACTGGCAGCGCAGGGGTTCACTATGGTCAGACACCCATCTGCTAAAGGCGACCCCACCAAAGAGAGAGAGAGACTGAGAATGGAGAGGGGTGGGTGAAGAGAGAGAGAGAGAGAGAGAATCTCTTTCTCTTTCTCCCTGTCCTATTCCAAATATCGCAACCGATCAGCCAATAGGTACTTCACAGGCTACTTCTGGTCCTGGCATTTCTTCCATTTCAACAAAACCTTTCTGTATCTGCGAGAGGCACAGATCCTCAAGTGCCTCCGCATCCAACAGGGACTCATGATAATCCATGTTTCTTGGCACTCTTTCTTGGCATTTGTATCCGCTAACGTAGGAAATGACTATAGTGTCCACATGACGCATGGAACTCCTTGTCATTTCTATTTCCCTGTCATTGGCAAGCTGCTTTCTGTGCGCCTCTGATCGTGTTTGCAGCCACACCATTCCTTGTTTGTTCTTCATCTAACGGCCACTCTCACGCTTAAAAGTTCCTATAGAACTTCATCTTTCTGAGAAGAAGATAAGGTCAGTGTGGTACCGAAACCCTTCGTGCCGGCAGGGATTTTAGATACATTCCCTAGTGCAAGAGGTATGGATTTTCTTGTCTCTTGCGGCTACACAGTACGCAAAAGGCTATCGGGCCGAAGTCGACCGCAGTGGGCCCGCGCACATTCGTGCGCGGGCCCACTGCAGCTGACTTCGGCTGGATGGCCTTCGCGTACTTGCTAGGCTTGTTCGCAACGGAACGATGTCGCAACATTGAATAGGACGGGTAATGCTAGGACGAAACAGAGATGTTAGTAAAATGTGTATATAGCCTTCTGAGCCGATGCAGATCTATGTATCTTGCAGAAGGATCAGGACCTCTCCACGACAAGACGGTGTCACCACGTCTGACAAAAAGCCGAATAACGGGGAGATTCTGATGAAGTGTAAGAGGCCACACTCATCACCCCGTCGCACTTTGATGAAGAATCGAACCTAATGCACACTCGAAATGTCCGCGTTCCTCTATAGGTGTACACAGACCTCAAAGGTCCTCGTCGGTCCTCCTCAGTTGCGTGCTGGATGGTTCTTGAGGTTACGTTGGCCGAGCGGAAGTCCTGAGCAACATGCCGGAGTTAGAGAAGAGTTAAACCAGATACCTTTGCTTGTGTTTTGCTTAAAGCGGCTGATTCTGTTTACGGTTTTAGGACCGCCTGTCATAAATCCTCTGAAGGACGAAAAGTGTGTATAGTTTAAATAATGAAAAGATCCTTCTTAAAAGGAATATCGTCCGTAGCAGTCAAGGAGTTAAAAATCTACAAGAGGAGTAGATTTATATGAGCTCTACTCCATAGCAACCTCAAATTGGCGATGTGTACTGCTGGCTGAGGATATTATAAGTTATTGGTAGCATGGTGGTGAGGACCACAGCTCTGTACACGCTGATCTTGGTGCCTGTTTTCAGCTGTTGATTGTGCCACACCCGCTTGAAAAGTCGCCCGAAAGCGCTGTTCGCTTTTGCCAGCCTGCTGTCAAGCTCCTTGTCCAGCTTGGCGTCCGACGTGATAATGCAGCCAAGGTAAGTAAACTGGTGCACTGACTTTAGATCAGACTCGCCAATGGTGATGTGAGGAGGGCGATACACTGTCTTGGGTGCCGGCTGATGGAGGACCTCTGTCTTTTTCAGACTGACCTCGAGTCCAAAGAGCTGGGCAGCATCTGTATGGTTCCGAGTCCTGGGCCCTCTACCGCAGCCAACTACGACTCCTCGAACGCTTCCACCAGCGCTGCCTGCGTACCATCCTGGGCATTCACTGGAGTGACTATGTCACCAACGTCGAGGTCCTTGAACAGGCTGAAACTGTGAGCATCGAGGCTTTGCTGCTGCGGATACAGCTCCGCTGGGCGGGGCATGTCTCCAGGATGGAGGATCATCGCCTACCAAAGATCATCCTGTTCGGCGAGCTTGCTACTGGACACCGTGACAGAGGGGCACCAAAGAAGAGATACAAAGACTGTCTCAAGAAGTCACTTAGTGCCTGCTAAATCGACCACCACCAGTGGTCTTCGCTTGCTGCGGACCGTGACACCTGGCGCTCCACCATTTACAAGGCAGCTGTCTCCTTTGAGGACTCTCACAGAGCTAGCCTTAAGGACAAGCGGCTCAGGAGAAAAAACAGAGATGCCGCAGCTCAGAACCCCGGCCATACCTTCCCCTGCAGCCACTGCGGTCGAACCTGCCTGTCTCGGATTGGCCTCCGCAGCCACGAACAAGCCTGCAGACGTCGTGGGCAACTCCTATAAAATCTTCGTTCGCGAAGTCAAGCCAAGAGAGAGAGAGAGAGAGAGAGAGAGAGAGAGGGTAGCATGGGTTCGCTACACGGACCCTTGTAGGCCTGAGGGAGGTAAAGGAACCATTGTACCCCGAAGGCCTTTGACCTCCCGAAGGCGTACAAGGGTCCGTGCAGCAAACCCCTGCTACCAATAACGTATTTGTTTTCATTTCTCTACTATTTTCGTAAAGAAATCAAACTGAAATCGTCCGTCCTGGATCACGCCAGACATGACTGACTTCAAAAGAATATACATGTATATACATAATAGACTTATGACTTAATTTAATATCTTTCATGACTTTACCGTCTGCATGCCGGCCAGCAGCATCGTCTACAAATTCTCAATGGAAGAGGTGCGTGACTGTTTGCCTAAAAAATTGTGAAATTCTTCAATAAAATAGCACATAGGATGCTCATGTGCTTTCGATTTCGCAAAGATTCTTTCTTTAGTGGTCTGTTAACACTATTGCGGCAGATGTGTGCTACAAACAACTTCAGCAGTGTGCCTGCTGTTTCGAGCACTAAGTAACGTTGTACTTTAGAACGTTTTGGTGGTATTTTATAGAACAAAACTGGCATACAAGACGCTTCTGAAAGAGGGCTACAAAAAGTCCGCCATTAGTCGCTACAAGGGTTTTTGTAGCTCGATCATGTGGTACAGTTTGCGCTAAAGAGATTGGTCGTGTGACGTAGGGATAAAACAGTCCTTTTTATAGCGAGTGTTCTTTCTCCACAAACGAAACTTCCTTCGTCCTCAGTCTGGCTGGATCATATTTTCACAATCGAAAGTTTTCATATTGCTGGACGGACATCCAAACCCACCAAGCAACCAACGACCTTAAAAGACCTCAGATCAGCCCATAGATGTTTTCCAAAGCTGGCAGCTTTCAAGCCCAACAATAGCGGTCTGCCCGTCCTAGAGGAGAAAGAAAGAGATGAAGCAAAAAGAAAAAAACGCAAAAATAAAAAAGCGATTCCAAGCTTGAACAGTCTTGCTTCTCATCGCTTTTCAATACGCTTTGTGTGCACAGAGAGAGATCAAAGGGAGCGCCCCGGGCGCCGACAAAGTTGATTGGCTTTGACGATGCATTTTGCATGAAATGTCTCCGTCAATGAAATTTCTTGAAATAAAATAAACCGCCTCTGGCAGACGCTGTTTACACAGCCCATCCAGCGTGAAGCTCCAAAGCTGAGCCAGCATTAGCAACCATGAAGACAGCCATCTCGGTATGCAAGAGGCATAGATTTTCATGAGCCCCGGCGTCAGCCGGGGCTCATGAGAATCTATACCTCTTGTTGGGACCTGTCAGACTTATTCACTTACATATCTGTGCACCTCACACAAACAGACTAACAGGACTTTTATTCTATGATTTAATGGATCATAGGATTCTATTTTCATGCGTTAATTCTGCACAGAATGAGATTTCATACCAAAGGTCAATGGTGTATTTTACGGCGTTTATGCGGATTTTCTTTCACTTTCTTCCAAAAATCACAGAAATGTAAACATGTTAACGCAGCAGATCTTTTGAAAACGAAGTCTTCCACACACGATTATGAGTTGTATGCCGATATATGTGAATCTGGACTATACAGCCTAAACTGAGCCGTAAGAGCCAAAGTCACAGACTAGCGCACAAAACAACCCATAGACTGTGGAGTGCCCCGCAGCAGATTACGCATGACAGAGTTTGTCGTCTGCTCTAGAAACATTGATTTTTGTTTGAAGGACATTTGGAGGACATCAACAATATTTTTCTATTTCGCGGTCGACTGACTCTGTCTGCGCTGTCTACGTGGCGAATCGCAGACACTTCATTGGGGGAAAAAAATATAGTCCTGCACGAAAAAATAACATAGAAAAAAAGGTCCCAACAGAATATAGTTTTTGTAAAGTTGTCAATGCAAGATAAAGCGAGAAAACGCAGCAAAGCACAAACATTTCACTGGAAAAAAAAATGTTATGCACATACACAAAAAGAAAAAATGGAAAGTCCCATCAGAGAATTTACAACGTTAACTGTCCATTTTTGTTATTGCGAAATAAACTAAAATTCAGACGGTAAAATATTGCCACAAGCCAAAATGAGAACGTTCTTGTAATCATTTTGTGACGGTCCTCATCAGTTTTCCGTGTGGCAGCGGCCGAAAGTTTTTCCATCACTTTACAGCACAGAGAAACCTGCAATGTTCAATACTGGATATGGCAATCACTTCAGTGCAGATCGCATCTGAATTGTGTGCTGGACTGTGACTTGGAACCTTACGGCCTGTGGCAGTAAGGTTCAAAGTCACAGTACAGCACATCAGTATACACAAATAATGAAACCTGATTCTGTGCCAATAACAAGATTTTTTTCTGGCATGGCAGACGAAGACATGCGTGCTTTCGCAAGCTCTTCGTCCATCTCCGGCACATCCGAGCACTTACACGAGGAGTAACTCTGCACCAAAAGATGTGTCCTAAAATAGCCTTCTTCACGGCGAAATAATGTTCTTCGAAAACATATTTTCGCTCAGTGCGTCAGACTGCCGCGGAAGAGGATACAGCGCATAAGAGTGACCGAGAAATCAGAATTTGTCCCAGTGTTAACCCTTTGGGTGTCGGCTGCGATTTTGGTCGAGGTGATCTTTACAGGAATCACCTCGACCAAATTCGCTACCTACACCCAAAGGTTTAAAAATTTGCATGTGTGTGCTTGTGAGATGTTTTGAAGTTACGGCCAAGAGCTTTTCCCATGTAAATCATTCTACTCATGCGAAGCTTCGACTAGCTGTGCAAGATTTAATTTCCTTCATGTCTAGAACGTGACTCACGGAAATGTGCAATGATTTTTGCGTGTAGTATATGAATTGACGAGTCTGTAAATAGTAAAAGTATAACCTCCTTTTGAAAACAAGGACTTATGAAACATAAAATGTGTTTATTCCAGTTGCAATGATGTTTGCCATGTAGTATATGAATCGACGAGTCTGAAGGTATAAAAACCTACGTTCGCAAAAAAGGACCCATGAGACATAAAAGGTGTTTATTCAATGTGCCGCACATCCTCTTCCTAGTCTCGGGTGCAGGACCTTGCGTGTTTGAATATGTGCGTGAGTGAGTAGCCTTTTGGATGATAAATAGTTGATTGATTCCAGCTTCCTCCAGGTTTTTCTTTGATCCTCCTGCCGGTCCATCGGCCAACACTCTACCATCTGCCAGAGGCATAGGGTTTCTTGACCCATTGCAAGCTGCAGGGGCTCATGAGAAAATAGTTGCTCTTGCTTCTTAGGTAGGCGAGTCCAGTTTTCTTACATTTTTGATGACTCTTACTCGATGAATCTGCTTCAGTAACTCATACATTAATTAACTCATTTTCTTTCTCCGTACACACTGCACCAAGATATGGATCGACCTTGATAGTTTAAGGGTGGTGCCAGAATAGCTTGGGGCCTGCAGGCGCCAAGCTATTCTGGCACCACCCTTGAAATGCCATGGTCGAAATGTCTTCTGACCTGTATTGTGCTGAACCTTCAAAAGTCAAGGCAACGCCTAAATTTAGGAATCTCCACCTCATGGTTCAACCTATTCCTCTCCTCCTCAGATGGAGAGGTCTTCTGTTGAAGCCTGTGACAGTACCTGCAGCTTCTTTGTGTTGTCAGTTGTGTATGATTATAAGCAAGGGGGGGGGGGGTGGTGGTGGAGAGAGGGACGGATAAGAAGAGATACTGGCACATGTATGAACAGGAATCCCACGGTGGAAGGAAATCTGTGACCAGACCCAGCAGATCAAAGCACAGTCTTCCGTCCGTCGCACGTGGCGCAAAGGAGCATAACACAGGAGCGCGGCGGCGGGGGTGGTGATGGAGGTGGTGGTGTTTATTAGGACTGTGTGTGTGTGTGTGTGTGTGTGTGTGTGTGTGTACGTGTGTGTGTGTGTGTGTGTGTGTGTTTGTGTGTGTGTGTGTGTGTGTGTGTGTGTGTGTGTGTGTGTGTGTGTGTGTGTGCGAGTGTTGGGGTGGGGAGGTGTTTATGTGTGAGGGGGTTGGCTGGTTTGTTGTACATTGCTTAACCAATTACATCCTGAGGCTGATTTTAAAAAAAATACTTATAACCTATGAAAGTTACATTACATATTAAGAGACAGATTGACGTCCAGATCGCAACAAGGCTTTCTCGGGGCGTTTCTGAGGCTGCTTTTGAAATAAAAACAAAACCAGAATATTGCATGTATGTCGCCAGCCTGTCTAATATGCAAAATAAACCTAAATCAAAAGCTAGGGACGCTGAACCTACGGAATGCTATAATTTGCCGTATCCCAATTTACAAAAAAAAGAGTAGAAAATCATTACAGTTACAAAATATGTATAGGGGAATGATATATATTTTAAAATGCATTAACCACAAACAAATAATTTATCATCTCTTCGGTGCAACATATCATTTAGCAACACACATCGAGCATAAAGGACTACAGGCAGCGCAGACATTAGGTTTTTTTTTTTAAAGTGCAGATGACTGGACGAAGGGTAGACATGAATATAATTATGTCCCAGAAAAAAAAAAAGACCTGTGGGGCGGACCCTGAAAACCAAAATGTATTTATCCTGGGGTGAGTGTGTGTGCAGAGCGGGGGGGGGGGAGCGGGGGGCGGAGGGGGGGGGGAAGAACTAGGGGTTCCGAAAGAATGATCTGCGCTCAATGTCGTGGAAAGAATGTCTCAAACAAAAACGTTTGAAGCCCGCCCACACATTTCCACTGGAAACATTCGCCCCTATGAGGTTATCACTTCCAACTAAAACTGGATCAAGCTTGAAAGTTCAGCTTATTGACAGTGCCTGATTAGGCGCCCAGCCAGCATATTTAGCACTACCCTTGAACTATTAGCTGGCCCGTCTGTTAAATGCATGCAGATGTTTAACCCCTTCACTGAAAAGTGACGCATACCGTGTGTTTTTTTTTAAATCGCTGTCACTGATGAGTTCACCGTCAAACAACTAGCCGTAAAAAAAAAAACCTGAAACATGGACATACAGTGCTTTCAGAAAAAGGCATAGATTCTCATGAGCCCCCGCAAATGCAGGGGCTAATGAGAATCTATTGCAGTTGGGAGTTGCTCATTTTTCTCGGCCTTGAAGGGGGTTATCCAATTTAGCCCAGACGCCCGACAGCAGAAGGATCGACCATGATCAGTCAAGGGTAGGGCCAGATTAGCTTAGCGCCTGACGGCGCTAAGCTAATCTGGCACTACCTTTGAATTCTCATGGTCGATGCATCTCCAGCAACTGGTACATAGTCGTTGTGTAACACCTACACAATTTGGGAAATGTGTCAGTGGGGTTAAATGGGTTAAAGGGCATTATTGACATGACAATAGGCTTGTTTCGTCTGACGTTTCAACAAATTCCCGGGACGTTTCTGGAAACACTATTTCACGCACATCTCTTTCGGTGGTATATTGCGACAGTCTGCTCTCTAACTTGGTACTGACCCCAGAGCATGACGTTTGAGTCACGACACGAGGGAGAGTCCAAAACAGTCTATAGCTACTCGAGATCTTTTTGTCTCTCCCGTTTTTAGAACCACCCACATGGTTAGAAAAAAGGGGGGGGGGGGGGGGGGACTTGAAGGAGAGAGAGAGAAAAAAAAAAAAAAAAACGGGAAGAAAATTCCACCATGTCCCACTACTAAAATAAAGCCTGTAGACAATAGACAGCGGCCCAAAACAAAACAGACAATGTAGACAATAGCCAAAAACAAAACAGGAGCGGGTTGTGGGCCTTTCACCTTTTCCACTGACAAGATGCAGGCCGCTTGGGGGCGCCAGTGTTGTGATTGGCGTGCTGAGGTTGGCTGTCGTGCTCCTTCCATCTGCAAGTGGCACAGAGTTTCATAAGCTATTGCAGCCTGCTGGGGGCTTAAGTGAATTAACCCATTTAGCCCCGACGCACTATAGCAGGAGATGGATCGACCATGATAATACAAGGGTAGCGCCAGATTAGCTTGGCGCCATCAGGCGCCAAACTATTCTGGCACTACCTTGAATTGTCATGGTCTAGCCATTTCCTCCAACACACCTCCAAAATTTGAGAAATGTGGTCTTGGAGTTAAATAGGTTAATGCTTCAGTCCCTTTGAACAGTCCTTCCTATAAGTATATTTACAGTTGATAGCTTGGCGCCTATGGGCGCCAAGCCATTCTGTCACCACCCTTGAACAATCATGCTCGATCCATGTCTTGCTGTGGTGTGTCGGGGCTGATTGAGTTAATCATCGGAAACACTTTACTGACGAGCAAAAGAAATGCGACATTTTTTTTTTTTGCAAGGCGTAGACTTTCATGAACCCCTGCAGCCGTACGTACGGAGACGTTTTTGTTACGCAGTCAAGGGGACTGCCAGCAACGCTATACGACACTTCCCCAGCTATTGATGCGGGGCGTCTTGAATGAACTAAAAGTCTCTCAGCAAGCTTGTTCCACCTACAAGTGACAAAGTATTATCAAGACGCTCTGCAGTCAAAGGGTGTCACTATGGGGAGGACTATAATATTATGTTCTCTGATGATGCGCTTCAAACACTGCTACTCGACCGAGGACACCATCACTGCATGTATTTTTTTCTCAACTGCCCCAATAAAATGTATACCTCTGAAATCAGTCTCAATATACTTTTCAAGTTCAATTTCAACAGTTCTAACATATCTGCCTCCTCATGCGAAGAGAGTCATCCGGGGTTTAAACCAGCCACTACGTCCTGGATGTCTGGCGTTCCGCGGACGGCACACGGGAAAAAGGCTGAGCAGGCGAAGGTCACCCAGATAAAGCACTGGGCAGTCTTCAACCAGCCTTTTCTGTATGCAAGAGGCACAGATTCTCATGAGCCCCTGCTGTTGCAGGGGCTCATGAGAATCTATGCCTCTTGCTGTTATGGACCCTCCACATTTACATTCGTCATTTGTCCTTAGATTGAGGACGTCGTGACAGCTGAAGCGACTGTAAGGCATACTTCGAGCATACACCCCATGTGCTCTTTGTCAGATAGGAGACGGGGTGGGTTGAGCATGTACCATTAAACCTAAATGCGGCGTAAGCCACCTCGGATTGAGGAGCACGGACTGTAAGAATCTTACATATATATCATTATTTAACCCTTTGGCTGTCGGTAGCGTTTTGTGTCGCGATGAGTCCTGCAGGGAAAGTAAAGTTAGTCTATAGCATTATCGTAAGACCATTATCGCTAGATATATCAAGAACATTTATAAAGGAGATATGAGCTATTAACCCTTTGCCTGTCGGTTAAGCTTTTTGTCAAAAAATGCTACCGACACCCAAAGGGCTAAACATTCCACAGAAGGTGGGGCAGTAGTGGTGGTCACCGAGCTTTCAAATTTCTTTGGCTTTTCGTGTTACAAGTCCACTGCTTTATATCATCAATCTCTAGTGTGCAGAATTTACTGTCACACAAAAATGTTGGTCTTGAACATGACATCTCGAGTCAATCGTCAATGGTAGCGCTACCCTTGAGACATGACGTCATGGTCGACCTAATTTTTATTGGGCGGCGCCAGGCTAATTAGACAGTACTCGTGTGCTATCACAGTCGATCATGCTTCCAAGGCTGGCACAGTTCAAGAAGGTCAGACAGATAGAGAAGGCACTCTGAATATCTCCGCCGCAGGCTCCATGTGCTCAAGGTGCTCAGTGTCAGGTGAAGTGCATAACGTGCGGGGTTGTACGTGCAGTGTCCTGCTGAGCCATTGTTAAGGCGAACTTCTCTAGGCAATAAAGGTTAACCCTTTGTCTGTCAGTAGCGTTTTTTGTCGCCATGATTCCTAAGGGTCTGTCGGTAGCGCTTTTTGACGCGATGATTCCTGTAGTAATCATCGTGACAAAAAACGCTACCGACAGACAAAGGGCTAATAGTTCACAATATCTCCTTTTTAACTCATTCTGTCCGCAACACATCACAGCAAGATATAACTTGACCATGATAGTTGAAGGGTGGTGGCAGAATAGCTTGGCGCCTGTAGGCTCCAAGCTATTCTGCCACCACCCTTCAACTATAATGTCGATCTGTCTCTAGAATTGTAATGCAGTCCTCAGAGGTTAACTTCAAAATGTGGGTATTTCGTACCTCGGGCACAATGGGTTAAATGTCCTTTATATATCTAACAGGACTAACTTCACGTTTGTTTGAATGACGTAAAATGAAAGACTTTCCTGCTCTGTTTTTCAGTTTTGTCAGTGGCTCAAATGCTCCCCCTCCCTAACCTCCCCCACCCCAATCCCCTCGCCACTTGGAGAAAGTCAAGGTGCATGAGCCGACAAACACAGTTTTTGTGTCCGCAGATACGGCAAAAGATACAGCACAGGGATTTCCGTGTGGCCTCGCCGAAACTAAATCAGGAGTGTCATAAGACTGTCAAACTATATACATGTACATGCTGGACTTACGAGGTTGCTTATTTCGACTGTTCTTTGAAAAATACTCACACAGCTCTAAGATGGCTGACATGAGATGAGACGAACCCGCGAAACAATGATGTGAGCATTTTCTGTTGTAAACAGCTTTTGAAGCGTGTTGAGGTGCGCCAATCCTCAAGATGGGCGCAGACCGTGTTTTGAAATAGTCACGTCGTAAATTCAGCAACAAAAAAACCCAGCGGTCTAAAGAACATGGACACAAAGTGGTTTAAAGGCATAGATTCTCATGAGCACCCGCAACTGCGGGGGCTCATGAGGATGTATGAGGATTATGTCTCTTACAGTAAGATCGTTTTCACTTTTCCTTGGCAGTCAAGCGGTTAAAACGAAAGACGACAGCTGTACTGAATTGATTTCTCCAAAACGTTGGACCAAACTCATTCCGGATAAAAAGGCTACAAGAAACGTCGTGGTCTGGGTGCGACAACATGAGGTCAAGTGTTTTAATCTTTGCATAGTCAATATTTGTACTGACTCATTCCTCCACCTCTTGGCTTTGATATCACGCTCGTGGTGGCAAACACTTCATTTAGGGTTTCAAGAGATAGCATCATTGCCATTGTGCAGTGGCCACAGCGACCACGGCTCGGAAGAATCATGTACTTGCCGGCGGGGCAGACTGTTCAAGTGTGTGAAAGACTTCGTCGCCAAAGCCAGTCGGCTAACACTGAAAACTCTTTGGCAAAGCATCATCCCTAGAATTCGAAGGATTGACCACGATGGCTCAAGAGCAGTGCCCTGTTAGCTTGGCGCCTCCAGAGGCGCCAAGCTAACAGGGCAGAGTTCTTGAGCCGTCAGGGTCTGTCCGTTCCCGCATTTGCCTGCAGGAAGCGAAAGTGCCAGACAAGCCCCAGTTTGTAATGTGACTCATTTCTACAGACCCTAAGGGCTATTGAAGACCAGTATCAGAGTTTGACAACAAAACATCTGTTTTGTTGCCTCTTCCTTGCAGCTTTGTAAATTGTATTGGTGGGAGGGGGAAGGGCTGGGTGGGTGAGCGGTTTATAGAGTGCTGCCAATGGAGAAAATTCACCAGACTACCAAATGCTCTCAAGGTCGATCTGTCTCCCTTGGCCTAAAAAGTAAGTTTAGATTAGATTATGCCGATCCACAATCTTTTGTTCTACAGTCATGCATTCTAAACGCGACAAAACGAATGAAACGAATGAAATCTACTGAAGCAGAATTCATTTTCTTTCAATTTAATACCTAGTGCCCACTATTTTTTTAAAAATCCACTGTAAATTCAACCCCTCCCCCCCCCCCCAACCTCCCCACCACCCAATCCCCAACAAAAAAAACAAATAAAAAACAAACAAAACAACAATACAAAACTAAAAATAACAGCCGACAATGAACATGGATACAAGCTAAGGCAACAGCGGAATAGAGCCTCATGAGCCCCAGCAACTGCTAGGGCTCACGAGTCGAGGTTCTATGCCTATTGTAGATGGATGGTTGTGTCCCGTCAGTCAAGGGGTTAAGTCTTGCTACAAAGCAATACAAAACAAAATATGTATGCGTCGGCAGATATAACTGATCAAAGCTGTCGCGTTTTAACTTATTCGCGGCCAGCCGCATCCGGATGCGCGGCTTATGCCGCTCATCCGGATGCGGCTGGCAGCGAATAAGTTAAAAGTGCATAATTGTAGAGTGCTGCAATGAAGAAACTTCGTCAGAGCCGTCTTTGACTGTAATAGTTGGTCTGTCTCCCTTCACCTAGACAAGATGTCACGTCAAGCCTTTTTTTCAACTCACGGAGACAGATCGGCCGTGACAGCCACAGGGTAGTCTGGTGAAGTTTCTCGTCTTTTCACAGCAAAACAACTGCTCCGTGCCTAATTTGTTCATTTATTTGCACCACAAAACTCTTGTTTCTCGGGGGCTGCGACAGGAAGAGACTTCACTAAACTATCTTTAGAGCTGTGACAGGAAGAGACTTTACTAAACTATCTTTAGAGCTATCCAGACCAAAAAGGTGACTGCCAAGCGTGTGAAATGCAAAGAAGTACCCAACGGATAAAGAAACACGCTTAGAAAAAACGGTACAACACAATTTATTAATATTTCGGGTAAATACCCTTTGTCAAAATAGACAAACAAACAGAGACATTAGCCGCTACTTATCTTCATATGCAGAAGGAATGTGGCACCTTCAGTTGCCACATTCCTTCTGCATATGAAGATAAGTAGCGGCTAATGTCTCTGTTTGTTTGTCTATTTTGACAAAGGGTATTTACCCGAAATATTAATAAATTGTGTTGTACCGTTTTTTCTAAGCGTGTTTCTTTCTCCGTTGGGTACTTCTTTTCTTTTTATCTTTAGAGCTGTGCCAGGAAGAGACTTCACTAAACTATCTTTAGAGCTGTGACAGGAAGAGACTTCACTAAACTATCTTTAGAGCTGTGACAGGAAGAGACTTCACTAAACTATCTTTAGAGCTGTGACAGGAAGAGACTTCACTAAACTATCTTTAGAGCTGTGACAGGAAGAGACTTCACTAAACTATCTTTAGAGCTGTGACAGGAAGAGACTTCACTAAACTATCTTTTAGTTGTCCACGTCTCTCGCAGGTAGATCTTGCTCACCTTTTTTTTCTTCAGTCAAGGAGTTAACCCTTTGGTTGTCGGTAGCAGTTTTGGTCGAGGTGATCCCTTCAGAAACGGTTAATATCAAGGTTTCACAACGAAACGTTTGTTTTGTCGCCATTCTGATTTATATGAAATGAGGACGAAGCGACTTCGACATCCAGAGGGCAGTCTAGTGAATTTTTCAGTGGTCTGCCACCACGCAGCATCTGTTTTGTTGCCATTCTGTTGATTTATGTGAACGCTTCTGTTTCTATAGTGTTGCAAAAGGACCAGACTTGCAGCAGCAGTATTGACATTTGAAATGCAACCGAATCGCGTGAGGTCTGAGTCCACGGTCACTCTCTCACTTTCAGCGCCAATATGGATGGAGCTGTTGAGACTTTTAAAGCTCAAGGGTGTAGTAGTGCAGTATTTCTTTCTCTACGATCACGATGAAAGTCAAAAGTCAGTTACTGTTTTGTCATTGCCTTATTCTGAAGTGTATTTTTGTTTACTTGCTTTTTTCTTGCATTGCTAAGCCCCCTTTGCACTAATTTGGTATGGTCTGGGAGTCAAAATCATGGTAGCGTCGAAAACGTCATTCTCGGAATCGTTTGCCAGACACTACACACGTCGCACCAAGTTCATTGGACACTATCCTTGAACTATCATGCATCTTTCATGACTTGATCGTGATGTTCAGTCACACAATGTTCTCTGATATTCATTAGAAGCAGTCTGGTTCTTGGAGTGCAAGAGATGAAGCCAAAATCGAATTATCCCTGACAGTCGTGGTGAAACTCTATCCTCAGGCCTGGTGAATCACAAGGGGTCATCCGCCCAAGACAAAAGATTTTCTCGCTCAAGATCCAGTGACCTCCCTTTGTCTCTCCCGTCCCATCATCCTCCAGAATCATGGCGGCTCAGTGCAGAGTCAGCGGTGTTTGGCTAAGACAATCTGTGTATTGCACACTGGTTGTCTCCCTCGATTGCTGAGCTGAGCGCAGCAATCGAGGGAGACAGCCAGTGTGGGTATTTTATTCAGGATTGTCAGGGACTGATGAGACTCTGCAGGGACTGATGAGACTCTATGTCTCTTGCTGTTTGGTTCTGTGATAATCCACACCCATTTGCTGCCTGATACATGTTAACCCTTCGTCTCTTTCCTCACTTGCCTCATTTTGATCGACAAAAATAAATCAAACCATGGGTGACCCAACAAAGGTTAAGGTGTTGTCATCTTTAGCACTGTAAATTAGAAAGAAAGCCCAACATATTTTTCCACAACAATAAACTGGAAGCAAATGTTTTATGCTGGCAGACTCCCTGGGATTACTATTTAACTGAAACGAAATGTACTTACTAACTTTTTATGAAAGTCTTTCGTGCATGAATACGGCATTCTCCGACATTTTCCAGACTTGAGGATGTCTGAAACCAGGGGATGTCTCGGAAGATAACAGAAACGGTCTCGTGCTAACATTAATTTTCTCTTTCAAGGAGACAACTGAATTAGCCAATCGCCGCCGCTGAAACATAACTAAAACTGTGTGTCCTTTGAAAACAGCTGATGAAACAGGACAGCTGAGCATCTTCTCGTAGCTCAGTTTACCCCCCGACCATCCCCTTTGCTTGAAAAAAGAGGAGCAAAAAGTAAGCAAGATGGATCCACATAAGCCTTTACGGGCTCTGGGCAAGTCTCTTCTTGCATCTGCGAGAGGAATGGATTCTCATGAGCCCCTGCGGATGCAGGGGCTCATGAGAATCCATTCCTCTTGCAGATAGAAACAATGACACAGCAGAAGAGATTTCCCCCCCCCCCCTTACCCCCGTTGTGACAACTCTAGTCTAGAGGGAGGGGCACGTGCAAAATGCTCTTACGGAAACACGCTTTCTCATGCAGTCTCCGTTCTCCCCGACCCTGGGGCAATGATGGCTCTCTATTCTGAGGCTGCCCCCGGGGCCCACACGCAAGATAGGGGCGGGGTGTTGGGTGGACAGACGGTGCCCCTCCTCCATGGTGACAAAATGAGAATGTGCAATTAGCCAGTCATCTCATTAACTCCCACTCTCACCGTTAACACCAAGACACTCTAGGGAGGGCCTGCTCATTAAGGCCCACATGGTGGAGTTCGGTAGCTTATAGCGCTTTTAGCACACATGAATTTGTATCAGTCTTGATAACACGATGTCTAAATTTCTGAATCTTTACATCTGCCATATGTCCATTTTGACCCCTTCACTGTTTAAAGTGATCACAACCAACGGCTTTGGTTAGTTCGGGGTTTAACGTTCACGGCACCGAAGTGATAATCGACGGCCCTGATGGGCGGGTTATGGGGAACAGGGAAACTGATTGCCTATGGAGTACGACCTGAACACTAATCATTTCAGGCGCACTGCAACTATGTCACTTTGATTTACCAGGGCCTTTCAACGATGCTATTGAACAAGCCCGTCTTTTTTTCCCTGGGTTGAGAGTCCAGCTACCTGGGCCGGGACGAGAACTCGAACCTACAACCCGGCGATTCCATTTGCTCTCTTTCGCTGCGACGCTTAACCGCCTGAGCTATTTCAGACTCGTGCAACCAACGGCAAGAGGCATAAATCTTATGAACCCCCGCAGGCAGGAGACGGGGGAGGATGGGGGATTCATGAGAATATTGGTCTCCTTTTTGTTCCATTTACATGGACGATCTGCATTCCTCATCCACAAAATACTATCCGGGTATTTTAGTTAGCAATGGTTATTGCAGTGTGCAACATAATTCGTGGCCACTGGCAGATCAGGGAGTAACCCTATCTGTCGGTAGCGCTACCGACAGCGGACAAAGGGTTAAACCAAATGCATGCTCTCTTCTCCTGTCTCCGCGTATGTGTCGTTGGTTATACTGACTGAAGACTTTCAGTCGGATGTCCTAGTTGGAGCGGGCGATCTTCTCTAAGTCTTCTCCAAGGCCGAATAGAGCCAAGGGCACCACACAGTTGATCGCTCCCAAAGTGCACAGATAGGCAGAAGACGCTGAACAGACTTGAAACGAGATTTGAGAGATCAATAGCAAACTAGACCACTGTTCCTCGACATTGAATAAAAACCCTTGAAAGACTTTTAAGAGATGCGGTAGGGCGCGTATGGGACTTTCAGAACACAAAGACCTCATTTGAAACAGAATGAGCTGAAATGAAATGATATGTAAATGATAGTTTCTCGAAATCCCTTAGTAGGTCTGCTTCATCATGCCATGATGGAAGAGAACTTGAGAGAGGAGTTAAAGAAGAGGCCGGGGAAGGGGTGGGGGGGGGGGGGTGGGGGCGTCCTTTCACCAAAAGACAGTTACAGAAATGGACGTGGGTCTCTCCAGTCCATCAGTCACCTCCCTCGTTCCATCTGCAAAAGACACAGATTCTAGTGAGCCCTTGCAACTGCAAAGGCTTCTCAGAATCAATGTCTCCTGCTGATAGAGATCAGATTGGCGGGTTGGTATCATAGTGCGTTTCTAAAAACAAAAGTCTTCGAAGTTATCTAATTGTAGAAAATGTGCACACGATTCATTTGCAAGAGACATAATATCTTGCTGACATAACTTTGAATTCATTTTTCTATGACGGCTGGGGGTCTTGGCGCTGAGTTAGCGAAGACTGCATAAACACAATCTGCGTCCACTAGCAGCGGACGGGTTAAACTTGTGAGTGCTTTCTGCATGTGTCTTTGTGGCAGTCGACACTAATACGCCATGTCTGCTAGAACAAAGCGCATCATTTCATGGCAGATCGGAACTTCCGGTAAGGGAGTCGACTCGCAGGCGACAAATCTGTCAGGAACGAATCTGCATTATCCATGACAACCAAATGGACCTTGATTGCCATGCACAATTTTCTGCGCACGTTATCATAAAGTATTTAGAAATGAAATTAACTCAATTATGAGTCTTGGAAAATCCTTTGGTGACAACCAAACATTAGATGCATTTTAGGCCCTTCACTGCCACTGGATGCAGATGGTATTTTTTAGTTCAACGACAAAGATCCCCGGTCGTCAAAGGAACATAATTATGATACAATGGATATGGACACAAAGTGTCTTTAGCAAGAGGCATAGATCCTCACCTGACGTGCCTACGCAACTGCGGAGACTCATGAGGATCTATTTTCTTCAGTTGAATGGTGTTAAATTTTCTCTGCAGTGAAGGGGTTAAAGGTGATGTGTAAGTTTATGCTTAACCCATTATGCACTGACACACTACCACTAAGATATGATTCGACCATAACAGTTCAAGGGTGGTGCCGAATAGCTCTGTGTCTAAATCAGTGCTGAAAACCCAACAGCCTCACTTTGGGAATATACTGCAGAGTTTGGCAGAAGAGTTCGCGCTTAAGCAGTTTACTGCAAATATTGCCAGGGTTTGATACTGTATACAGAACTTGGGGGAATGTATGCTACGCAGAAAGCAACCGCGAAACCAAAGACTCTGACTGAAAACCATGCGTTTAGACAAACATACTACTCACTCATAGCAGTAACCATGAGCCGGGGAAACGTTGATCATATCTTGGTGAGCCTGGCTGAATGTCTTTGGAAACTGATATTTAGTCGCAGACAAGTTACACTCATGAATTCTTTGTGTCTTCTTAAGTTTTTATTTTGTCGGTCCGTGTGAGTCCGCAAGTCAGTAAACAGCAGACTAGCATAGGTAATCATGATTTTCGCAAACGGCGTAAATTCTCGTGAGACCCTGAGGCTGCAAGGGCTCACGAAAATCCACGCTGTTTGCAGACGAGACATGAGGGTATATGCTTCTTACAGACGGGGCAGAGCTGACCAACGGAGACTTTTAAGTTTCCCTGGTGCACGAGGATTACCGAGTCTCAAAAAGGGTGCGCACTCTTGCTCCCCTTCCGGGACACAAAGGGCCGTAACTCTGTCCTCCCCCTGTCCAGGGAGCCCATCAGCCTGAGAGACGCGGGCGGTGATTAGGCAGAATTCGATACCGCCCCAAATTTGAATTACGCCAATTAGACCCGAACCCCAGGCGATATGAATCACACCGAGCAAGTCTTGCACGACCACCCTGGAAAAGGCTTCCATTTTCCATTGGCTGAGGTCGGATTTGGCGGGGTGGCGCGGCGGTAGCAGAATCTATGTGCAAGATGCACAGACTATCATCAGCCCCTGCGTTTGCAGGGCCTGATGAAAATTTATGCTTCTTGCTGATTTGGGACTGGCTTCATATAATTACACGTTTGGCGGTACGGTGGTCAAGAGTTTTTGCCAATGGTATTCATTAAGAGGTTGGGCTGGACCGTTAGGCGGCGTTGTTTCCATGCATAATCATAGAATGAACCCCTTAGCTGCAGTGATCACGAATTGCGCGTCTGAAACCACTGCACAATGACGACATTCGCGAAGAAAAAAACACACAGATTTAAATGGGAACAAAAATAGACATAAAGTTTTACACAGGGCTAACAAGTGACAAAAATCCTCATGAGGCCCCGCAAATGCGAGGGCTCATTAGGGTTTATGTCTCTTACAGCTGCGTAAAGTTCGCCTTGCCCCGGCAGTTAAGGGGTTAAGCACCAATACCTCCACTTTGCCCGAGGAGCAGACTAGAAATTTAAAGTAAATGGGGGTCATCATTACCGGCATGTAGAAAAGTTTTTGTCATGGTTCCATGAGAATCCATGCATCTTGGATGGAGGCCAGGCTTGTCAAATGGACGACTGCAGGCAAAATCAAATCGCCGAGGGAGGTTAGGTTAGTTAGTTAGTTATTTGGGTTTAACGCCGAGCAGGTGACTAAGATCATCTCACGGTGGAGGGAGGCCGTTAGGGAGAGGTGGCATTTGTGTGCAGAATCATGAACTCTGGAATTAAAAGAATCTAAAATAGATCCGCAGTGTCTTGAATTCGTGTCCTTCAATATAATCTGCCAATTCTATAGAAACTTGTGTACCTTGTCAAATGAAAATTTTCGTTGCAAAGACGGGTACGATATTGTCTTTTGGAGGGGAAGATATTGCTGTTTTTGTCAGTGTTGTGCCGGTGGTGGTTGGGTGCTATTGGTTGGTTTTTCTGTTGTACCTTTTTTGTTTCAACGCCATCGTTCTTGCCGCTGATATCATCATCGTTGCGGTTAGTTGTCTTTTGTGTGATTTCATTTGACACAGCAGCGATATAAACCTCTTTATTCGTGTCTTTTAATAAATTGATGAACTGATGAAAGTTGATGTGGAAAGAAACTGAGCATCACGTCAACTATTAAAACAGTCTTAACCCCTTATCGACCAATGGACATATATTTTGTTTCTGGAATCTTCGTTTATTCAACGACCAAAATCCCCAACTGTCAAAGGAACATGGATACAAACTGGCCTCTGCAAGAGGCATAGATCCTCATGAGCCCCCGCATCGCGGGGGCTCATGAGGATCTACGCCTCTTGCAATTGGCCGCCGTGAGATGGCCTTAGTCGCCTGCTCGGCATTAAATCCAAATAACTAACTTGCAATCGGACCGTGCTTCACTTTTCTCGGCAGTGATGGAGTTAACAGGATTCTTCAGGATTCGAATATGCAAACTTTGTCACTGAGTACGCCTTCAAAATTCCGATTAAATTAAACTGAGCGGAAGACACTTCAGTCCCACCTCCGTAGGAAAGAGTGTCAGCTTTCATTTATGGACCATTTATAATTCTGTAACCATTTCTAATTCTATACTGGTGCGGAAAACTGTTTAGCGAGCATTGAGGGTCACGTGTACTGCAGACCTGTGAGTGGTTGCGTTTCTTCAACGACCACAAGCCATCTGCAAGAGGCATAGATCCTCATGAGCCCCCGCAACTGCGGGGGCTCATGAGGATCTACGTCTCTCTCTCTGACATCAATGACATCACCATTTATTTCCGTCATATAGTTGATGGGACGGTCCGTTCACGATGGTATCATGTGTGAGTTACTGGCCTGTAGAACTTTCGTTTCAGCTAGACAATAAGTGCCACGGTGGTTAGTGTACGGCATTGGTGTTTACCGAAGCGTCGTAATTATGTTAGTAATGGGCAGAAATAAGATAAACAAGGGATACCGCCATTGACACAATGGGACAAAAGAGTAGGGTTGGCCGAAAACACGCTAGAAGAGTTCTTTACAAGCCGCGGTGAGCACAGTCTCCCAAGTCTTGCAGCCTCTGTCTGCAAGAGGCACAGATTCTCATGAGCCCCTGCTGTTGCAGGGGCTCATGAGAATCTATACCTCATGCTTGTAGAGTTTGATCCCCTTTTATGTTCGTATATTTCTGTTGTAGGACGTCTTGATGCCGCTGAGGACGTGAACTCCGGCTGCAAGGATCGGTTCATTCATCGCTGGTCTAGGACGCCTCAGGGAAGACGGCAATTTCATCACAGGGTGAATACCCACAAACCAAATAGGTGGGGCAAGCGTTCGAAGAAACAGTACACTACCAAAGCTGGACAAACGTTTAGATCTCCTGCTCCTTCCTATCAGGCACTCTATCGCCAGCCCACGGAAAAATACGCAGATAAAGTACAAGATGATTATATGCGTCCCTTAACCCATATATCATACTGAGACTAAAAGCTTCAAATTTGTACACTGCCATAATTATGTAAGCTACGTTACAGTACTTACACATAAGGATATAGACCAATGGCTTTAGTTCAAGGGTGGTGCCAGAATAGCTTGGCGCCTCTATTCTGGCACTACCCTTGAACTATTTTAGTCAAATTTATTTCACACACTGGTGTATTCCGAATGATAAGGGTTAAGAAAGGATGCATTACGTCACGCAGTTTAAAAGTGAACTCTTTCTACCAGCGCTTGTCTCAGCTGCTTGGTTTGTGGCCGGGTCTGAATCCTGACATTACTGCGTATTGTCTTGTGTGTCTGTTGTGGGACTTCAGGGTCTTTGCCCGCTCAGATTTAGTAGCGAGCCTTCTCGTTTATTTATACACCCCGTTTGAACAAAGTTTGCCTCGTGTTTGTTTGTTTTTTTCCAATTAACTTTGGAACAACACTTATTTCAGGACAACGCTAAGAACAAAACGTGGTCACCAAACTTTGTCCTAATTTATTTTAAAATTTAGTTGGTTTTAAACCCAACAGTTTAGCCACTACCCTCGGCAGACCATGGAGATTACCTACATAAAATTGAAATATATACCCAGTTCAGATCTCAGTGAGCAATGACTTGCATCATTGACTCTGAAACTGTGACAAGTTATACACAGATCAGGCGTCTTTTCTATCGAACATTAAATTTGAGGAACCTGAAGTTTACCAAAATAAATAAAATGTCAGTGCCGCTGAGCGGGGCTCGATCAGGGTATGTTTTGGCAGATTTAAATATGTCATGTTCAAAATTTCCCGAGGCATCGGCTAAAACCATTGTTGTGAAGACTAAAAGGAAATTAAAATAACTTTGGTTGAAAGTTTGGTGATCATCTTTTCGTCCGTGAGTTTCTTGCCGATATCATCTGGGTTCAAAATTTATTTGCAAAAAAAACAAATTCAAATTCAAATATTTTATTGTGTCAGTCTAGCCGACAAATTTTCTTTCGTTGGGATCACATGTGCGCGTGCGGTTTTAGCCACATTATGACAATTATGACAATCGTGAAGGAAAAAAACAAAAAAACAAAAAAAACACTACATGACCACAGTGTTTGTGGTATAGGAGTGAGTCTGCCACTTGCAAGATGCCACTGCGACATCTGAGGTGCAAGTTCCTCGACGGCGTCAACATGGAGAGAGAGATATATACGCTAGTTAACACACTCTTCATTTAGGAGACGGATGGCCGAGGGTACAAAGCTGCCCTTGTAGCGTTTGGTTTTAACAAGAAGAACCTTGAACCTACGGTCAGACGGAAGCTTTTGAAGGTGCTTAGAAAGGCAGTGGGAAGTGTCAGCTGCCAGCCTCAGGCCCTTACGTATCATTCTCGTCCTGTAGAGGCCGTCAAGGCTCTCCAACTTGCCCCCAACGATTTTCTCACTAAGCCTGATTATCTTATTCAGCTTTCTAATGTTCCTCTCGCCCATGGAGCCGGACCATGAGACAAAGGATAACGTAAGAAGGCTTTCTATAAAGCAGAGGTAGAATTGCCTGAGGATTTTGAGGCTCACATCAAAGGAGCGGAGTTTGCGCAGCATCTAGTCTCCCTTGGGCTTTCTCACAGATGAGGTCTGTGTTGTCGGTGAAGGAAAGCCGTGAATCAATCAAGGTCCCTAGGTATTTGTAAACATCTGTGCGAGTGACAAAAGTGCCATCAATCACCAGGGGCTGAGGAGGTGGGAGTGGGCTCCCGGAAGTTGGCCCACGAGGCCGAGCTTTGCTCAAATGGACTATATGTCTATCTCCTGTCAGGAAGTTCAGGGAAAAGGACATATTGTTCTGTCGGCTGTCGATTGAGTGCCTGACAGAAAGGAGCAGGGAATCTAACCGTGTGTCTGTCCAACGCGGCTAAGTAATTCCCTTTGCCCATCTGCTGACCATTATCGTCCCAAAAATGTTCAGTCTATCTTTAGGCGTACACGGGTGACATATTGGGCCACATTGGTTATCTCCCTCGTTACAATACGCATTTGTAGCAGATCGAAGGAGGCAACCAGTTTGACCGCCGGCAACATGCATCACTTTTGTTCTCCGAGCAGTTGCAGCTGCCACCATCCGAGAGCAAAGACTGTATAGCCTCTTCCGCTTGATAAAAAAAAAAAAAAAAAAAAAACAACAACAACAACAAAAAACCACAGAACTGAAACAAGAGGCGACATGACCTCTGCAAACCTGGGAAATGATGATCCGTAACCCTTTCACTGCCAGTGGACGCAGGTTGTGTTTCTGAAATCTCTGTCAACCCTTTTAACCCTAAGGTCGCAATTTTCAAATTTACAGGTGTCACCTAACAACTATGTACCACTTGTAAGAGATGAATCGACCATGATTATTCAAGGGTAGTGCCAGATTAGCTTGGCGCCATTAGGTGCCCAAACTAATATGACACTACCCTTAAATTATCGCGTCAGTCCATCTCCTGCTATAGTGCCTCGGGGCTGAATGGGTTAATTCAACATCGAAGAGTCCCAGCCGTCCAAGGAACATGGACACAAAGTGTCGTCAGCAAGAGGCATAGATCCTCAAGAGCCCCCGCGACAGCGGGGGCTCATGAGGATCTACGCCTCTTGCAGTCGGATCGTGTTAACCTCGGCAGCAAAGGGGTTATGGACACTGAGCCCCGCTAAGGTCAGATTAGTGAGCTGTGTCCACCCAAGCCTGCAGTACAGAACAGGAGACATGACATAACTATATTCCCAAGCTATTCTAGTACCACCCTTCGATTCTGGTACCACCCTTGAATTGGCAGTGTGGAGTCATATCGCGTTGGATATAGCGTGACAGGGCGTAGCTTATTGCAGAAATGATCACGTAAGACCAGCACACTATAATTATGATCGATGGAATTCGCGTGCAACCCTCGTAATTAACAATTTAGTGGTTCGAGAAAAAAAGTTTACATTTTTTTTTCCTTCAGAATATGTGATACGAGGCTTTCTTCACAAGGTGCTTATGAAAATTCCCCGTTGAGCCGCAACTGAGTTCCAGATTTCGTCAATTAAAAAAAATGGGAGAACAAATCAGAGGAGGCTACCGCATTAAAACACGAAGTTGCACGCGAACATAGTAGATATTGGGGAAAACAAGCTCCATTTCACCAGCTAGTGTCATAGATTTTCACAATCCCTTTGCCGCCAGAGGTCCACTGCACCAGTAGGCAACGGTAATCTGACCGACGTCGCGGTAGCGAATCGAGGGAGACGACGAGAGTAAAACGTCGGTATTCGAACGAATCTAAAACGTTTTTAAAATTAAACGTCTTGGGCTAAACTTCTTTTATCTCCATGAAAGTAATTTCAAAGACGGGACACCAACTATTGCCTGGACAAATTTTGACCCCACCGTGGTTTGAACTCGGGACCTTTCCGGGCGTCAACCTGTCGGCTTCATAGGGTCACTGGAATGTTTAAAATGGCTTGAAATTCAGTGGGGAGTGTCGCCGTAGAAGCAGATTCCCTTTCCTGCAAAATAGACCTGTACGGTACTCGAGTATTTCCACAAATATTTTTCAAGTAAGCAAGACTCTAGGTTCAAGCCTGTTTCATCGCACAGGGTCTTTTCATGTGAGCATAGTCCAGTGAAAATGCATCTGAAATGGTCTTGACAGAATACACTCGGTTACCTCTCTTGGGATACTCGATTACTTCCCTCGTGATGCACGATTTGTTTCACGAGTACTGTCCCTTGTGGACTTAAAAACCACGCCGATGGAGTGGTCTCACCTGTCTCAGGTAACGGATGCTGGTGAACGCCGTTTCATTTCCAACAGGAACAGATTCTCACGAGTAAAAAAAAAAAAAAGACTTGAGGATGCATAATTGTTGCCCTTTGCTGAGACGTACAGGTATAACTCTATGTTCCTCGTATTGCTCGTGATTCAGTGGTGAACTTTTCCTGGATGCCACCCTTATGTGGCACAAATTCTCAATGGTCTCCCAACTATTTATGTCTCTTTCTCTCAGATGGCGGAAGTCTGTACCTGTGAGTGCTTACCCAGTACGCAAAGGACCCACGGGCGGACGTCGGCCCAAGGACCTTTGCTTACTTTGCAAGAGGCACTGATTCTCAGTAGTTTTTGTGTCGGCGCAAGAAACCTAAGCCTATTGCAGGCAACGACCTATCTCCAATCATTTACATCTCTTCCTCTCTCTCAGATGGAGGGGGTCGCCTGGAGCTACGCTTGCAAATTTTTGATAAGATAAAGTGTTAAATCTATTAGTTGATATTGTAAAGTCCACACTTACACGCTTTTCTGTTGTATGAAACTAAAAAGACAAAATCAATGAAAGTCTCGCCGAAACTGAAAAACAAAACAAAACAAAAAAAAACGAACTTTTGCTATCTTTTGCTTTTACAGAGCACAACTTCTGATAAGGACCCATCCCACTCATGTATATCTCTTGCTTCTCAGACGAAGCGGAAAGATTTTAGTCCGGGCCTTCTACCTGTGTCGCAGGACTAACCAAGGTGAGGTGTTGCGCCCATTGTTCCCAATGTTGATAGAGGCAGAGCAAGGGGCAGCCGGCCCATTGTGGTAGGGAGCTAGGCGCTGTCGTGTGTCGTGTTTTTTCACCGTTTCGGCCCCATTCACGCTTCTCGTTCCCTTGTCAGCACCCCGGCTCTGGGACGCCTGCTGAAAACTCATCACCCTTCCCCCTAACACCTTCAAGAGGCACAGATTCTCATGAGCCCCTGCAGAGCAGGGGCTCATGAGAATCTGTGCCTCTTGCTGACCAAAGATCAGCGCCACTCGTTCTTCCAAAAGAGGGCGTTGTCCTTATTCTGGGTTGAGCGTACGCCTGTTTTCGCCAGCTTGAGTTACTTGTAGGTAAATGACATGTTATTGGAACCGTACGGTAAACAACATTTGAGGCTGAAATCCATTGGGGGACGTGTTCCGTGAAAACCGCCTTTTTGTCCGAGCCTCGGTGTGAAAGTGTCAAGGGAGTGAATCCACCCATGAGAAAAGGAATCGAGCGTCACGTCCCTTGGTGAAATCATCCTAGCTCAGTGGTCGCTTCCGTTTGCGGCATGGATTCTCATGACCTCATCAGACTCTATGTCACTTACAGTTTATAAGGATCGGACGATTAAATACTTATCTGAGTTCCTTCGATGGAGGAAAAGCATCACGTTGCCTCTCACAGGAGTTACTCTCTACTGACTACAAACCTACACTCAAACCGCTATAACACAATTAATTCGCCGAAAAGTCATTACCGATCGAGTTAGAAAGTGACACAGATTCATATCAGCCCCCTGCAGCTACAAGGACTGATGTGAATATATGTCTCTTGTAAGCGGAATTATCTAGATGATGAACTTCGTGTATGGTATGCATGAACGCATGCCGCAGAGTGTATTGAGCTGAAGACCTGATACACATGCGCTGCGACAGAAGGACAACAGGAAAAGGGAAACCCGACACCATCATCTAAATTCTACGTGTAATTAATTTCTGGCTTGGTTTCACCGTGTCTTAGCCAGGCAGTGACAGGGCGACATTCAGCGAACGCACATTCGATCATTGGCTTAAACCTTGAAAACTTCCACAATCTAAGACGCGCCGACGTAAATTTAGTAAGGTAATGCGACAGTTTACATAGATTCTATGCCTCTTGCAGATGGACAGTGTTCTTGTTAGTGCAGAATCTATGCCTCTTGCAGATGGGCTGTGGTTTTGTTAGTGCAGAGTAGGCTTCGACAAACAAATGATAACACGGACTATAGTGTCACGCGGTCTGCCCCGATAGAGTTTCATTTGATTCAATTTACGCTTGATATACGTCAAGCGTGCAAAAACACATGGCACATGCGTAGCTCCGCTAACACTGGGGACATGGAATGTAATCGTGGATTATTATTATCATAACATTGATGTCACTGAACATTATAACAGACTTTTTATTACAATGGTGTCAAGAAATATTATCATAATACCTGTAGCGCTTTGGAAATTTTATCATGTACCCGGATATTCCTGCAGCGCTGTTCACTGCAGATTTTTGGTTTTTCTTGTATCCGACTCAGATGTCTCTTATAGGCCTCATATTGTTTGTACCAAAAGACCAGAAAACGGAAAATGCTTCCTTAATCCATGAAGTCCTTAACAGTCATTCGAGACGTGCCGCCTAAAAGAATACCTGCATATGGATCGACCATGGTAGTACAAGGTTAGTGCCAGTATAGTCTCGCGACATTACTCTGTCTCCGGTACAAGTATGTACAAATGTCGGATGAAAAATCACGAATTTGGCCGTTTTGGCTATAGGACTCATGACAAGTCCCTTATTTATGGGGATTTCAAATTGGACAGGAGCATAATTATAAATACATGCACAAATTCTCAATGGTCTCCCAACTATTTATGTCTCTTTCTCTCAGATGGCGGAAGTCTGTACCTGTGAGTGTTTACCCAGTACGCAAAGGACCCACGGGCGGACGTCGGCCCAAGGACCTTTGCTTACTGGGAGGCACTGCAAGAGGCACTGATTCTCAGTAGTTTTTGTGTGTGTGTGTGTGTGTGTCCGCAAGAAACCTAAGCCTATTGCAGGCAACGACCTATCTCCAATCATTTACATTTCTTCCTCTCTCTCAGATGGAGGGAGTCGCCTGGAGCTACGCTTGCAAATTTTTGATAAGATAAAGTGTTAAAAGTATTAACTCATTCGAGACGTGCCGCCTAAAAGAATACCTGCATATGGATCGACCATGGTAGTACAAGGTTAGTGCCAGTATAGTCTCGCGACATTACTCTGTCTCCGGTACAAGTATGTACAAATGTCGGATGAAAAATCACGAATTTGGCCGTTTTGGCTATAGGACTCATGACAAGTCCCTTATTTATGGGGATTTCAAATTGGACGGGAGCATAATTATAAATACATGCGTATAAATGAAATTTTGAAATGGACATAAAACGTTCTTACGTCAACATGCATTGCCTCGCCACCGGTTTATTAACCCCTTCATCCCTGACGCATTACAGCAGGAGATGGATCGACCATGATAATTCAAGGGTAGTGCCAGATTAATAATAATAATAATAATAATAATACCGTTATTATATAGGCGCTTTTTCTCAATTTTTGGGCAAATCGACTCAAAGCGCCGCGAACTGAAACCCAACACGCACACTTACGTAACAGACACGGATTTACGCCATGGGTGGAAGAACCGGAGTACCCGGAGAAAGAACCCCCGACGGTCCGCCCGAATTAACGGTGACACTTACCAGAGGAGAAAAGTCCGACGCCGGAACCCGTTTTCGAACCTCGCACCTTTGGCATTGGTGGCAGGTGCCTTAACCACTGTCGGCTCCAAGCTAATCTGCCACTGCCCTTGAATTATCATGGTCGATCCATCTCCTGCAACTGGTGCATAGTCATTAGATGACGCCTCCAAAATTTGGGAAATACGGCCGTCGGGCTGAATGAGTTAATAATTTAGATTTAATGTCTTAGCGCTAGCAGTCCTTTACAGATTTAGTATAGCAGTATAATGATATTTTAGAATTAAAATGTCATGGTATTAATTAATGTTTTCAGAATAATTTTTGTTCAGTCTTATTGTTCCCCCCTCCACAAAATTGCAATTGCTCTTTCATGGATAAATACAGGGGTTTTAATTGAAATGAATTGACTCCTAGCGTTCTCAACGAATTTCCCACGCAGCAAAACATTGCACAAAAAAGAAGTCCATGCTCGTCGCTACCCAGTGCACAAAAGGCCATCGGGACGACTACGGCCGCCGTTGGCGCGCGCACGGTCGTGCGCGGGCCAATGGCGGCCGACGTCGGCCCGATGACCTTTGCGTACTGGGTACCGTACAGCAGATGGTGTGAACACGGGGGTGGACAGTTCGCCACAGTGGCCAGACTGTAAATCCTGTCACTCTTTTCATCTCCCTCATTAATTCCTCCTGGTTTCAATGCCCCGACAACCCGAGTGTAAAGAGTAATTTAGTTCTGTTCAAAAGGACAATTTAGTTCCGTTCAAAAGGACAAAGCCTCTCACTTTACCGAGACCGAGAACGGGTGGCTGGTGTGAGCCTCTTTCACGGGAGTCTAGAAACACTCTAGGTAATGTGCTGGGCGTGTCATAACCTGTGTAGGAGGCGGGCGGCTAATGGTGGACCACCGGAACCGGAAAACCGTAACACATCTCGCATTAATACCCGGATGTCACACCTGATTTAAACTCATGATCTGGCCTTTTTTTCAGTTGTGAGGTCAGTGACTATCGAGTTTCGCCGCTACAAGCAACAGGAGTGGACACCGTTTGTATGCTAGTCTGTGATTTTCGACCTTACGGCCATAGGTCGTAAGTTCAAAATCACAGACCAGCACAAAAATTAATTTCCAAAGTCCAAAATCACAGATCAGCACACATTTCGGGATTTAAGGAAATTAGTGGGACTGACCACAAAAATGGCATCAAAGGCGATAGTTGGTTTGTCTTCGTTGAGTTAGTTATCAGGGTTTCAGTAACGCCCAACAGGCGACAAAGGTGGTCTCACGGCGGTAGTCTTCATTTGAGGTGTCAGTGTCAGTAGTGGGCAGTGTTATCATGACTCGGTCGACGTTTGCACGTATGGTGGCGTGGGATACACATGCAACATTGCCATAGAACTCGACAGTGTTGGCGTTGCCACTGATGGCAAGTCCGCAAGTGTTTGCTAGTTAGTTATTTGAGTTTAACGCCGAGCAGGCAACAAGTGTTTGCTGGTGTTTGTTTCTTTTTTTTATGCCATTATCATTTGGTTTTCGTTTGTGGGTGTTTCTGTTTATGTTATTTATTACATGGTATTTATATGGCGCATTTCTCATATTTATAATATAACTCAATGCGCAGAATGTAGCCGCGAACTGAACCCAACAAGCACGCTCACGTGAATCACACGCATTCACTCACACACTGTACGTAAACACAGAACATTCACATGGTGCTAAGGGCAAGCTCAAGCGAGCTACTGACGGTATTTGGAAATCGTTTTGTATTTGAAATTTTATTAAGTTGGCTGAAACTGATACCAAGTGTTAACTCATTCAGCCCGACGGTCGTATTTCCCAAAGTTTGGAGGCGTCATCTAATGACAATGCACCAGTTGCAGGAGATGGACGACCATGATAATTCAAGGGTAGTGCCAGATTAGCTTGGTGCCGACAGGCGCAAAGCTAATCTGGCACTACCCTTGAATTATCATGGTCGACCCATCTCCTGTTGTAGTGCGTCAGGGCTGAATGGGTTAATGAAAACACTGCGAAACAACAAACAAATTCATTCAATTCATGTGTTCGTTCGCTTGTTTGATTTTATTGTTGTTTTTTCTGTTATGTGTGTGCATGCGTCCATGCGTGTTGTTGTTTTTCGATCGTTCCTTCCATGATCAATTACTTTATTTTGTATTTTCTTTCTTTCTTTCTTTCTTTCTTTCTTTCTTTCTTTCTTTCTTTCTTTCTTTCTTTCTTTCTTTCTTTCTTTCTTTCTATTTTTCCTTCTTTCACTTGCGTAGTTTATTTTCTGGTCGGATGGGTTATTTGTTAGATACTGTTATTTTCTTTTCTTGCTTTGCTTTGCGATAAAATGTCCCGCTCGCTTTTTGTTGTGACCCCAGCCACTCAGTTGAGCCTCAGTTCAGGGGTAAATAGACATTCGGAAATCAGAAGAAGATCTAAATTGCACGTGTTTCGAAAGCCCGGAGAACCTTCCGATATCGCCATGGAATCGGCCATTGTGTGGGTTCTCAGTCGCATAGTCCCCGTCTTGTAAAACAGCTGTCGGCCTCGTGCGTGTGTCTCTATCGTCCGCCTCTAAGTAAACGTAACAAACTGTCCAGGGTAACCTTCCTTCGGGAATTCCCGGAACTGTTGTCCCAGTTTACTTGCAGCAGTGCCGATGTCTCTGTATTCGGCCGAGACTTCAACTTTACCTTTGATGACTGTTCTGATGGACAAGTGAGCTGCCTGAAGACTGTGCTCAATGACCATGGACTGTCGCAGCTCGTGACTGTCCCCACACACCGTTACGGCCATACTTTAGACTGGGTCAGTGGTAGTGCGCAGTGAAAACAGTCTCGTATCCCTTTCGGGTGTACGAGAATACCCGGACCTGTCGGACCACTACGCTGTGTTGTGTAAAGTGGCCGTTGCCAGGCCACCCCCACCCACACGGCTTGTGACGTCACGGAAACTTGGCGCCATAGATCCTGCAGTTTTCCAAGCCGACGTGAGAGTATTTGCCGCTGATGTTAGTAGCCGGACCTCTGATCTTCTATTGGATAATCTGGTGGACCTGTACAATGACGGTCTTCGACAAGTGCTGGACCGTCATGCCCCTCTCCACTGACAACGAGGCGTGTCAGGGACCTTCCGTCTGCCCCCTGGCTGTCTGAGGATGTGAGAGATGCATGGCGTGAGAGGAGGCGTGCCGAGCGTCAGTGGAGAAAGCACAAACTGACCGTGTACAGACAGATATACACGTGTACAAGACATGCGGCGTCTCAGCGCCTCACTGCTGCCAGACATTTCTTCATAGACAAGCTTGACGCGGCTGCCTCTTCCAGCAAGCTGTTCTCCTCAGTATCAAATGAACATGAACTGCTTGGAAAACCCAAGTCTGCTGCTCTTCCTGCTGATGTCCCCTCTTCTGACCTGCCGCAGACATTTTGTGATTTTTCCACTGACAAAATCAAACTGCTGCGTGAGAACTTAGATGCTAAGCAGTGTGATCTACCCGTTTTTACTGTTTATGATGGTTCATGTTTTGCAAAGTTCAAATCTGTAACAGAAAGAGAAATCGCTGCCATAATTGCAAAGTCTCCAACAAAAAGTTGCATGTTGGATCATGTTCCGACTTGTTTCCAAAAGCAGTGCATCAGCGATCTTGTGCCGTTGACTGCTGCTATTGTAAACAAGTCTCTGTCAGCCGGAACTGTTCCAAAATCTTTCAAACAGGCTGTTGATACCCCAAGAGTTCTACGACCGACTCCAGAGTGCCGTGGACAAATGTGCGGAGCGAGACATCACCATCGTCATGGGCGATTTTAATGCCAAAATAGGGGAGGACAACACCGGATACGAAGAGGTGATGGGGAGACAGGGACTAGGCTCGGAGATGAGTAAGAACGGGGAGAGGTTTGTAGACTTTTGTGCTCTAAACCGACTTGTCATTGGAGGCAGCATCTTCCCACACAGAAGAATACACAAAGCAACTTGGGTCTCACCTGACCATACAACAGAGAACCAAATAGACCATATCTGCATTAGCAAGAAATTTAGAAGATCCCTTCAAGATGTTCGAGTGAGGAGGGGAGCAGATGTCGCCTCAGACCACCATCTGCTTACCTTAAGAATGAAGCTCAAGCTAAAGAAAAGCCGCACAGAGACAACAAGAAGACAGCGCTATAATGTAGGCCTCCTGAGAGAAACTGGAGTTAGAGAAGAGTTCAAACTGGTGCTGTCCAACCGGTTTCAAGCGCTACAGGAGCTAGTAAATGAAGAGGAGGCGGTCACCACAGAGCAGCAGTGGAAGGCAGTTAGAGAGGCGCTGAACTCAACCTGCAAAGACACTGTAGGGTTCAGGAAACACCACCACAAGGACTGGCTGTCGGCACAGACCTTGAAGAAGATAGAAGCGAGGAAGCAGAAGAAAGCAGCGGTCAACAACAGTCGCACGAGAGCAGCCAAAGTAAGGGCACAGGGGGAATACTCGGAAGCCAACCGCGAGGTGAAGAGGAGTATCAGGGCAGACAAGAGGGCCTACACAGACAGCCTGGCAGCAGAGGCAGAAAAGGCAGCAGGCAGCGGCAACATGAAACAGCTCTACGACATTACCAGAAGATTGTCGGGTAAGCATGGCCATACAGAAAGACCAGTAAAAGACAAAGAAGGCAAGCCTATTGCAGACAGAGCAGACCAACTCGACAGATGGGCCGAGTATTTTGAAGAGTTACTGAACAGACCTAGCCCACCCGACCCCCCCGACATCCAGCCGGCAGAAACCGACCTACCCATCAGCTGTGACAGACCCAGCCGGGAAGAGATCAGAAAAGCAGTGGCATTTTTGAAGAATGGCAAAGCAGCAGGGCCAGATGGCATCCCAGCGGAGTCTCTGAAAGCAGACCTAGAGACAACAGTTGAGATGCTGTACCCACTGTTTGGAAAGATCTGGGAAAAGGAGGTGATGCCAGCTGACTGGAAGGAGGGATACCTAATCAAGCTTCCCAAGAAAGGCGACCTCAGCAAGTGTTCCAACTACAGAGGAATCACCTTGCTGTCAGTACCAGGAAAGGTCTTCAACAGGATCATCCTAGAGAGAATGAAGAGCTCCGTTGACCCCCAGCTGAGAGACCAGCAAGCAGGATTCAGGAAGAACCGATCATGTACAGACCAGATCGCCACTCTCCGCATCATCGTGGAACAGTCTCTGGAGTGGAGCTCCCCGCTGTACGTCAACTTTGTGGATTATGAGAAAGCATTTGACAGCGTGGACCGAGAGACTCTGTGGAAACTCCTACGACACTACGGTGTACCCACAAAGCTCGTCCGCCTGATCAAGAGCAGCTATGATGGCATGACATGTCGCGTGATCCACGAAGGGCAGTTCACCAGAGAGCTCCAGGTCAGAACTGGTGTCAGGCAGGGGTGTCTGCTGTCTCCGTTCCTCTTCCTACTGGCCATAGACTGGGTCATGAAGATGACCACAGAGCACAGACGAAGTGGAATACAGTGGACACTGTGGACACAGCTTGACGACCTCGATTTTGCAGACGACTTGGCATTACTGTCCCACACTCATCAACAAATGCAGGACAAGACCACGAGGCTTGCTGACATCTCGTCCCAAGTGGGCCTCACCATTCACAAACAGAAAACAAAGACAATGAGGCTGAACGCAACCAGGGAAGAACCAGTCTTGCTTGCTGGCACCCCGTTGGAGGAGGTGGAGTCCTTCACCTATCTCGGGAGCATCATAAACAAAAAAGGCGGCACTGATGCAGATGTCAGAGCACGAATCGGTAAAGCCAGAGCAGCCTTTCTCCAGTTGAAAAAGTGTGGAGTTCCAGAGAGCTGTCACAACACACCAAAGTCCGGATTTTCAACTCCAATGTAAAAGCAGTTCTCCTATATGGAGCAGAGACATGGAGATTGACAAAAACCACAGTCAACAGAGTACAGACCTTCATGAACAGTTGCCTTAGAAGAATTTTGAAAATCCACTGGCCAGAGAAGATCAGCAACGTCAGACTCTGGGAGAGAACAGAGCAGATAACAGCAGAGAATGAAATTGGGCGAAGAAGATGGGGATGGATCGGTCACAGTCTGAGAAAGCCAGCTTCCAGTATCACTAGGCAGGCATTGTCATGGAACCCCCAGGGAAAGAGGAAAAGAGGTAGGCCGAGAAACTCCTGGCGTCGAGACCTCCAAGCAGACATCAAGAGACTGGGAACCACCTGGAGTAGAATCGAAGGAGAAGCACAGGACAGGAGTTGCTGGAGGTCTCTCGTCGACGGCCTATACCCGGGTAGGGGTGACAGGCGTAAGTAAAGTAAGTAAGTTGATACCCCGTTGCTAAAAACCAGGCTTGGACAGAAATACCCTGAAAAACTACAGGCCTGTATCCAACCTACCATTCATTTCTAAGGTACTGGAGAAAGTTGTCTTACTACAACTCGTGGAACACTTAGAGATGAATGGTCTGTTAGAAGTGTATCAGTCCGCCTATAGAAAGGTCATAGCGTGGAGACAGCGGTGCTGAGTTTTCTAAATGACTTGCTTTGTAAAGCAGATGAGAGACTTGTCTACCTTGTGGCCCTGTTAGATATCAGCGCTGCTTTCGATACGTAGTCCTTTCTTTTTTAACCTGATCTTAACAGTGGTCCTGAATATTATCTATGAGAAATTAAAGAATGTTTTTGTAAATATGTATATATAACGTCCGTTGTTTGGGTAAGAGAGACTATAATAATCACGATTGATATGTGTGTTTTATCTATTGTATCGTCAACTAAAGACCAAGTGGTTAGTCCCCGATCACATATGTGCCAGCGGGACATAAAAAGGAATAACTAACTAACGCTGGACCATTCCATTCTCCTGAAGAGGCTTGAAATCAACTTTGGCCTGCGTGAAACGGTTCTCTCTTGGTTTGAATCTTACGTTCCGATCGGTATTAGTTTGTAGAGGTAAAAGACAGTGTCTCTAGACCTTCCATTCTGGAGTTTGGAGTGCCTCAGGGCTCTGTCTTAGGCTCTGTATTGTTTACGTTGTATTCACAACCGCTGTCAGATGTTATTTCCAGCCATCAGTGTTCTTATCATAAGTATGCCGATGACACTGAAATCCGAGGCTATCAGAGTAGTCCACCTGGGGAATTTCAGCCTGTTGAAACTGGCATCAAGTCATGTGTTGACGATGTCATGACATGGATGGACAGTAACTTGACAAACTTATATTAAACCCAGAAAAAACAGCGTTACTGCCCGTTGGCTCAGCATCCCGTCTTCAACAAACTCACACATCGGTCTTTACGCATAATTGACACTGATATTCAATTTTAGTCTTCGGTCAAATATATTGGTGTCAAGCTCGATAAGACTTTGAGTATGCAGGATCACTTCGGTGAAATCTGTCGTGGATCTTCATATTCTCTGAGACGCATCGCCTCTGTCCGATACAGTCTTTCTGAATCTGCCACTGCAAAGTTAGTGAATGCTTTATTCACGAGCCGTCTTGACTACTGCAATTCTCTGCTTACTGGTCTTCCGTCTGAGCAGATTAACCGCCTTCAGCGAGTTCAAAATAATGCCGCAAGGCTTGTGAAGTGCAGGCGAAAACGAGACCACGTAACCCCTATACTGAAAGATCTTCACTGGCTTCCAATCCAATCCCGCATAAAGTTTAAGATAGCGACCCTTGCACTTTGATGGCAGTCTTCTGTCATACCTTTCCTCCAGCCCTCTCGCCGTCACTGCGCTCATCGGGAGAGAAACTTCTCAAAGTTCCAAAGTTCCATCACAAATCTGCCGGTTAACGCTCTTTCAGATGTACTACTTATTTAATTTGTAATTCCTTACCGACTGAGCTGAGAAATGCCTCCACCCTTACGCAGTTCAAAGCAAAGTTAAAAACTTACGCTTTTCGTTCTCGCAGACTTTCGTGAAATCTCTACGGTATTTCTGTACATACCCCATGCAGACTCTGTGTGTGTGTGTGTGTGTGTGTGTGTGTGTGTGTGTGTGTGTGTGTGTGTGTGTGTGTGTGTGTGTGTGTGTGTGTGTGTGTGTGTGTGTGTGTCGTTTTCGCCTGCGCATTGAGTTATATTATAAATATGAGAAATGCGTCATATAAATACCATGTATTATTATTATTATTATTATTATTATTGTAAGTTAAAACTGAACACTTATCTTCCAGTGACAAAGCCTCGCCTTCATCACCAAGAAGACTAATTATCACACACACACACACACACAACCCCCCCCCCTCCCCACACACACACACACACACACACACACACACACACACACACACACACACACGCGCGCAAAAAAGGCTCCGGCCAATCTGCAAGAGACATAGATCTTCATGAGCTCCCGCACGGCGGCGGCTCACGACTATCTATGTCTCTTGCTGGCAGCACTTACACCCCTACTACCCCGGCCGAAAGGTCAGCACTGATGACAAATATAGTTGGTACACACAAAAATGCGCAAATGGCGCTAGGGCTTCGAAAAAAGTGTAAAAGACATGATGATCCTGTTAACAAGTCTGCCATGGTATATCAGTCGTTACTCTCCCTGACAGGTACTTATCTGGCTGTTCAACAAATTCTCACACGTCATCACTTCGACACTGTCTTATCAAAAACGGAGGCCCAACGCAGTCTTTCCTCCAGCCCTGAAACTCGAGTTCCTTCTACCATAGCAGCATATGTCTTCATTGGCCGCGCGGCGTCATGAGAATATATTCTTCTTGCTGACAAAGACTGATTCCATTTACATCCTCAGAGTTCTTCAGCCAGCCCCTAGACAAATATAATGTAGACCGTGAAGTTTCTACTACGGTAGCAGGGTAGATCTTCACAGGCCGCAATGTGTCTGAGGGTATTCACTTCTTGCTAGCCAAGAGCGGTTCCATTTATACTCCTATGATTTAAAACTGAAGTCGTGTTGGCCAACTCCTCGACTGAAATAGAAAATTCCTGTTGTCTGCTGACAGCATAGCTCCTCGTGAACTCACAAGCTCAGTACGGGGAACGATTCATTAATGTGTGCTGGTATGTGATTTTGGACCTTATGGCTGGAAACCGTAAGGTCCAAAATCACAGACCAGCACACGTTAGTTAGGCCGGACGGAGTCATCGCGGCATGAAACTAGTCACTGACTTACGATCGGCCGCTTTTAGATCTTGTTTTGTCAAACCGAGAAGGCCAGCCGAGATCAGAGCGGGCACGCGAGAAAGACAATCCGTACAGAAGCGCATCTACACGTGTAAAAGACTGCCGATTGGCAGTAAAACAACACGAAAACACATTCCAGTCAACATGGCTTCCCCCATAGCCGCCATTGCACACATACCAAGGACGATAATTTGGGCCGAGGGCGCCCAGTGTAGCAAAGGGAGAGAAATCAGTCGAGTCTTTATCAACTGAACATGATTGGTCGATGATTTCGTGATGACTCTATCGCTCCAGCTGAGGACCATCGACATAACATAAACACGACTAGACCTTGTTAAACAATAGGGGCAAAAATCTTTCTTAGTTTCCCCAACTTGAATAGGCTCATGAATATGCCTATTGTAAGCAGAAATGGATCTCCTCGACTGAGCTGAATTCGGCGGCGGAATTCTTCCGTAAAAGGTAATGAGTATAGGAGTAAGCGCTCCGATCCTTGCCAGCAATTGATTGATCCTGCACTTTTTTTTTAGAGACTCATGCAAAACAGGACGGACGATGTATTTTATTTATTTTGTGTGGTGATATGTTTCTTGTGAGTTTTAAGTACTAAACCCCGATGAGAACATCCCCAGCAAGATGCTACAGATCTTCACGAGCCCCTGCAAATTGCAGGGGCGCCCATGAAGATCCATGCCTCTTGCAGATAAAAGGTGGTTCGACTTTTTGGCTGCTGGATGCTTGCCGGGTGATTTGTTTGCGGTGTTGCTTCGCTTCATTTGACACCTTTGTTTTCCCTTCCTCCCAACAGGTGCACGGTGTGTGGGGAGGTCGACAGGGCTGTTTTCACTACAATTCGCATTTATCTTCCAGTACTTAGGTTTTTGGCCTGCCGTACAACTGCCAACTTGGTCCGTGGGATAGACTGTGATGACTGAAGAGTGTTTGCATCAGAAATACACTCTTTGAGCACAATGCTCGGCCGATGAAACAACTCAGTGCAGTGTTCAATCACATGTTCCTATTACTAAGAGGGGTCGAGATATCTCTCGCAACTGAAACAGCGATTAACGACCGCCGATCATACTATGAATTTTGCACGGGAGAAATTAACCTTACCTCATTCAGCCAAACTAATCTGGTACTACCCTTGAATTATCATGGTCGCCCCATCTCCTGCTGTATTGCGTCAGAGCTGAATGGGTTAATGAACCCAACCCTCCCCCCCCCCCGCCCCTCCCCCCCCCCCCCCCGCCCCCCGGACGGCAAAACTCGTGCCTGTTAATGTTCAAATTATTTAATTGCCGCGGTCGGCATTTCTTGTTTGACGTGAATACCGCGGAAATGAGAGGGTTACGTTCATTGAAACTGAAGTCAAGGTAAAATTAGTTGTACATTGGGCTCTCTTTAACTCATTCGAGATGCGCACCTCGACGCACCTCAAACGAGTTAACAGATTAACTGTTTGGTGATTTCGCTGTGGAAGTGAAGTAACCTTTTAGCACTTGTTGAGGAGCTTAAATTAAGTAATGCCTACACGTGCTCCAATTCACCTGAAAAACAAGCAGAAGGTAAATAAACGCGAAATTAGCAGAATTTTTAAGTCACTGACTGAGTCATCACTGAGGAAGAGTCTTCAGTCTCAGACTGATCCTTCCATCTGCAAAAAGCATAGATTCTCATGCGCCCCTGCAGCCGCATATGCACACGAGACTCTATGCCTCTTGCTGGCAGATATGGAAACCATTTTCATCTTCAGTTTGAGGGAGCCATCCAGGTGTAAGTCATCGTTGTGGAAAGAAAACTGGTTGCTGTCTAAGGACACAAGTTCTTAGTCTTTGAACCATTTCTCTCCCAGAACAATGATAGGCGATGATTATGTTGGGTTTTTTTTGTGTGTGTCCACGTTTTCGTATTTACGTTAGTTTCTGGTTGTCTCCCGTCGATTCCATAACAAAGCCGCTTTAACACATTCGAGACGTGCTGCATTCGGATACGCGGCTTTACGCCGCGTATCCGGATGCGGCATATCTCGAAAAAGTTAACTCTTAATATCCGCAGTGAAAACGTGATTGGTCCTGGTGTTCAATATATCCAAAATAAATTATTTTACGAGACTCCAAAGTCGCCAAGAAATCTTTGTCGTGAAACTGTGTGGGCCGTTGAAACGCCAAACGAAACGGCCAGCTAGCCAGTGTCAACAAAACTATAGTGAGGTTACGTTTACGCCGGACGACTGCCATCAACGAACGAGATAACTCATTCAGCCCCCCCCCCCCCCCCCCACCACAGCAAGATATGGCTCGATCATGATAATTCAAGGGTGGTGCCAGAATAGCTTGGCGCCCATAGGCGCCAAGCTATTCTGGCAACACCCTTGAACTATCATGGTCGATTTGTCTCCTGAATTGTAATGCAGTACTCAGAGGTCAACTCCAAAATGTGGGTATTTTGTACCTGGGACACAATGAGACAACCAGCTTTTAATATAGCCGTTAGTTCGCTCTCGTTCATTGTGTGGAGTCGTTCGTTGCAGCGAAACCTCACCAGTAAGGCTGCTATTGTTATGGACGCCGGGGCTGCAAATTTACACACTGCAAGTGTTCCCTAACAAGATTTAGAACCTATTGTGAAATCAAATGGTGTGGACTACAAAAACGACAACATGCGGTTATGCAGCTACGTCCCTCTTCATTCTCCCAACCCCAGCTGTGACTAACGGAAATCACATCCCCTTCTCAAATGTTGGCTAGGTCCTTTCAACAAAAGACTGGTTTCTGCTTCAAGGGACGCTACCTAGCACTTCAAGTAGTTTGCTTTTGTTCTTATATTTCTGTACCAAGTAAGTTTTCTTGGCCACGCCGAATTGACCTCTTTCTCAACCGGAGAGGTGGATCGACTATCACAGCTCGCAGGTAGTGCCTGATTGGTTTTGAGCAACACGTATCACATCTCCGGCTTTCAGCTTACACATGAGTTCTAAGCGTGCCGCATTCGGATCCGCGGTTTTTTGTCGCGTATTCGGATGCGGCACCTCTCGAATGACGTAACTGCAAGCGCTGTGATGTTTAACCCCTTCGCTGCCAGTAAAACGCTGACCGACATTCGCGTGAAGAAACAAAGTGTAAATGTGATCCAAAATAAGCATAAAGAACATACGTCTAACAAGAGACATAAACCCTCCTGAGCCCCCGCGGGGGCTCAGGAGGGTTTAAGTCTCTTGCAGCTGGGTAGCTCTCGCCTTGCCCCGGCAGTTAAGGGGTTAAATCGTGTGTGTTTTTTGTCATAGAATAAATTTAACTACTTTACACATAAACATGAGAAGCCGGGAAACAAACGCCATTAATTTTGCAATACGGTAATTTGAACCTTTAATTTTGAAATGTTAATGCCGTGAAAACTCAGTCTCATTTGGTTTGTAACAATGCATACTCGTTCTCGTTTGGCGGTGAGAGCGAAAATGGTTTTAACAAGTAGTTGACATAGCCAGCCCTTTCATTATTTGAGTTATTAGCACGTACTGTGCCTATACCTCTCCTGTTGACATTTGAAGTTTGCTCCCCTCCCCCCTACCTCCGCCACTTCTCCACCCGTCCCTCCCCCTCCCCCCACCCCCCCAACTTCCTACGAGTCATTGTTGAATGTGTCCAAATACAGCCGTATACGTCACGTTTGCCGCAAGATGAAAATATCACAGTAAATGAGTCCGGTAAGAGGTATAAACAAACTCCAGTGAGCTCCTGCATCTGCAGGTACCCATGAGAGTCTATGTCTCTTTGCATATGGAATGGGCTGAGGGAGTCAGTAAGTAAAGTGGCTTTATCCTGTTTCAGTGAGTGTTTGCTGTCTGTTTTACCCACCCCACTCACCCCACCCCTTCCCCTCAGTACATTGTGACGTGCCCCCCCTCCCCCCCCCCTCAATCCATTATACTTTGGCAGTCACTCAACTCTCTGTGTCCAAATATCATGCCGTATGTTTTTATATAGTTGAGGTGACGAATAGGAGTTTGGGGAGATTAGGGTGTGTGGGGGGGGGGGAGGGGAGGGGGGGGGGGCTTATATGGTTGAGCTTTTCCGCATGGCTCGATACTCTAGGATTTTTAATTATTTACCACAAAGTCGAAACAATGAGCGCATTTTAAAATAGTCCTGATAACTACAGCAAGAGAAAGAACGGCAGTGATATTTCAAGTGCCGTACCAGAATAGCTTGACGCCTTTCGGCGCCAAGCTATTCTGGCACCACCCTTGAACAATCACAGTTGCATTAACTATTGAACTGTTATGTTACTTAAGAAGACCGTGACTTATTGTTGAGCATAGAGCTCTGTGAGTGACATAATGTAGTTAATGGCTCTGTAGCAGGACCTGTTTGGCCACCATGGTCGACCCATCGTCCCTGACTTGTAAACAAAGTTCAGCAGACGTTTTTAAAATGATAGCCATGGGATTACACCTGCAGCCGCGCATTCTGGCTAGCCGAGTCTAGTAAAAGTATGTTGTATGCTGCTAGCCATCTGACATGGATCCTGTCAAAGTCTCCACCAGATTTCTGGAGGCAACACGTAAAAAGCGCAAATATCATAAATAGTATTATATGAACCAATAAAGCGTTGGCCATTTGATTTATTTAATAGAATGACACAAAGACCTACACCGTGAATCGAAATGTTGAAATCATAGCCGTTCTTATCTGAAGGCACGTAGAGGTTTGAAAATCGTCTTCGGTTCTGTCACCAATGTTCGTTATTTTTTCCCTTAATATTGCTGTTGGACATACAATATTTACACCATAGATTGGGAAAAATAAAAGCCATAGCCTCTCTATTACGGTAGTAAGTGGTCTGAAACCCGTCTTCGCTTTCTGTCAGTGAGATTTCCTGTTTTCTCGCCACGTATGTTGACCAGAGCGACGCCTACGACCAGAGTGACGCCTAGCGTTGCTGTTTTTGGAGTCCAAGAGCGTCAACGGATTGCTAATCCCTCTCGTGTTCCTGACACCTTCCTTCCTGGCCCTTCAACCAGTTCCTTCCATCTGCAAGAGGCATAGATTCTCATAAGCCCCTGCTTTGTAGGGGCTTATGAAACTCTACGCCTCTTGCTGGCAGACATAAGCTGCACTGATCTGATTCGTCAAACTGGTAAGCCGTCTGGATCGGAGAACACGATGGACTGGGGCTGAGAAGTAGAGCTTATGAGTGGTTCTCAATTCGGCACTCCGTCGAAACAACCTGGCACTCCTGTCGTGAACGCCGCCATGCATCTGCGAGAGGACGAGATCCTCATGAGCTATTGCAGAAAGCTACCAATATGCAACAAGCAAAGATCTTCAACAGCCCTCGCAAGGCTGCAGTGGTGAGATATCTTGGTGATGAATGCCGCCTGCTAGTGCCATTCGAGACAAAGGCATCCGGATACGCGGCATAAAACCGCGTATCCGATCGCAGCACGTCCCAAAATGTGTTAAATGTCATATCCGCATAGTGGGTCATCAGACATTCAGTGAACCTTTGGCGCTGGTACAGTGCTGTGCCGAAAAAAAATGTGAACACCAACCAGCTGCAAGAGGTATTGATCCTCATGAGCTCGCGCAGTTGCGAAAACTCATGAGGATCTATGCCTCTTGCTGACACCCCTTCGAATCCAAGTTTCTGTGACAGCTAGGGTTTTTTTCGGTCTTGAATTAACGAAGATTGCAGAAACACTGTGCATCAGCTGGTAATGAACGGATTAAAAGAAAGAATACGGCGGGGGAAAAAACGCTGACATCGGGCTGTCATAGAACTTTCTGACAGAATCGCGCTGCCGCAAAAAAAAAAATGCCAATATCCCACGCAGCTGTAATCTTCAAACCACGGTAATTTGCCGCACCCAAGTAGCCTAGATGTTGGAGAATATACCAAACCGTTCCGTTCGCCACCATCAAAACTCAAATCAAGTCTCTGTAACCCCTTGACTTTGGTCTGCTTCTCAGCACAAGAAGGAAAAAAAAGAAGAAAATAAGTGACAAACTGACAAAAGGCAGTCTTTCACAGTTCACATATAAAACATCATTAACATACGTTAATCTATACAGATATCACGAATGGCCAGGGGACTCAATTTTTCTTGTTATTTTATCCGAAGTTAGTTATAAGCAAAGTGATTGACATAGAAAGAGTGCTGTCGTGATCTCTGAAGAAGTGTTATTACTGATTTCACACTTTTGTTATATCCGCCCCTTGTAATAAGCGAGGCAGACTGAATATAGCCCAAGATTATGATGCCTCTGCGACTGCAATGGCTCAGCTGAATCTGTGCCCCTGGCCACTGGCTCCTGGACCTGAGACGGCAAAGGGGCAGGTTGATAGGAGTTTTTCACGAGTCGGCTATTATCCTACCCATTCGCTTTCCCTGCTGACACTGACATAGACGACGCCCTGCGTGGAACTGGAAGCGCTTTGGAGGTGAATCTCGAACGGAACTCTTCTAGCGGTGACACTTTCACTGAAGGTGACCTCTTTGACACCAAGGTTATGTCAATGGCGGTTAGAGGTCAGGGGTGAGGTATTTCAACATTGGGAGGTAGACGGAATCAAGTGGATGAATATCCCGGGTGGAGTGCTTTCTGCATGGTGTGCTCACGCTCTCGGTGTCAACGATTGGGGCTTACAAAGCTGAACACCACACAACTGCAAGAGGTATAGATCCTCATGAGCCCCGCAGTTGCGGGGGCTCATGAGGATCTATGCCTCTTGCTGACATCACTTGAAATACATGTTCCTCGGAAAGCTAGGACATTTTAATGTTGAATTAACAAAGACTGCAGAAATCATGATCTGCGTCAGCTGGCCCTGGCCGATTAACCCATTAAGCCCTGACACGATACAGCAGGACGTGGAAAGATAATGATAGTTCAAGGGTGGTGTCGGAATAGCTTGGCGCCTGGAGGCGCCAAGCTATTCCCACACCACCCTTGAACTATCATGGTCGATCTGTTTCCAACATTTTAAAATTTTGTCAATAGCGCTGAAAAGTTTCGATCCATACAGCTGTGACACAATTCAACTAACTAAAGAACGATATCATGACAGATCAAGGGTGGTACCAAAATAGCTTGGCACCTCCAAGACTGACCTCATGAAAACTCATGAGAAATAGGTGCCTAGTGCTGAATAAGATCGACGCCATTTACAGCTGCAATCCTGAGATTGAGTGTAGGAAAAATATTTTTCATTGGGTGGGTGGGTGGGGAGGGGAGACAAATAAAACACAAAAATCAAAATCTCATCATACTTTTTGCCCTCCCTCCCCCCCCCCACCCCACTCCCCATTTTTTTTAATCTTGTGATTTTTTTCTACACAAATATTTTTTCTCCCCTATTTTTTTTTCTCTACAAATATTGGGGGGGGGGGGGGGAAGATGAGATACTCTGCCCCCACCCGCACCCCATTACGTTTTCTTTGAGAATGGGACAGGGAAACCCGCTCCCACCACCGCCAACCCCCCCCCCCACCCCCCACCCCACACAGCCCCCCCCCCCCACCACCACCACCACCACTACCACCACCCTCCCCCACCCCACCCCACCCCTCATGGTTCCTTAACCATTGAGGGGTTGATATTCGGCTAAGCAGAGTGAGGTTCATGACTGAAAACACGAATGGAGAAAGCTGACGAAGGCTTAGCGGGCCTGTGCTTGAAAGTTTTTGAGAAAGCGAGCATTTTCTCTGATAGCAACATACAATTCGTTTCTGAAAACATACCCAGACCTGTACCGTTATGTTTAGTTTGTTATGGGGTGCATGGAAATGTTGAGTAAACCCTCCGAAAACAAACTGGACTCGACGAGGTAACAATTTATATAACTCTTTGTCGTTTGCAAGGACCTGTGCCGCCGCCGCCTCAAAGAACTTCAAATACGTCTCGAAAGACTTCAAACTCCCAGCAAGCAAAGGTCCTCGGGCCCACGACGGCCACAGTGTGTCCGCGCACGAGTGCGCGGGCCCACTGTGGCCGTCGTGGGCCCGTAGACGTTTTGCTACTGGGGATATGCCCCGATACAAGTAGCCCCATAAAGCGTTTTGTCCGCCAGAAGTGTTGCTTGGCCAACTGGGCTATCAGGGATCACAAAGACAGGGGAGAGAACCGCTAACAGGGCGGACCACTTACCGGTGATAGAGCGGCGCCAAGGACCTTCAAGTGGCCTCGCGTCACACACGTATACTCAGACGCTTAGCTGAATTCAGTGCCCTTTCACTCTGCAAGAGGCATAGATTCTCATGCGACTGTGGGCTCATGAGAATCCACGCCTCTTTCTGGGGTCCATTCGTCTCGTCACATCAGCTCTAGTTCCAGCTGAATCTAATCTGGCACTGCCATTGAGTTATCATGGCCGCAGGGACGCTAGAGAATTTGTTTCATGCCTATTGCTTGGGATAGTCCCGTAAGCAAAGGTCCTAGGGCCCAAGCCGGCCACAGTGGCCGTGCGCGGGCCCGTTGCGGCGCCGTGGGCCCGAAGACGTTCTTCTGCTGGGGAGAATAGCTCGTTACATGAGCCATAGTTTCATTGGCTCAAGGGCAGTTGAAGATGTGTTCACCAGAGAAATCGTCAAGTGAATCAGCCACTACTCTTCAACTATCATGGCCATAGCGGCCTCTTGAAGATATAAATTTGCATCGTTACATGCATTAGCCCTAGTTTTCCATGTATGTGGAATCTCACAGAGGGGATGCCATGGGCTTAAGGCACGATACTTGGAGAACCGGCTCGAGTGCATTGTTGTTGAGAAGACAGACAGCCCGAGTTGTAACACTGACGGACTCTCACCTCCATTAGCTTACAAACTGGCTTTGATGGAGGAGTAGTTTAACCGGAGAAGTCGGTCTGGTAACCACATCACATGTTCGCCCTGGTAAAGGATTTTTTTCTGGACCTGCCAAGACTTGGCTGGTCCCGAAAAATATCATTGAACAGGGAACTAAAAAGAAAACTAACTCCATCTCTATCCCCCATTAGCTTACAAGGCAGAGGCCAGTTGCACGAGTGAGCTTAGTCCTGCGCATGTAAAGCGAAGTCCCTTGCTTAGTGGCACCGCAGGACTAAGCTCACTCATGCAACTGACCCGACTTGATGGTAGGCAAGTTTCACGAAAGAAGTCGGCCCGGTTCCCCAAGCCACCTTTCAGCCAAAAAAGACTCGGACTATAGCCTAAATTTATTAGGTCACAATTTATAAGTTTCGTGAAAGAGTAGTTTCGCGAGGAAACTGAGACGAGCTGGTATCCCCAGTCCGTTTTGCCATGGTTACCTCAGGCGGTCATGCTCTCGATGTAAACAATTTGGGGCTTTAATTCATTCAGTTTTGGTTACCTTCTGAATGATGTCCATGATTTAGCTGGACCAGCTAGGAAAGGCAAGTACAACTCTGTCCTCCGATTTGTTTACAACCTGGTCAGAGTGATTAAGCGCAACAGGCATATCCGGCACCAGAGTGCATCCTCGATTTGGTCAAGGTCAGACCTTTCTGGGTTGGCGAAGAAAGGGCAACTTTTGCGTTTTAGGAATATTAGGTAAGTGTTCAATTGATGGTGAACTGATATAGCCAACCCAGCGAGCATCCTTTGTGGTCAACCATTAATATTTTCTTTTTCAGTCTTTTGTTTTCATTAATTATCGAAATTGCGAAGTGCAGTCCCATCTGATCTCACCCTTATCATTTTCTGTCTTCATTACTCGCGGCAGTGCAGGGCAGGGTTATAGCTTGAAATAACGGCCGGTACTAAACGATTCTGTACATTTCTTACACACATCCTTCTTTGCTGCCTTTGAGCGGAAAAGCTGTATCACACGCGTGAACGGCCAAGTATGCACACACTTGTCTTGTACAAAGTCTGGTAAACAAAAGTACGGGCACACGCGATATTGAAATTTGACTGACCTACTTTCAGCTCACACGCATTGACATCATTTCATAGTGACGACTGGCACTCTGGTGTCACTTATTGCTCTAGTATATCGTCATGTATGAACATTTGTCTGGCATCCAAATTATTGACGCCACATTACAAAGTAAATCACCTCAAGATCTTTGCCAAGACACAATGGCGGCTGTGTTGTGACTAGGCTTGTGCCGAACACCAACTCACATCGGATTTATGCAAAGAAAAGTGTGAGCAAGAAATAGATTCTTACATCGGTGTTTCGGTGATGATGCTGAGAATGGCATTCTCGTGGTCTTAAAACCTTATCCTACTCGCTTTCGCTCGTAGGATAAGGTTTTAAAACCACGAGAGTGAGATTCTCAGCATAACCGAAACACTAATGTAAGAATAAATAATTATATATGCACTGTGGAAACCTCTCATTACATGAAACACTGAAAGTCGTAAGGTCCAAAGACACAAACCAGCAAACACAGCCCATTGGCCGTCTTTAACTCTTTGTGGGGGGGGGGGGGGGGGGACATTGTCTCAGACTTCCATGTTCTAACCTTGTACATTTGGAAAAAGCCAACGAGGGCCGGCTTTAACCGTTTGGCTGTCGACCGCGCTTTTTGTCGCGATGATTCCGACAGTAATCATCGCGACTGACAAAAAGCGCTACTGACAGCCAAAGGGATATTTTTTCCCACTCTGGGTTGCCATATTCCTTCTAAAAGTTTGGCGGCCTGGGTGAATCTTGGAGTTGAAGTGCCAGGTCTGGGAAGACGTACCCCAATATGTCAGACAGACATGCTGTCACGACCATTCTTCCCATCTGAGCTTTGTGTTTCCCCACGCTTTCTCTTGCATTGTCGACAGAGCCGCTGCGGAGTTTCTTTCCGTGGTTACATTCGTCATGCGCGTTTGTCCCGCATGATTCGAGTGCCTCTGTCTCAAACGCCTTAGTTCCCTTGCCAATTCCACAAATCCCAACAACAGCCAACCTCTAGGGAACATCCGCAGCCGGTCTCGAGCGCAAGAGGCGTAGATTCATATGAGCCCCTGCGGATGCTGGGGCTCATATGAATCTACGCTTCTTGCACTTGGAATGCGGCTGGCTAAGAAAACGTCATTCATTCTGCTTTTGCTTTATTTCATCAAGAGTGACGAAATGTGTTTCCTTCTGGGGGATAACTGAGGCACACCTTGGAAAAGGTCAATTTATTACTGCAAATTTCAAACAGAGAAAAACATCGTGAAACATAATATTATTCATCAGCATATGCATTTATACATTTTGCTCTTTCCTCGCGCTGTGTGGCGTTACATTAAGTAAGCAAAATATACAAATTCAATCGCACGCGTCTACAGAGGAGAGTGTTGCACATCGTATATGTTTATGACGCTCATAGCTTCTTGACCTCGGCTCTCGGCCTTTGAACATAGTTTACCTTAACACTTTCCCTCCCCCCCCCCCATCTCCCCCCTCCTCCCGTCCCCACACACACACCCCACCCTCCCGGCCTCAACTGACCTTAAGCCCAACCCCCCTTGATGACATAAGCAATATGGAAAAGACCATTTGACGCAAATAGGAATCATCGCGACAAAAAGCGCTACCGACAGCCAAAGGGCTAAACACATATTTCGAGCTTGGGCCAGTTCCATGAGTGTATGCTTAGTCCTGCGCCAGCAGAGCACCTTGCTTAGTGGCTGGCGCAGAACTAAGCTCACTAGTATGTGTGTGTGTGTGTGTGTGTGTATCAGTGTGTGTGTGTGTGTGTGTGTGTGTGTGTGTGTGTGTGCGTGCGTGCGGGTGTGTGTGTGTGTGCGTGCGGGTGTGTGTGTGTGTGTGCGTGCGGGTGTGTGTATGTGTGTGTGTGTATGTGTGTGTGTGTGTGTGTGTGTGTGTGTGTGTGTGTGTGTGGATGGTGCAGGACTAAGATCACTATTGTGTGTGTGTGTGTGTAGGGAGGGGGGCGGGGGGGGGGGGGGGGGGTAGGCGAAAATGTAAGTAAATGGAGAGAGCAGTTGCTTGTGTGGAAGTATGTCATGCGACTGAGACCAGGGCTCAGTGCCCAGGGCCCAGTTGCATGAGTGAGCTTAGTCCTGCGCCAGCCACTAGGCAAGCTGCTGTGCTATTGTGGAGCACCTTGCTTAGTGGCTGGCGCAGGACTAAGCTCTCCCATCCCATATCCTTACCAGAATGCCACCCAGAGTACTTACTACAAGAAGCAGTAAAGAGTAAGGTGCAAAATCACATACCATGAAACATACCACGCCATGCCTTAACCCGGACGTACGTAGGAACCACGTGAGCTCTAGTTTTGAGGCTAGGCGCCATATAAGTACTAAATATTAGTATATATCATTATGGTGATCACACGCTACGATTAAAATACTATGTTCGATTGACCCTCAACCCCACGCATCACCCCCATCACCGCCACCACCCCTTGCAATTGTCACCAAAATTAAAATAGACAAAGGTCGATCTATTTAAATGTAGTGGTGATTTGAAATTGAGTCTACCTTAGTTTTCGTCTGACTCAGTTCTGTACAAAGACTGAATTTCAAACCACAGTCGGTCATCGTCTCCCTGTTTTTCTCTTTACATGGTTGGTGTGTTTAAAGCCCAATTCAGTAAGACGGTAGCTTTTGATCCTCTCCGTCTCTAGTCCATGGAGGTGACGAAGCAATAAACGTATTGTCATGACTATTTGGAGTGTCGTCTGCACCCTTTATTTCTTCATAATATGCTGGTTTTGTGTGTTCACAGACTCTGAAGATGTTTATTGTCGACTATTGTTAGCCATTCTTCCCTTTCGCGTTGTGAACGTCATCTGTGTGCTGGGGGGTGATCGTGAATCTAACGGCCGCGAGTTGTTCTTTGCGCATGAATACGTATTCTCTCTCAAATCTCTTCTGGTTAATCCTCCCCCCCCCCCTCTCTCTCTCTCTCTCTCTCTCTCTCTCTCTCTCTCTCTCTCTCTCTCTCTCTCTCTCTCTCTCTCTCTCGGCTCTCTCTCTCTCTCTCTCTCTCTCTCTCTCTCTCTCTCTCTCTCTCTCTCTCTCTCTCTCTCTCTCTCTCTCTCTCTCTCTCTCTCTCTCTCTCTCTCTCTCTCTCTCTCTAACCTGTGATATGGCTGAGTGTGTATTTGCAAATGAGCAGCTTTCTGATTGATCCAGAAATTTGTGTTTCTAGACAAAGTGTGACATTAAGCGGTTATTTTGAGAAGCTGCGTGAAAGGCGAACCACGGATTTGTCTCATTGTTACATCCACTGTGCCTGACGGTGAATCTGCACTTTGGAAAGTGAAACTAGTAAATTTTGGTTTTTATTAATGTGTGGACTGAATAGCGCCGGTTGTAATGTACTCATTAGAGGCCGGAGTGTGACTGTATAGTAAAAATTTTCGTTAACTCTTGATTATCTAAATTGTCTTCTTCTGTACAACGATCAGTCATACAGACTTGTGAGAGAAAGGATAACTATTCACTATTGACTTTTAAAAAGGTCTTTTGTCGTCGTGTGTACAATAGTGTCTATATACAACGAACAATATGGCGAGTACATCCACTGGCTCAGCCACTCAAGGACTGAAAGTCAGACATTTAAATGTGTATCATTTATATCCGAAAGTACATGATGTTTCCCTGTTTCTGTGCCACGAGAGTAACACACTCTTCGTCTACTTTGATAGACCACATCTATACTAACAACCCTCAAGCTATCACTGAAACTGACGTCCCTTCACTAGCTGTCAGTCACGACCACTTTTCCATCACCTGTACATGGTCATGCTATGTTCCTAAACAGAGCCGAACCCAAAATTTATACATTACTTACAGATGTTTTAGAAAACTAGATAAAGATAGTTTCCTTCATGACCTCGGTTTATTGCCGTTCCATGAAGTTTACAATCACAAAGACCCTGATGTAGCGCTCTCACTATGGCTTAAGTCAGGTTGTTCCTCGGAGTGCTAAATAAGCATGTCCCCTTAAAAAGGAAACGAGTCCGGTGCAGTGAGCCCCCCCCCCCCTCCTCCCCCCTCCCCCCCCCCCACTGGATTACGGAAGAGATTAAACAAACCATGGAAGCCAGAAATCAAACCAAGCGGGACAAAGATTTTATTGAGTTCAAAAGGTTAAGTAACAGAGTCAAATACCTTATCCGGGGGGCACAAAAAGCACTGGTAGAGAAAACCATACGTGGCGGGAATCCGTCTTCAATATGTAAAGTATTCACTTACTAACCAACAATAGTAAAAATCATTCTGCAAATAGGACTGCCAACCTTACAGCCGATGCTTTTAACGACCACTTCATTTTAGCCCCGAAATCTTTACTACATTCTGAAGGCTTGAATCAGGTAGAACATGTTGCATCGCAGAAGCTTACTGACTTTTCACGTAAGCAAAGACTGTCCGCGGGCCGTGCTTTTAATGTCCCCTTCATCGCTGTACATGAAGTAGGCAGATTTATCTCTAGTCTCAAGAACAAAAAATTCAGCTGGCGTTGATGGTATCAATGGTTTTATCCTCGAACTTTCTCTTCCATTCATTATGGAAAGCTTAACCTATATTTACAACCTATGTATTCAAAATAATATTTTTTCCGGCGGCTTTCAAAAAATCTAAAGTGGTACCTATACCCAAAACAAAAGACACATTTGATCCAAATAATTTTCGGCCCACATATCCATATTATCTATTCTGTCGAAGCCTATTGAGAAGCATGTACACAAACATCTTCTCGAATTCCTAAAAGAAAAGTCTCTCCTGAATAAATACCAGTCTGGTTTTCGCCCTAAACATTCGTGTCACACTGCCTTGGTTCATATGATTGACTCTTGGCTGCTCAACATCAACAGAAACAAAATGTCTGGTGCTGTCTCTATAGACCTGAAAAAAGCGTTCGACCTTATAAACCACGAAATTTTATTAGAGAAACTAGACTACTACTTTAACAATAACAGCCCAGGAACACTCTCATTCTTTCGTTCATATATCATAGGGAGAATTCAAACTGTGTACATCAATGCTACCTTCTCTTCTGAAAAGCGGGTTGAGTATGGCGTACCCCAGGGATCCATACTAGGACCGTTACTCTTCTGTTTGTTTATAAATGACCTTCCACTTCATATATCCAATCCAAATACCGAATGTGACATGTTTGCCGATGAGTCAACTCTACACGCTGGCGGGAAACCTGTACCTGAAATATCAAGCAATCTTCAGCTTAGTCCTCAGGAGGTCTCACTGTGGTGCAAAAATAATCAAATGCTTGTTAATCCATCTTTTTTTTTTAAAAAGCATGCTAATAACAACAAGTCAAAAGCATCAGCTCCGCCCCCATTCACGTAGCCTCTCTTTTGATTCAGTTTCCATTGAGCAAGTCAAGGAATATCGCCTCCTCGGGGTAATTGTTGACGAACAACTGTGCTGGTTGCCCCATCTAACACAACTAGGGAAAACATTACTAAAGAAGCTTTTTTTTTTTTTACTGTCAAGATGAAAATCTATCATTGATATTAAGACACCTAAGCTATTTTTCAACTTCTGCATAAAACCTCACATTGACTACGCATCTACTATTTGGGACGGATGTAGTGAGGCTAACCTTAAAAGGATTAATTCTCTATGCAAGCGCGCACTTAAACTGATTCTCCCAATCCCCTCTCTAACTTTGGAGGAAAAGCTTCAGGCAACAGGGCTCCTTCCTTTATATCAACACCTTACGTTAAATAGTGCGTACTTATGCACAAAGCACTTAAAGGGAAAGCCCCCCTCTACCTGGCTAAGCTTTTCACTGAGAGCGAAAGGGTTTACAGCACTTCGAGCAACAGTCTCGTCATTAAACGGTCCCGAATTGACTTGTTTAAATCCAGCCTTTCGTACACGGGTGCCTATTTATGGAACTCACTTCCTCCACATATACAGCAAACGAGACATCTTCCATTGTTTAGAACGAAAGCTTTTAAATACATCTCAGAGCAAACTTGAAAGAAACGTAGATAATGTGTCCAAAAGAGCCATGTCAACGATTTCCTTTTTTAACGCACTGCTGTGGTCCTCCGTCTTGCACTTGTTTGTTTTTATATATCTCTCTTTACTGTAAAACAATCTCCTTTTTCGCTTCCTATCTTACAGACAGACAGCAGCGCGTGATGGTAAATGGATCTTACTCTTCAAGTGGTTTAGTAACAAGAGGAGTGCCCCAGGGCTCTGTCCTGGGACCTCTTCTCTTTTGCATATTTATCAATGACCTGCCACTACATTTCACGAGCAACAGAATTGCTTGTGACTTGTTTGCCGATGACGCAACAATCCACACCCTCGATAAGTGTCTTGAGTCTTTAAATGGTCGTTTGCAACAGGGACTGAGCGAAATTTCCAAATGGTGTGAAAATAATGCAATGATCCTTAATCCCACCAAAACCGAATGTATGACGATAGCAACCCGTCAGAAGCATCAGCTCAAGCCACTTACGCTTAGCCTGGAAATCCAAGACCACACCATTACACAAGTAACTGAACATCGCCTACTTGGAGTTATTGTTGATAACCAGATGAAATGGCAATCTCACATCAATGTTGTCTGTAAAACTGTGTCCAGAAATGTTTTATGCTATCTAAGCTAAAATATCTTATTGATATCGACGCTCGCAAACTATTCTACAATGCCCATGTCCAATCCCACATCGATTATGCCTCCACGACAAGGGACGGCAGCGGTGGCATACACTTGAAGAGGCTTAACTCCTTGCATCGCAGGGCAGTGAAGCAGATCTTGCCTGATCCAGCCCTTTCTACCGACCAAAAATTTGAAAACTAAAAATGCTTCCTCTTGACAGGCACCATCTCTTTATCAAAGGGGTAGTCATGTATACAATGTGGAATGAAATCCACCCAGAATACTTGTGTAAGCTCTTCAAAAAGACAGCTTCAGGCTATTCAACATCAAGGCCGCGTAACTTCATCACACCACGTCCGAGGATAGATTTATTTAAAACCACCCTCTCTTTCTCGGGCGCCTCGTTTTGGAATAAACTGCCAGCGCACATAACACACACTGATTCACTCCCCTCTTTCAATGAAAGCCTCTTCAAGTACCTGCTATCTAACAGCTGATTCACTGGTTAGAGTATCCCCATCGCGGCCTCAAGCCTTGATATTAACCTCCGCGCGCAGGTGTGCGTGTATGTGTGTGCGCGCGTGCGTGCGCGCGCGTGCGTACGTGCGTGCGTGCGTGCGTGTGAGTGTGTGTGTGTGTGTGTGTGTGTGTGTGTGTGTGTGTGTGTGTGTGTGTGTGTGTGTGTGTGTGTGTGTGTGTGTGTGTGACGTGTGTGTGCGGCGCGAGCGCGTGTTTGATTTCAGTGAAAGAAGGAATTTTAAAGAATATCTTTTTTTCCGTTCACATTATTAGCAATCATAATCGGTGCCCTCTATTTTGCCTTATCCATTTTTGTTTTGTTTCGAATGACTTGTTATATTATGTACACTTGTATGTTAGTAGCTTTGTACCTTTGTATGCTAGTAGCTTTGTACCTTTAACAGAGTTGTACCTTTGTAGATTAGCAACGGCAAGCGTAAAAAATGGCACATGTGCTAACTGCTTCTTCCGTTCAGAAATAAAGTTTCAGAAAGTTTCAGTGTTTTGCCTGTTCACTATATTCCTACACAAGAGTAGCTGTATCATAAGCGCGCAGTCGCTGTCTATAAACACTCACTTTACATCGCACCCCCGCCCCCCCCCCCCCTCACCCCGACCCTGTCAATTGATGTGCGTGTGTGTGTGCGTGCGCGACTGTAACCTTCAGCGACTTGTGAACGAAGTTATATCTGAATGTAACACAAGTGACCTGTGGGTTTAGCAGCTTGTTTGTGTTGTTAACATGTTGTTTTAATGTTGTTTTAATGTTGTAGTTTAGGAAGAACAAACACGAAAAGAGACCTGTGCGCCTATTGTTTCCATCCTTGAGAAATAAAGTATCATTCATTCATTCATTCATTCATTCGTTCATTCATTCTCTCTCTCTCTCTCTCTCTCTCTCTCTCTCTCTCTCTCTCTCTCTCTCTCTCTCTCTCTCTCTCTCTCTCTCTCTCTCTCTCTCTCTCTCTCTCTCTCTCTCTCTCTCTCTCTCTATCGATATGCAGCTAAATGATGTATGTAAATATATTTGTTGGTTTCCTCATATCTACGCTGTATATGCTATCGACTACAAGTTTGTAAAACGACGATTTGTTTTTTGTCAAAGGTTTTACCGTTGAAAAACAAGTTTCATCATCATCATCATCTCTGTGTGTCTCTGTCTCTGTCTAGGCTGTCTCTCTATCTACGTCTGTCTGTCTGTCTGTCTGTCTGTCTGTCTGTCTCTCTCTCTCTCTCTCTCTCTCTCTCTCTCTCTCTCTCTCTCTCCTCTCTCTCTCTCTCTCTCTCTCTCTCTCTCTCTCTCTCCTCTTTTTTTTTTTTTTTTTTTTTTTTTTGGGGGGGGGGGTTGGGGGTGGGGGTGGGGGTGGGGGTGGGGGGCTGCTTCACAATGGAAAACCTTGTTAAACCTTGCTAGTGTTTACGCAATTAAAAAGACAATAACAGTTAACAAGCATACATGCATTTCATCCAGTAAACAAATCAAACAGAAACAGAACCGTATGGAAACGGGAGTCAGTTTGCGAACAGAAACCTGGAAAGGGCAGCTGCCTTTAATTCTATCGTTTCTTTCTTTTCTTTTCTTTTTTACTTTTATTTTGTTCCGCTTATAACTGTTTTGCTGGATCGAGCCATCCCACCTGAGACTCTTGGTTGCCCTCAAGAGTATTCACTGGAAACACGAATCACCTGCTCGGCCGCTGAGCAAACCCTTCTAGTTTCAAGAGGCCTAGATTCTCATGAGTGCCGGCGGATGCAGGCGCTCATGAGAATCTATACCTCCTGTTGGCTTAGATCAACAAATCTGTGCCTACATAGAGGCAGGCGTTGGGGTGTAAATCCACGACTGGGCTATTACGATGGTGTATATCATAGAAACCGGAGGAAAATACAGGCCATAATGTCAGCTGTACAGGTGTCAGGCACTTGAGGACTTGCACACGTCTGATGCCAATATGAGAGAGCCAGACCACGCAGAACTGACGCCGGGACAGAGATGGTTCGTTCTATTTTTTTTGAACGATCCTCTCATTCGAACCTCAGTCGGGAAATCCAGGGATACGTATAATGTCAGATATACAAGTGCTAGGACTTGAAGTTGGCAGATATCTAGAACCATGACGCCTTGCAGAATGAGCCAATGTGAAGTATGTTGTACTTAAACAATCCCATCATTCGAACCTATGAAAGGCACGTATAATGTCAGTCATACAAGTGCCGGGACTTGAAGATGGCATGCATACGTCTACAGACTTGACACTTTGCAGAACGTTGTGTGCTGATCTGTGACTTTGGACCTTACGGCGCCAAGCCGTAAGGTCCCAAATCACAGATCAACACATCCTGTTGTTTCAAATTTTGACAAAGATTCATTGTTTCGAGTATCAATGTACAGGAACAAATCATGTACAGGCTACCAGGATAGCCACGCAGGTGGTCCGAGTCCACGCATGAAAACTATTAGCACATCTCCGGTAGCAATACGACACCACATACGTAATATAGAACTGATGAGACAGTGTGGTTCTATTTGCCTCGCAGAACGATCTCTCATTCCAAGCAGAGGAGCTGCGGGTTTAATGTCAATCATACACGTGTTAGGCCCGTGAAGGCTGGCACGCTTCTAACAGCAGCGTGACACCATACAGAACTGATGGGTCCCAGTGGTTCCCCAGTGCGCAAAGGCCGTGCGCGGGCCAACGGCGGCCGATGTCAGCCCGATGGCCTTTTGCGCATTGAGTCAGTCAGTGTGGAACAATGATCCATGTGATCGTCGTGTTCATAAGCCATAAATCCCTGACGTGCTACGACAGGATAAGGATCGACCAAAACTGTGAAGTAGACTTCAAAAGATATCTAAAAACATGCCAATTTCATCCTCACAGGATGTAATGCGTTAAGGCATGATTCTCACGGTATAGAAAGTAAAACCATTGACTGCAACTGACCTAGGAGGAAAAGACCCCTGGTCACGCGGAACAGGTATTGTCAGTAGCATTAATGGCGGATCCTGGGGGAGGGGGTGGGGCTTAGCTTTTTTTTGTTTGTTTGTTGTTGGTTTTTTTGTTGTTGTTGTTGTTGTTTTTAATGGTTATTTGTGGATGCACACTTTGGTACCGGTCTCAGGCCACTTTACAAATTTCAAATACAAGCGATCAAAAATCTCTGTAACTTCAGTAGCTGACTGGCCCTTCGTTTGTCTTGTACTGTGTTTGTCTTAAATGGCGTAAAATCCGTGTCTCTTTCGTCAGTGTGTGAGGGTTTCAGGCGCGGCGCTTTGAGTCGATTTCCCCAAAATTGAGAAAAAGCGCCTATATAATAACAGTATTATTATTATTATTATTATTATTATTATTATGCTGTGTTTTACTATTCGATGGTTCTTCTTTTTTTTTTTTGTACGGTGTATTTCACAATTATCTCACTGGATCGGTGGGTGGGTCTAGTGTGTTCAAGACCTATAGTCAATTATCGTCATTTGGCACTTCTGACCTGCACCTGTCACAGTACTTCACCCAGATATAGAGTGCCATGTGCCCCTGCACTCACAGGGGCTCATGTAAATCAGTGCCTCTTGCTGTGCGATAAATCCTCTTTCATCCTCAGACTGAGGCAGCCATCTGGCAATAATTCGCTGACTGCTGGTCAACTCCAGCGGTGGGAAAGTGTCCAGTCATTGCTGACCTGGGGCCCAACTCAGTTCCTCATCAAGGCATAGAGTTTCATGTGCCCCTTTAGCCACAAGGGCTCATGAGAAGCATTATCTCTTTCTGTGCGATAACATATCATATTGCATCCTCATACGTGACAGTGATCTAGGTTTAAGTCTACGACTGGACACGCCAACTGTGATCAAAAAGCGAGAAATCAACTGCGCTGTGAGTGAGCAGCCGACTGGCCCGGGTGTTACAGGTGATTTCAAATCCCCTAATCCCATCATAATCTCTGAGCACAGTGTGTCTCTGTTCTCACTCAGATTGAGTAGTTTCGTCTTTTGAGGTATGGTCCGTGGACATGCACCATTGCCCATCAGAGTAGCAATGTAGTCATTGATGCGTGTCACCAGAAGGGAGGTGTGAGGTGTGAAAGTCTTGATTTTGATCACTAACCAACCCTTAAGTAATCGTCAGCCAGTGTAAGAGATTTACATCATGGGTGATCATGACTATTTCCGTGATCTGATCCTGTGTTCCTCATATGGAGGAGGTTTGTGGGTGTGTAGAGCAGTGTCGCAATTTTCACAAAATGGCTGCGTTGTTCCTCAGACGGAGGAGTAATTGGTAGTGTAGTGTTGTTGTCAAACACAAGGTGATTCCTTCTGAAGAAACTCCAGGTAGAACATTCTTTTCAATAAGAAAATTAACACCATATAAGAATCAGACGTGCCCGATTAATCTTGTTTTGTAAGGGAGGTGGGGGTGGAGGCAGGGATGAGGACAAGTGCATGTAAATAAATAAATAAAAAAATCAGCGCATTAATTAGGTACTTTACCCACTGAATATTGGCTCAAAGCGCCGCCGCGAACTGAACCCAACAAGCACGCTCACGTGAATCACGCGCATTCAATCACACACTGTACATAAACACAGAACATTCGCGTGGTGCTAAGGGCAAGCTCAAGCGAGCTACTGAAGTTTTTGGAAATTCAAATCGTTTTATATTTGAAATTTGATAAGTGGGCTGAAATTGATACCAATGTCGATATGATCAGCCCTTCCTTTTGAAAAGTGCCAAAAGCAGTGCTGTGTCCTGCGATAGAAGAAGAATAGTTTTAACAAATAAAAATCGTAACCTCTGAAAACTCTAAGTATGTCTGTGATCCCCCCCCCCTCCCCCCCTCTCCCCCCCCAAAAAAAAAAATAAATAAATAAATAAATAAAGTAAAATTTTAAAAAAATTAATTGAAAAAATAAATTATAAAATAATAAATAAAAATAAAAATAAAATAAAATAAAATAAACAAATAAAATACAATAAAAAATAAATAAATAAATAATAAATAATAAAATAAATAAATAATAAGATAAATAAATAAATAAATAAATAAATAAAAGAAACACGCGTAAAGAGAACGGTTACAACACAATAGTATAATTTTAAAGAAAATCCCAAAAAGAAGCACCAAGAAAAAATAATTTCAACACAACTTATTTGTAATTATTCATTTTAATCGTCTTTCTTTCTTTGTTATGATTTTATGCGCGCCTGATAGTCACTGTTTTGGTCTGGATTTCTTTTGTATGACACAGTTTGGAAAACGGGCGGGGGGTGGGGGGGGGAGGGAGGGAGGGCTGTTGGGCCCCCCTCCCCCCGTCGAGACACCCTCTGGATCCGCCCCTGAGCATTCAAAGGACTAATCACTTCACTGTCGAGAAATATGAACACTTCCCAACTGTGATTGGCATAGAACCTAACTGGCCCAGGCTCGAGGTTGTAAGTCTCTTGCTGGGACCATTTGTATCGCGTGATTTAAACGATAAGAGTTATTTGGCATTGAATTTACAATGAGTGCAAAGCAAAGAAGGCTACTGTGCATCCCCCCATCCCCACCCCCACCCACACCCCCAACCCCTTCTACCCCGGACAGTTCAATGAAACTGGCTTTGAAGGGTGCTTCAGTATGTCCTGCGATGTTTCAACATCGCAGGACATACTAGGGTACACTTTATATAAAGACAGTTTCATGGAGTAGTGTGTGTACGTGTGTGTGTGTGTGTCGGGTGGGGGGGGGGGGGGGGGGAAGGCACGGTGGGTTTATTGGCCTTTACGCAAGCACGCTTCTTGCGGCCAGTTGCAGGTCAGGCAAGGGACATTTTTTAAAACCCTTTTAGCGCCAACACCCTACAGCAGGAGATTGATTGCCCATGATAATTCAAGGGTAGTGCCAGATTAGCTTGGCGCCTGAAGGCGCCAAGCTAATATAGGCACCACCCTTGAATTATCACGGTCAATCCACCTGCAAGTGGTACATAGTCATTAAGTAACACTTTCAAAATTCGGGAAATGCGCCCATGGCGCTGAAAGGGTTAACACTGGAAAGCGTGTTCTAACTATTCTGACAAACTGTAGTGCAGCCGAGGGATATGGACGGGAAAGTTACAAGATCGGGAAGACGGAACGACCACTTACCAGCTGCGCAAAACAGATTAACTGTGATTGGATAGTTCATAAGGTGCTGCCAGATTAGCTTGGTCACTACCCGTTCGAAACGTCAGGCCGGTGAGGTGAAGCATCCCAGACGAATAACAACCAAAACAATTTCATATATATATATATATATATATATATATATATATATATATATATATAATATATATATATATATATATATATATATATATATATATATATATATATATATATATATATATATATATATATATATATATATATATATATATATATATATATATATATATATATATATATAAAGAAAAAATAATTAAATTAAATTGCACCAGAAGCATTATCGGCTCAGACATAGAAAATTCAGATTAAGACTTTCGGGCGAAGGCTAGATTCCTTCCCCTAGCGGACAATTCCGCCAGACAAAACCTATTTTGACAGATACCGATGAACGTCTGGTAACTTGACTGGAGCAACTCTTTCTCCAGTAGACAGTTGGACCTACGGCCGATGTCAAGATGAACTGGCCCGCTCACGGTCAGTTGTGCGCGGGCCAGCTCAGGCCGACACTTGCCCAAAGACCATTTACTCGCCGCTTCAGCTCCAAGAGACTAACAGTGCACCACACTCTGGATTCATTTACCGAGCAGCGCTTGCAATTTGCGGGAGATTGATCAAATAAGACAACGCGTTGGTAGTGTTCGATTACTTTGACGCGTCTTCAGGCACTAGCCTTGACAGGGGCGGATCAGTTACCGGGAAGGGGGTGGGTGGGGTGGGGTGGGGGTGGGTGGGTTGGGTGGGGGTGGGGTTTCAACTTTTTGTTTGGGACCCTCAACCTGACACAAAAGGCCTCACCGACGCTAGACCTTCTTCCAGTGGCCGAAAACTAAAATCAAATAACAGGGGGAGTGGGGGGGGGGGGGGGTAGTGCGCGCGCGCGCGCGCGCGTGTGTGTGTGTGTGTGTGTGTGTGTGTGTGTGTGTGTGTGTGTGTGTGTGTGTGTGTGTGTGTGTGTGTGTGTGGAAACTCGCCAAAAAATCAAATAGGGAGTTACAGCATTTTAAACAATTTTGGGTCGATGGAGAGGAGGGGGTGGGTACAGAACCCCTAGGATCCCCCCTCCAGATCAGCCCCTGTTTGAGCCTACATGGTTGGTCCAGCTTCAAAGCTCAGTTAGCACCTTCCTTAGTGGCATGCGCTGGAATTAAACTGTCTCAGAGGTACTCAGCTATGGCTCCACACTAAGTAGGCGGTATTATATTTAACCCATTTAACCCCAAGCCCACATTTTCTCTATTTTAGAGATGTCACTTGACAACTATGTACTAGTTCCAGCAGATGGATCGACCATGATAATTCAATGATGGTGCCAGTTTAGCTTGGCTCCTGATGGCGCCAAGCTAATCTAGCACTGCCCCTGAATTATCATGGTCGATCCATTATCTTCTGTAGGGCGTTGGAGCAAAACGGGTTAATCTATCGCAGCCGATTGCCCGCGGCAGTTGACGTTTGAAAAGAAAGTGCTAGCAGGCCCTTGCTTTAGTCTCCAGTAACTGAGTTTTGATATTGAGCACAACCTAATCCGGCAACTTTCAGCTTCCGCAGTCGGTACCAGGAGCGATAGAGCTATCACAGTCCTCCGGTAAGCTATCCCCTTCCATTTCAAAGAGACGTGTAGATTTTCCACCCCTCCTCAGCAGATGTCAGGGGCTCGTGAGGATCTGTCCCTCTTGTTGGTTGATAACGGACTCATTGACTCCTTTAGTTGCCACAGAGTGTGCAACTTGTAAAACACACCTATTTGTAATGTCAGCCGCTAAGAACGTCATCCACCCAAGAAACACAGATACAAAATAATGTCCGCAAGAGGCAAAGAACATCATCAGCCCCCACCATGCTGAGGCTGATGATGTTCTTTGCCTCTTGCAGTTGAGTGACGTTGGATTTTTTCCCAACAGAGAAGAGATAACTATCCTCAAACTGAGGAGGTAAAAATTTTGTGAGTACGTCTGATCAGGTGGCCCTGGCCAATGTCATTACACTGTGTATCGAACACAAGCATTCCTCTGGGCTCGGAAGGCATCGAGCGTGGCGCCGATGTCTAATTGTGAGGTATTTAAAATCGCTCAAACACTGTCCCCTGAATACCTTCCTGGGCAAGTTCCTGTGGAATCCCCGTTCTCTAGGGGTCTTGGATGTTCCGATGCCAGCGACAGATGTGCGGGATGGGTCAATAACGATACACTCGTTCGTAGTGCTTCATTTCTTGAGCGCCTGCATGTACGGCGATAGACGATTGTGACAGACTGGAAAAGCGTCCAGTGAATCCTGCACTACCATTGAGATGTCACAGTCGACCTATCTTATACGATTTTTGTGTGCATGAGAAGTCTTAAATGACCGCAATAGTCGCGTTAATGAAAATATTAGTGAGATTTCGTTTGCGACGAAGAACTCCCAACAACGAACGAGAGCGAAAAACGAGTGAAATCGCGGTTGAGAACCAGCTAGTGCCATAAGCATAGACAACACTCCAAACAGTTCCAGGAGTCAGAGATCCTCATGAGCCCGGAAGGCTTATTTCACTCTCGTTCGATGCCGTTTGTTGCAAAGGAAACCTCACCTTTTTATGAATTCGCGAGCATCATTGTAAGTTCGTTCTTTCGTTCTTTCGTTCCTTCGCTGCTTCATTCGTTCGTTCGTTCTTTCGTTTGTTCAATCGTTCCCTTCATTCCTTTGTTCATTCGTTGGTTCGTTCGTTTGTTTCTTTGCTCGTTCCTTTCACGGTTTAGTTCATTTTCCTTTGACAAGAAATTCTCTGACAGCCAATTGACAAGCAATGGTCTGGCGGTCAATAAAAGATTGATGACGCAGACAATCTTCTACACTGTGTTTCCCCTTGAGGCCGTAATGGCGAGTGTAATACCAAACAGCGCACACGATTGGACAGAAGAGAGGAGGCCACACGGGACCAGAAGGCCGGAAGTCACGCCAGTGATGGATGGGGAATCACAAACACTTACACACGCAACAGACAGAACAGACACAATTCCATCTTATTTGGACAAAGCCTGGAGATGCTGCGTGTTAATGTTAGCCTGGAAATTACATTCCTGGGTTATCCATACAGAACGAAACAAATTATTTGTCGCTGGGTGAAGACTGATTGACATCAAATTTGTGTGCTGGTCGGTGACACACTTGAGATTGCGACAATACATATTTTTCTTACACACCTTCTTCTTTGCTGCCTTTGAGTGGAAAAGCTGTATCACACACGTGTGATACAGCTTGGCTGTATCATACGTGTGTGACACAGCCTTGCTGCGTGAATGGCCAAGTATGCACAAAATTGTCTTGTAGAAAGTCTGGTAAAAAAAGGTATGAGCACAGGTGATATTGAAACTTGACCTACTTTCAGCTCACGCGCAATGACTTGATTTCATATTGACGACTGGCACTCTGCCCTGTTGCGCTATTACATCATCATGTAGAAACATTTGTCTGGTATCCAAAATATTGACGTCACATTACAAAGTAAATTACGTCAAGATCTTTGCCAAGACACAATGCCAATGGTGGCTGTGTTGTGCTTAGGGGTGTGCCGAAAACCAACTCACTTCGGATGTATGCCAGAAAAAGGTGAGTAAGAAATAGATTGTTACATTGGTGCTTAGGTGATACTGAGAATCTCACTCTCGTGGTCTTAAAACCTTATCCTACTCGCTTTCGCTCGTAGGATAAGGTTTTAAAACCACTCGAGTGAGATTCTCAGTTTTACCTAAACACCGATGTAAGAATCTATATTATCATACCTGTACCGTGTTTGAAAAGCAAAGCCATGGAGGAGAAATTGCCCAATGGCCTGCGTGAAAACGAAGGTATAGCCCAAATCCAATCTAGTCAAACAATGTTCAGAGGGATATGGTCAGGCCATACCGGGTCCCCGGACGTAGGTAGGAACCACATGAGTCATATTGTTAACTCATTAAATCCTGATAACGAATTATCATTTTTTAGATATCCTTCAGGTCTGTGTCACAGTTCTATCGATAGATCGACCATGATAGTTCAAGGGTGATATGGGAATAGCTTGGGCCTAGGCGCCAAGCTATTTCGACACCACCCTTGAACTATTATGTTCGATCACATCCTGTCGTAGCATGTGAGGGTTGTATAACAACATAAAACCCCGGCCTTTAGTAGTGGAATAAAAGACAGAGGAAACGATAAACTAGCTGGCTTATTTACAGCTAACCAGATACAGCAGTCTGTAACATGGTACGCCGCATGCAAATGGGGATGATCCAACTAATTTCCATACAGACCACTCTGCGAGCCATTGTGGATGTACAATCCATTACTTCCCTTGTTGCCCACAGCTTTGTCTGTCTGTCGTATGGTTCAATTCAATGCCAGTCATAACTCTTACACATCTAGTGCCCACTGCAGGATATGAATTGTTCATGATAACACACAGGTCGTGCCTGATTAGCTTAGTCTATAAGGCCAAGCTAATCAAGCACGACTTTTACTGAAGTTTGAACTCGAGACTTGCACAGTACGTAGTGCTTTGATATTGAAAATAAGTACGTCCGATGTGACTCTGAGAGTGAAGGTTAAGCGCAGGTTACTTCTGCACTCCATATGCCATCACCATCAGCATTGTGTTTGTGAATCATATAGTATATTAGTGGTATTAACCCCATGCTGCCGGGACGAACAATATTACTAGACCGCTGTCAGTTCCAGAATTCAAGAATCAAACATAATAAGCACAAAACAATGAAAATCTCGCACTTACACACGTGAACATGCCTCGCTTTTGCCATCGAATAGCAGGGTAGATCTACTCTTGGGCCATTATGAGACAAGTGAATACTGATCTATTTTACTTTCTGAGCAAAAAAGGGTTTCACAGTGAGCTAAAAAAAACTCACGCCGCCGCCCCCGGGCCGACGTTGACCGCAGTGAGCCAGCGCACATTCGTGCGGCGCGGCCCCACTGCGGTCGACCTCGGCTCCAGGACCTTTGCTTACTGGAGTTTCGTGGTCGAACAGTCACCGAAATGATGAAATGATGAAAAATGTGAAAACCTGTGACATGATGGCACTTTCGGTGGCGTCCAGCAAGTAGTGTTCTCTTTTGCACATCGATCCCAGACACGTGCATAATGTTGCACGACCAACTCGTTGGACTCGGACATGGCTGCAAACCGACAGCTCAACTTCTCAAGGATACCTCAAAAGTAGTGCCCACTTAGCTCTGAGCGTGGAGAGGCGCGTTTAGCGCCATGGAAATAAAAGGGTGGAATGGCATACCTGAAGCTGCTTTTTTTTTTTTTTTTTTTTTTTTTTGCATTCGTCCAGATAACGTGGTGAGCCCATCTCGTTTTGTATTCATAGACTGAAAGCGACTCTATTTGTCTGTCTGCATTTCCGTGTCTGCGCACCATACACGGACAAATCTCCAACGGGCATTTGTCTCCCTCGATTCGCTACCTCTGATGACGGAGTGGTAGGGAATCGAGGGGGGTCTATGCCTCTCGCTGACACCGCCATGTTCCTCCGACGGCTGGGGCTTTTTTGAATTAACCCCTTAACTGCCACTCTGTAAAACGGTCTCTAGAAATGTCTTATGTTATCGAAATTAAAGTGTTACACAGATAGTGAAACCAGAAAATTGTTCAGTAATGCACACATCATGTCACACATAAACTACGCATCAACGGTGTGGGATTGTTGCAGTGATGTACACTTAAAAAGACTAAATTCTTTACATAGGAGAATGGCTAAATTAATTCTTCCCGACCCGCACTTGACGACCGAGGAAAAACTCAGTAAAGCTGGATTTCCACCCTTTCAAAATCACTTTAAATTTAACAAAGGGGTACTGATGTTTAAAGTGTGGAATCATAGCGCTCCAGAATATCTAACAGAGCTGTTTTAAAAAAATCAGACTCCTGTTATGGGAATATTAGGGGTCTTTATATTGTTCCAAAACCCCGAATAGATATATTTAAATCTACTTTGTAATTTGCGGGTTCCACACTGTATAACTCACTCCCACATCACGTTAAAGCCACTCCGACATTATCTCGTTTCAAGACAAGTCTTTATAGATAGGTAGCTAGGTAAAGTCAACCTGATTTCACACAAATTATAGCAAGACTGAAATTGTACCGTGAAATTCTAGTTTTATCACCATTTTCCCAAGTCTAAGTTATCAAGTTAAATATAAAATTACATAAAAACAACACACAAAAAAAACGTCATGAGAAATGACGTTTGACAAACCAATGACGCGTATGCACTGCGCGGGCCCCTTATAGAGTTCACTATGACGCATTGGCACATCTGCGAGGCTTTTTCAGAAGGAGATATTTCAACATCAGAATCAAGTCAAAGACAAAAGGTAGAGACCCTTGACAGCGAAGACAGCTCTCATACAGAAGGGACTTTGTGGGTTATGGTTCATCCCATCTTGTTGTCTACCGAAGTACGGTAGACTTTAGGATGGGGCTGGTCGTAGCGCGTTCCGCAGAATGCAAAGGACATAACAGGCGGGCGGAGCTCATGGTCTGGCAAAGAAGTAACAAGATAAAAATGACGTCACATCTAGCCACTCTAACCTTACTGTTGAACGTCGATTTGGCGCGAAGCGCTGTATGTGCGTATGTGTGTGTGCGCGTATGTATGTAAACACGAGAATCTCCGATATTACTGTACCTTTCAAACTTGGCAAAATAGTTTATTAAGTGGGTGGCTAACGGATCCTCCGAGCATATTGTAATTGGATGTCTCATTGAAGACATCAAGACCGTTTATAGAAAGTTCGTTGACCCAGATTAGAGTCCGCAATTGTGATTATATGCACTTGAAATTTTGGATATGGCTAATTTGTAGCCGAAAGACATTAGATGAGTTCGTTAGCAAGATTTGTACCTTTTCAACTTTTTCGACAATAAAAGTTCAATCCTGCGGAAAAAAATGTCAAAAGTAAGACTCCTTGATTTCATCAGAAGAATCAAACACGACGGTGACGTAAAAGCACCAAACGCGTCAGTTTTTTATACAATGTTCCTAATGGACGCAAGTCACCAGCACTTCAGTGTTTTACAAGTGTATGAGCTGGCGCGATTTTCACCATCATTTATTTTTGTATGATATTTGCGAACGTATTGTGGAAACGGTGGAATATACATGCCGCAAGCTCATGCAGAAGAGGCTTTGTGGGCAAGGGCCATTCCACCTTATTCTTCAAAATGGCTGTGGCTACGCCAGCCCACAGAACATACAACCGGTAGGAAGCGCCGTGTGTCTGCCGTCTGTGTTTGTGTGTGCTATTCATTCTGGCGTTTGTATTTGTGTGTGCCATTGCCGTGCGGATCAGGCGGGGGGAGGGGATGGGGTGGGGTGGGGGATGAAAGGGAGATACTGAATGAATTCGTAATCTAGCGTTGTAGGGGAGGAGCCCCTATTATAAAACAATGCCTATTATGAAACACCTTGCTCCCGGCGAAACGGAAACACTTTTCCATATTCTGCCTGTGCAGTAATATAGAGCTACTTCAGAGAGCCTTTTTCCGGTACAAGAATGTCAGGCCTGATGAAAACGAAAACCCGCCGAGAAAATGTGATTTTTGACCCATCTGCATCTATTTTTTTTCGCCATTTTGAAACACCTACATCAGCATTCAGTTTTGTGATTAGCCACTCTTGTCATGAAGAACAATCTTCGGACATCAGATAACCAGCGGCAATCGTTTTGGTTTTCTTTTTTGTTGCTTTGGAGGCACGCATTTTCCTGGAGAGGTATCTTGTTCCTATTATGAAACACAAAGAGCACCTAATATGAAACGTGTTTCATAATTAGAACAGTGTTTCATACAAGGAGCAGTGTTTGTCTAGCGTATATGTCGGAAACCATCCAGCCAGTTTGTTCCAAATTTCAGATGTTGATACTTTTTCGCAATACAGAGTATCCCACACCAGGATCATGTCACTGTGGTCAAGGTCAAGGTCACAACGGCTACATTTATTATGTATGCCATTTTCCAGGCAATGTTACTGTAAACACCGAAACGATGTGATCCGAATGGCAAATTGTGATATTTTGTGACGACACAAAGTGTTGTATACCAGAATCTATTCACTGCCGTAAAGGTCAAGGTAACAACGGCCATATGTTTTGTGCAGAATTGTGTGCTAGGCAATATCTCAATAACCATTGGACCTATTCAATCCAAATTTTAGATTATAGTATTTTACCATGTCACACATTGCCATCAATTTTAACTGTGCCTCCACCTCAAGGTGAAGGTTATAGTTGCCATATCTTTCTTGCAGATTATTGAGTAGAAAATACCTCTGAAACCGCTGTACTGATTTGCTCTGATTTTTTAGGAAAAGATGCCTTACCCTCATATGTGTTGTTTTTAACAGAATGAATTCACGACCTGTAAGGTGAAGGTCGCAGAGGCCATATTTGTGTGGGCCTTTGTGCAGGCAATATCTCTGAAACCACAGGCCCGATTTTTTTCCAACTTTTGTTTCATGATACTTGCACTTAAACCCTCCACAGCCGAGAAACTCACAATAGGATCCACCTGCAAGACACATAGATCTTTATGAGCCTCGCGCGATCGCGGGGGCTCATGGCGATTTTGGCTCTTGCTGACACAACTAACATATATTTATTTGACGTTTGGGGTTCCTTGGGACTGAATTAGGAAAGATTTCAGAGCAATATTTGCGTCTAGTGGTAGTGAAGAGAATAAAACAGATATGTCAATAACCAGGTTTATATCGCTACATCACTTCAAGATGACGCGCACAGTTGTCGGGAATGCTTTCAGACATACAAAATGGCCCATTACTGTCTGCCGGGAGGGGGTGGGGCTAAAAAATTTGTTCCAAGAGCAAACCTTGTTGGCTTAGGTGTGACAGCAAATGTGAAACAGTATAAATGTAGTCACCAATCGTCCATGCAGCCGCTCTTCAAACGTCGTGTGTGTATGGGTGCGGGTTTACTTACTTACGCCTGTCACCCTCCCCGGGTATAGGCCGTCGACGAGAGACCTCCAGCGACTCCTGTCCTGTGCTTCTCCTTCGATTCTACTCCAGGTGGTTCCCAGTCTTTTGATGTCTGCTTGGAGGTCTCGACGCCAGGTGTTTCTTGGCCTGCCTCTTTTCCTCTTTCCCTGGGGGTTCCATGACAATGCCTGCCTAGTGATACTGGAAGCTGGCTTTCTCAGACTGTGACCGATCCATCACCATCTTCTTCGCTCAATTTCATTCTCTGCTGTTAGTGTGATCTGCTCTGTTCTCTCCCAGAGTCTGACGTTGCTGGTCTTCTCTGGCCAGTGGATTTTCAAAATTCTTCTAAGGCAACTGTTTATGAAGATCTGTACTCTGTTGACTGTGGTTTTTGTCAATCTCCAAGTCTCTGCTCCATATAGGAGAACTACTTTTACGTTGGAGTTGAAAATCCGGACTTTGGTGTGTTGTGACAGCTCTCTGGAACTCCACAATTTTTACAACTGGAGAAAGGCTGCTCTGGCTTTACCGATTCGTGCTCTGACATCTGCATCAGTATGCGTGCGGGTTGTATAAGGCAATTTCTTAGGCCCTTATTTACTTTCTTAGGCACTATAACATTCACAGACTTTAAACTCGACACAACTGTAGTTTACAAGAACAACTATACCTACATATTTCACCTGTAGAAAAGGTCACCGTCATCCCAGGTCGATGTGATTGTAAAGATTAGTTTCGCACACACATTTTTTAAAAGTTAACTTTGGGAGCAAAAGTTTGAAAGTACCTAATTATGCAGTTTATACCACGAATACTATTCCGAATGACCCCTTTTTAAGGAATAGGGCAGTTGAAAAAAAAAAAGAACTTGCGGGAGATTCCGTAGCTTTTCGTGGGAACTCTTCGTGTCGGAGGAGTGACAGTTGCTGAAAATGTGAAGAGGGTGAGGACCTACAAATGCGCCACTTGTTTGACTATCAAACGAGGGTGCTGGTGTTAGTGCGGGTGGGAGGTCGCGGGAAGGGGAAGAGAGGTCTGGAGACCTTTTCACCAATGGGCGAAAAATCGCATGTCTGGCCGTTTACAATTTCCAAAAAGAGGGGCTGGAGGGTGTGTGTGTGTTGTTGTGGGGGGGGGGGGATGGGGGGGGGGGAAGGTGTGGGGTGTGTGTGTGGGGGGGGGGGTGTTTCCAAACTCCTCAAAATGGAAAATTACACATTAAAAAATATCCTGGGAGCCGTGCACATTGGAACACTCCCCCTGAATTTGTTTCTGAATATGCCGTTACATAAACCTATGTCGATAATGCTAGCTTGTATCAAGTTTTACTTCTGAGGTGGAAAAACGAAATACAGTAGCTTTTATTCCCTCATACCTAGAACATTTTCAACACACTTGCTGGCATGAATAAAATTAATATGCATAGACAGTTTAACCCTTAGCAAAACATTTTCACTGGGGTCTTATTGCAAAGTTCACATACGAACTACCTGTAATAACAACAACCTAAACCAGCCTTTTTACTTCTCGTGACCTTTGACCTTAACGAGAGGTTGACAAAAGTTGTATCATCAGTTTTCTCTTTGGCAAGTTTTAAAATAAGATTATAACTATTTTCTTCTATTCCGTTTATTGGCCTTTGTAACTTTGACCTTTCTCATGGAGGTCAGCGCAAGTGACAATCAAAGCTATTGTCAAATATGATTACTGTGCCAAATTATAAGTTTGTGGCTCTGATGGTCTCTCAGAAATTCAAAATGATAACATCTGTCACAATTGGATATACACAGGATGATGGATGGATGGACCAATAGTGGACCAGTGACTGATGACTATTCAACTCACTTTTAATATTAAATGAACCTATAATGTCTGCTAACCATCTCTCATGCCTTAATATTCCAACAAAATGTAAGTGAAACTTGTAATAAGGACATTATCATACTGTTTCATAATAGGAGACCTAGTGTTTCATATTAGGCAAATGGTACCTAATATGAAACAATGTGTCACTTTGTTCAAACTGGAACTGCGTCTGCATCGATTCGAGTTTTGAAATTTGGTTTTGTCCTGAAATGCATCAATTTAATCTCTATCAAACCCTGGTTTCTGATTGTTTCTACCTTTCTTTGGACGGTCGCGCGAGACGTTTTTGCTTAAGTGTTTCATACATGGGTCTCCTCCCCTACCTCGTCAACTTTTTCAATAATAATTAATTCATTTTTGCAAGTTTTGGAGCAACTATTTACTCCCATCAAACAGTCAGCGCTGGAAGAGGCTGTATTGAACAAAACAGTCAGCTCTGGAAGAGAGTGCCTTTCTGATGAGTGACGCGAAATATCAAATTCGTCACAGTGTACACGGCGTCGTGAGACCAGCGATGCCTAATTACGTGGAGCTTATAGTGAAGTCATTTTGCTGCTCGTGCTATTCTTCTTCTTCTACTTCAGCCCACAGAGCGTACTAATGGCGAGAAGCGCTGTGTGTCCGTCTTTATTTGTGTGCGCCGGCTTGTGTTGATCAGAGGTTGGCTTAGAGAGGAGGGAAATGGATCAGGATAAGCTTAAAAATATGACCATCTGTGAATGTTCCTAAAAGAAAAACGCACGTAAGCTCCAAACAATACGGTAGACTTTGAGATGAAATCCTCATCTTGTTTGTTTTGTTTGTTTGTTTGTTGTTGTTTTTTTGTTTTTTGGGGTTTTTTTTCCTGACCAAAACTAAATGGATTTCAGTCATGTCATAATTTCCCACACCACACTTCACATTCTGTGTTCATTAAAAGCCGCTGCACTTTTTCCACTTCACACTCCCCACTCTTGAAACGTGCTTTTAAAAAAGTATTACCACATTATCTATCGCAAAAGCATCATTATTTACTAAAGAAACGGTAAGCAGCCGAGTCGAGAAGATATGGTAACATCACCTGGCAATTGCAAGAGACACAGAACCTCATGAGCCCCCGCGAACGCGGGGGCTCATGGGGTTCTTTGCCTCTCGGGGGTAATTTATATCAATGTTGCTCAGACAGACTAAGGTTATTTGGCATAGAAATTGAAATTATTTCCAAGGCATAATTCGTGTCCGCAGGCTATGAGGGAGTAAAGCAAGATAGTTCCCTCAATCAAAGGATGTAAATTTGGCCAGTGTCTCATAGAGGGAAGGGTGCATTCTCACGACCGCCTGCAGGAGCTGACGATCTGTGCCTCTCGGAGGCAGAGGGGATTGGGTGCCTGTGTGAGAACCTGAGAAGTGTCAGTGTGTTTTAAATTTTTCATTCAGAATCAAGTCAGCCGTACACACAATGTTTGTTTTGTATTCACTTTATCTAGTGGAGCAACATGCCCCTTAGTTTGCTAGAGGCATAGATTCTCATGCGCCCCTGCAGTTGCAGGGGCACATGAAAACCTACGCCTCTAGTTGCCAGAGGCTAACTCCATTTACATCCCCAAACTGTGGGATTATCCGGGGGTATAATTGCAACTGGTCCAGTGAAACCGTATCTCATCCTGAATAATCTTTCGTCGTAGATTATATAATTTTCATGAAAAGAAACACTGGCAGGTTTATTTTCACCCCTGTTAGCCTATACAGCGGAAATCTTATGAAACATCCCCATAATCATTGGATCTAAAAGTAAAGCCGCCCAATCTGCAAAAAGCATATATACTCATGAGCCACTACAGCCGCAAGGGCTCAAGAGGATCTTTTGGCTACAAGAAGAAGCGTCATATGTACATGCTATCCTAAAAGCAAAATCGTGTCATCTACAAGCGGCATAGATACACATGGCTCCAAAGAGTGGGAGGGGCTCATAAGAATCTGCGGGTCCTGCTGAGTCAGCAAGTAGAGCAACTCTATGTACATCGTTGTTCTTCAGATTGAGAGAAATCATCAAAGTATGTGGTTAAGGTTTGGTCTCCCAGCTAGCAAATTAAAGATCGTGAAATAAATTTTCATGAGCCTGTGACACGACGGGTGCTGAAGAAATGTAATGTCTCTTGTAGTAAGTATACGGCCTCAGTTGCATGACTGAACTGCCTTGCCCCTTATTTACTTACATCTTCGTCCGTCACACGGAGGGAGGAGAACAATTTTAAGGCTACGACTGTGTAATTTACATGCTCCTAATGTAAACACGATCGAATGCCAATGAGATTCCGCCCATGGGTTTAAACCTGAAGCTATGCCCGCAGGCGGCTCTTTCCAAAATCTAAAGACCCAGCAGAGCGAGCAGCACAGAAAATGAACGATTATCCGCTCTAAAGGAAATCATGCATGCATTCGCCATTTTGTGTCGCATGATCCTCGTCGATTCCACCACACAAAGACTAACATGACACCTGCTGGTAACCGGGAATGATGCCAAGCTCCCCTCCATCTGCAAGAGTCATAGATTCTCATGAGCCCCTGCAGTAGCAGGGGCTCATGAGAATCTATACCTCTTGCTTAGTAGTGCTTGAAATGTTCATTAATTTGTACATCTGTCCCAGTCATTACGGAGGATATCAACGGTGTATTTGGCTGCAGAACATGCCGAGTGAATTTCTGTCTGAAAGAGGCACAGATTCTCACAAATCGGCCCTGCAGTAGCAGGGACTTGTTAATGTAGGACTCTTGCTGGGTAGCGATCGGTCCATTAACCTCACACGTATGTTCATTTTAAGAAGAATGTTATCAAGATTCAGTTCTGCAACTCGAATGACACACGCTGGTATACAGCTTCCACGTCCAGGCTACAGTTGTTTCCCCTGTTCAAAATACCGCGCAATTACGTCCCTTTTTTGTGGCCTTCAGGGAGAAAAAGCGTAAGCACGTCACTATAAAGTGTTAATGCACATTCAGGAAGAAAATGGATCTAACATGGACATTTTTAGCAGTCGAGGCCGTTGCAGCCAGTATGTCCAGTGGTGGATCTGGGGGGTCAGCCCCTCACAGCAGGAGATGGGTCGACTATGATAATTCAAGGGTAGTGCCAGATTAGCTTGGCGCCTGTCGGCGCCAAGCTAATCTGACACTGCCCTTGAATTATCATGGTCGATCCATCTCCTGCAGCTGTTGCATAGTCATTAGATGACGCCTCCAAAATTTGGGAAATACGGTCGTCGGGCTGAATGAGTTAAAATGTTGTATCAAAGTCCCTTTTAGGGTTTGGAACCCCCTCCCCTACCCAGCCTTTCCGCCAGAAGTTTTCAGGCGTCACACATCGTGCCTCTAGCCCCCCCGCCCCCACAAACCCCCCCCCCCCCCCCCCCCCCCCGCCCCCCCCCCCCGCCCCCCCCCCCCCTTATTCTTTTTTTATTTTTGGGGCGGTGGTGGAAAGGTGCAGAAAGTCCACACACACGCTTTGCTGCCACCGCCCCCCTCCTCCCTCCACCCACCCCCCACCCCTCCCTCCACCCACCCCCCCACCCACCCCACCCACCCCCACCCACCCCTCCCCCACCCCCGGAACGGCAGTTTTTCCTCAGGTGCTTTTCCATTTATCGGCCTGTGGGAAGCAAGATCTGGCTTTTGGGCGCCTGTTGCCTTAGGCTGAAGGTCACAAACAAAAATCAGAAGGGGATCAGTTAACTCCCGAGGGGAGGGAGGTAACGGATCCGCCCCTGATATCATGCACACCACTCCGCTCTTGCCCCCCTATTTGCCTAGTCCTTAGACGGACTCTACCCGAGTTTCAGGATATAGGGGTACATGAATTAGAATTCAATGAATCTAGAAAAGGAAACGAGAGGGGAAAAAAGTTACACAAAAAAGGTGACGGTTTTAATCGAGCTGAACTGAAAAGAGAGGGGGGAGGGGGGGGGGGAAGCATACCTGCAGGCGAAAATGTTAGCCTGAGCTGAGGCGTAAGGAAAGAAAGATATCCTTGAGTACCTTTGTATAGGAGCGAAATTCAAACACCAAAAGACAACTTTGCGGCCCAGGGTGATATTTGATGTTGCGCCGCGGGTACAATGGAAGTGTGTTAAGACGAAATATTTGAAGGACCTGAATGATCGAAGGACCTGAATGAAGGGCATTTCATCTTCAAGAGGCATAGATCCTCATGAGCCCCCGCAATTGCGGGGGCTCATGAGGATCGATGTCCCTTGCCGGCCTTATTGTTTTCCGCGTCCCTCACGTATAGAGTTGCTTGGGAACATTTTGGAGGACCTGGGTGATTCTAATTCAGTGATTGCTTTTCGTATTCAAGAGGCGTAGATCCTCATGAGCCTCGCACTTGCCGGGGCTCTATGTCTCTGGCTGGTTTCATGACTATTGTTTGCATCCCTCAAGTGTAGAGAGGCACTGGGAGTTTCATCATTAGATGAATGACGTACTTAGCCGCTTTAACGTGTACTCGCTAGAAAATGATAATATCCTTCCTAGGTGCAAGCTTAAACCCTGCTGACTACCTGCGTGTGAGCAATAAAGATGTCATTTAACCCCTTTACTGCCGGTGGACGCAGATTAAGGTTTCCAGCATCTTTGTTAACCCTTAATTCAAAGCCAGACAACCCCAGAATGGGTTAATCGGATAGGACGGACTCAACAATCAAGAGGCGGCATACCTTGTCATAAGCCACTGAATGTCTACCCAGAATACATGTTTTGCCCGCTGCAGACTGGTTGGTTGACTGGCACAAAGGACTGGTTGGGATTAAAATACTTTTCTTGCTGAAATTTACGCCGGCAGAGAATTTAGCAATGAGGTGGGCTGGGCGCACACACTTTCTTTTATATAAAATTGTCCAATTGCAGACCGTGTGTTTACGCTCTGAGCCCTATGCCGTACGCCCTATGTGACATAAGTGTTAAGAAAAAAAGATTCAAAATAAACGTTGATCTTATCGCGACCTAGGGCTCATGAGAACCCATGCCTCCCTCAGATGGATGGAAATTGTAGAGGGAGTGAGTGCATTAGGCTTAAACTGTGATCGGCAGAAGGAGTTGCCTACTCCGTAGATCCCAGCAAATTAAAAGCAATTATACTTGTAAATAAATTGATGAGTGTATACTTTGATGTGCAACGAAAATGACGTTTAACCCATTCAGCCCTGACGCACTACAGCAGGAGATGGATCGACCATGATAATTCAAGGGTAGTGCCAGATAAGCTTGGCGCCTGCAAGAGGTGCATAGTCGTTAGATGACGCTTCCGAAATTTGGGAAATACCTGCGTCGGGCTCAATGAGTTAATCCATTGTGTCCCAGGTACGAAATACCCACATTTTGGAGTTGTCTTCTGAGGACTGCATTACAATTCAGGAGACAGATCGACCATGATAGGTCAAGGGTGGTGCCAGAATAGCTTGGCGCCTATAGGCGCCAAACTATCCTGGCACCACACTTTAACTATCATGGTCGATCCATATCTTGCTGTGGTGTGTCGGGACTGAATGAGTTAACATTGTCGAGACATGCTGCATTTGGATACGCGGCTTTGTGCCGTGTATCTAAATGCATCACGTCTCGAATGAGTTAATACAGCCACCAAGCGCGCAATCCATCGCTTCTGTGTTGTTATCTCTTTTCTTCTGTTCAGTCATCGTCTTTCAATTCCTTGATTACATTTTTTAAAAGATAAACTGCCACCGTTGCGCTTTTTCAAAGTTTTTTTTTAAAGACCAACAGATTAATGTTTTTTCCGCCTGACATCAAAGTAATATCTTCAATAAAATCCACTTACGGTAACCCCTTTGCTACCAGCGGACGCGAAATATGCGTCTGAAACCGCTACCTACTGACCGACCTTCGCTTAAAAAACGTGGACCGAAAACGGGCATAAGGAACATAGGACTTAAAAGGAGGATGAGGATTTATGTCTCTTGCAGATGGATATCCTTCGACTATCCCCGGCATTTAAGGAGTTAACACTGGAAACATATACTCAGGACGGGGTATATATTCCTCCACCCCCACCCCTCGCCCCCTCTTCCCCCAGCACAGTCGATTTGTCTCCCGGCGCAGGTCTCCGTGGATAAATATCACAGATGAAAAAAAATCACCACAAAGCATTCGGATTTACTGCTTTCTAACGTGCTGGGACAAAAAAAGAACAGTTACTGCCAAAGATTGCTAACGCACTGAAAATGCATCTAACTATACGTGAAATACGTGATACGATCATAATATTCAAAACATGTCTATATAAACAATTTCGGAGACACAGTCATGAATATTACCCGCAGGTATATTACACTTGATGTTATGATCATCAAATTGCATATACCGCAGAAGTCTCACATTCTCTATTAAAAAAAAAAAAAAAAAAAAAAAAAAAAACCTCACTACAATGATTTCTATGTACCATAAAGCTGCCAGCAAGAGGCATATATTCTCATGAGCACCTGCGGATGCAGGTGCTCATGAGAATATATGCCTCTTGCAGATGGAACAGGCTTTGACAGACGTTGCCTTAGATATGGCACCTGCATCAACATGGCAAGTATCCTATCGTAACGCTACACCCCAGTGCCCTGCCGATCTCAGGGATAAGAAAACATGTAAACTAAACAAAGGCAGGTTTGCAGTAAGAAAGATTATAATAGAAACACACACCTTTAATCAAACCCCACGGATCTGCAGGAGGTCTAGATCCTCATGACCCCTTACGCTGAAAGGAATCAGGCGGATCTATGGGTTTCGCTGGTCTCCTAAAGTTACTTGTGTGTTCTAACCGGCTCTGAGTTTGTGGGATTTGCAGACTTATTATAGCAAAACACATTTTTCAGCAAACGTCTTCAACAAGTGTGCTATATCCTGAGGGGCCCCAGCAAGCTGCAGGGACTCATGAGAAGTTAACCTCCTCACTGCCAGTGAAAGCAGACTTGACCAAGAGGCATACATCCTCATGAGCCCCCGCAACTGCGGGGGCTCATGATGAGGATCTATACCTCTTGCAGTTGGGCGGTGAAGGCGTTAAGTATCTGGTTAGAGTTATTTACTCACAATAACTGTGTTCTGTACGAAAAGGAGTTATTAGTTAGTTATTTGGGTTTAACGCCGAGCAGGCAAAAAAGGCCATCTCACAGCGGCCATAAGAAAAGGAGGCCACTGGGTGTTGGAAGCTGGGTGATGGAAGCAAAACAATCATCCAGTTTCGTGGGAGTAGAGATCTCGCAACTGACGAGGACGCGTACATTCTGTCGCTGAATAAGGTTTGATCCGTTAATTCCATCAGCCCTGACACACCGCAGCATGACATACATAATAAATAATAATAATAATGAATGGTTCTTGTATATCGCAAAATCTTTTTGTGACAAAAACACATTGCGCTAACACCCATATTCAAACATGACATAGACGATATGAAACATTACAAATAAATACAACAGGACCACGGATCTACGACTGAGGAAAAGCAAGCTGGAAGAAGTGAGTTTTCAACTGAGCCTTAAACTGAGAGAGAGAGTAGGGAGATTTCGCAGACTGGCTGGCGGAGAGTTCCAAACTGAAGGTGCAATGAAGCGGAATGAGCGTTCACCAACGGCAGTTTTCAAATTACGTTTAGGAGCCTTCAAAAGTTTCTCACTGGAGGACCGCAGAGAACGTAAAGGCCGCTATGTGCAGAGTGAAGCAGAACGGTAAGCCGGGAGAGACATACATCGACCATGATATTTCAAGTCTGGTGACAGATTTATTTGTCAATCTGTCTCCTTAATTGTAATACGTTTTTAAACGATAACTACAAAAGCAAAATTGAAGTTCGATTATTTTTTTTCGAGGCTTTTATTTCAGAGGCTTTTCATTTTCAAGGGCTTTCTTTTTTTAAATGCACGAGCGTTCCTCAGGTACTGCGTTTGAGGCTGTCTATCTAAGAGATGTCTATCTTCTGCAACAATGTGCAACTTTATCGTTTCCAGCGCCAATTGCAGGAGATGGAAATTTTGCCGGTGACACAGGGATAAACACATGCGTCTGAGCCTCCTGCTGGTCTCTTTTATATCTCTCTGTGAGATATGTTTAACTCCTTCCCTGCCGAAGAAAACTGAACACAATTGGGCTGCAAGAAGTATAGGTCATCATGAGCCCCCGCAGTTGCGGGAGCTCATGAGGATCTATGCCTCTTGCTAACACCACTTTGAATTCAGTGACACGACCTTGACAGCTCTTTGGAGTTGACTGAAACGACAAAGATATATTAAAAAACTAAAATGTGAGTCAGCTGGTCGGGCAAAGAGAAGGGGTTAAAAAATGTTCAGTTTAGCTATTTGCGAGGGGTGCACACGTCTTCGTGAGATTGCAGCAACGCGTGAGGAACTATGTCCCCAACCGAGTCTCATAGTAACACATGGAAGGACCTCACCAGCGGTGTGTGTCAAGATAATATGGAATACCTGTTTGTGGTAAACACTCCTTTCTGGGCACGTTGTTTTCTGCCAGAGGGTACGCTGAGGACATGAAAACAGCACTAGCAAAAGGCAGTGTTTTCTGCTAAAATCCCTCTCTTCTCCTCTGCGAAAGCCATAGATTCTCATGAGCCCCTGCAGCCGCAGGTAAGGAACTCGTCTACGTCCGTCTCTCTTCCATCTCAGAGGAAGCTATCGGGAGTTAGGCAGGTCATTGCCACACACACGGTGGCCCGCAAATCAAAGCACTCAACGTGGACACGAAAATTAAATTTATTCTCAAATGGTCGTCATCACCGAGCCTTGTCCCGCTGCAAGAGGCTTACATTTTCATGAGCTGCTGCGGCAGCAGGGGCTCCTGAGATTCCAAGCCTCTTGTTGAACATCACACCCAGAGGGAGAGGGGATATGGCGTCAGGGTTTGAACACTAAATGGCTGCGTGGTCGGGGCTTTAACATTTAATGTCCTTGAAGGGTCAACATAGCATCATGTGAACAGGTGAAGAGAGGTGAGTCTCTCTCTCTCTCTCTCTCTCTCTCTCTCTCTCTCTCTCTCTCTCTCTCTCTCTCTCTCTCTCTCTCTCTCTCTCTCTCTCTCTCTCTCTCTCTCTCTCTCTCTCTCTCTCTCTCTCTCTCTCTCTCTCTCTCTCTTGTAGCAAGGACAAGAATGAAAAAAGGTCTGCACACCTATTCTTTTCTCCTTGGAAAATAAAGTTTCATTTCATGTCATTTCATCTCTCTCTCTCTCTCTCTCTCTCTCTCTCTCTCTCTCTCTCTCTCTCTCTCTCTCTCTCTCTCTCTCTCTCTCTCTCTCTCTCTCTCTCTCTCTCTCTCATTGTCAAAATCGCCTAAAGTTTTCCAGTTGTTGTCTGAAGACTGCATTGACTATCATGGTCGATCTATGATCTCGCTGTCAGGGTTAAATGAGTTAAGCGCAAAAAACCTTGTGATGAACTAAATGAAAGTATTTATTAGTACATGACACAGAAGTGAGAAATTTTGGTTTCAGTACACAAAAATGTCCTTTGAAAAGTTTCGCGTCCGTTTGAGTCAGTTGCTGCTGCTGTGTCAGCATTCTTTTCCCTACTTCCTTGTAATAATCATGGTTTTGCCACACGCAGAATATGATATAACCACTGCAAAGTCCTAATTCCGAGGAAGCTTTTCGCAATGTACTGGCTACACTAACAGGAGTTTGACGTTTTTCGTATGCCAGAATTTCTTTTCGCGTCTCCTTGGCCATTTTACTCATTCGAGACGTCAGTCACTGCTGGCTTTGCATGCGCGGCTTTTTTTTTTTTTTTTTTTTTTTTTTTTTTTTTGCCACGTATCCGGATACGGCACTTCTCGAATGAGTAGCATGCATGCATTTAGTGAGGCTTCCCACTGCGCCCGATGGCCTTTGCGGACTGTGTTTCGCGATTATTTGTCAAGTTACCGGTGAAATCGGCTTCATGAAACGGTTGATCTAAAGACGAATTAAACAAAACCCCACTGATGAGTATTCATCATCTGAGTAAGCAAAAGATCCTCGGGCCAACACTACGGCCGACGGCGACCCGAGGACCTGATGAAGAAATTGTCGTGGGTCCTTGAATCGCGACTAACGGAGCTCTTTGCAATCACTGTTTCCTGCAGATGGACCGACCGTTTTGGGTCATCTGCAAGAATCATTGATTGTAAAGAGCTTGTGTAGTCCACACACACACACACACACACACACACACACACACACACACACACACACACACACACACACACACACACACCGCACACACACACCGCACACACACACACCTTTCATTATGTAGGCATATCAGTTGCGTGTACAAACTGATGCTACCTGCATCTCCTGTATTCGTTCTTGATTAGATTATAAATAATGTAACATGAAAAATCCCGTCCTGCGATCTAGAAGAGTGTCCCAGGGGTCATGACCACACACACCTTTGCATTATCAATTTTTCCGTTTCGTGGACAAATTGCCGAAAAGGGTTGACAGTTTTCCTATGCCCCTTTTTTCCCCCAAGCTAACTGCACACTACTCTTGAAATGTTATGGTCGAACAATCTCCTGCGCTTGGTAAGAGTCAAAATAGTATGTAACAGGTCAACTCCCTGGCAAGGTTGCTACAACTTGGCCCAAGGGATGGGTAAATGAGTGAGGAAGACGACTCAAGACTATGAGATAGTGACTGTGACAAAGAAAGGGCTGCACGGCCTCATACACAACCTGACACTGAGTTATTCAACTTGTAGCTCGGCCATACAGGTTGGATGGCTCGCTATTGAAAAAAAAACCTGCAAGTGACCCTCGTATCTTTGGCAGATTTACTCACGAACGCTCGCTGAATGTCACTGAAAATCTATCATAGTCATGTGCGCTAAAAAAAGGTTTGTGGGACGACGTCGGCCACAGCTGGCCCGTGCTGTGCGCGGGCCAGCTGCCGCCGACATCGCCCCGATAACGTTTTGCTGACTGGGTCTAGGTTTTATTGGCAGCACTGACACACAAGCGCGCAAAGTACTGAGGCCGGATGCATTACGTTGAGGAAACGTTTTGAAGTGGCACTAGCCGCCACCTGGAACGAAAAAGGCCAATGACGTCATCTCCGGTTTCGGCCCAGAACTGCGCATGCGCAGAGAGCGACATCTGGTGTCTCTTCAAGGGACGATGAATCTGTCATTGTTACCCTGGTAATCACGTAATGTTAGAACTTGTGTTACGAACACGACCCAAGGGCATGGCTATCTTTATGATGTCGGTAAAACCCCCAAAGACTCCGTTAGTCAACAAGAGCCATAGATCTTCATTAGCTCCCACAGGAAGTGGACTCGAGGTTCATGAGGATCTATTACCGCTCTTGATGACAGAACACATGTCTCAGTGCTACACCCATCACCTACTGCACTTCTCCGACGGAAGGGGTTAGCTAGTTCAGAGCACGTTGCTTATAGAAAGAAATTGAGATAAATTTATGAAATTGAAGGGAACGTGAGGATTACACTACAGAGCCACAATAAAACAGTCACTGACGCAGTCTGGATGACACGAGATGATACAATCTGCTGCCGCTATGATCGGAGGCTCTGTCCCACATCCAGTTAGTTCGCAGTGTAAACGCAACGGCTCATTTCTAGACTAGCCTGACATCCCACGACGTCTTCAGCTCAAGTAACATAGAAGTAAATACGACAGCAAGAGGCAAAGATACTCATGAGCCCCCGCGACTGCGAGGGCTCATGACTAGGATCTATGCCACTTGCATATTGATATCCGGCATTCGCAGGACGTCTTTAGTTTCAGTAACACAGATGAAAATACGTAGAGCAAGAGGCACAGATCCTCATGAGCCCCCTCGACTGTGAAGATCTATGCCTCTTGCATTTGGATACGATTTGCTTCAAGAGTAGTTCTGCGATATATTCGTATTGGTCTCGGACAAATACGAGATCTGGTTATGACAATAACGACTGTTGTTTATGAGGTATATTCTATTTCCATGCGAATATGATCGGTTCCTGTCTGCTTGTTTCGCTGAAATAGCCAATAGGGAATGTGGGATAATTGCACAACGGTTTCAATATATTGTATTTCATTTATTTGTAATCGTGAAGATGGATTTCCAGGATAGCTCAAGGGTAGTTTCGTTTTTGCCTCCAGATATTGTTGAAGATGACGGAGATTTGTAACATACGCACACTGAGCGAAATTCCCTGATTTCGGAGTTGTCCTCTGAGGACATCTGTTTAGAAGACAGACCGGTCATGCTAGTTGCAGAGAGTCATTGTGGTGTGCTTATGACAACCCGGCCTGAACTTGATTAATCTGGTCGATCCGTTTCCTGCTGAAGCGCCGGTAAAAGTCTGATTCAGCGTTTAAAAATATGGCAGAGTAGGATGTCCTAAAATTTTAAGCCGATTAACCAGTGAAAATAACAGAAAACGACATTAATAATAATATACCTTCTTACATCTAATGTTTTATAGTCAGTTAAACGTTGTGCATTTGCAAATTATTTATCTAAGGTGTCATTTATTACCGTCACTAGGTTCGTGTGTTTCCCGTTCGCAACTGACTTAATTCATTTTGTCTTCACAGGTTTTGACAGGTACAGCTGCAGTCAGGCAGCCAGACCCTTCAATCTGCCACAAGTCATGGATTCTCATCAGTCTCATGCTTCTGCAGGGTTACATAATAAACTATCCTTCTTGTCTGCAGACGTCGATCACATTTACGTGCTCCTGTGCTGATCAGAAGGAAGAAGTCATAAAAGCTTGAAGCCTCGTCTAAAAAAAAAAAAATTACTAGAAAAAAATCATTGCTAACATTCTTCACCGCCTTCTGACGCCTCTCTAAAAAAGCGTGAGTGTAAATGAGACCAACAAGAGGCAAAGATCCTCATGAGCTCCCGCAAATCGCGGGGTTCATGAAGATCTTTGCCTCTTGCAGTTGGCTTTTTTCGCCGAAGACTTTCGCAGGGACGTCTCCACTTGAGTTTATAAGGCTGTCGGCACCGCGAACTCTCGACAAAAGCTGCAAGAGTTTCCACATCGCAGAACTCATTTTCGTCACTGTCTTTGTGATGTCGTAACCACTAGTGGGGATCCTTTACCTGGCTGGAAATGGAGCTTTTTACCTGTCATCGAAAACCCTCCTGTTAAATGGATGTTAAAAGAGCGCTTGTCATCTGAACTTTAGTGTGTGCACGCTCGGTCTCACAAGCGCCACAATTCTTAATGGGCCCAGGCATTATATCATTTCGTTTGGCGTGCTGCCCCCCCCCCCCCCTCCACCCTTCCTTGTTTGAAAAATAAACTATGTAAAGTCGAGTCCCTCCCCACTCCCCCCCCCCCCCCCCCCCCGCCTCCCCTCTTCCCAGTTAGATAAACGTTGGATGCATTGAATATATAATTTATCTAGGCATTTGTTTTCATTACCAACCATACCATTTCCTCACGGCCTATCTAGAGACGTATTTGGATGTGTTCTAATTCGGATTCATCGCATCCAAACCTGTGTGCAATGTCTTTTCTTTATAAAATGGATTGTAATGGAAAATTTAACATTTAACTTAGAAGCATGCACTTTCCTTGGTCTAAACAAGGTAGAGAGGTAGACACTTCGTGTGCTTTAAAACAGGCATTATTTCCGCAGAATTTACATCAGACAGAGATTTGTTTCGACTTCAAAGACGCTGTAAAAACCCGTATGGCTCCTTTTAACCCTTGGGCTGTCGGCAGCGCTTTTTGCCGCGATGATTCCGGCAGGAATCATCGCGACAAAAAGCGCTAACGACAGCCAAAGGGTTAGGCGTTGCGCAAGCTTTTTCTAAAAAGAAATGTTTCGCAAGAGATCGTTTCAGTCAACATTACCATCTCGATCACAAGGTTATGTCACATTGTTCAGACATTTGCTCTGCGGCAAAAACTGTGCGCGCGTTGGTCTGCGATTGTGGGCCCCAAGGTCATTGCACTAAGGTCTAAAATCACAAGCTAGCACACAAAAGAGTCTCGCCGAAACTATCGTGAAAAGTGTCTGAAGAGGTGAGGAAAACGATGAAGAAAAAAAACCTCACGAAAAGAGAAGTGCCAAGAAGCATCTCTTCCAATCACCATTACTGCTTGTTTGTTTCGGGTACGTGCTGGCAACGTCTGGCCAGGTTTCCACTATTACCATATGTAAATAACAAGCATATATCAGTGTTCTAACTGATTCAAGGGGCTCCGCCGCATCCATAACTGCGACAGTGTCGTCAGTATAGTTGCCGGCGGCAACGCTATACGACACTTCCGCCGCTATTGATGCGGGGAACCTTGAATGAGTTCAAGCGATCTGGTACAGGGCGGGCTTAGCACCAAAAATTCGCCGTTGCGACGGGTTCTCAATGTTGCCTTGCTTCAGCTTAGTTTTTTCCACCCTTCTTTTCGCAATCCACGGGTAGGCGGCAAACAACAGAGTTTTCCACTGTACCTGGTATGTGTCAGTGGAACTCTCCCAGGTACAAAAGAAAAGAGCTGAAGCATTTCATTTTGCGACATTCCAAAGTCCCATGTAAGTTGGCCTTTTTGTCCAGCTTTACTTAGGGCGTGCTAAGGAATGTAATCCTTTCAACACCAACACCCTACAGCAGGAGGTGGATTGACCACGATAATTCAAGGATAGTGCCAGATTAGCTTGGCGCCTTCAGGCGCCAAGCTAATCTGGCACTACCCTTGAATTATCATGGTCAATCCACCTCCTGCAAGTGGCACATAGTCGTTAAGTAACACTTCCAAAATTCGGGAAATGCGCCCTTGGCGCTAAAAGTGTTAAAGGAGGTATTGTGAACTATTGATGCCCTTTTTTTGCCTGTAGCAGGACGTCGCTTTAATAGGGAAGCAACAAAGGTAGTTGGTTGTGCAAAATATGTGTATGCATGTTTTCGTGCGTCTGCGTGTGTGTGCCAAGAATTAAAAGAGAGAGTTGTTTTCAGATGATACTGCATGTGCATGTACACTTGTGAATATTGTATATGAATACTTCAAAGTTTGTCCTTCAAATGACTCGGCTGCCAATACAAAACTGTTTTTATTTAACGATTTTCATTTGTGGTTGAAAACATGATACTTTAAATGATAAACTGTGTGTGGAAACAACACGCAAACGTCATACTATATATTACCTTTTCATCAAGACTCGCGCGAAACATCCAAAATGTAGACTTGATTATGTTGTTATGTGAGATTTTCCCTGACATTTCATTGTCCCCAGTGATGTTTTCAGACAAACAACAGATGGCGGGCACGAGAGACATCCAGTCCCTGTATGCATCTCATGGGGAGTGCAAGATAACAAAATACCCAGTAAGCGAAAGGCTCCCGGGCCGACGACGGCTTGAGTTGGCCCACGCACGGCGGAGCCATCTTCGGGCCAACTCAGGCCTGCGTCGGCCCGAGGACCTTTTGTTAACTGGGCAACGCCTACGCTGACTATGGGAAGAAGAAGTTGAAGAATTCAAGAAATAATAAATAACAAAACGCACGGGCAATGTCAGTGAGTGAGCTGACTGTGCTGTGCTTGTTGTTTTGATTCTAGCGTTTAGACTCACTTACCGCACTTGCAGACTTTAATATCCTGTTTTGAGTTTGCAGTCCCTCTACTACAGCTACCTCCAACCGTCTGCTGCCGTATAGATTCTCATGAACCCTTGACAACGCTATCATTCAGAAACCGGGTGAGTCGGCTCAACGTTTCAGTCCTAGCTTTGAACGTCCGCTGCCTCCAGTTACATTCTAGTTGAGCTCCGTTTACTGTTGTGACTTCGATCATACTGACCTGCAAATAAGTCGGCCAGACATTGAGGACACAAGAAGTCTGCCCTGTGAATGTGAAAAAAAACCCGGTTAGTCAATTTTTATGACTGAAAACAAGGTTATCAATTTAATATAATAAATATCTAGCTTGTCACAAGAAATGGTCTGACCGTGTACTTGCTTTATCATGGCCGGCAGTGGTGTGCCATCAAAGACTAGTGACAGGCTAGCCTCCAGCCTCTATACTCTTTGGTGCCATTTATCAGGCCAGCATCAACCTGGAACAGCGTCCAGAGCGCTTTTGGAGATACTTATGTTCCAGTGAACTAGGGTGGAAATCACACTGGCACTGACTTACACTAAGACAGAGCTACCGTCTTATGGTGGACTGACCTCAGCGAACTTAACGAGTATATTGGAAGGCTAACTGAATCATGTACTTTTTGACCATGCTGTGCTGGACAAAGAGCTATCACCGTCTGACCACTACCTGCAGACCAGGACAAACCCACATGCACAAGACAGATATTTTCATGTGCCCGCAAGAGGCACATATTCTCTTGGACACCACCTTGATTGCCTAGACTCGCTACCGTAACAGCTGTAGCGATCTGAGGGAGACAACCAGAGGTGCATTGAATAATCCGATTAATGAGCGAGCGAAAATAAGGCTTGTCTTGGTCGCCGCGACACTCTTTCGACGACACTCTGCAATTTTATTCTTTTATTGTTCCAAGGCATATCCGACATCTCTCTTAACCCTTTTAGCCTCGGATCCCTACAGCATTACCCTTGAATTATCATTGTCAATCCATTTCCTGCAATTGATACATAGGCATTAGGCAACACTTCCAAAATTTGAAAAAATGGGACCTTTGGACTAAAAGGGTTAAACTCGTGGCCTGCAGTCAAAATAACGGCAGCCACACCAGCTGCGCCTCGCTTTCAAGTTGTGATTCACAAATCGAAAGCGAGGTTTGTTGTGACCTTCGCCTCATGAATATTCCACAGACTGAGTTTGCAAATAGCCACCCGCGCCTGACGTAAGGGGGTGGAGGGGGTGGGTGGGGGAGGGGGTGAGGGGGGTGGGGGGCTCACGAGGACCTGTAGAAGTCTCATTCTGATCCACGCAATTGGTCCTCATTGGCCTCAGTCAGTTTCAGGCGAAGAAGGGCATCTCAATGCAAGGGGACGGACCAATGGCCATTTGGGTGGGCGAACTTAGTCCAGCCACTAAGCAAAGTGTTTCCCTAGCTGAGCACCTTGCTTAGTGGCTGGCGCATGACTTACAGGTTAAGAATACAGGTTCTACATGTGAGCTTGTTTGTAAGGTCTAAAATACAGATACAACACATTTCTGTTTTAACACTAGATCATACCTGATCTATAAAGTGTGCTAGTCTGTGATTTTGGACCTTACTGTGAATCGGCAGTTAGGTCCAAAATCACACAGACCAGTACACACAATAATACCTTGTGTTCCTCGCGTGAAGGTGATTATCGAGCGTTCTGTCTGGGACTGTCAGAGTGACCGCTGTGACCACCAGCTGCTAGACATATAAAGGTGTCGATGACCCCACAGGCACACGTGCTGTCAGTGATATGGCGCATGCGAGGTCCGTCAGGGTCAGTGACGTCACTGTTCAGGTCACGTGTGCCACGTGCGCCGGTAATTTACAATGTCCTGGCCGGCCGGCCATAGTAGCGACACCAGCAAAGGAGGTAACAAGGGGGGTCAGACGAGAAAAGGGAGACGACTGAACTTTTGACTCTGGGGGTCAGGTGACTGGACGGTTAATTAAGCTGAACTCAGTAATGATGGGTTTGGGAACTGAGTACCGTTAAAATTCTTAACCCATTCAGTCCAGACAGACTACTACTAGGATCGACCATGATAGTTCCTGGGTGGTACCAGAATAGCCTGGCGCCTAGAGGCGCCAAGCTACTTCTGGTACCACCTTGGAACTATCATGGTCGATATGTCTCTTCAGAGAACAACTCTAAATTTGGTGATTTCGACCCTGGGGCTCGGTGTTTTAAGTCATTCAAGGCGTGGCCGAACATCAGTACAGTGTTGCTGGCAGCAACACTCTAGGACCGTCACTTCCGCAGTTACTGATGCGGGACGAGTTGAATGTGTTAACTCATTCTACCCCAGACACACCACAGCAAGATAAGGATCGACCATGATAGTTCAAGGGTGATACCAGAATAGCTTGGCGCCTAAGGGCGCCTATTCTGGCATCACCCTTGAACTATCATGGTCGATCTGTGTCCTGCACTGCAAGGCAGTCTTCAGAGAACAACGGCAAAATTTGGGGATTTCGGTGATGGGGTTGAATGTGTTAAATGAAATGTACGACAACAAAATCCTAGGTTGCAAACACCATATACGCGAACGCTTTGTGCTTTGATTCACACACACACACACACACACACACACACACACACACACACACACACACACACACACACACACACCACCACCACCACCACCACACCCCAACACACCACACCACACCACACCAACCACGTGACATCACACAAACCCCACCATACTAAACCACACCACAAGCACACACACACACACACACACACACACACACACACACAGACACACACACACACATGCACACACACGCACGCACACACAAACACACACTGGGACCGATTGTTTCAAGTGTTTGTAAATTGCTTATGGTCCTGACTGGAACAAGAAATTTACCCAGGACATGTATTCGATGCATGTATTAAAAAAAAAAACATACACAGCGAAAGAGAGAAGTTGTTAGCGAACAATAATTCCTGTATTGTTGTAAAATCAATAAAATAGCCGTGAAATCCTAGCGGACTTAAATTTGACATTTTCAGAACGACGTCCTTGCAAAACTCTGCCGGAAGCATATTATTTTCAACCTTTCGTAATCGTAATTTTCAGCTTAACTCATTCAGCCCGACGGCCGTAATTCCCAAATTTTGGAGGCGCCATCTAATGACTATGCACCAGTTGCAGGAGATGGATCGACCATCATAATTCAAGGGTGGTGCCAAATTAGCTTGGCGCCGACAGGTAATTTGGCACTATCCTTGAGTTATCATGTACCCTTGAACTATTTGTAGTGCGTCAGGTTTGAATGGGTTAATGTCAATCAGATTACACAGCAATTTTTAATTTAAAAAATAAATTCTTTGTGCTCTGTTGAATAATTCTCGAAGGAGTTTCAATTTTCAACTCGGTGTCAGTCAGACCATACAAGACAATATGTCCATCTTACGTGAAAAAGCAGAATTTTAAATGTTTCACATTAATAATTTCGCTTTTCACTAACACCTTCAATGCCGAAACAAGATGAGAATTTCATCCCAAAGTCTACCGTATTGTTTGGAGCTCACATGCGTTTATCTTTTAGGAACATTCAGAGTTGTTTGTATTTTTATACATATTATGCTGATCCATTTCCCTCCTCTCTAAGCCAACCTCTAATCAACACACACGTCGGCGCACACAAAGACGGACACACGGCGCATCCCGCCATTTGTACGCTCTGTGGGCTCGTGTACCGACAGGAATCCATCTCCTTCTACTTTAACCCACCCTCTGATCCACACACACACACTGGCACACAGAAAAAAAAAGACGGACACACGGCGAGTCCCGCATTCGTAAGCTCTGTGGTCTGGCGTATCGATAGCTATCCTGAAGAAGAATGATAGCACGAGCAGCGAAATGACGTCACTTCAAGCTTCACGTCATGGCATCATTAGTCTCGTGTACACCGTATTCATATTAACGCTCTATGTTATACGTCACTCATCGCAGTACTAACATTTGACGTATTAGAGGATCAAACTTGGCAATTTTCTTGCTGGTTTTCACGCCTAGAGCTTACAGGTCACAATTTTGACTTAATCCTACCCCAGGGCCGGGACAAACAGCAGGCTTATGCAAACACTGTTTATGAACAATCATGAGGGTATTAATGAGAAGACATTTTTTTTTTTTTTCGCTGTTTTACAAATGACTCCGAAAAAGTGGTACAGAAAATTGTCTGATTTTCACACCTTAAAGCTTACAGGCAAAGACAATACAATGTATTGTCTTTGATACAGGTCACAATTGACATAATCGTACCCGACAGCCGAGACAAACTCTAGCCTTATGTAAATATTATTTTAATAAGAAGAATTGGTGGGGTTTTTTTGTGTTGTTGCTGTTGTTTTTTCGTTAAAAAAAATTCAATTGTTTTAAGATTAACTCATATAACTCGTGAAATTATTCCCCAAAAGGTGAAAATATATATATATATTTTTAATATTTAATTATCACTCAAAAAGCTCTAGAGGTACAATACTGGTTAACGAACTCACTCAACATCTCCCTGTATCTAGCTATATTCAAAATATCTAGTAAAAATAAGAAAAATTACAGACTCCAGTGTGGATCAACGGTTTTTGTGAAATGGCCATTTTCTAGCTAATAAGCATCTTAATAAAAATAATCGAAAAATAGGTCTCGAGATAATTCTTTTAGGGACAATATCCTAAAATTTCAAGCTTGTCCGTTCTCAAACGTAGGCTCTAGTACCTGTCACACACACACACACACACACACACACACACACACACACACACACACACACACACACACACACACACACACACACACACACACACACACGCACGCACGCACGCACGCACGCGCACGCACGCACACACACACACACACACACACACACACACACACACATACACACACACACGTCGCTTTGGCGCAAAAAAAGTTCTCTAGCAAGGTTTGCGTAGCTAGACGTGACGTCATTTTTATCTTGTTTCTTCTTTGCCAGAATTTCTGCCCAGCACGCCAAAAACGTCATTGACCATTTGGTGGCTTGGACGATCACAGGTCATCTATTTGTTGACCATGTAGCGCCATCGCGGTTGTGCTGATCTTGGGTCCTCCTTCTGTTGACTTTGTAGCACCATCATGGTGGCTTTGATCTTAAGTCTTCCCTTTGTTGACCGTGTAGCACCTTCGTGGTGGCGCATCAGCATCATCAAAATGCGTTTACCTTGTGATTGTGAATGGTTTTATTATGTGTGTATTAGTTGTATGTGTGTGGGTAGATTAAACTTTTTTAAAGGTAGTGAGATTCTGCATATACACATGTTTTTGTAACGCGGCGCTTAGAGCCCACTGCTCCTGGGGATTCAGCGCGATATAAATGCTCTTTATTATTATTATTATTATTATTATTATTATTATTATTATTATTATTATTATTATTATTATTATTATTATTATTATTATTATTATTATCATTGTAATTATTATTATGCGCATGCTCCGGAATGCGTTATGACCAGCTACATTTCAAAGTTTACCGTATTTTCAATACGTTATACAAAAAAACTAAACACCACCCAACTGCAACAGTATAGATCCTCATGAGCCCCCGCAGTTGCGGGGCCTCATGAGGATCTATATCTCTTGCTTAAGCCACTGGACGGCTATGGCTTTCGATTGTTGAGTGACCAAAGATTTCAGTAACAAAATATACGACCGGTGGCAGGGAAGGGGTTAATGGGGAACAAATCAGGGCATACATCACATGCACTCTGAACTTCCTACTGTGCGTGATGGATCGACCGTGCTGGTGGTAACAACCAATGTGAAATAGTTCAAGGGTAGCGTCCGATCAGCTCGAGGCGCTCAGCTAAATATTCTTAAACCGTACGATCGATGTTCTCTCCTTGCGGTGTCAGGGCTGGAAAATTTAACCCTTTTGCTGTGAGTAGCGGTTTGTGTCGTGATGATTTATGTAGGAATCATCGCGACAAAAACTGCTACCCACAGCCAAAAGTTTAAAATTCAATCGGATCACCCTGACTGTGCAGTAATTTTCTAAAAATGAATCAAAATTTAAAAAACTTCCGCCGTTCGACAAAGGACAGAACAAAATCCTGAGAGGGGACATTCAGCCTGGTGACAGGTATGTAATTTTTGGTGTCTCGAATGACATTTATTAATTTCAGGCCGCTCCCAGGAAATGAGTGAAAGTGTATAATTCTGCTAACAAGAAACATAGATCGTCATGTGCCCTCGCAGTTGCGGGGGCTCATGCGGATCTTTGCCTCTTGCTGACACCACTTCGTACCATGTTCCTTGGGCAGGTGGGTCTGTTTGTGTTAAAGTAACAAAACAGAAATACAGTCTGCGATTACGAGCAGTGAAATCGAAAAGTAACTTCATTATTGGCGGAAACTTTGTCGGAGCTGATAAATATAACAGCTTGCAAAGAGTATAACATGGGCGGTATATGATATAACATGAAGTGAAACGAAACTATTTATTTCTCCACAGAAGAAGCAGTTAGAACATGTGCAACTTTTTCAGTTAACTTGCCGCTGCTCTCTACTATTATATATTTGTAAAAAAAAAATTACAAAACCACTTGCTCAAACGCAGGCACAAAAATGGCAAACGGAAATAAAAAATAAAAAATGAGCAATGTGGAGAAGAAAGAATGCCCCAAAACACCAGAGCCACGCAAACACATAAGATTACAAATAAACAAAGGCGCAGAAGTGCGAGACATTTCTGCTGTTGTGTATATTTCACGTGTCAGCTTTATGAGACATAATGCGCATAAATCGGTTGCAGCGGGTATTTTTGACAAAGGCATATGTGTTCGCTGCCCTGCAATCAATTTGTTATTCGGCATGCAATATAACTGCACAAAAATGACAAGTTCACCGTTCATCAGCCCACTTTCCCTTCCCAGCTCCCCCCTCCCCTCCCCCCTTTGGCCTCCCCCCTCCCCCCTCCCCCCCCTCCCCCCCCCCCCCCTCCCCCCCCCCCCGCCCTCCCCCCCCTCGCTCGGCTCCCCTCTTGCACTCAGCCCCCATATTTTGTTTTTGCCGATGCACTGAAGAGTCTATCAACCATCCCCAATCCATATGCAAGAGGCACAGATTCTCATGAGCACCTGCTGACGCAGGGGCTCATGAGAATCTATGCCTCTTGCCTTCGTGGTTCGGACTTCTTTGTATTCGTCATACTACTGAAGCAGTTGTTCGTTTTTTTCTTCTAGTGTGTGTGTCTCCGCGTCGCCCAAATGAGTTTTCAGGGGGAGTGCACATTGATTTCGTCTCAGATATCGCAGAGAGTTATCCACTCTTGCCCCATTCTGACGACTCCGGTTTTCCGCGCACACAAACTCATTCCAAGCGAAGGTCAGCGCGTTTCTGGCACAAATTTAGCGGGTGACTTTTTATTCGTCAGCATATATGGCACACAGGCTGCGGTAGCGAGATACATGTGTTATCACAATTTGAATAAAATGAACGAACAGCATGTATATCACGTCTGTTCATAAGCGAACAAAAGAAATAAATAATGCACATAATTATATGAACATCATATATCGTGAAAACGCATGTCTATGCCAGCCTGTGATAGCGCGATGGCGTGAATAACTCGGCCTGAGTTATGACTTTATGGTTCCCTGGTTGCACGATACACTGAGGTTGAACCGTATATACAGGGGGAGTGGGAATATAACTGTTTGCTGCTGTCATGTTCCAAGGTCACGCTCTTTGTCGTTGCTGATTGGGGGACTGAAAAAGACGGCGCCGGTCTCCCATTATAGGCGGAACACCCTATGACCCCCGCATTTTGAGGCCGGATCACGCAAGCCAAACAAGGGCAGCAACATACATGAGTGCTGTTCTGTGATTTTGGACTTTACGGCTTCGAAGCCACAGACCACAGACAAATGCACGTGATACACTTACGCCATCAAGCTTAACCCCTCCACTGCCAGTGGACACAGATTATTTTGAATTTTTTTTTTTTTAAATCATCAACGCCAAAGAGACAACAAGCCTTCAAATGAACCAGGATGAGGAAATGGTTTCAGCAAGTGGCATAGATCTTCGACAGCTCCCGTGACTGCGGGGGGCTCATGAGAATCGATACCTCTTGCTGTTCGGTTGCCCATGTAAAGGCCATCAGGCTGACGTCGGCCGCCGTTGGCCCGCGCACGCCCGTGCGCGGGCCAACGGCGGCCGACGTCGGCCCGATGGCCTTTTTGCGCATTGGGTGGTGTTCAGTTTTCAGTCTCGGCACTAGTGAAAGAGTTAGAGATGTCATGGTCTACTCACTGACTTGCTTGCTCGTGGAAACCAAAGAAATCGGTAAGGTCACCAGCGAGAGGTAGAGTAAGTATGTGTGGTCTGTCATTTTGGACATACGGCTTCGGGCCGTGAAGGTTCAAAATCAAAGACCGGCACACGCATCTTTGTGAGCCTTCGCAATACGCAGGGACACATAAGGATCTGTGCCTTTTGCACCCTAGAAAGGCGACCGCCGCTGGTGTCAGTGTTGGGGGCACAGAAATGAAGGAATTCTAAACACGAAAATGAACGTGTCTTTCACCGTTGTTAGCTCGCCAGCAGACCGATAAATGGTGGGAGTAGGGGTAGAGTAGTGGGCGGAGTGCGAGCACACTGGTTGTCTCACTCGCTACCGCTGTTCAGCAGTAGCGAATCGAGGGAGACAACCTTTGTGGAGTGGTTGGTGTGCCAGGGAGGGTTGGGGTTGGGGGTGGGGGGGGGTGAGGGGGGGGGGGGAAAACTGGAGTCCATGCAGAAAGAAATGCCGACGTTATCACAGTTCTTGCAGTCATGCAGTTTCAGGCGACAGCGCGGCGTCTTCTCTCACACAAAAAAAGAATCGGAATATTCTGATTTCCGCCGTAGCTGATTTTTCCTATATTAGCAAATGTTAAAGTTTAACGTGCACAGAATAAGTAGAACTATTCATTTCCCATCACGTCCCAAGGACGCATTAGTTTGCTTCACATTGACACTGATTGCATGTTTTTTAGCCTGAGTGAAACATTTGCAAAAATATTCCATTCTTCGCTGACAGCCCCCCACCCCCACCCCCCCCCCCCCCCCACCCCAAAAAAATAAATAAATAAATAAATAAATAAATAAAACTCTTTGCAAAAATCCTACTGGGTTTAAACAAATTCGATGTCTATTCATTACTGACGGGGGAAAAAAGTCTTCAAATCAGCCAGAACTCATAAATACTTGATGAGCCTTACACAAGAACGTAAGCGTTGAAATGCCATGAATGTTACTATGACCTGCCTCAGTCTCAGCCGGTCTTTCAGTTGCAAGAGGCATAGATTCTCATGGACCCTTGCCTTTTCAGGGGCACATGAGATGTTATGCCTCTTGCTGCCACCGGATGCGGTTGGCCGCGAATGAGTTAACCCGTTCAGTGCCAGCTGACGCAGACTGTGTTTCTGCAATCTGCGTTAATTCAAGACCACACTCACCCACCCCTCACCCCCCCCCCACCACCCCCCCCCCCCCACACCCCAACCCCGAAAAAATATTATTAATAATAATAATAATATATTAATAATTAATTAATTTAAAAAATAATAATACATAATTTTTTTTTTAAGTAGATGCCCCAGGGACGTGGATTCAAAGTGGTGACATCAAGAGGCATAGATCCGCAGCTGCGGGGACTCAAGAGGATCTATACCTCTTGCAGTAAGGTGGTGTTCACATTTTCTCGGCACTAACGGGTTAACTCATTCGCGGCCAGCCGCACACGGTGGCAGCAAGAGGCATAACATCTCATGTACCCCTGCAAAGGCAAGGGTAAATGAGAATCTATGCCTCTTGCAACTGAATTTATTTTAGTCTTTTTCTTTTCTTTTCTTTTTTGCGATTTCGCGGAAAGAACCGTTTACTGGGTGTACCTTCACTGTGAGCGAGAGATCCAATATTTTTTCATTCTGTTTTTTTTTTGTTGTTTTTTTTTTTTTTTTTTTTTTTTTGCAGAGGACGCAGAAGGTGTGCCTTAACATAATATTGCCTGATTTGGGCTTCTGGAATGAATTCTGACTTATTTAGAGGAAAATGTTTATCAACCTCATTTTAGCATCCGCAAAGAGCGTGAACGGGGGTACCCTTGCGCCATCGGCTATATCTCTGGTGTGTTCCTAATGATTTTCGGGGAACATGGCTTAAACATCTCAGGACATACTAAGGTACACTTTGAAACCCATCTTATTGAGTACTGGAGGGAGGGGGGGGGGGTGCACGCTAGTCCGGGCTAGCTTATGGACTAACAGCATCATATTCTGCAACGTCGAATGGTCCCCAGCCCCTACACATTACGAGAGATATGGATCAACCATGATAGTTCAAGGGTGGCGCCAGGATACCAGTTGTTGAACTGTCATGGTCAAAATACCTCTGAACTGTAACTTACCTTATAGAGAACAACTTTCAACCCTAGGGCTTAACGTGAAGACAAAATTACGAAGATACATCCATCTTCATAAGCGCCAGCACCCTGCAAAGACGATTTTGTCTCTTGTACATGGACGACGTTTATCCTGATCGTGATCTGATGTCATAATCAGTTGTCTCTCAAAGAGTCAGTTATGAACGAGAACTGAAAAGGCACGTTGCTAATGGTGTATTATCTTTCTTAGTTCTCGTCCTTGACCGAGGGGCGACTGCTCCTGCTAAAGGTTATGCAGGCGTGATCATTGGCGTAGATCTAGCCGTTTGTATTTGTGTTAGATATTTAAACTTCTTTTTTAGTTGCGTGTCCATACATCTGATCCAGGATTTGTGCTACGTGCCTCATTGTTTGTGAAACTGTTGTCCCAGAACAAGGCAGGATAGAATGTCAGCAGATATAACCGGAACGGTGATCGAAGGCCCTCGCTGAGAACATTGTGTTGATCATGATTTGAGGTATCTAGGTATCTGTTCCCGTATTCATCAGCTCTAAAGTCAACCCGGAGTAATTCCTTAGCTTGCGGATAAAATTGGAACCTATGCTTGCCAGCAAAGATTCCCCAGAGTCCATGCAGTTGCTGCGGCTCGTGGTGATCTATGCTTCTTGTAGTTACAAGAGGACGTGTCGCCACAGAAATAGCAAGCGCGAGTATGAAGCCATAGGCATTCATGTTGATTTCCTATTGAGAAGGAAAGATAAATTCATGTAAATGGGGCTGAGCGTTACAAACAAGAGGTATAGATTCTCATGAGCCCCTGCATCCGCAGGGGCTCATGAGAATCTACGCCTCTTGCAGAAGGAAGGGATTATCTGATGAACTGTTTTCTCTATGGTCCCGAAGAGCTAGTGTTTGAGGACAAGAGACATCTGTAAGGCAGGAGACGTATCCACAAGACATAGGGAACATTTTACGCGGACGATGTCAATGCCCATTAAGCAAAAGACCCTCGGGCCGACGTCAGCCGCAGTAGGCCTCCGTACAGCCGTGCGCGAGCTCACTGCGGCCGACGTCGGCCCGAAGACCTTTCCGCATTGTTCTCTAGAGAAAAGACACATCGCTCCATCAGTTTGCCGTTATTCATAGATTCATTCACTCCTGACAAAATACACCAAGACGTGGAACCACCACTGATTATTGTTTATTAGTGGCGCCACATTCGTTTGGCCCTTCCAGCCATCTGTCTAATCTAGCATGGTCGATCTGTCTCCTGAACTACGATTTAGTCTTCTGAAGACATCTCTGAAATTTGAGAATTTCGACATTAGGGTTCAATGCGTTAAAACCCAAAACTCGATTTCGTATAACAGTCAAGGAACGACCGGCACTCTGAAATATCTGAATATTGTTATGTTTCAACTTGATCCAACTGGAAAAAAAAACAAACAGCCACATACAGTAAATTGTTATTTACATATTTCTTTGCTTACATTAGATCAGGTCGACTCTTTGATGCCAGGGGTCAGTTGTGTGGGTGAGCTTAGTCCTGCGCCAGCCACTAAGCAAGGTGCTCCGCTATAGCTCACTCATTCAACTGGCCCCAGCACCAGACTACCATCCCTCGTTTTGAGAGGGGGTGGGGATTTTTCCGTTCTTGAGCTGTTTCTGTTTCCATCCATCTGTCGTCAGGCATTGTGTGGCGGCGTGTTCCGTGTGTTCAAGGGGCCGGAAAAGAAGACGCGGGGCTTGGTAAAAACCGATCTCAGGTTACGGACTTTGTTGCTTTCTTTGCTTCCTCCTTCAAGAGGCCGGCACCTTCCACGGGTCTGCCAGAGGCCTTGATTCTCGGGAGATCCTGCAGCCACAGAGAGGGCTTGTGCGGATCCATTCCTCTTGCTTCTTGAGAGATTTCTATATTTATGATCGTTTTCAATGGGAGGGTGAGGTGGGTTGGCTGTTGCTTCTGTTGCTTTTCTACCTCAAGCAGCCGTCCGCTGATCCTCCCCTGCTTCGACATCAAAGAGGATTCCGGTCCCAGGGTCTCAGACTGATCGACTTCCATCTGCAAGAGGCATAGATTCTCATGAGCCCCTGTGTACGCAGGCTCTCATGAGAATCTACGCCCCTTGAAGAGAAGGAAGAGAATCAGTAGCCCAGATCAAACCTGGAAAGGGATCTTTGGCAGTTTGACTTTCAACGTGAACCGGGGGTGCGTAGGCTAATCCCCTTGCGACTCGTACGCGAAGTTTAAACAACAACACGATACGCTTATGAAAGCTGGTCTAGCTTTGGTTACAAATTATTTGCTGTAGCAGGCCCCGGCTGGAAGGGAAACACGGGTGCCCGTGCCAGAAAACAGAAGAAGGGACATATCTCAGCCGGCTCCTCCCGGTCTGCACGAGGTATGCATTCTGATAAACACTGCAACCGCCAGGGCTCAAGACTAGCAATGCATTTTCATCATCAGATTTACATGGACAGCCCTTCTGGTAGTGGTATCTACAGTGATATTGTAATGCTGTATAAGCATCGGATCCAATCCCTTTGCAGCAGGGTTTCAGGTTTAACTCATTCGATACGTGGCATAAAGCTGCGTATCCGAATGCAGCACGACTCGAATGTGTTAAACGTCGGTGATGACCCCAGACTGAAAGTTTTAAAGTAATCACCTCTGCATCTCTCTTTTGATCATTATCAGCCACAGCCTAGCGGCTACTGCTGGCGCCGCTCAGTGGACATTTTGCAAGTGGCAGGCTACACCACAGTTACTGCAGAAAATGCGGCATGGGGGTCCGGCCAGAGGATCTGCTTCACCTATGAGGGCATACCAGTGATCCTCGGGCCAACATTTCCCCTAGATGTGCCAACTGCGGGAACGTCGACTCAAGCACATTTGCTCACTGGGCCGGTGGACTGACCCGTCTCTCTGCCGCCAGTGGACGCAGACTGTGTTTCTAAACTCCTTGTCAAGTTAACGCCAAACTGCACCAGCCGTCCAAGGAACATGAACGCAAAGTGGTGTCAGCAAGAAGCATAGGTCTTCATGAGCCCCTGCAGCTCATAAAGATCTCTCGCTTTTGCAGCTGGATCGTCCACGTCACTTTTAGCCCCGACATTGAAGGAGTGAAGGAGTTAAAGGTGGAGACAGTCATGCCACTGAAATTCCCTCAGCATGACTTCCTTCATGATCTGCAAGAGACGCGCGCGGGTTCGTGAGAATCTGCCCACAGTAAGCAAAAGGTCTTCGGCCGAGGCCGGCCACAGTCGTCCCGCCGCCCACAGCCGACAGCGGGCGACGTCGATCCAATGACATTTCTTTTTTTGCGCATGCTATAGGCATATTATGCCTCTTGGCGGTAACTGGGGATTCAGAACCGTCCTGGTCTAACGTGTCATTGCCGTGAACAAAACGGCTCACAGCCGTGATGCCCAACATCTAAAACAAGAACGTATTTATCTATCTCCTCTCTAATCGCCGTCCTGCTTTCCAGACGGTCACAGTCGAGGAAGTCACATGGGTTCAGATGCTACTGAGGATGCAGTGTGGGGGAAAAAAAACCGACAGAGGGAGGCGGCAACAGATGGGTGCTCAGCAGAAGTCGGGAAGAAAAAGCCAGCTGACAGCTGTGTGATATGGGATACTGATGAACTTCGTGCAGGCTTCTTCTGGACAGAGTTGCACGAGAGGGTTAACGTGCGAAAATCTTCCACCAGCCATTCAGCAAGGTGCTCCGCTAGATCAACCGCATGACAGGGCGAAATCCTTCGCAAGCCACTCAGTGCACAAAGTGCTATTCTGTATCAGCTGCACGAGAGAATCGTAAATCCTGCGTAAGCCGCTGCGCTAGGTGCTGCGCTATAGCTCTCTCTCCCGTACAACTGAGTCCCGGTCGTCTGGCACGACCGCGCAGGGTTCCACGAGCTTCTCGACTGGTGTGCGAACTGCATGTCAGAGTGCTGAGTGTTTAGTACCCGGTTCAGCAGGTCCCTGAAAACACGCTTCAGTCACTAATTCAAGACGAACATCATCTGGATAAGCGGCTTTAGCCGCATATCCGGATGCCGTTCGTCTCGAATGAGTTAAAGAACTCTGCAGCACTTGGGGGAAAACGATGTTAATCCATTACATCCAGAGGCTGATTTTTTTTTTTTTTAATAAATGCTGATTGTTCTATGAAGGCTACATAACAGATTAGAAGACAGATCAACCCTTTTAGTTCAAGGAGGGTGCCAGAATAGCTTGACGCCTCAGGCACCAAGCTATTCTGGCACCACCCTTGAACTATCATAGAGGTTACATTTTTTCAAGCAATAGTGTATTAGGATGAAAAGGGTTAAACTTTCTGGCCTAACGTTTCTTACCACTACGAAAGTGATTTCAAAGACTAAGGGGACATCGAAAAGAATCTGAAGAAATTTTGGACCTAACTGGGTTCGAACTCGCAACCCTTCGGGTGACTGCGACAGTCCGCCGACTCTACCGCATGAGCTACTCAGATCCACCTGCAACGTGGGCGGATAGGGGGGGGGGGGTAAAGAAAGCTGTATCTGCAGATCAGATGGCTTTCAAACAACTGCTTTCAAGCGGTGATCGGCTAAACAACTGACCGTTAATATGATCCACGAAATGAGTGAGCAAGCGGTGCTCGGACCGTCGTAGTGCAATGGTTGTATAGGACCGTTTGCCTACTGGGAATCCGTCTGACTGGGGGCTGTTTATCGCTGATCAGCCAAATAAGCAACTGTCTATAGCTGATGGGCCGATAGGTCGAGTAGGCATGTCTTCCTCTAATCACTCATTTAAGACAAATGTCGATCGCTGATTGGCTAAACAAGCATCTGTCGATCGCTGATTGACTAAACAAGCAACTGTCTATCGTTAAGTGGCCAAACAAGCACCGCCACAGTGCTTGACCCGAGCATCTTTAGCTACACCTGGCGTCGGGTTACAGATTCAAAGGCGCCGGAGATTGCTGGAGGACTGGTACACGGTTATCTACTCACTTGTAGATTTAAATCCTGGTGAATTCCTCCTTCGGAGGATGTAAATGGTGCGAACAAGAGGCATAGATTCTCATGAGCCCCTGCAGCCGCATGGGCTCATGAAAATCTATGCTTCTTGCACATGATTATGTTCTGGTACACTGTTATCTTCTGATGGCGTCAGGAAATTGCTTAATGAGACAACAGTTGGCGATCAGAGTGCTGCGCAGACGTTTTAACTTTCAACGCCAACTACACAAGATGGATTTGCCGCGACAGCTCAAGGGTGATACCCGATTCCCTCGGCTTCTAGGCAGAATCGAACGCGGCAGACGATAGTATGGGCCGCGTAGCTGTTTACAGACCAGCAGCTGAAAATGATTCGACCATCTAGGACATCTTAAAGAAGGCAGCCAAGAATTTGGGTCCAGTATTGCAGGCACGCTCGATCCACCCTTGCGCTATCATGGTCGATCCGTCCGTAACAAAGAGTGCGAAATGTGAGAGAGCTGTGAGGTTAATGAGACACTGGTCGGCAAAACCTGTGCGCCTCATTAGCACCATGCCGTCAATGTGGGTCGGATGAGGGTGACGTAAGGTCATACGTGCAACACGGGCCATTTGTCCATCAACCTGGTAACCCAGGGCGTGTCGACTCGCCCGGGCATATAAATATATGTTCAAGCCGTCTATGTTTTCGTCAGTCAATGTAAACCCCTTAACTGCCGGGGTCAAGGCGAACGCTGCCCATCTGCAAGAGACATAAACCATCATGAGCCCCCGCTGTCGCGGGGGCTCATGATGGTTTATGTCTCTTGTCAGTCCTGTTTTATTGTTGCCTAATTTGTCTATACTTACATCTGTGTTCTTCAAGTGAATGTCGTTTAGTGTACAGTCGTGTCTGACGCGCAATTCGGGATCACTGGCAGCGACGGGGCTAATGAGGAACAGGTGCTGTCGGTAGCACGATTAAAATAATACGCGTCCTTGAGCTTCTTCTCTTTTTTTTTTTTTTTTTTTTTTTTTTTTTTTCTTGACCAGAGAGATAGCACTGATATAAACCTGTTTTGAACAACCGCCCTTTTTCAAGAAAGAGTGGCATCAAAGGCGAAGTATTAAAGGGCAAAACGTGTTACCTCTCATTGAAGAACATCATTTAGGTGTGGCTACAACCACCTAAATGATGGTCTTTATGACGACAGTTGATCTGTCATAGTGTGGTCGTGCAAAACAGGTTCTGCTATACACACATGGTAACACTGTACTAACTATGTGCGTACGAGTAACTACTGGCTAAACCACTCAAGACGGGTCAGCATTTTCTGAATACACTTTTTGTAAAGATTCGGTATACATAATCTAAAGATATCCGTTTTCTTCATTTAAAAAAAAAATCTGAATCGAGTAAATGTGTTCTCTCTTGGCTGAAAATGTACTGACTGAGTCAGACGTAAACCACGAGATTTGAGCAGAGGGGTGTTTGCCAGCCATTATGGTGAAACAGATGGTAAGGGAAAACACGCACAGGCAAAACTTCCACCTCGTCTGGTAAAGGTAAACAGACGTAAAGCAAGGGTTCCTTGCATGCAAGTGGCAGCATACATCGACGGTCTTCCGTCATTTGCAAAAGGCTGAGGACGTCATGCTGTAGGGGCTCATGGAGTCCTCAGCCTTTTGCAGACGGAAGGCGGTTGGTGTCTCTGTTACTGAAGTGAGGTATTTTCCCACATAGCTCTAGGGATATGGATATTGATGGGTAAACAATCGTTTCAAAAAAACAATGCACCTGTTTTGCTTCTTATAGACCTCCCCGTTTACTCTTCCTCTCTCAATTTTACTTCACGCGCCAACTGTGCATGGAAGACAGTGACAAATCCATGGTGGTACCTACAGCCCGGACGTAGCGCGGTCTGGTCTGGACAGACGTTCAGTTGATCTTTATTTTGGCGCCATTTTAAATCGAAGGTAAGCGAAAAATATAAAGCGCTATCCTATTTTGCAAAACCATCGTATTCCTTCAATCTCCGCCCGGCTACAAAGTAAATGCATCGTAGTCAATGCAAGTTCAGTTCAGTCCTCTCTGCGCCGTCTGGTGCTTGAGGCGACAGTCAATGCAAGAAATGTGAGCAATTTAAGTTTGCACCGGAAGTGGATGGGTAACGCGCACATGCGCAAGGCATGGCCGCGTGCTGCCGCCGGAGGACAGGAAGTGGGGTGCCGCGAGAGCTCCACGGGTGAACCAACTTTTGCGTTATCTTCTGGCGGTTTGAAACCGTGATGATCCTCTTCCGACTGAGGATCACCTAGAGTCCGACTCACGATCAAGAGACATAGAATTTCATGAGCCCCTGCGATCGCAGGAGCTCATGAAAATGTATGTCTCTTACAGATGAAAGCGGATGGCTGAGAGATTAGTATCCCACGGGTGTTTGGAGAATGAAGTGCCATTGAATACGTGTAGAGACAACACACAAACACAGTCGGTATGGTCACGTATTGGGATGCATCTGTTAGCTCATTCTAACGAAGTACAGCATGGATACATATCTTATACATGCATCTGTTGAATCATTCAGTGCACCTGTTGCCAAACAATCTGTGCTGGTCTGTGATTTTGAACCGTACGGCTCAAAGCCGTAAGGTAAAAAATCACACACTAGTGTTTTACCGCATTCTGTTATGAAGTAGATGCACAGAACAGATTTCAAAGATTGTTCCAACCCTTTGGCTGTCGGTAGCGGTTTTTGTCGCGATGATTCCTGCAGGAATCATTGCGACAAAAAGTGCTAACGACAGCCAAAGGGTTAATGTGGTTACGGAAGTTTCTGTAAACATATATCGTTTGATCTATCTCTTATACTGAGCTGGTATACAGTCGACGTCAAAACCGAGCTGCATCTTGAGCGTTTCCGTGCCCGAAGCATTCCTAAAGTCTCGCGTCATAGCGACTCCATATGATTTGCGAAATAGAATAATAATAATAATAATAATAATAATAATAATAATAATAATAATGAAATTTGATATGCCTGTGAGAACCAAAAACATATTTAAATCTATGCTGCTAACCGTTTTCTGTATGTGTTCACCCTTTGGCTGTCGGTAGCGCTTCCTGTCGCCAGGATTCCCTGCACGAATCATCGCGACAGCCAAATATATAGTCCATAAGCCAGTTCTAGCTGCCGTGCACCCCCCCCCCCTAACCCCCCCCCCCCCTCCCAGTACTCAATAAGATGGGTTTCAAAGTGTACCTTAGTATGTCCTGAGATGTTTGAGCCACGTTCTCCGAAAATCCTTAGGAACACATCAGAGATATAGCCGATGGCGCAAGGGTACACGCTCTTCGCGGATGCTAAAATGAGGTTGAGAAACATTTTTCTCTAAAGAAATCATAATTCATTCCAGAAGCCCAAATCAGGCAATATTATGTTAAGGCACACTTCTGTATCCTCTGCAAAAATCAGAATGAAAACATTGAATCTCTGGCTCACATTGAAGGTATTTGTGCACCCAGTAAACGGTCATTGCCGCGAAATTGCAATAAAAGACCAAAAAAAATGTGTCAGATGCCTTCAGACATTTTCTATAGCACTGGCAGGCAATTTTCAGGCTGACATCATCACAACAGGATGTCACAATTATTATAAACTTGACTAGGTGATGCTGTGATTACTGTGAGTGCCACAGTGGTTGATTTTGTATACCTACCCCCAAGTTGTAAAAATACACAAAATTAATTAAAAAAAATTACTAAAGTTGTTCCATTTCATTTTGAACTTTCTTTACTATTAAGTTTCAATAATGTGAGCATAAAGTGTAAGAAAATAAGGAAAGTCGGCATCCTTTACGGTGCATTCGATGTGAATGATAGCTTGTTTCCATTTAAAATTGCCGAATTGGAAAACGTACGTTGTTTCCAAAGCCCTCAGAAATATTGTATACAACGGATGGGTCTCTTTTAGGTTTTATTGGTTAGGATAGGGTACTACAGTTACTCCCAAACTGATTTTATGATGCTGTGATGCATTTAGGGGCCACAGTGGCTAAATCTGCCGCCCTACCCCCATTTTACCAGTACGCAAAAAAAAACCGCAAAATGATCATAACAATTGCTTGTCATACTCCTCTGTTTAAATATTTTTATTGAAAGTTTTCTTAACAATGTATGCATATTAAGCATACAATTTGTGATCATTTCATTAATTTCAATGTGACCCATCAATGTAATTGTAACTATACTGACTTCCATTAAAAATGCGAAAAGTGTCTGTAAGTGTACCGGAAACAAAGAGCCACCCTGACAGCAAAACAAGAACATTTTATTTGTTGCTTACTTCAGATGTTCAGCCTACTGTCTGAGCTACCTTCACACAAAAATTGGATGAGTTATCGCACCATGGCTACCTTGGACGACACAGGGTTACATTAGTGGTGAAAATAAGCAAAACTGGACACACTCTGTGAAGCAAGTTTCCTGTGATATGTTTTAACACAAAGTTGTGTGGATTGCTTATAATGTTATTAACTGCCTCAAATGAAATTTGACTCGAAAAATTCATTAGAGAACCAGAACTTCCGGTGCACATCATTTTCTTAATAAATCTTATTTGATTTCATCTGAATTACTTTGAAACCATTTTTTATGCTCCAGTGACTGACACAGTGATAACGAACAGACCCATACCCTTTGATCAGGTAAATATGTCCGCTAACCTAAAAATAAAGAACTTTTTGATTTTCATATTTGTATGTCACGTTGATTATTTAGGTGCCTTTGACAAAAGCAAAAGTAGGTCAAGACCAAACAGGCCTGATTTTCATGCACACCGACCCTAGTGACACTGCACATTGGTTGGCTTTCAGCTGTGTCCTCTGCAGATGCTCCCCATTTCACTTTCAGTATCCTGTGATGGTAGTGTCACTGATGACGTCATAAGTCATCGATGTTCGATTTTTAAGACTAAAGATTCTATTTGCACACGACATAAAACACTCTTCGTAACATTTTCTAATAAATGACGTCAAAATAACCCGGATTAAAGCATATTTACGAAGAAAAGCGCTATGGTGGAAAATTTGCGTTTCTTTTGTTGATCAGTATATTTTTAACTGGCTGGTCTTTTAGGTGCTATTTTACCTAGCGTAAAGAGGGTCTAGTAAGGTCTCCCCTTTTCATTTCGTTTATTTTCATCTAGAAATGTGTAAATATGAATATGCGTAATAAAGTTTCATGGTTACTAACAGCCAAAACAATGTTATCAAAATACTTAGTTTCCACATCCATCACGAGATCACCACTTCCACCCCATTTTTGGCCTTCTTCTTCTGCAACGTTCAATTCCTTGATGGCCGTCTTTAAAACTTATATTGTTCTGGCTGCCAATAAGTGAGCTGTCAAGAGCTCGGCAGCATGTTTTCAGAGTTTGGTGTACAGTCTTCTCTGTATGGACAAGTCTGGAGAATGTGCTAAGGCGACTGATTTTTCTGTGCCACATTGGCATAGGGCTGTTTGCGCATGACCCAGTCTCACTAGGTGAGTCCAGATGAATCAGTGCGTAGATGAAAGATGGTGGCCTGGCTCTCCCTGTTCAGCTTGTTGATGTCGTCTGCCCATGGGATGCAGCCGCCGTTCTGCTGTTGCCAATCACTTTGTTGCTGTAGTGTCTTGGCTTTTTTACAGGAGGTTGTGATCTTGAGGTAGTCAAGCGCCTGCTTTGGCCAGGCTGTCAGCCTCTCCATTCCCAACTACTCCAGAATGCACTGTAATGCACTGCAGCACTATTGTGTGGACAGGGAATCCAGTTTATCTTGAAGCTTCCTGGTGAGGAGATCAGTTGATCAAGCTGCTGCCTTACCCTAGCTAGTGCTCTGCTGCTGTGTTGAGCACCTGCAGATCTGTACGATAGTTGGAGCTGCTGTCGCCAGCTGGTAAGGAGAGGGAGGTAGTAGTGCGGTCTGAACAACAAATGTACACGCCACTTCCTTCATTCCGCATGGCGTCTTGTGCGGACCCGACTGTGTAGATGTGAGCACAGCAGCGAGATGGCTTTGTGCAGTGCCGCGACCTTTGGCAAAGAGTCCTGGAACATCGTTTATGTTGTCTAGAAGGCTGTTTCGAGATGTCCAGGTATCTTTGGGCTTGGTTCCAGGACGTCAGTTTTAGTCTTTTGCAGGACCTTCAGTTGGCGGTTCAGACTTGGGACGCTGTGTGCAAGCTGAAATCTGGGAAAGCGGCAGGCATTGATCAAGTGTTATCAGAGTACCTGAAACATGCAGGTGATATTATTGTGCCATTTCTGACGAAATGCTTTAATCACCTGCTCGATAACCAGTACTTTCCTGTTGAGTGGAGTCGTTCCGTGATTGTTCCGATCTTTAAGAAGGGCGATACAAATAACCCAGCCAACTATTGAGGGGTGTCTCTGGCCTCAGTGTGATCAGTAAAGCTTTTACTTCCATTCTAAACAGTAGACTCTACAAGTGGCCAAAAAAAGAGGAAAAAAATAAACGAAGAGCAAGCCGGGTTTAGGCTGGGATACTCAACTGTTGATCATATATTCACTTTGATATCTATTATACAAAGATCCCTTGCTCGAAATAAGAAACTATATGTGGCTTTCATCGATTACAAGCGTGCTTTTGACTCTGTTGACAGGGAAATGTTGTGGTCTGTTCTTACCCATGTGCAGGTCTCTACAAAAATGGTTCAGATGCTGAAAGCCATGTATGCATCTGTTCAGGCGTGTGTACGGGCGGGCTTCCAATACTCGGATTTCTTCGACTGCCCCGCCGGGGTCAGGCAGGGTTGTTTAGCAAGCCCTGTAATTTTCTCTTTGTTAATTAATGAAGTTGCAAACTACGTAAATGAAAATGGTTGACACGGAGTACAACTACTGCCTGGTCTGGGAGAACTTTTTTCATTACTTTTTGCGGACGATGTAGCTTTATTGTCCACAAGCGCTGTGGGGCTGCAGAACCAGATAACTAACCTCAAGCGCTCTTCTGATAGACTTGGTTTAGAGGTTAGTCTCGAGAAAACCAAGGTAATGGTTTTTAGAAAAGGCGGGCGACTGCCAGCGAAAGACAAATGGTATATTGGTGCAACCGAAATGGAAGTGGTTAACAGTTATAAATACCTTGGTTTCACACTGACCACAAAACTATCGTTTACTGTGGCCCTCTCCGACTATGCTGTAGAGGCCAAGGCGAAAGTTTCTCAGTTATTGAGGACTATGTGGAAACTTGGCAACCTTAACCCATGTATTTTCTTTAAGCTTTTTGATACCCAGGTGGCGCCGGTGCTCTTTTACTCGTCTGTAGTATGGGGGCTGAAGCAGTTCGAAACAATAGAAAAGGTTCACACTTTCGCCTGCAAGAGACTACTGAGTGTGGATGTCAGAACCCCCAAATCAGACAGCTTATGGTGAAACGGGTAGGCATTCACTGCACATTGATAGCATAATAAGAGCTACAAAGTATTGGATGAAACTGATTAAAATGTCTGATACAAGACTTCCTAAGCAGGCGTACAAGATGCAGTTGAACTGTACCGTAGCAAGTTGTTTTTGGGCGAACCAAACTGAAAGCACCCTACACAAGTATGGCTTTGGCCACGTTTGGCAAAATGGTGGTGTGGGTGATGAAAGGGCTTTTTTGTTGTTGTACAGGCAAAGACTGAAAGAGTCATTTGTGCAGTCATGGGAAACGAAGGTTCAGTCAAGCGACAGGTTTGCTACTTACAAGCAGTTCAAAACGGTATTCGAACCAGAAAGATATCTATCCCAGATTACGATAAAGAAATTCAGGGACAGCCTTATACGTTTCAGACTGGGGATAGTAGAACTGAATGTGAATAATAGGTATTCAAATACACATGTGAAGGACTGTCCATTCTGTATTGGGACTGTGGAGAATGAAGAGCACTTCCTCTTGTATTGTAATAGATACTCAGCACTGAGGAAAAAGTACTTGGCTAGCCTTTTGAATGACACTAAGAATGAGGACATAAGCATGTTGCTTGCAAACCTGGACTGTGACTCTATCAGAAAAGTTGCAATGTTCATATTCTATGCACTTAAATTACGCAATGAACAACTATCTGTGTAATAGGACATTATCTATGGGCCGATGGCCGCAAAACATCTGTTCAGTCTGCCCCAAAGTGGGGTAGACCCCTTGATGCAGCGCGTCTGTGTGCGCTGCGGTGCGGCGTGTGTGTATGTGTTGTGTATGTTTGTGTGTGTGTGTGTGTGTGTGTGTGTGTGTGTGTGTGTGTGTGTGTGTGTGTGTGTGTGTGTGTGTGTGTGTGTGTGTGTGTGTGTGTGTGTGATCATTATATTATGAGTACCAATTCCAAGAAGAAATTGTTTTTTATTCATATCTTGTCTGTTTCCTTTCTCGTGTTGTCATTGGTTTTTCCAGTTATGTAATCTCACCCCAATTCGAATGGGTTGTTGACCTACCGAATAAAGTGTTCAGAGTTCTGAGTTCTGAGTTTCAGACTTGGGCATTTCTGACGGTTCTTGGTCTGCTCCTGTAGTCTCCAGTCAGTCTCTTCATCGTGTATGCTGTTCTGCATTCCAGTGGCTCCAATGTTCTCCATTTCCTAAATTGGTGTGCTCCAGATGGCTCTAAGAATGTCACTGCATCATGAGAATGACCCATCTTTCAGTCCAGCTGCTGACTCCATTGGCAGCATCCTGGATTCTGCAGGATGCTATTTCTTTATGTTCTGTTGGTTCTCCACACTGCAAAGTCATCCGCATGGAGAATGTTCGAGACGAACCTTGGTATTGCTGTACTGATGTCATTAATGTAGACCAAGAACAGTATGAGACACAACATCTCCCTGAGGTACACCTTCCCGGAGTTTGACAAGACTGCTGAATGTGCAGAATGTAGAAGCTTCAGCGGCAGCCCCTGTTAAACATAATAATAATAATACCGTTATTATATAGGCGCTTTTTCTCAATTTTGGGGAAATCGACTCAAAGCGCCGCGTCTGAAACCCAAACACACACACTCACGAAACAGACACGGATCTACGCCATTTAAGACAAACACAGTACAAGACAAACGAAGGGCCAGTCAGCTACTGAAGTTACAGAGATTTTTGATCGCTTGTATTTGAAATTTGTAAAGTGGCCTGAGACCGGTACCAAAGTGTGGGGGGTGGAAGAACCGGAGTACCCGGAGAAAGAACCCAAGACGGTCCGCCCGAATTAACGGTGACACTTACCAGAGGAGAAAAGTCCAACGCCGGAACCCGGTATCGAACCGCTCACCTTTGGAATTGGTGGCAGGCGCCTTAACCACTGCGCCACATGCCTTAACTAAAAAGAATTACACTTAAATTGATGGGTCACATTGAAATTAATGAAATGGTCACAAATTTGTATGTTCAATATGCATATTTTGTTAAGAAAACTGGCAACAAAAATATTTAAACAGACGAGTATGACATATGCAATTGCGGTTATGATCATTTTGCATTCCTTTGCATACTGGTAGGGCAGCAGATTTAGCCACTGTGGCCCCTAAATGCATCACAGCATCATAAAATCAAGTTGGGAGTAACTGTGGTACCCTATCCTAACCAATAAAACCTAAAAGAACCTATCAGTTGTGTACAAAATTTCAGAGGGCATTGGAAACAACGTACGTTTCCCAATTCGGTAATTTTAAATGGGATAAAGCTATCATTCGCCACGAACCTACCATAAAAGATGCCGACTTTCCTTATTTTCTTGCACTTTATGCTCACATTATTGAAACTTAATAGGTAAAGATAGGTCAAAATGAAATGGAACAACTTTAGTATTTTTTTTTAAATTAATTTTGTGTATTTTTACAACTTGGGGGTAGGGATACAAAATCAACACTGTGGCACTCACAGTGATTACGGCATCACCTAGTCAAGTTTATAATAATTGTGACATCCTGTTGTGGTGATGTCAGCCTGAAAATTGCCTGCCAGTGCTATAGAAAATGTCTGAAGGCATCTGACACATTATTTTGTGTCTTTTATTGCGATTTCGCGGCAATGACCGTTTACTGGGTGCACAAATACCTTCACTGTGAGTAAGAGATTCAATATTTTTCATTCTGTTTTTGTGCAGAGGATGCCTTAACATAATATTGCCTGATTTGGGGGCTTCTGGAATGAATTATGATTTCTTTAGAGGAAAATGTTTCTCAACCTCATTTTAGCATCCGCGAAGAGCGTGAATGGGAGTACCCTTGCGCCATCGGCTATATCTCTGGTGTGTTCTTAAGAATTTTCGGGGAATATGGCTTAAACATCTCAGGACATACTAAGGTACACGTTGAAACCCATCTTATTAAGTACTGGGGGAGGGGGGGGGGGTGCACGGTAGACCGGGCTAGCTCATGGAGTAATACTAATGGTCAAAACTTAAGGGCCACCCCCCTTTTTGTGTCATTGTTTATCGTCGCAAGTACGCTAATAAAATACAATGTTCTTTCGATCCAAATGGGTTAAAAGTTGACCTTAGACAGTCCACTGTACAGGGATTAATAGACAACAATTCATCAATTTCCACGAATGTGTCAAATGCACGTGAAACATCGTCAGTTTTTGTGAAAAGCTGTGCGATATTGGCAAGCGTACCAAAGGCAGGCAGGTAGAAAAACTCGGTAAAGTCGTGATGCACATGCTAAAGGGGTCAGTCGTGAACACTAAGCACTTCTGTTTTGCTACAATCACCGGTAAAGTGGGGGCATAATTGTCACTTTCCTAACCATGCCACCACGACGAACCCTAACGCCAGTAGATCAAGGCCGGGCGCTAGCATGGCTGCAGGATGGAATTTCCGGACGAGAATTTGGGAGAGGTCTTTGGGGTGTCCCATTCAGTGATCCAAAGGTTGCTGGCACGATTCCAAGAAACTGGAAGGGCAGAACGACGACCCTGCTCAGGACGCCCGCGCTGCACCAGCAGAAGGGAGGACAGATATATCTGTGTGGCGGATCTGCGCGACCGAACCGTCACGTCAACCACTCTGCGACGTCAAGTGATGCAAGCTGCAAACGTTAACGTCAGCAGAAGCACAGTCTGCCGACGTCTGCGCGAAATTGGCCTGGCTTCATGCAGAGCAGCAGTGAAAATACCCCTCACTCAAGCTCATCGCAGAGTCCGGGTTGCCTGGCGTCGTCAACATGTGAGGTGGAACAGACTCCAGTGGACTCAGGTTCTGTGTACTGATGAGTCACGGTTCACTGTGTCCTTCAACGACGGCAAGGTGAGGGTCTGGAGTCGCCAGGGCGAGCGATTCACGGATGGATGCGTCCAAGAGGTGATTCGCTACGGAGGAGGTTCAGTCATGGTCTGGGCAGGCTTCAGCAGGGAAGGCAGGACCCCCCCCTCCCCCTCCACGTCATCCGGGGCACCCTGACTTGACTGCGCTATCGGGACGAGATTGTGCAGCCCCTCATCCAGCCAGATCTCCAAGCCATAGGCGACAATGCTGTTCTGCAGGACGACAACGCTTGACCTCATCGCGCCCGTGTGGTGGATGAGTACCTTGAGCAACGGGGCATCATGAGGATGGAGTGGCCAGCTCGTTCACCTGATCTGGCTCCCATCGAGCACCTCTGGGACGTGCTGGGGCAACGTGTAGTCAGCAGCCAGCCCCCACCTCAAGGCGTCCCCCAGCTGACTCAGTTCCTGCATCAAGAGTGGGAAGCGATCAAGCAACATGTTCTCTGAACCCTGGTGAACTCCATGCGTCAACGCTGCATTGAATGCTTGGCTGCAAACGGTGGGTACACTCGCTACTGACTGGACCAGTCTTGTGTGACTTTTCAAATGAGGGGTGGGTGAACATTCTAACGTACTGCTGTTGTTACAATTGCGTGATTTACTCAAACCTTAACTGAAATTGTTACTGAATAAATTAGCAAAGTACTGACTGCAAGTATTGTTACATTATTTGTGTGGTGTTGTCGGTGCGTCTGCGATAAAAAGTGGCCCTTAAGTTTTTACCATTAGTACAAGTCTATCTTTTTTAATTTTGAAAAGGAGGAATACTTTGAGCTGATTTGATTTGAGCTGATTTGATTTGAGCTGATTTGAACGAATCGCCTAACCAAACAGCTGACAGTTGTGACCTTTTGCGAGCAGATAAAAGACTTCCGGGTTTGTTTGTTTTTTGACGACGTTAGTAGTTAGTTGCTGGGTTTTTAACACCAAGCGGATGTTAAAAACCCAATGACCAAGGCCATCTCAAAGTGAGGGAAATGGTTGGTGTAACAGCACTAAAAGTTGCTAGAGTCGTTACAATGTGTCATGACTTGAGACATGTCAGTATTCACAAGGGAACAATTTAAAGACCTGTCTTAGTCAGGACTATCATCGGTTGCAAAGCCGGCATAGATTTACAAAGGACCCTCGAAAATCTTATTATAAGATCCACGGTTTGTGCGTGCGAACTTAAATTTGCGCTGGCAATGAAAGAGTAAAGACGGCTGTATCTGGAGGCTATCACCGAATCTCAACCAGAAAAACTCAGCAACTGTATGTTTTTGCATGTGGGCCCGTGTTCAAAATGCCAGCACCGACATTCTGTGTCACAAAAAGCATCAATCCTGGACTCATAGCCAGCCAAATTTGCGTGTAACATGATCCCTCGGAATGACGTCAGTCTACGCCAAATCGACCCGGAGTCACTTTGGCGTGGCCACGCCAATGTGATCCCGGGTCGATTTGACATTATGCCTCAGTTCTGACGTTTTACATCGGCGTCTGCAAGAGGCGTGGATTGTCTTGGATTCAGCGGCCATAATAGTCTAGAGGCTCACTAGAATTGATGCCTCTTGCTTCGACAGAGAGCTGCGGGTCCGCCCAATTTACATTCACAATGTCTGGAACTTACCCAGGGATTATGTCTCAAGACGACACGATCTGTGCATGCCTTGGGACCTCGGGCCGACATCGGCCTTAGTTGACCCGCGCACAGATGTGCGTCAGTATACCCCGGTGACTTTTCTCGTCTGAACTTACTTACTTACGCCTGTCACCCCTACCCGGGTATAGGCCGTCGACGAGAGACCTCCAGCAACTCCTGTCCTGTGCTTCTCCTTCGATTCTACTCCAGGTGGTTCCCAGTCTCTTGATGTCTGCTTGGAGGTCTCGACGCCAGGAGTTTCTCGGCCTACCTCTTTTCCTCTTTCCCTGGGGGTTCCCATGACAATGCCTGCCTAGTGATATGGGAAGCTGGCTTTCTCAGACTGTGACCGATCCATCCCCATCTTCTTCGCCCAATTTCATTCTCTGCTGTTATCTGCTCTGTTCTCTCCCAGAGTCTGACATTGCTGATCTTCTCTGGCCAGTGGATTTTCAAAATTCTTCTAAGGCAACTGTTCATGAAGGTCTGTACTCTGTTGACTGTGGTTTTTGTCAATCTCCAAGTCTCTGCTCCATATAGGAGAACTGCTTTTACATTGGAGTTGAAAATCCGGACTTTGGTGTGTTGTGACAGCTCTCTGGAACTCCACACTTTTTTTCAACTGGAGAAAGGCTGCTCTGGCTTTACCGATTCGTGCTCTGACATCTGCATCAGTGCCGTCTGAACAGCAAGACAGAATCTTCGTAGTTGAAGTGTGTCCGATCTCAACTGTACTGTGACCAGCTGGAGGCTGGAGGCATTGATTCCAGCTAGAGACCGCGATCGCAGGGTCCTACGAAGGTACATATCACTTGCAGATAGCGAAACAGCTCGTAATTAATGCGGTTCCATCGTATCTGTAACTGAAGCCGTAAGGGCCAGACATCTCATACCTGCGCACAAATACTACGAGACATTCTGCTGCTCGGGTATTCTGAACAAAAATGTCACCCGTCCGCCGCTCAGCGCTACGTAAAACTTTCCTACGTACGGTAAGAGAGAGGTTTTGTTTTCTTTCAAAACTTCACGTGATCCCATTGGGGTCTTACGCCTAAATCCCCAATGATCTCCTCTGCGTGAAATGCACAGACGTAGACTGATAAAATCAGTGGGACCCATCTCGACAAGAGCAAAAAGGCGCGGACTTTCATTAGCCAGTAAGGGTGCTTATGTTCTTATGAGAGCCCATGCATTTCGCGAGGTAGAAGGAAATGCCGGCTGTTCCGAAGACCGATCAGCGGGGGAGAGAATCACACCAGATTGGTAAGCAGTGTCAGCACCGTGATTGCAGGCAACAAATATTGTTGAACAGTCTCTCATAAAATCTCGTCTCATCTGCAAGAGGCGTAGATTCTCATGGGCACCTGCAGCCGCAGGGGCCCATGAGAATCTACACCTCTTGCCGACACAGATTGGCTCTCTTCTTCTCCTCAGACCATCGTTGTGATCAGGGTTTAAATGCCCGACTCGGCGGGAGATAAGCCGCTTGCCCTCCCCCCTGCTCATGCCAAACAAGACTCCATGCAGTATCTCGGCATCTGTCACAACCAGCGCCCTACAGCCCCACATCCATCTTGCTTAATATTCCAACAGACAGTGGATCATATCTGCCGTATGAAGGCAAAAACAGTAAGTCCATGTTTGTGAAAAGCAAGATTTTCATTGTATTTGAATGAAAAGCTTGCTTTTCTCAAAAATGGACTACTGTCTTTTGTCTATAACGGGGCAGGCAGATATTTGCATGGGGTATCTATGTTGTTCCTCAGTCCGTATACATGATATCGCACTGTTGTACAGTGTGTGAATATCACGTCAAAACAAAATGCAATTGTTGTTTTGTGTTGTACACAGTGGCCCAAGCTTTAGGATAAAACGTTCATGCTCATGGCTCACGGAAATAAAGGACAGAAAAAGTGTGGGGGTGGAGGGGTTGGGGGGGGGGGGGGGGCGCAGAGGGGAAGGTTGATGTCACCGGCTGTGGATGCACATTACATTTTAAGCTCATTCATGCAAGGCGCCCCGCATCACTGCTGTTGATGTGTCGTATAGTGTTGCCACCGTTATGTATGAATTATGAATTTTGTTGTGATAATGAAGTATAGTGCTTTTACAAAAGGACTCTGAATGGGCGTCCAGGAGACGTAAATAAAATCAGTGCCAGGGGCCATAACACAGGAGCCCAGGTTTGAAAGTAACCAGCAAGAAGCATAGAACCTCGTGAGCCACCGCCAGCGTGAGCGCGGGCTCATGAAGATCTATGTTTCTTGCAGTTGATTGGATTTCACGTGGTCTCTGCTTTGAATAGTTTAATTCCGGCCGATTTTCAGTCAGTCGTGTCTCTTGCTGGTCGGATGCCTGATGGCCACAATAAACATAGATGAAATTGAAACCAGCCAGATGTATAGATTTTCATTACCTCCTGCAACCTGCGGTGTCTCGCGAGAATCCATACCTCTGGAAGATTGATGATGTGCTGCAGGCGATAATGTTTTTACGAATCCCGGTCAACGGCCGATTCCTTGAAAACAACAAAAACAGCCTAGCGTTGACTGGGCTTAACTCTTTCTACCCCAGACAACCCAGAGTCAGATAAGGATCGACCATGATAGTTCAAGGGTGATGCCAGAATAGCTTGGCGCCTATGGGCGCCAAGCTACTCTGGCATCACCCTTGAACTATGATGGTCGATCTGTGTCCTGCGCTGCAATGCAGTCTTCAGAGGACAACGGCAACATTTGGGGATTTCGGTGATGGGGTAGAATGAGTTAAACAAGCTGTTTGTACGAGCATTAACACATTCACCCTAGGACCGAAATCCCCAAACTGCAAAGTTGCCCTGACTGTATTACAATTCTAGAGACATATTGAGCATAATAGTTCAAGGATGGTGCCAGAATATTTTGTCGCCTATGAGATCTTTCCAGGTCGCAGGAATGCTCTTGAGGAATTCCGTGCGTCTTGTCAGCAGGAATTACCTCCTTTTATGGTTGTGTTAACCCTTTGGTTGTCGGTAGCGGGTTTCCTACAGGAATCATCGCGCAAAAACCATTACCGACAGCCAAAGGGTTAATTGACAAGACCGTCGGGGGTTTGGTGGTGCAGGTCTGTCTCGGCCGGACACTACACCAGAAGGCAGGAAGCCGAAGGTATCCATAAAAGATGAGACCGGCAGCGTTTTAGACTGAAAGTATCAAGATTTCCTTCAACCTGAGAAACATAGATGTAAATGCAAAGAGGACGCACATATTTCATGAACCCCGTAGCAAGCGAATGCTGGTAAGACCTATGCTTCCTGCAGAAGGATCAAATTCGTTGCCTCAAGCAGACACGAAATGGAAACACTGAGAGAAGTGAGACTCTCTATACCACAGACGTAAATAAAAACAGGAGGCATAGATGTTCATGAACCCTGCGTCTGCGATGGGTTCATGAACATCTATGCCTGTTACAGACCGATTATCCGGGCATACATGGCAGCAACAGATACGAAACAGCAATCTTAGTCGGAAAGAACATGACGTCCGCAGAAACAGAATTATAACTAAATAGAACAATCATAATAATAAAATAAAACAGGGTGCATGGATTCTTATACGCCGCCTCGGCCTGCGGGGTCTCATGAAGGTATATGCTGTAGATGGTCCCCTCTTGATAGATTCGAGCTTGCAGGCGGATGCCTCCGGCGGTCATCGTTGAAACTCATTTCCTGGGTGTCTATCATCCCGATATAGGTATACTGGCCAGGCCGCTTGGCTAGCACGCAGGGCCTGTTTCGATGGACCACCCTTACAAAAGATCACCGGTCATAAATGCCATCATTTATGTGCCTGTAGGCACTTAAACGATGGTCTGTGGTGACAAAAAGTGTCACCTGTCATTAACCCATTCAGGCCTGACGCCGCACTACAGCAGGAGATGGGTCGACCATGATAATTCAAGGGTAATGCCAGATTTAGCTTGGCGCCTGTCGGCGCCAAGCTAATCTGGCACTGCCCTTGAATTATCATGGTCGATCCATCTCCTGCAACAGGTGCATAGTCATTAGATGACGCCTCCAAAATTTGGGAAATAGGTGCGCGGGGCTGAATTAGTTTAAAGACTATTATTTAGGTGGCTGTAGCCACCTAAATGATGGTCATTAATGGCAGGTGACATTTCGTGTGTTTCAAAAGTCTCTTGAGAGAGCATCTGCTTTTATCATGGCAGGAAAGATGATTACTCAAAACAGGTTTTGCTGTACACTGTAATGGGCTCTCTTCTTACTTTAACCCATTCAGGCCTGACGCCCTTCAGCAGGAGATAGGTCGACCATGATAATTCAAGGGTAGTGCCAGATTAGCTTGGCGCCTGTCGGCGCCAAGCTATTCTGGCACTGCCCTTGAGTTATCATGGTCGATCCATCTCCTGCAACAGGTGCATAGTTGTTAGATGACGCCTCCGAAATTTGGGAAATTCGTGCGCCGGGCTGAATGAGTCAGTAACTGTCCATCGTTACCAAATTAGAATGAAGTGTGTCAGTTGTAGCTACTGGAGTGAAGGAACACCCCCTACAGTCCAATACAGCAAACAACTGCGGAAACAACTATCAACAAGTGGGTGTCGTCATGGGCAGAACGACGACCTGTCACATGCAGACACCTTTTCCCTTATTCTTTTTCTTTCTTCCAAAGATACTATAGGTTACAGTATCTTTAAGTTGTCCACTCTTTCTTTCTTCATTACATTCTTTCTCCCTTTCCACTTTTCTTTTCATTTTCTTTTTTTCGTTTTTTTTTTTTTTCTCCTTTTTTTTCTGTTTGACCACGTGAATAACATCAGTTTTCCTTATTTCTGTATCTTCATTAAACATTGAGATAAATATTCTCCAAAGTGTTTAATGTTCTCGCAACGGTTCACCATGAGAAAGACGTTTTCTGATATCGGCTTTCCACATGAAACGGTTTCAGTCGACAGGTTATGACACAGTAACTTTGATAGTGTTGAAATAAGCTTTGTAAGTCGTAGAGATGACTTTCTACTGTTTCTGCCTGTACCTTCTCGGTATTCTAAAGACCCTCGGGCCGACGTCGTACGTCGTCGTTCCGCGCACAGCCATGCGCGGGCCGACGACGGACGGGCGACCCTTTGCTTATTGGGTTACTGTGTATAGTCGGCAATACTGTACACCGGTCGGTCCGGTTAGGTTACACGGAGGGCAAATTAAAGAGTGATGGATTCCCTGAGCATATGAAGGCGCAGACCGTACGCGCCCTCTTGATGAAAATGTCTCCCCAGACACTGTCTTGTCCCGATCAAAATTGCTCTCGGCCTCCGGATGGTAGGTAACTTGGCTGAAACCATCTGCACCTTCTCTGTATGACGAACACAGACATTAACAACAATAAGCCCTCTTCAGTGCCTAGGACACCCGTTTCTTCTTTAAACTCTCACCATCCCATGCATGGCGTATGTAAAACGCCTCACCAGATGCCTACCAACAAAAAGGCACAGACTGTCATGGGCTCCTAAGGCAGCAGGGGCTCATGAGTAGATATGCCTTTTTGCTGGTCGATATGAATCTTTTACCTCCTTTCCCAAAACAGATAATGCTTTCTGACTGTAAAGTCACTTTTTTATGACGCATGTATCACCAGGAACTATAGATTTTTTCAGGCGCTCATGAGGATTTATGTCTCCTTCAAATAGAGGTTCTTCGCTGTTGAGGTTCGTAGTCATATCTCAGGAAGCTAAGGGTAATCGGGCCGGAGTCGGCCGTCAGTGGCCCGCGCACAGTTGGTCTTTGGCGGCCGACTTCGGCCCGACGACGCGTAGCGCATTTGGGTGGCACCAGGGTCAATAGAAGTGTTTGTGCGGAGCGGCAGCAATTGCTTGGAACTAGATATCGAGATTTATTTACAGTGATCGATATTGTAACGATTTGTTTCATGTCAGGGGCACATACACAATGTTATACTTCCGACAGGAAATCTTGTCTGGAAGGTACGAGAAGTCGGACAACATTTTCAGAAATTCGGGAAACACTTAAAAACATCTGGCCCGACTTCTTGAAAACACGCCATCTGCCCATCGATAGATCTTGTCCGTGTGCGTTTGGTTGTTTGTTTGTTTGATTGTTTGTTTGTCTGTTGTTTGTTGTTTGTTTGTTTGTTTGTTTGTTTGTTTGTTTGTTTGTTTGTTTGTTTGTTTGTTTGGATTAATTGTTTGGTTGGTGAGTTTTTTTATTGGTTTCTTTCTTCTTTGTTTCTTTGCTTCTATTGTCTAAATAATATGTGTGACATTCGGTACAGAACACTTGAAACGTGAAACTTTATTGGCAAATGCTAAATATTGTTACTTCTCCTTCCAGTACAGTGGAAACTGTTTTGAGAAACCGTCTTCCTGCAAAAAAAAACAGTGATATAAAATGACGAGATGTTCTCTCAAGAAAGGCTAAACGTGGCACCTTTCAATAAGGACTGTCACTGGCTACAGACATCTAAAAGACGGTCTTTCATGACAGGTGATATCTCGTTGGGTGGTTCCGGCACAAAGCAGGTTCTCATGCATGCTGTATCCATTTACTAGACGATATATAAATATTCCTTGTCTGTGATATATGCCACCTCCTAGTCCCAAGCAGGGTACCCCAATGCGCAAAAGGTCATCGGGCCGACATTGGCCCGCACGCGCCCGTGCGCGGGCCAATGGCGGCCGACATCGGCCCGATGGCATTTTGCGCATTGGGACGGAACTAGAAAGTAAGAAAGGAAGACCCGACTTACGGAAATCAGAAGTATGTAAAAATTGCTCGTGTTTCGACGACAACAGTGGATTAAAAGCCCGGACAAACATGTGATTTTGCATATTTGTCCGGGCTTTTAATCCAGTTGTCGTCAATCGAAACACGTGCAGTTCTGACCTACGTACGTTTGATTTCCGAACAACGTCTCTTGTCGCGGACACGAAGACACTAAACGTCTTTATTTAGGGAGAGGGCAGAGCGCCTACCATGCCTTTGTTATCACTGCAGGTGTCCTCACGAAAATGAAGAAGAAAAGCTAGCATTGCAGACCGTGACGGAACGATTGGATACACCAGCCAAATTCGCTAAAGACCTCCCACACTGGCTGTCTCCCTCGATTCGCTACCGCTGATCAGCGGTAGCGAATCGAGGGAGACAACCAGTGTGAAAGACCTCCGAGACACGGCAATACCATCCATCTGCAAGAGACCGAGATTCTCATGAGTTCTGCAAGTCGTGGTGTTTCACGAGAATCTGTACTTTTCGCTGAACCCATTGTCTTCTGCGCTTTCCTTAGTGGGAGGTGGACTTATGCGGGTGTTTTTTTTTTTTTTTTTTATAGTCTAGTCTGAGACATGCAGGCATTTGTTAGTGGATAATGAATGTATACTGGTTTCTGATTGTGGAGATCCAAAATTACACACCAGCACATACTGATGCAGATGCGAGCAAGTACCCCCGTGGGCATTTCCGGACAGACGCTGTTCAATCGTATGCGAAACAAGAAAAAGCTGGAGAAATCTGAGAAACACGGAAACAAGCGAGAGCCGCCAATAGCAAATGACTCTCTCAGTCTTCGTGGATACCCATACACACACACACACCCTCCAAGTCCACCCACCTGTTTACAGATGCAGGATTGACTCGATGTCTTTACAAGTATTTCTCTGGGAGTCACGTTGGTTAGATGCTCTACGAAAAAAAAGACCACAGGAGCCTAGATGGAAAGAAATACTGATCTTGTTTTGTGCCGACAGCAGCCTAGGATTAATGATCCCAATATCTCCAACATGTTGACTGCTGCGTCTTAGCGCGCCCAATAATGGTAACAAGTTCTAAGCGGAAGAAACAGGCTCCTCGACCATACCCCTCTATCTGCACGAAGCATAGATTTTCATGAGCCCCTGCAGCTGCACGGGCTAATGAGAATTTATGCTTCTTGTTGATTGGAAACGGCATCTTTTACATAGATCTGTGCTTGTCTGAGGCTCTAGAAGGTCCATCGCAAGATCTTTGTGTACGCCACATAACAGTGTCCTTTGGATAGAAATTATTTTTCAAAATCTGAAACTGTGTCCAGTAACGCCTGTTACCCACAACTGATTCCGATGCAGAAGAAAATAAAAGCACCGGAGGTGAGAGAGTCAACGGTCAGGCGAGGAGAAGTCAAGGGTCACGGTGGCTAGCGCGTGACGTAGTTGGGACTAGTAACACGAGCATGCGTCATGAGGCGGCAAGCCGATGATCGATACGTCATTGCTATTGTGGTGTACTCACCTGGAGCACATGTGATGGAAGGAGGGGTCAGCGATGAAGGTGAGTAAGTCAGTCAGTCAATTAGTTATAACTAATTAGTTATTGGGATTTAACGCCGAGCCAGCGACCAGTCACGGGGGCTCACGAGGATTATATCTCCTAGTCCTGTGTTTTTTGTGCTCAGTTTGGGTCCCATTTCACTTGTGTTCTTAACCCTCTTAGCCCCAAGGTCCCATTTCTCAAAGTTGGGAGGTATTGCTTAATGACTATATACCAGTTGTAGGAGATAGATTGATCATGATAATTCAAGGGTAGTGCCAGATGAGCTTGGCGCCATCAGGCGCCAAGCTCATCTGGCACTAACCTTGAATTATCATGATCAATCCATCTCCTGCTGCAGGGTCCCGGCCTAAAAGGGTTAACGTGCATTCATGTCTGTCAGCTTACATCGGTTTCAGACGCGAAATCCGTGACCACTGGCATCGAAGGTGCTAAAATAACTAAAAGAAAGAGGATGAAAGAAAGAATAACATAAATAATCAGAAAGTTAAAGAGCAATAATAAAAACACAAACAGCCAAGGAAAGTTACACATTTTGGAGTTTTGAAGCCAAAAAGCGAGGCTGCAGGCCAGCAGAAAGACTTCATGGGTAAAATGCTTGTCATCAGTCTACTGGCTGTTCATTCTTACAGAGAACACCGCCCATCTGCAAGATGCATAGATACAAATCTATCTATCTTTAAAGGGGCACATTCCCTCACCAACAACGGACAAAATTCAACCATTTGCAAGAGACATAGTCATACACTACCCCTTCCTCAGAAGACAGATCCACAGCAGATACGGACAAAATAAATCACTTTTTTGCAAAAGGTAGAGATGTTCATCAACAAAGTTTTAAAAAAAGACACCTATCTGCAAGAGGAATTGATCTCCTTGAGTCCCTCGAGGATGTGGGAGGTCACAAGGAACTATGCCTCTAGCCTCTAGTGTTCCGTTCCCTTTGGATGTGTATCTACCTGTATCTGTACGAAACGCTTCTCCTCGTCAAAGGACAAAGTACAACCGAACTGTAAGAGGCATAAATTCTCATGGGCAACCGCGGCCAGAGACCGCGCGGGGTGCCCACGATGTTCTATGCATTTGCTGGCACAGCCGGCTCACACATATACATAGATTCAGCCTGAGGAGGTGACTGGCTGTTCAGAGTGGGACGGTGTTTGGCGAAAGCACTTATGACGAAGTACCGCCATTTTTCATCGCTAACAACCACGCTCTCAACGCTGTCGCAAATAGAGGCGGCGGCGGCGAGTGATGCTACTGAGGTTTTCAGTCATTAAGTCTCCCTTGCCCTTCCACGTGCCAACTGCGGAAGAAACAGATCGACCGTTACAGCACATGAGTGGCGAATGTTTAGTTTAGTGTCTACATAAATCATGCACTACACTTGAGCTGTCCGCGCTAGTGATCTACTGTCTTTTCCGGGCTCCCGCCACAGCGGTCATAGACCAGAGTGCACGTAATTTAGACTAGCAAGGAATTCGTCTGCCAGCAACAATCCTGGCGGTATGGCGTTCTTCCCAATAATTTAGATGTAGGTTAAAATATGCAATGAGTGGATCGAGGCATCCCGCTGGCAAATGTCAGGAAAGGACCCAACGAAGAAAGAAATACGCTTAAATTAGAAATACAGTTAAAACACAAGTTATTAATAAACCGATGTACTCAAAAACAATAACATGCTGCCAACCCGTCAGTCTTTCAAAGGATGGCCCGGAGTGTTAAGTATGTTGATCCAGACAGTGTTCTCAGCCGACAAACTCAGCCAATCAAAAAAAAAAACTATTGAATGTCTGGAAAACAGTTCCGGAGTCGAGCACCTTGCTCAATGGTTTGCGCAGGATTTACGCTCTCTCAGGCAACTCATTCTAGGAGGGGAAAAAAATCAGGTGGCGGAGCGAGACGCCCCCTAGTGGTGGTGTTAGTTTGGACAGCAGCCCGGCCAGCGGGATCTCCTCCATCTCCAGCGCCCTCTTGCGGCGAAGGGAGACTACTGTGGCCCGACGGGGAAGGGCAGATAAGCAGGCTGCGTCAGGGGAGACCAGGCGTGAGTTTGTTGTGCTGGAAGCAGACCCCGTGAGTGAGTGAGCTAATCTGCGTGAATCTGCACATCACATGTTGGAAGGGCAGCCACGGGATTTTAAAACTGCTCTGAGGAGAGAAGATATAAGCAGCTAAGCTCTAGATTCCGAAAGGCAAGAGGCCTAGATTCTCATGAGCTCCTGCTGTCGCAGGGGCTCATGAGAATCTTGACCTCTTGCAGATGTGAAGGAGATGACTCGGGGGATTGGTTTGGCAGAGGATCAGACTGGGCTTCAGCACGACTCCACGATCTGGAGAGTGAGATTACGGCTTTCAGTCAGTCCTTATACAGGTCCCATCTGGTCACTGAGGATGCTAGTACTGTTTTCTGTACTGAGTGGGTTGTGTGGTGAAAGTTTCTGATCACAGATCAGCTTGGTGCATGCGCCTTACTCATTTTCTCCTATTCCTTCTCAGTCACTGTCAGATTTGTGCTGACGCCGTTTCATTCGTTGACAAGAGATGCAAAATAATGAGTGTCTCCTGCTGAGCCCATTGAAATCCTGTCTCTTCAACAGATGCATGATTTAACCCTCTGCGTGTCGCTGGAGGTTAATATCGCGATGATTCCTGTAGGAATCATCGCGCCATAAACCGCTATCGACAAGCAAAGTCAAAGTGTGCCGCATCCGGACACGCGGTATGAACTCGACATTTAGGCCCACCCTTTCACTGCCGAGAAAAAAGTCAGCAGGATCCAACCGTGCAAGAAACATAGATCCTCATGCGCCCCCGCGACCGCGGGGGCTCATGAGGATCTATGCCTCTTGCTGAGACCAACTCGTATCCATGTTCCTTAGACGAGGGGGCTCAAGAGTTCCTTTGCCTCTTTGCTGAGACCAGTCTAGCCATATTCCTTGGACGGTTGTGGGTTTTGGTCGTTGAATAAAACGAAATAACGTGTCCAGTGGCAGGGGCTGGTTGGTTGGTTAGTTCGGGTTTAACGTCCACAGCACCAAGGTGATCATGGACGGCCCTGACGGGCGGGTTATGGGGGACAGGGAAATCTATTGCCTATGGAGTTCGACCTGAACACTGATCAACTCAGGCGCACTCCAACTGTGCCACTTTGATTTACCAGGACCTTTCAACGGACATGCTATTGAACAAATCCGTTTTTCCCCCCAGGATTGTGAGTCCAGCTACCGGGGCCGGGACGGGATTCGAACCCACGACCCGGCGATTCCCTTCGCTCTCCTGCTCCGACGTTTAACCGCCTGAGCTATTTCGGACGTGGCAGGGGCGGCGTTAACACGTGTTATATCTGTACACTACAACCTGTTAGCGACGCACCACTGAGTTACACGGTCACATTAAAATACGCATATTTTTATTAGTCAGCGCCCTGCTAAGCTGACAGAAGAATGTTTTTCGATCGACACTGTTTAACTCATTCTACCCCAACACCGAAAATCCCTAAATTTTGCCGTTGTCCGCTGAAGACTGCTTTGCAGTGCAGGACACAGATCGACCATGATAGTTCAAGGGTGATGCCAGAATAGCTTGGCGCTGGCATAGGCGCAAAGTTATTCTGGCATCACCCTTGAACTATCATGGTCGATCCATATCTTGCTGTGGCGTGTCTGGGGTAGAATGATTTAAATATGGGCAGACATAGATATGTTTGAAAATCACTAGGTTCTGCACTGAATGTGAAAAAAAGGTAACAAGTCGAGGTTATTCAAGGTGAAACTGTGGGTCAGCAGTTCAAGACGGCCCAGCTGTACTCTTCTTCGTGAGATGGAGCCTGACCTCAGATTCCCTACCTCCTCCGCCCATCATATTCCCCCCCCCCCCCCACCCCCCAAAGAAAAAAAAACCCGAAGCTATAATAAGGCCATCAAAAGTCAAAGAACATTACGAGACCCCGCAAACTTCAGTGTTCCATGAGGATCTATGCCATCTGCAGATGAAGGACAATGAGCTTCTGAAGACGTACTTTGTGATTATTACTCCAGCTAACCTGTTACAAGAGCACCACGAACGCTGATTATCTTCTTATCTTCTTGTTGTAACTTTAAGCCGACGACTCACTAGTACTAGCAGGGCCGGATCCAGGAGGGGGGGTGCTTTGGTGCTACAGCACCTACCCACCGCCGGCTCCCTCGGCTGGCATCAAACTATAAAAAAAGTGTTTAAAATTGAGTTGTAACGGTTGTGTTTCAGTGCCGTACGAAACACCAGTTAGAAACTTTCAAAAACGTCAGAAGAACAGTTTCGGTTGTGGTGTTTTGATATATACTAGACCCTGGCAATAGAAAACATAAAAGTTGAGCACCACCCCACCCCCTCCCCCCTCCCCCTCCCCCCGGGCCCTCCCCCCGTCCCCCCTACCCCCCCCCCCCCCACACACACACACACCTGAAAACTGATTGATCCGGCGCTGTAGACTAGTAATAGTTTGCGTAACCGCCGGCTGCGCGGGGCAGTCCTGAACATAAACCATGACGAGTCCCTCAGCCTGAGGATGTAAATGACGCCGATCTACGCAAACAATAGGCACACTTAACCATGAGCCCCTGCGCCTGCAGGCGCAGAGGCTCAAGAGAAAGTGTGACTCTTGCTGACAGAAAGGGCTCGCTGAGAGACTATGAAGGGTTCGGTGAGATTTACTGAGAAATTGGTATAATCAGCAACTGATTAGGGAGCAACTACAGTAATCCGTAATAGTTACAACTGACCCTAGGATGAGAAACTTCACCATCTGCTCCAAGAAGGTTCTGGATTTACACAAAGTATTGCCACCAAGCGACTGTTTGTGGTTTTTTTTTAACACATTCAGCCCTGACGCACTACAGCAGGAGATGGGTCGACCATGATAATTGTCGATCTATCTCCTGCAACAGGTGCAAAGTCGTTAGATGACGCCTCGAAAATTTGGGAAATACGTGCGTATGGCTGAATGAGTTAACTCTAGTTACAGCAGCACGTCATTAAGACACACAGTTTCCGTTTTAAAGAAAAACACAGTCAGTTCACAGACAATTCTGTTTTTGGTTCGAGCCGCATGACGCAGTTGAGAACAACAGGCATAATAAAATGTGTTACATGAATAGCTTGAACACAAAATGTCAGACCCAAGTCCAAAATGAAATTACGCTCAAAGGATACTGCGGCCCTATAATTTCATTAGAGGAATACGGTCAAATCATACCTACCCCGCCCCCTACGCCCCTACGCCCCCGCCTCCTTCCCCCGCCATCCCCGTCACCACTCGGTTCATTTCACATGTATGCTCAGCCCCACCTGTCTCCCCATGTTGAGAAGGGACAGGCTATGTACACTTCCATGCGTACGCTCCCTTCTCAGCAGGCGGAAAAAGCGGTGTTGTGTAAAGAAGAAGAAGAAAAAAACAATATTACGTACTTCGAGCTTTTGACCCCGCACTCTCCTTTTCCAAGCCTAAAAAAGACTAGAACTGAACTGATCTCACTCCCTCTGATCTCTCCCACCTGTTAGCCGCTCTTCGGCCAAAAATACACGAGTGCTCTCTCAACCACACCCTAGGACCCAACAGCTATGGACGGCTGACTGACTCAGCGTGCACGCGTTGTGCCACTAACAGAGTCTACCGAAGCGATTGACCGCTGTAGTTACTTCCGGTACGTCTGCTACCGAAATGGACGCTACAGTTGAGCGAATTCTCGTGGTAAGTAAAACAGTAAACTGTTCAAACAGTTATGATTTATTCCATCAAGTGAGAACTAAGTACATTTGCAGGTATCCCAGACACAGCATTAAAAAAAATATTTAAACAATATGATAACATTATGAGATAAAATACGTTAAACATCATAAAAAATAGTCTTTATATATATGAAAAGACATGTTTTAAAAGAAATACAAATACAGACAAGCACACACACTCACACGCATAATTAAGAAATAACCTATATATAAACATAAAATATAAACAAACAATGTTTAAAAGTAGCTTAACGTTAAAAGTTCTAAGTAATAACACACATATAAAAAGTAATATGTTGGTAATAAAAACAATGTTTACCTATACTTAATAATATCTCTAATAAAACAATTCAAAAACCATACAGTGCCAAGCAAAACAATAAATAAAGGTAAAAAAAATACCCTAACACTGATTAAATACACACACACACACACACACACACAATACAACACACACACACACAATACAACACACACGCACATACACACACACACACAATATAACACACACACTTTACGAAAGAACAACTTGTAATACTCGTTACCTATACATATTTTGAAATATAACACAAACACCTATCCCAAAACTAAATCCCCAGTTTGACATTAGGCCTTTACATGAACAACCACACTGGTTACAGAATCAGCATAACCTTCTCAAACCCAGGCTGTTTTCAAAACAGAATTCCAAAAGAAAAGCTGTTTTTTGTGTCAAAACTAAATAATCTGTCCAAAAAATTTCACTATAATTTCACTACAATTTGTCTGTGTGTGTGTGTGTTTCGCTCCTATACTACAAAACAAATATGATAATAATATGATAATAATCATAACGGACAGATTCAGAATGAACCTCATAGCACATGCCGTGGACAAATACATGTATTTAAAACTTCCCTCAAAATCACTCATACCTTGACATCAGCCTGCAGTCCAGTCTCTGCCTTGAGGCTCACAGCTCACAATGGAACACACATTTTGGAACACACTGTGGTTGACTCTGGTATTAATTAGGGGTTTCAGAAATGGCTGACAAAAAAATCTAAACACAGGGTTATAAACTCGACTGATTTTCCTATCGACGTATGCGTAGAGAAAAATTCAGATTGCTAAATAAAGACACGAAAATCGTGATTTTCAAACGACGCGTAACACTAGCAAAGACATCGGTCATTGAAACGTTAGCAACCGGAAGTGAAAACAGATTGCAGCTGAAAACGAGGCTGTCGGTGAACTTATTTAGCTACATGCCATAGACAACCATCCATAGGTGTTGAATCCATGACCACACCGTCCATCTCCGCCGTGAGATGGCCTTAGTTGCCTGCTCGGCGTTAAACCCAAATAACTAACTAACTAACCGACCATCCATCTGCAAGAGGCATAGATTCTCATAAGGGCTCATTGGAATTCATGGATCTTGCCGGCGGAGATTTCGCTCCATTTAGATCCCGGACTAGAGGAGGTCACTGAGGTTCAGCGTACGACTGTGAAGGGGTCAAGTTATTGGTGCTAATCTGTGGCTGATTGAACTGCTCTCACTGCACTTTGTATACATGAACGCCTTCACTCCCAGCGTCAAGGAATGGTCAGTGTCTCTGAAACCATCGCTGATTCACCGGCAGATAACCCCGTCTGCCTATCTGGAGTCAGTTGCATGAGTGAGTATTTAAACTGACTCATGCAACTGGCCCCCATGAGTACACGGGTGTGAATGAAATCTGCAACTGAAGAGGCACAGATCTTCATGAGCTCTCCGAAACTGAGGGGGAGGGAGGGGGGATCTGCGTTTGGTATTCTATTGCTCAGCCGTGGTGTCCCGGCAGTGAAGGGGTAAATGGGAAACCAGCAAAGGGCATGTGTGCATACAGCGTGTGCTGCACATATGTGCATCGGTTGAGTCAAAACGCCCTAAGTAACTCGGTGAACATCCGTAGCTTCCTACAACTCAGCCAAGTATATTGTACCGGAACAGCGGCTCTCTGATAATAATATATATTTTTACACAGCACATGGAAATAAAAATAATGAAAAAATACAATCAATAAAAAAAATGTACACGTATTTTACACGTATATATCTGCAAAGACAAAATCACAAAGACGCTCGCACCGGCGCAAGCCGCGCACGCACCCACAGTCACACATAATTGATTAGTATATCAATAATTTAAAAAATAAATAAAAACAGGATAAAATTTTCAAATGCGTTGATTTAAAGATACTATAAGATACGATTTACGCACACCAACAATGTTCTGAAACTATTTACAACGGACGACGCTCATACATGTGTAAGTCTGTTTTATATTATAAAGCTGTGCATGTCAAACTCTCCAAGAAGAGCTCCAAAACTTAAAAACAGAACGTAAAAACTACCCGGGCCCCGGAGACATACTTCTGTAACCTTTCTCAAAACGCCATGTACATGTTTTTGTAACGCGCTTAGAGCCCACTGCTCCTGGGGATTCAGCGCGATATAAATGCTCTTTATTATTATTATTATTATTCTCGCGTCACACTGACACAGACACTTAAAAAACATTTCTTAAGTCATCGATCTGGTATTGGGTTTTCAAAATGGCCCCAGTGCGCTTTGGTACCTTCTGACAAAGACTTTAGATTGTGCTGCATTTTAATGTGGAGAATTTTTTTAATTTTATGAAATAATCATCAGGAGACACACGTACTCTTCATCAGGTCTTATTTGCATAATCCTGCGCAAGCCACTATGCAAGGTGCTCCGCTTAAAGTGGAGCACCTTGTATAGTGGGTTGCGCAGCACTGTAAGCTTATCCATGCAACTGCCCCCTTGGCCTCACAGGTGCTGTGTCTCCCCGCCAAAACAAGGGGCGGAATCCAGACAAGGGGAAGTCAGCCTGAATGATCAAAGCCTCGCAGACCAAAAAATAAACAGGCCAGTTAGGGAGGAGTGGGTATTGTTTGTACAGCAGATGTTCCCAAAAGTCTGTTAATCAGACCGTGATGGAACCAATCAGTGCCCATTTACCCTTTACGTCATCGGTTTATGCGGAAGCTAAATTCACGTAGGAAACAGCCGGAGCTGCGGGCTCAGCTTGATCGAGTTTCAAGTCCAGGTTGGGTCGGCAGCTACGAGGTTAGCTCCCTCCTACTGCAATGAGACCGCTCAGGCCAATAGATTTTCATCAGCCTCGAAGAGCTCATGAGAATCGTGCCTGTCTTTGTGCGCGCGCAAGTGCGTGTATGTGAGTGACGGTATGTATGTATAATATACATTATGTGTGTGTGTATGTGTGTGCCGTGTGTGTGTGTGTGTGTGTGTGTGTGTGTGTGTGTGTGTGTGTGTGTGTGTGTGTGTGTGCGTGTGTGTGTGTGTGTGCGTTTGTGTGTGTGTGTGTGAGAGAGAGAGAGTGCGTGCGCGCGCGCGCAAGTGTGTGTGTGTGTGTGTGTGTGAGTGAGAGAGAGAGAGAGAGGAGAGAGAGAGAGAGAGAGAGAGAGAGAGAGAGAGAGATCACATGAGAAAGTAGGCCCTCTACTGTTTACTGCGTTCCGTGCCAGTGACTATTGCATTGAAACCATGTTTAAAGTAGGGACAAACATGCTCCAAACGGCACACTCTCGTTCTCAGTGCTTGAATAATTTAACAAAATACATCAACAGTAAATTGGAAAGTGTATAATTTATTTCTCTCGCCACATTGCTTGCAAATCAATGTCAGATTTTCACCTCTGCAAAACAGCTGCTGCCGTTATAATGCGTTTTATGGCTGCTGCATGAACTGAGTTGTGTGCAGTTAAAATTAAACGGGATTTTCCATCACGAATGTTTGCGGACACACTACTTTTAATGTATATCGATTGTATGCACAAGGGATCTGGACAACACAATTTCAAATCGGTCTGTTGCAGATAAATGTTCAAAATACTGGGCACTGTGATGATGTGTTTGGATTGTTAACCCTTTGCGTGTCGGATTCGGTTTTCGTCGCGATAATTCCTACATAGCTTTTATTGTCCCGGATGATTCTGTAGGAATCATCGCAACAAAAACCGCAACCGACAGGCAAAGGGTTGAAAGAGTACTTCACTGTAAACGATACCGAACAACAACGGCTTAACCCCTTTACTGCCGGGAAAAAGTGAGCACTCTCCATCTGCACGAGACATAGATCCTCATGAGCCCCCGCAATTGCGGGGGCTCATGAGGATCTATGCCTCTTGCTGATACCAGTTTGTAGCGATGTTGCTTGGAAAGCTGGGGCTACTTTGGCGTTGAATTAAGACAGATGTCAGAACAATGCATGCGTCCACTAGCAGAAAAGGGGTCAACGTTTCCCTATTCTGAATGATTGCAGACCATCGAGGATCCACTGGAAGCTGGCTACGTGTCTCAGTTCTGTATAGGATGTGTCCAGTCATACGGTTCTCATGAGACCTCACGTACGTTTGTGCTGGTCTGTTACTGATTTTGGACCTTATGAACATAGGTGACCCCAAAAGGTCGTCGGCTGTAAGGCCCCCGTCCAAACTAACAGAGCAGCACGTATGATGAGAGTGAGTAATGTCCAAGGTCTCACATCACATAAGTGAACAGCAGAGAAATAGGCCTACTCGTACAGACTGGTTGATGGATGAGAACGCATTCCATGAAACATTTAGAGAAACGTTATTTTGCTTAGTCATGACATTGTTTGGTTCCGCCGACGGGCACACGGCGGCTCGTCATCAAATAAACCGTTCGAGCAAATGTACATTTCATAACTGAGAAGCGCCTGTTTACAGGCGCCAAAATTCATGTAATCTGGTACTTCTTTGCCCATTAGAACCAACGGAAACCCTCTTGCCGCAGAGACGGTAAGTTCTGACTTACTTCAAAGGCAAAGTTCAGAATATGGCCTGTACAGCGGAGTGTCTTGTGTAGTGACTTGCGCGGGATATAAGCTCAATCATGTTGCTAAGGCCCAAGGGACTAGCTAGCTAGTGTTGCAACTCCCGGGCACCTCGGCTAGTCATTTTGGCATCAGGTTCAACAACGAAATACTTCCCCCCTCATTAACGTCTCTTTCGTACACGCAACAACAAGGGGAGAAAACGCACGCCTGGAAACCAGAAGAAAGGACGTTCATGTACTGGCATTAGCCCCTTTGTGACTCGGTAAGGCATAAACGTCGCATGTACGGTAGCGCATTTTGTCGCGATGATTCCGGCCTTCAGAAATCATCGCGACAAAATGCGCTAACGACAGCCAAAAGGTTAAAACCCTAACAATCAATCAAATGGTGCACAGCCCATACCGGAGCCATGAGTGAGGCGTGCATAGTATTCTATATCGATTTGTGTTTGTATTATCTTCGCGGCGGTCTAAAAGTGGAAGCAAGCAAACAAACGGTACTATAAGCAGACGCACAGTACTTTAGCCTACAATAACGGGTATTCATTAAATCACATTTGAAAAAGACAAATACATCTATGTTTTTGTGTGCTGCCGTCAAGTCCAAACAGTTACATACCAGAACACGTTTAGTTTATTACAATTGTGAAATGTGCAAACGACATCAGAATGTATCTATACGCCATGCGAGTCTCCCGGAATCTATAAGACCTTTCTGAAAGCTAAAAAGCGAACGTTCTGTTTATCATGAAATGTAAGATATGTTCGCCGTATGTGAGACATGCGTACCGGGTGAGGTACGTCTCGGGGTTTGCAGACGGCTGAGATTTCTGATAAACCCGTGAGTTTGCAGACTTGCTGATGCTCTTGGGAGACACGGCACTACTACTTTTGTCATGATGATTACTAATGATAGTGATGATGAGAATGACGATGACGATGATGATGATGGTTATGATGATGATGATGATTTCATTTAATTACTATTATTATTATTACTTTTCAAATCTGTACAGCTGATCTACGAGTTGCATGGACACTCAGATGTCTCATAGACGTTAATTTTAAAAACATAATTATATGATACAAGTGGTTGGAGATTGATTAACCAACATAGCGCAAGGGTAGTGCCTGCTTTCGCGCTTGACGAGATATTTGTCGCTGGAATTGAAAGGCCGGGCAAACCACAAAAGGAAGCGCTGTATGCTTAGGTTCAGAACAATTAGTTTTACAGAGGAGACAGTGCGTCGCCAGCCTGCATGTTCTCTCTCGTTTCCAGTTACGAACGTTGACCCCCGCTCACTCTCCGTCTGAGCCACGAACTGGGGTCTAAATCCCATACAAGACACTAGGCATAGATTCTCATGAGCCCCTGCAGTTACAGGGGCTTATGAGAATCTATGCCTCGTGCATATGGGAGGGTTTTGTTGAGAAATGGCGCACTGGCCTCTGTACTTTGAAGGCTTCGTCCATCCCACCTCTTGGGACTTACCGAGGCTTCGCTAATCTTGGTTGGTCTGTCTGTGGTATTTTGTTGTCTTCGTTGTAATGTAAATGATTAACTCAATGGAGGTGCCCCGCATCAATAGCTACGGAAGTGTCGAATAGTGTTGCCGCCGGCAACGCTGTACGACACTTTCGCAGCTATTGATACTGGGCCCTTGAATGAGTTAACACATTCGAGACGCGCCGCAACCTGGTACGCGGCTTAAAACCGCGTATCAGGATGCAGAACGTCTGAATGAATTAACCAGTTTTTGTCCAAGAATGGGAGTAAATTATTCATACGGCCTGGAACCTTATTTACTTAGCTGGGCACTGATGAGGTCAGTGTCACGAGTCAAACTATTCTGGCACCACTCTTGAACTACCCTGGTCGCGATGTCTCCAGAACTGTAATGCAGTCTTTAGAGGACAACTCGCTTTCTTGGGAAATTGGATCATTGGCTAAAAGGAGACGAAATCAGTTTAGAGTCCATTTTAAGACCGCCGCTGCGGTTAACTTTGTGTCCTTAGAGGACAACTCCAAAATGTGGGTACATTTCGTCCATATGCTGTTTGTATTCGAACTTCTGAATTTCAGATTAGCCCAGTGTGTCCTCGAGACACGGAAAATGTAAGAAGACAGGTCGCTTCACCCCAATTAAGGCTTCAGCAATATGCATGTTCTTCGCATCTCGCAATATGCTCCAGGCACGCACACGCGTGCAGTTATGTAGTCTTAAGCCCTGATAACAGCCATGAAGAAATACGGATGTAAATGATGTCCAAGCCTTTGAGTCCTAAGCCCTGCCATGGAAAAAAAATAACTGTAAATGTTGCCAAAATAGGGTTGTCTTTAATCTAGAAGCTTAATACGATGTCTTGAATCGAGAGGCATAAACAAGTAAGGGATTTAATTCCTTTGCAGCCAAGAGGAAAACGAACCAGTTGCAAGAGACATAGCTCCTCATGAGCCCCCGCGGTTGTCTTGGTCGAAGACGGCACTTTCTGGCTTTTCATTGGATGAACAAATATTTCAGATGCATGCGATAAGGACAGAAGGAGGTGCTGAAGGTCTAAACACGATAACGATAAAACGTCTTCTGAGATTGCAAGATTAACGTTCGATGTGATTTCCACACTTACACTAGATAACGAGGCAAAATGAATATATCATCACGGGCCCCTGCAATTTGCAGGGGCCCGTGAGGATCTATGCCTCTTGCAGATGAAGGGGTCTTTCCTGGAGGACTGCCTACACAAGAACGGAAGAAATAGCTCGAGGAATCGGCGCAGGTCGTGCGATTAAAGTTTCATATGGCTTCGCCGACAGCTTTCAAAATTATAGTCATCAGTATTTTTTCTCTCGCAGACGAAGGCGGTCTGATGGAGGGCCGAACATGAAGCAAAAACGTCGCCCGAGGAACCGCGATTAAAGTTTAATATGGCTTCGGCGGCCTGCAGGAAGTAATCACGAGATCGAGGCTCGCAACATGACGGCGGGGATCTGAAAACGTGTCTCTAGATGAAGGTCACCTTCCGGCAAATCACGCAGCCTGGCTGCTGGTGTCGTTTGGCAGGTCAGCCTCAGTGTAAAGTGTGCCTGCAGGAAATTAAAATTCACATTCTTCAGATATCAACCACTTTGACTGCCGGAACACAACACGCAGAACCCAAATGCAATAGGCACAGATCGTCATGAGCCCCCACTGTCGCGGGGGCTCATGTTGATCCGTGCCTCTTGTCGGTTCCAGGTTGCAATCCATGTTCCGTGGACGGATGAAGATCTTTGGCGTTGAGATTTAAAAAAAAAAAAAAATTCAGAAAGACGATCTGCATCCAGTGACAATTCTTCCCATTTGAGACATCTTTAAGGATTGCCGACCCATCTTTAGTTCTCCATAATAGAAATGTTGCTTAGTCTCCAGCAGTAAACCTGACGTTACAGACACCTGCTGATGCACTCGAATTGCATCCTACTTATATGGTTGTGTAGGTGGCGTCAGGTGCAACGCTCAAAAGAAAGCTATTTTATGGTTTTTAGCTAACGTGAGCATGTTTATGGACGCCTCGTGGTATTTGCCACGTTCCAGAACTGTATCCTTTTTCTGTCCATGCCAGGGAAATACACTCTGCAAAATCCCGGGAGAAATTTCATTCGGCAACTACATGAGCTCATGAGAACCTGAGCTCAGTTGCATGTGTGAGCTTACTGCTGCGCAAGCCACGAAGCAAAGAGCTCCGCTACAGTGCTGCGTAAGCCACGAAGCAAGGTGCTCCGCTACAATGCTGCGCAAGCCACGAAGCAAGGTGCTCCGCTACAGTGCTGCGCAAGCCACGAAGCAAGGTACTCCGCTGCAGTGCTGCGCAAGCCACGAAGCAAGGTGCTCCGCTACAGTGCTGCGCAAGCCACGAAGCAAGGTACTCCGCTACAGTGCTGCGCAAGCCACGAAGCAAGGTGCTCCCGTGGCTTCCGCAGCAATAAGTTCACTCATGCAACTGAGCCCTGTCAGATGGAAAGTTAGGGCTTGATACGGAGTGACACAGAGAGAGCAGAGACTGTCCTGCTCCTAATGAAAATCATAATCGTAGGGAGCGAACCTTTTAGGCTGTCCTATAAAGTAATTTGTCGATCACCTAATGTTGGTGACAGCCTAATGCTCGGAGAAATTCCTGAGTGGCACATCGTAGAAAGAAGGGCTTCAGAAGCTCACAGAACCCCATCAAGACTCCATTTCTTCGCATCACTCGATTAGTGTTTTAAAGTCTCTTTCTTCGACCAGGGGAACGAAGGTCTGCTTTTATCAAATTCCTGACTATATTCTTGCTAAGGAACTCGTATGCTCTGATCTACTTGTTAACCCCTGCACTGGCAGTGGACGCTGGCTGTGTTCTGAAATCTTTTTTTTTTTTTTTTTTTTTTTTTTTTTTTTTTTTTTTTTTTTATTTGGGAAATCAGTCAAGATGGGCGACAAATGCCCCAGTTAGAAGGTGTCCAATCTTTCTTTCTTTCTTTCTTTCTTTTTTTTTTTTTTTTTTTTTTTTGTGTTTATTTGCTTCCTTCTGACATCATATTTCCCTTATTTTTATTTTATTTCAAGGATAGATTTTATTTACTCAACTATATTACAGTGGAGCAATTATCACACTAGATATGACAACAGTTTACGTTGTACTCTCAAAAGGTGATTTGATGGACAGTTTGTTTTAGTTCGTTATAATGGACACATTTCATTCACAAAATCGGTATAGTACAAAGTACAGCCACAAGTTGTTAACATAGATCATGTATGTGGCAATGTATAAGCATGTACATCACATCTACACGTACAGAAGCGCAGACTGAGAGGGCGCTCTTGTATGCCTGTGAGTTCGTGAGCGTGTATGTGTGTATGTATGTGTGTGCGAGAGAGAGAGAGAGAGAGAGAGAGAGAGAGAGAGAGAGGGAGAGAGAGAGAGAGAGAGAGAGAGAGAGAGAGAGAGAGAGAGAGAGAGAGAGAGAGAGAGAGAGAGAGAGAGAGAGAGAGAGAGAGAGAGAGAGAGAGAAAGAGAGAGAGAGAGATTACAATTAGTTTCACAGTTACTGTAATTCGAGATGTGAGTCGCGTGCAACTATTACGTGAATCTCCGGGAAACAATATTGTCTCTACCACAGAAACTTTCTTATTCTAAGTTCAGATTCAAACAAAAATATGATATCTATTGGTGTACCATATTTGTACTTGCTAATACACAGCTTAGCTACTAAGGAGACGTGGTTAATAAATGCAATTTCTGCTGCTCCTAACACGTTATCACGGTATCCCAATAAGGCTTGGGCAGGGGTTATACGTATCTGAACATTGCATTTTCCTGAACAAAGTTGTTCAACTCTTTTCCAGATTCGAGATATTGAATCACAGAAGTAGAAAAAATGCTCAATAAAGTCAACTTCATGAGGACAAAACCTGCAGTATCTATTATTAACGACGCCCATTTTAGACAATAAAATATTGGTTGGGTAAATATTGTGTAGAATTTTCCACTGCAGTTCTCGCAACCTCACTTCCTTTGTTGCTCTATTCACAATACCCCAATGCCATTCACCTAACTGGACATCAAACTTCATCGCCCAGAAATGAAGGGCACAAGGGGGACTGTATTTCTGCTGCACAATTGTTATCCTAAACTCCTTTGCTGAAGTTGGCGTTATACTCTCTGACATGGAGTCAGCGTTGTTATTAAGGCATCGCATGTACGAGGTAAGGACACTTCTCACAACGTTGTATTCCAGCAACCTCCCAGGGGAATCTCCAACAATGCGACAGACATTTTCAAACGACATAATCTCGCCATCTTTCTTCACATCCTCCACTCGATAGACGCCTGCGCGGACCCAGTCTTTAAAAAACAGAACGTTAGACTTGTACATTAATACCTTGCTATTCCACAGGACCGTAGTGGGTTTGTTTTTTACAGTATCCAACCATGACATTATGACGTCTCTCCAGAAGGTCGACTTAATATTTTCAAGCCCTTTACATTTTTTGGAATTGATATTAAATTCAAAGCATATCAAGTCATGACCAAATACACCTAGCGCATGTTTGGGCAAGACAGTATCTCTCGTGGGTTTTATGGCTGTACGCAGCCTCGCTGCCCACTCACAGAGAAAGGAGGCTTGCATATCCCTCATGTTAATCATTTTAATTCCACCCTCACAATAATCACTGCACATAACTGAACGTTTTACCTTCTCAAAGGCCTTCTTATTCAAATTTTTGTTCTTCCATAAATATCTGAAAAGCAAAGTGTTTATTTCATCTAGTACGTCTGAGGGGATACTGAGCGCTTGCATTGCATATACCATCTGTGAGATAATAAATGTTTTAACAACGCAAGCTTTCCCCCGAATGCTTAATTTCCGCTTTTTCCATTTCGATATTATACTTCTCATGTTTTGAATTCTACCGGTCCAGTTTTCCTCAACCTGTGACGCTGGCTGGTCATTTTTAAAGTAGATTCCAAGAATTTTAACCTTTTTGCTCCACCGGAGTACTCCATATTGTTCATCACAGTTCTTTTTCGAGCCTAGCCACATGGCTTCTGATTTATTCTTATTAAGCTGTAGGCCCGAAAATTTTGAGAAATGAGCAACTATGGCAAGAGCGTTTCTTAGGTCATGTTCGTCTCTCAAGAACATGGTTACATCATCAGCGTAGAGAAGAATCTTTAATAACTTCAGTTCGTCGGATCCATCATACGGCATTACAAGTCCCTTTATTTCTTTGCATTGTCGAATTTTAATTGCAAAGAGTTCCATCGCAACGACAAAAGCTAATGGTGAGAACGGACAACCTTGACGGATTCCACGTGCTGCTGGGAAGAACCCTGACAACCAGCCACAGTAATTAACACAACTCTTAGCGTCTGACATAATAACAGATACCCACCAGAGATGTGTAGGGACAGGATCGGTATCTCGCTGAGCGAGCCAGCGTCTCGCCTCTTGTCAAGTGCCGTCGCTGGCTTATTTGCTGAAACTTTGCACAGAGCACTTCCGGTACCTCTACTTTCACGCTCTAGCAGAATGGATGAAGTACTCCTCCACTCAATATTGCAGGTAAAAGTTGCATTTTTAAAACTATAAATCGAGGTGTAGCTGGGTCAGAGAGAGAGAGAAGGCAAACCCGAAATTGTTATTTTTGTGAAAATAGCATTGTTTTCGTCATATTTTACAAAGTATAATCCCTGCAGAAACTTCCAGGCAAGTTTAGTATGTCATTGTCAGTGTAGTGATTAGTTATGTTGGCAGCTGTTTATTGTCAAAATAAGAAGTGCAATGATGAGCTAGTGATACTGATAGGGTTCGTTTCAGACGTCAAGTGTAGTGAGTTATACGCGTAGTAGGCCTACTAGTAGGCTTTGTTATGGAATCAGGAATGCGAGCAAATTCTAGCCATAGCACTGAAATTATACTAACTTCATACAATGTTCAATTCATCTGATTCCGACTAGAATGTTTCCACATTTATTAATTGCGTTTGTGCTTGATATTTTACGCCGTTTTATAATAATTTGAAGGATGTTGGAGATGAAGATCCGGATAATTCTGCCTGGCAGGAACAAACTGTCAACATTGGCAAGTGCAAAGGATACCAGTCCAGTGTTAAGGTCAGTACAGTTTGCTCAATGTTGAAGAGAAGTTGCTCTGTTATTATTAATTCCTGTTTGTTGCATAAACCATATTTTTGGGGCATACACACATTACAGAAAAGAAGAATAAAAATCAATAATATGACTAGTAAATTTTTTTTCCACAATGCTGTAGCCTATGCTAGATTGTTAAATTCATGTTATGGATTTACGAATTGCTACTTCGGGTCAACTTACTCATGTTACAACTTTCATTTTATTAACTTTCAGGTGGATATTGCTGTTGTAACCCGTGCCTGCGAAAAACTAATTGCTGATGAATGCATGCTAAAAGAGGTTCACGATGCTTGCAAGACTGTGGACAGTAAGTTTGGTTTTTTTTTTTGTTTTTTTTGTTTAATGTGAACACTTTTTATAGAAAAAAAATCAAAGAAAAGAAAATGCAATACAGTTTACTATCTGTGCAACAATTTCTGCTTGTATGTTTAGGACAGGAGCTTGTATGCAGACTGCAATTCCTCGAAAGCTGCCTAGATGTACAGAAGTCTTGCTTCAGGAACATTAACAGAGAAAAGTCATGGGCCAAGTTCCACCTAGCAATGGGAAACCAAGACTACACAAGGTCACTGGATGAGATTGTCAGTTCGCATGCTTCACCCTGGCTATGCTTCGCAACTTTTGAAGATATTTTGTCAACAGTGTTTGCAAGTCCTGAGATAACAGTTGATAGTGACATCACACTAACAATTGAAGAGAAGGACATTACTAGGTATATTGGTGGTGCTGTGCTGCAAAAGCTAATGAAAAAAGCATACAGACTGAAAGACATTGAGAAAAGACAAGAGTTGTTGGACTGTATACAATCTCTGACAGTTGACAGTGCAGCTTCAGGCAGCCCGACATCTTTGCTAGATAGAGGAGGGCTTTTGAAACTGCATCCAAAGGCTGAGCTCTTGTTTGAATGTCTCGAAACAACATTCAGATTAAAGTACCATGGGTTCTGTACTCAAACATTGTCTTTTGATGTTTACTTCCAAGAATGCTTGTCTTTGGATGCAGTTTCCAAGCTGCATGATCATATTCACACACAACAGAGCACCAAGGAAAAAATGTTAAGAGATCTCACATTCATTTATTTCAAGGTCAGAGCACATCATAAATGCAGATCATACATGGACAGCTTTAGCCAACGCACTCATACAGAAAAAAGAGAAAAGGGCCTTCGAAAGCGTCTCAGAAAAGAAAAGAAAAGCATGTAATGAAAACGAGAAGACATAGGAAATCTACTTGTATTTATATTCAAAATTATACTACACTTTTGTCACCATATTTCTCTTTCTCTCTCTCTTTCTCACACATTTAAATAACTTTTCTGTACATACAAATTACAGTAACTCAAATAGAAGGCATAATCTCTAGCAAGAAAACAAGGATTGGCCAGGTTGTTTGCTGTATGCACAAGTAAAAAAAAAAATCATGGAAAAATTGCTTTGTTGCCAGCAATGTAAAAAGTGCATGTTTGTGTGTGCCAGCTGTGCAGCATCTCCTGAGAATAATTTAACCTGTCATAATGTTCCAACAGCAGACCTGCCTACCACCAATTTTTTTTTATAGTATTTATAATCGCCAAAAATAGTATTCTTGGGGAAAAAATAGTATTTTCATAAAATTGTAGCAGACTATTAAAAAAAAAAAATATTATCAAAACGTACAAACAATAGAAAAATCAATTTATACTGATAAACTATACCATTCCGTACAACAGGAAACATTTGCTTAAACATCCCGGACATGGAATCCACACAGGACAAAGGAAGATTTGAATCAACTATAAAACGAACCATGCAGATTTCCACACTAGTTGCTTGTTGACGCAAAATTTTGACTGCTTCATGGGACTGCTTAGAAAACACAGCCTGTAATTACAACTCGTTTCTGGGCATCTTCCAGTCTCTTATGGATATTAGTTGATAAATGCTTTTCAATGTCATTTCGGCCATCATGGGCACATGAGAAGTCACAATGCATAGGTTGGTCCTTTCTTTGACATTCGCCAAAATGTCCAATATTTAGCATACTGTGGCAAAAAATACTGGTGCTTAGCTTTCTTTGAGCTAGAAAAATCCACTCTCCTCCCTACTTTGCTCTGACATTTTGTATTTTGAGACTTTATTGACCGACACAACATCCCCCCCCCCCCCCCAAAAAAAAAAAAAAAAAAAAAAAAATTTTTTTTTTTTTTTTTTTTAGTAAAATAGTAAATTTTAGGCATTAATCGTATTTTCGTATTTTGAAAAAAAAATCGTAAAAATACGCCCAAAAATCGTAGGGTAGGCAGGTCTGCAACAGCATTATCTATAATCTAATTCTCTTCTGCTTGATGTAATTATTTTTAATATGAGAACTGAAAGACTAATTCACTAATCTTATTGTTTACGATCACAGAAAACGAAGAGTAAAAAAAAAATGTAATTCTGGTGACCTTGGGGAATAATTCCACTATTTATTTGTGTGTGATTACTTTGCAAATGACAGACAAATGTTTTGTTAAAGATTTCCTTATGCACGGCCAAACTCTGTTAAATACAACCTAATGTAAAAACAAATCTTCTTCAATGAATGTAGGAAAATTAATAAAGATTATTTAATGCATTTAAGTGTACTTTGTGTACTGTTGTGCCTATTAATTGAATTTGTGTTTTTTTTCTGTTATGTACCCCTCTACCTGTCTTAAATGTACATAACTTATGTGGTTTTTTTGTGTAGAATCTTTTTTTTTAGTTGTTTGGTTGTTACACTTGTATTGATTTTAGTATTATTATTTGTCTTTTGTTTTAATTGTCAATGTTATGTATCCATGAACCCCTGGTCGACTTTTTTTAAAATAAAAGATTGATTGATTGTACATTGCTTAACGTCCCGACAGCAACAAGGCTTTCTCAGGACGTGCCTGCACTGCTTGTGAAAAAACAACTAAACAGAACATTGAATGTATGTTGCCAGCCGGTCAAATACATTAAATAAACCTAACACATGGGGCCTAAATAAAGCTAAGACCATTTAGCAACACACATCCAATATCAAGAGCTACAGGCAGTGCAGACAGTAGGGAGAGTTTTAAAAAGGCAAATACAGGTGAATGGACAAAAGGTAGACAGATTAAAATAAAAGATCTGGACTTGACTTGATTATACAAAATTGTCATTGCACTCTGAGGTCCGACTTGATAGTCATCTCATCGTGCAACAATGCCACAAAGCGTTGGTTGTCAGTGAAATCCTTCGTAGTCTCCTTGATTAGGTCCAGCGTTGCCTTGTTGAATCCTGCAGATGGATGCAGCACGTTTGTGTAGTCCTGTAGGGTGGACTCACCTGGCAGGTGCAACACTCCTGTTTTTCTCAAAGTGTCGTACGCCGCCGGACTTCTGCTGTGCAGCAGAATGGCCAGTCTCACCATCATGGGATGCCACCGCATGCCCTTTTTGCCCTTGCAGCTGAAAGCCTTCAACTGCTCTTCCCAGAACAATTTGGTCAGGGGGTTGTTGAGGGTAGATACCTTTCCTTCCATCACCGACTTAAGTGAACCATGCATTGATTCACTCACTTGCACACTTTCAGCACTCAATTTGTTTTGAAATGTAATGAGCTTATTCTCTACATGTTTTGAGTGAAGCCTTGTTTTCTTCAGTGCCTTTTTAAGGGCCGCAGCAGATTGTGGCACCAGAGCAAGATTTCACAGCCCTTTCTCGCTTTTTGTGGAGCAGTGATCGAACATAGCTACAGTGTTCACACACATGAATACCGCTATCCAGCAACAAAACACACTTAGTCGCTCTTACAGCTGATGTGTGTTCATCTACAGATTTGCATAACACATGCCTAAAGTACAGCTGCCCCTTGCTGGGGAGTTTGGCAAACTCCTGCAGAGAGTAATCAGTGACTCCCTAGCAGATCTGCTTTCCATTGAGAGTCATGAGAAATGATTTCAGATGTATACTTTCAATGTTCACATCTGTTGGCACTGGCAACCCATAAACTTGCGTAGTGGCTACAAAGTCAGACCTAACATTCACTTTGAACCTGAGCACACTGTCATCAAGGATGGCAAGAACAATCTGTTCCTCGGTGCTGCTGATCTTAATCCAGGGTGATGGCAAACTTTCCGCAGCTTGTTGTACTTCACCAAAGTTGTAGTAGGCAACTGTCTCTGGAATCTCAGGAGGATGTCTGTCTGTCTGAAAAAAAAAATTTAATAAATTAATGTTATATTGCAGAAAATAAAAGTTAACCACCGGTGCACAGCATAGCTATACTCACTGCATTTTGGAGGCACAATCACATCATGGCGAACTGTATCAGAACTATTAGTGCACATGCACAGCTTGACTGCATTCTGCAGGCACATTCAAATCATGCCAAACTGTACAAATTTAGAAACGGCTTACCACTACCAGTAACGAGCAAAAAGTATTAATAATTTGTTTTATTTTATTTATTGCATTAATGCATTTACTTAATTTTTTAAAAAGTTCTTTACTAAAAAATAAAATCATTTCTGATTATATTCCGTTCAACACTGCAAGAAAGCAAGTCTTAGAGTTGTTCATTAAAAAGTACATGTATCCTGTTGTAAAATGAGGAAATAGAAAACTAATATGTATTTGAACCCCAACAGAATGTTTATTCTAGCCCAGCCCTGAAAGTGGCAACTAGACAACATTTGTGAGTTCAAAAAGTGTAACTCGCCAAATGGACTGAACCCATAACAGGTCGGTTGGATCAGTATTATTATATGTACTGCAACTTTGACATTTTTGGACAGTTTCACTCACAATTCAGACCTCTCTATGTAATGTATGCACAGCAATACGCTTTCACATCACTTACTGTATTACTCTGGTTTACAACTAAGAAACATTTTCACAAGTAGGGCCTTTCTGCAAGTGTACACTACAAAAATAGATGGCATGCCACATGAAAAAAAATAGTGTTGTTTAGTTTGAAATACTCAAATAGCGACTAACTTTTTGTATTTGTCCAGTAAAATGTTTGAGTGTGTCGCTAATAACTAGTAAAGAAAATTTACTAGCCTCTTTTCATCTTGGGTTCAGCATCCACAATCACTTGAACAGTACGTTGATTAATTTGATGCTATATCACAAATGAATATATAGGAGGGCACAGCCTCTCCTCAGGGCTGTGTACTCTCACTTGACTTACCGGAGGCTTTCTCGCAGGCAACTTCGAGGTTTCCACACTTCGCTGTGGCATCCACAAGGTTGGTAGGCTGCCTGGCTTAAGGGAGCGACGCTTGCCACTCTCTGAAAGCATATCAATAATGAATATAAATACAGGAAATTCATGACATCAATTTTATTATTATTATTATCATCATGATCAATAACGACATCATAATAGTTGTATGATATATATCAATAGACTCTACGACTCAACTGTAGTATTACTAAACTGACAGGTTGATTGACAGGTAAATTGCTAGTGGTCCAGTGTTGTAACTTGGGGGCTGCTTGTTTCCATAGTGTTTATTTTTATTTAAAAAAAAGAAAAAGACAAGTATTGTCTATTTTCTGTAGGCACAACTGACCTCGACCTGTATTTAATGTGGTCTTTGTGTAGGTGCTGGCCATAGCCTCAGCGAATGCATTCCAGCCACACACAATCACACAGTGACACAGCGAATGCATTCCAGCCACACACAATCACAAAGTGACACAGCGAATGCGGTGAATGCATTCTGTAATGCCCTCACTGCACAGTTGTTTCATGGCTCTATTTGTTAATACCGCATATATTACACAAAATTAACGCAGGAAACAGACATACCTGAAATTCTAATGCATTCTGGTGTAAAATGTCGAGAACATATTGTGGCTCTTGAAAGGTTGAAACTTGCATCGCACCGATTTACTGCTCGAACAAGGGCCTTCTCCCAGTCCTGATGTTTGGACTGCCGGATGGAAAAAAACGCCACGCCACGGTTCCTAACACTACATGTGCCGCATCCAACGATAGCACAGTTGCTTCCAGGCATCGTTAATAATTAATCGGAACACCTTGATAGATCAAAACATTCCGGTAGCACCTTCCAACAGAAAACGGAAATAACAAATGCAAACTATTCGACTGACATGCGCAGTGGAAGTCTATCGCTTTGGCCACAGAGATACCGATCCTCTCCCCTACATATCTCTGTACCCACCGAACAAATTCACGACCAAACCCAAATTTTTCTAAAGAATATAAAATAAATTCCTTTGATATACTATCATAGGCAGATTCGTAATCGAGCGCCAGCAGTAATCCTGGGGAGTTTATTTGGTTCATGTACTCAACGGTATCATCAATTAACCTTATAGCTGTAGAGATTTTGCGACCTCTGATAAAACCTTTTTGATCTTCGTGGACAATATCTCCGACCACGTTGGCCAGTCTAAGAGCAAGACACTTTGCCAAAATTTTATAGTCTGTATTTGTTAGGGAGATGGGACGCCAGTTTCTCAAAATATCTCGACTTAGATTTTTCCCTTTATGTATTAGAGTAATGACTGCTTTGGTCTGTGAAGGAGACAAAGCGCCATTTTCAAAGGCCTTGTTCATGGAGTCCACCACAAGATCCTTCAGATGGGCCCAAAACATTTTCATGAATTCTACTGTAATACCATCACAGCCGGGGGCTGACCCGTTATTTAAATGTTTCAAACCAATGGAAGCTTCATCTACTGTTATTAAACCTTCACATGACTCACTATCAAGGGATGAAAGTTTTGGAATTGCAGTGTCACTTATGAAATCATCCGCCAAGCGACTCATGGGGGACTGGTCTGTGCGAGATGCATACAGTGATGTAAAGTGTTTCATCTGTTCCTCCAGTATCTTGTTTTGATCTGTAACTACTGACCCATCTTCCAGAGTTAATTTATCCATTATTTTGGAATTCGCGCGAGCTTTTTCTAAATTCAAAAAATACTTCGTATTTTTTTCGCCTTCTTCTATCCACTTTACTCGAGCACGGACTCGAGCGCTATTTGCAGCGTGCTGTTCAAAGATTTCAAGTTCAATCTTTGTTTTCTGACGTAGTTGCTGAATATCAATGTTACTGGGATTGTTGGCAAGTGCTATATCAAAAGTATTCAGTCTTCTTTGTAAATCCTCTAACCTTTTGCTTTCCTTTCGTTTTTTAATTTTGCAAAAGTTTATACTGAGTTCACGTATTTGAATTTTTAATAACTCCCATTTTATCTGACTATCTGTTTCATCCGTCGTAGCCTTAAAATTAGAGATTAATGCATTCATCATTTTGACGTACTGCTCATCTTTGAGAAGGCTGTTATTGTATTTCCAGTACCTGGACCTCTAGTAACATTAGATATACAGTACTTTAAAGTGACACATCTATGGTCAGAGAAAGACACCGACTCATGCTCACAGGAGAGAATTCTGTCAAACACTTCATCGGAAGAAAGCGCATAGTCTAACCGTCTAGCCTGAGTGGGGTTATTTCTAGACCATGTAAACTCCGTCTGCTGTGGGTTCAGTAATCTCCATGTGTCGTTCAAATCACTGTTAATCAGAAAGTCATTAAAAGAGGAAACGTTCTTCACTGAGTGCTTGTCTCCACTAATTACGTCTTTATTGTTGTCTAGAACACAGTTAAAGTCTCCACACACCAAGACAGACGAAGGGTAATAATTTAAATGTTGTACCAGCTGCTCAAGGAAAGGAGCCTTTTTTCCTGAAGCCGGGGCATATACGTTGTGTATCATGAGTATGTTGTCATCAATAGACACCTCCATAGACAGTATTCTGTCTGAGTGATGTACGAGGTTTGTATCGTATATAAAATCTCTTCGTACTAAGATAACCTGACCCATTGAATGACTGCTAACACAACAACAGAACAGTTGACCACCCCATTCATTCCGCCACTCCTCCTTCACGTCGTCAGTAATATACGTTTCTTGTAAACATGCAATATCCACTTTTTTCTGTCTAAGAAATCGAAACACTACATTTCGTTTTCGCTTATTTCTAATTCCTCTTACGTTGAGCGTTACAACATTAATATTTGATATAGCATCCATAAAGGGCCTAACAGTGTTTATTTATTAATCTCAATAGTGATAATACTTTGAGTCGCATAACGGTCTCATAGTCCAGGGATGGATGCGAGGTCAGGACCGAAAAAGAGCCACATATTCGACCAACTTTGTTAGGTCAGGCCCTGTGGCACGGAGTCGGACTCTGAGGTTTCAGTGGTTCCAGTCTCCCAACCGTCCTTTGTTGGCAGTAGAGTGCGTGCGTTTTTACCTGGGGAATGAAGAGGGGAATTAGATTCCGACCTCAGTCTTTTGTTAGGTGTATCCGATCGGTGTCTACGCTGGACAAGACTGGTAAGCTTCGTTTGTTTTCCTTTCTTCTCGTGGCGACCTCTTTCCAACAGCTGGCGACCTTTCTGTACACGCTGACCCACATCCGCGCTGTCACCAGAGGCAAACAAAGCCGCGGGCGGCACGGGATCGGTTTTGGGGTCAGAGTCTGTTGGTGTCACGGCAGGGAATGTCACAATAACGTCGGCAATGTCCGTGTCAGTTACTGGGTCAGCCGTCATGGTGTTTTCCTCGGTTGTCAGTTGAACACACTTGCCCTCTTTTTCTCTGTGTCCACCCTGTCTGCACCCACGACACACCACCTGATTAACGCATTCATGAGTGTAGTGTCCTGTCTGCAAGCAGTTGGAACACTTTTGCTCGCGCGTTTTCTTCATTTCCTTGTAAAATAGAGAAATTCTGAAGGGGCCCATCTGAAAACTACGCTCCAATGGAACCGTCGGGATCTCAATGTAAACAAACCGACGTCCGGTCAGGAAACTGGTCAGCTTACCATCAGTGTTACGGGCACGCTCATATGTAATAGAAGAGCGCCTGACACATCCGAGTCTGTCGAAGAGGGTAATAACCTCTTCGTCTGCTACGCTGATGGGTATGTCCTGTATGTAAAGCCGTGTAGTCGGTGTTTCTGAGCGAGATTCCCGCAGAATGTAAGGGTTCTTGTCGTGTAGACAGAGAGATCGCCCACCTATCTCCATTCCATTTACCAATAAAGTTGTCCTGGCCTCTCTATTCAGTGGATATATTCGCCATAGCCCGCGGATACGTTGAGCTCCAGCAATTGTTTCTCTGCCAGAGACACTTTCGGCCGCCAAACACACCTCCAGTACACTGGCGTCTCCCGGCATGTCGCTCGCCTTTGCAAACACGGGCTCAACGTGCATAGCTGAGGTCGCCATATTGCACCGACCGGCCGGTCCACACACCACAGCACTCGAAATCCTCCGTCCGTCCTCTGCTCCAACAGGAGCTAGCACAAGAGAGAAATATTGACAGGAACTTCTTCTTGTGGTTACAGTGACTCTCCTAACTTTTTGAGTCAGTACAGTCCTATTAAACTAGAAAAAAAAATAAGCAAAAAAGAGCACCACAAAACAAGCCGCTGTGTATCGTCTCGACCAAGGCCGGTAACTCTCTGAAATCTTTGTTGGTTCAACGCCGAAGAGTTCCAACCGTCCACGGATCATGGATGCAAAGTGTCGTCAGCAAGAGGCATAGATCCTCATAAGCCGCAGCAGTTGCGGCAGCTCATGAGGATCTATGCATCTAGCAGTTGGATTTGGTTCGCATTCTCTTTTCTCGGCAGTGAAGGGGTTAATTTTGCTTCCAACAGAACTGTCTGTTGATTCTGTTCACATAATTAAGGCTGATTTAGTGGAGTGAGTACATGAGTCAACTGGTCATCGTGTACTGCGAGAAATAATGCAAATTTGAAGCATCAGGATAATATGACAAGCAGGCAAAAATGTTCTTTTACGACAAATGTAATCAGTCGTATTAATAATAATAATAATAATAATAATAATAATAATAATAATAATAATAATAATAATAATAATAATAATAATAATAATAATAATAATAATAATAATAATAATGGACATTTGTTAAGTGCTTATTCTAAACGTAGCTCTAAGCGCTGTTATTTTTATTCAATTAACTGTTATGGGGAGCAAATAACACACGCGGCAGCATTACAATTCGCATTCCAACGGAAAAATCAAAGTGCTAGAGTAAGGTTGTGAAGAAAAGAAGAGAAATGTGGTGGCTTTAAATTCAACACCCACCAGTCCCCACCACTCGCCATCCCCGCCACACCCCATCCCCACCCCTCCACTTTACCCCCAACCCCCAGAAGTCCTTTCGTGTCCTTCGTTTTTCCGCTCCCCCGCTCGTGTAGAATCGTGGCCAGGGGGTGCTCGGGATTTAGATCGATTGGCGATGGATCTGTTTTATCTGCAAAAGGCGCAGACCTTCATTGGCCTATGCAGGCTTCAGAGGATTCATGACAACCTACGTGCTGTCGACGAAGATTAGTACAGCTTTTGTGCTGGTCTATGCACACATTTACATCTTTGATGAACCCCTTCAGTGGACGCAGAGTGTGCTTTTGGAAGAGCCTCAGCCGTCCAAAGAACGTGGATACGAACTGGTATCAGCAAGAGGCATAGATCCTCATGAGTCCCCGCGAATGCGGGGACTCATGAGGATCTATGCCTCTTGCAGTTGTCTCATAAGTGAAGGGGTTAAACCGACCATCTTAAGGTCCCCCAGTCATCTGATAAGATACACCGTAAGCAATATTATCTATCCCAGACGCATACATCCCCAAGAGCCACCGCAGGTTTCTGGGCTTCATGAAAATCTACGCCTTTTGCAGATGGAGAAGAGCTGGATGAGGAACTTCCACGGAGGAGGTTCTGATGGGTTTCAGGTGAAGCGCGGATCGATCTGGTGATGAGCTAAAATGGGCAATTAGAGCTGCACTGGCCATCTCTCTCTCACTCTCTACAGCGCCATTCCATCTGCTCCTGTCTCCCGGCATCATTATTTTCCACTGGTACAGCCTGGAGGGAAACGTTTCCTTCTATTTTTTCTTTTTCTTCTCGTTCTTGTTTTTGTTCTTGTTCTTCTTCCATTCCTTCTCCTTCTTGTTCTCGTAACAAGGAAAAGAATGCCAAAAGAAAGTCTGCACGCCAATTTTTTCATCGTTAAAATTGTATTTTATTTCATTTCATTTCATTTTTGCTTCGTCTTCTCCTTCATTTTCTTTTCCGCCGAAATTTGAACGTCTGAAAAACCCTTTCGTCAGAAAGCAGGTATATGTAATGACGAGCAAAAGAAATGCAAAATTTTTGGAATCATCGGAAACACTAAAGTGTTTTTGATGATTCCAAAAATGTCGCATTTCATTTGCTTGTCAGTATATGTAAAATTCCACCAGCAAGAGGCAGTGCCCGGTCTGTAAAAGGTCACCGGGCCGAGGCCAGACTGGGGATGGTTTACATACTGTGCAGCGCTCTATTTCTGTCAATAATGGGGGAACGTCCTCAATTTTCTCATTTCTTTGTCAACTGCATTTTTCTATCTCTCTTCGTGTTTGTCGAAAACTGAGGCTACATGTAAAACGACAAGAAGATTTAAAGAAACAAAAATCACCAGCAACACGCCACTTCATTTTTAATACAATCTTTTTTTTTTTTCTCTGGCCGTTTTGTTATCGTGGCCCTTCAGATTCCTGGATTATGGATAGCTCCCAAGTGGTCCACTGCACGAGAAATGTGTTACTTGAGTTTCAAGCCTGATATACGATACTGCCCCTTTACAAGAGAGGATGAATCATACAATGATTCAAGTGTCAGATTCTATATTCTCTTTTCCTGTTGTAACGCGCTCAATTGTCCACTGGACCATTAGAAACAGAGAAAGGGCAGGACCAGTGCAAGCGATCGGCAAACAAATCTGGCAATTTTTCCCACTGCAAAAATATAAACCGGCATAAAACCCGTTCTCCGTTTGAGGACATGAGACGTAGGACAGGGTAAGAGGTAGGTGGGTAGCAAAGAGGACTATTAACTCATTCGAGACGTGCACGTCTCGATTGACTTAACTCATTCTACCCCAACACCGAAATCCGCAAATTTTGCCGTTGTCCTCTGAAGACTGCGTTGCAGTGCAGGACACAGATCGACCATGATAGTTCAAGGGTGATGCCATTATAGCTTGGCGCCCAAATCCTTATCTTGCTGTGGCGTGTCTGGGGTAGAATGAGTTAAGCGAGAGAACTGTGCATCTTAACGCGTTCAGTGCCTGTTGACAGAAACTGTGTTTCTGCACTAAGTCTTCGTCAGTTCAACATCGAGTCAACAAACCCTAGCTGTGCTAGGAACATGGATTGAAAGTGGTGTCAGCAAGAGGCATATATCCTCATGAGCCCCCGCAACTGCCGGGGGGTCATGAAGATCCATACCTCTTGCAGTTGGGTGTGTTCAAATTTTCCCGGCACTGAACGGGTCAATGCACAGTTCTTTTACCAGAAACGTAATGTACTAGTCATTTTACCAGAAACGTAATGTACTAGTCATTTTACCAGAAACGTAATGTACTAGTCATTTTACCAGAAACGTAATGTACTAGTCATTTTACCAGAAACGTAATGTACTAGTCATTTTACCAGAAACGTAATGTACTAGTCATTTTACCAGAAACGTAATGTACTAGTCATTTTACCAGAAACGTAATGTACTAGTCATTTTACCAGAAACGTAATGTACTAGTCATTTTACCAAAAACGTAATGTACTAGTCATTTTACCAGAAACGTAATGTACTAGTCATTTTACCAGAAACGTAATGTACTAGTCATTTTACCAGAAACGTAATTCAGTGCCAGTTGACGCAGAATGTCTTTCTGTAATCTTAGTTAATTCAACACTAAAAAGCCCTAGCTGTCCCATGAACATGGATTCAAAGTGGTGTCTGCAAGAAGCATAGATCCTCATGAGTCCTCGCTACTGCGGGGGCTCGTGAGGATCTATACCTCTTGTAGTTGGGTGGTGTTCAAATTTCAAGTTATCGGCACTGAAAGGCTTAAGGTACTGGGCTCTGTCTCTATCAGAACTAAGGCAAGGAGAATGTGTGGAATCAACAGCATAGAACAAGAGCAAAAGAGTTTCCTGTTTGTCCTTGTTATTTCGAAGCGTGTTTCTTTCTCTGTTGGTTTTCCCTTTTCATTTTACACGCTTAGCAGTCATTCTTTTGGCATAAATTTATCATGCAACAGCAAGTTCATTTTGCGAAAAGCGAGATTTTCATTGTATTATAATGAAAACCCTGCTTTTCACAAAAGATGGACTTCCTGTTGTTTGTCTTATTAGGGCAGCAGTGTAGTGTTTCTTCTTTGGCAAACAGTTCCAGAGCCATTCAGTATTTTTTCATTTTTGCCATTCTCTGTTCTTTGTTATTTTAGCGTATGTAAGATTGGATAGCAATGCAAACTTGCGACACTTTGATTCGTTACTGCAATTTGTGTTTGTTTGTTTGTTTGTTTTGTTCGTTCGTTCGCTCGTTCATCAATTTGAGAACTCACACTAACCTTTTGTGACGCTGCTGACATTTCACGCACAAAGCCACTTCCGGTCTTAATTCGAAGGCTGCATCTATTCAGACGTATTCCTTATTTTCTTTCTATTTTTGTGTGCCCACTGTGAAAGTTTATCTTTCCATTTTACCACAGTCCTCTTTTTTACAATTTCAAAGGATGATGTATTGCACAAGCTAATATAAGCTAACAAGATTGAAACTATCCTAGTTTTTGTTTCATACACGTACTTTCACACACGATTTCACCATGATTTCTACAGGAATAAACAAATACGTTTATTTGTACCAGTAAGAGTTACTGAGTTCCCATAAGCCCCAGCAGTAGCAGGGGACTCGTGTGAATCTATGACTCTCACTGACGTAAATGGCAGACCGCGGAAACGTTCTGAAATAATCAGAGATCTTGTTGATCATTCCTGCGCCAGCAGAAAACATATTAACCCCTTCACTGCCAGCGGACTCAGACTGTGTTTTGGAGATCATCGTCAATAAATACAACGTCAAAGATCCCCAGCCGTCAAAGAAAATATACTCAAAGTGGTGTCAGCAAGAGGCATAGATCTGTACCTCTTGCATTTGGGTGATGTTAACTTTGTATCTGCAATGAAGCAGTTAATGGATAAAGTGCACAGACCCTCGTAAATCCTCTCACGCAGGGATTCATGAGGATCAGTGTTTCTTCAAAGATTCTGCATGTATAGTTTTGTTTCTCAGAAGAAGGAAAACGAATGTCTTGGGGATTTATGCATGCTACAGATCCCGTTCCAAATGTCTCTTCTAGCGGCCAAAAGAAACTCCACTCCAACTGCAATAACTATAAATCGTCATTAAACTGCGCTCGTGAGTCTGTCCCAGTATGTGTCCCACTGTCAAAACGCAGGCTTTTTACATCTTTTCTCTATAGACGTAATATCATGGGGCTTTCAGCCTAGCACTGATCTCGTGCGGAGCACCCTTTCTATATAGTCCAACAGCTCTGCCCGACTCAATCAATGCCAATCAAATACCGCGCTGGGCTTTGATGCGGCTAAAAGGAATTTCTGTGAATACCTCTAATTTACGAAATTACTGTTTGTACTGTTTTTCACCACCCGTACTCAGCCGCCCGAGCAGGAAATTGCAGCTGCCTCGATTGCCTCCCCTAGCCAGGGGCCCTTTCAGGAATACACAAGGATGTTTGCTGCGAGTCTCAGAACCAGGCGCCACTCCAAGTCAGAGGGGCTGGGAGAACAAAAACACGGCCCGTCATTTTCAAAATAACAACTACGCCAAAGTTCTACTCGTCTCATGTTTTCCTAGAAAACACAATCGCTCATCTATCAAATCATCCAGATTTGCCCAACTCACGACGTAGGAGGGGACTGGGACTTCACTCAGAAAATAAAATCATATGCTAGATCCATGGATCTTCATGAGCCCCCGCATTTGCGGGGGCTCATGAAGATCAATGCATCTTGTTGGTAGCATTGGCATCTGTGTTTTTGATTTGGGAATTGTTTGGTGTAAAATGCGCCAACGGCACCCATATGAGAGAAAAAAAAAAGATCCTCATATCACCCCGCAAATACAAGGGGATCGTGGAAATCCATGCCTGTAGATGGATTTAGTTTCATCTGTGTTCCCGATTTGACGAAGGTCCTTTTTGTTGAATACGCCAACGACATTGGAGGTGTTTGGAACGAAATCCGTCTGCAAGAGGCACAGATCTTCGTGGATCACCCCTACTAAATCTACTGGCTTTATTGCTGGCCTAACTGATGCTTCTAACCCTTTGGCTGTCGGTAGCGCTTTTTCAGTGTCGCGATGATTCCTGTCATCCTGTCGGAATCATCGCGACAAAAACGGCTACCGACAGCAAACGGGTTTACCTTTTCTTAATTTGGTAGATGTTATTTAGCGTTGAATGTGCAACATGACAGACCAATAAAAGGCGTAGAGCTTTACTGGGCCCCCGCAATGCAGCGATTTTTGAAGATCCACGCCTGTTGCTGAAACTAGCGTTCTTAGTGATTTGGTGCAGGTTGTTTGACGTTCAGTCTATGGTGGTTCTTGAGGACAGTTGTGTTTTACATGACAGAGCTCAGCGTGATGAGACATCGGGCAGCGCTTCCAGATACTGTCCGGGCCGCATAATTTCTTTTCCCAAACTCGCTCCACAACACATGTTCGGTACCGCCGACCAAACCAGCAGAAATCTCCTCAGAGTCTTCTTGGCGGAGCTCTGTTGGAAAAAGAAATACGAGGCTGGGACAGTGTAAAACAGTAAATGATCGATGACTCGCCATTGATGGAGCGGGATTGCAACTTGCCTGTTGACTTTGGCCAAGACAAATATAAAGGGAGAGCACTCGGTAAGGCGGACGCGTTAGTAATGCCCCTTGTGAGAGAAGTCGCCACACAGTCGTAACTGAGCAAAATCCAGCTAAATCGACCTGTGTGAGACACAGATACGTAAATCTGAACACAGAGAGGTGAAGGCTATTATGATTCTCATGTACCGCACGCGGCTCAAGGGGTTAATTGGAATCAGTGCCTCTTACAGATTGAAGACTGAATGTGTTTTATGGACTGTGCCAGTAAGCAAAAAAACCCGCTTCATCCGACGTCGGCCGAAGTGGGTCAGCGCACATTTGTGCGCGGGCCCACTGCGGCCGACGTCGGCCTGAATATTTTTGATTACTGGGACACAGTCGGGTGATGGGGCGAGGTGTTCGTAAGTATGACCCACTATTGATGACCTTACAACTTTTTTTCCCAGTCAACATCAGTGTCAGCAGCGGAGTTACTAAAATAGTCGCTGTTACTTCTAGTGTCATTCGCTACTACTTACTCTTGAAAATCGATGGCTGCCGCTCCATGGGTGAATTTGTTAAATGTGTGTACTATTCACTGAACCAGTGGAATTTCTTGCAGGGGCGTCAGCAGACATTAGTGAGGCTACGTTTGCAACGAACGACTCCCAACAACGAACGAGAGCTGAATCACCATAAGCAAAGCAACACTCCAAACGTCTCCAAAAGGCATAGATCCTCATGAGCCCGGAGGGCTCATGACAATCTATGCCTCTTGGAGATGTTTGGAGTGTTGTCTGTGCTCTTCATAGAACTGAGCCTTATATCCGCCATGACTTCGCTGTCGTTTGTTGTTCGGATAATGTAACGTATTCATTACAAAAAAAATTCACAACTCAGTACAGCTTGGTACCTTCAGGTCCAGATCAGTCTTTCCTCCGATGTCGTCAATAGTACCGCACTCTGTTTACAGATGCACCTCCGAATCCCAGGGAGAGCCTAGAGAAACAGAATGTATAATGCACGAGAGGAAGGGACAAAGAAGAGATAATCAACTACTGTCATGACAGTAGCAAAACGTCTTCGGGCCCACCGACGGCCGCAGTAGGTCCGCGCACAGTCGAGCGCTGGCCCAATGAGGGCGTCGTTGGCCCGAGGACCTTTCCTTACTGGGACTAGCTTAACAAGCTAGCCAGCCATACGCCAACAGCCACTAGAAATTGAGTTTGTGGTTTAGGGTGGGTTGAAGGTTGGAACATAAATTCATGACACTGTATTAACATAAACTGCATTTTAAATATATTTGTTAGTGAACATCGTTTATTATTCGTGAGCAACTAATGTTTGTCTAAAATATTACCGATTCAAAGTTTAATTTTCACGATGATCCCGCGTGATTTCTAACACGAATTAATCTCTTCACTGCCGAGAAATAAGTAAACATGATCCAACTGCAAGAGACATAGATCCTCATGAACCCAATGACTGCGGGGGCTCATGAGGATTCATGCATCTTGCTGAGACCAATTTACACCTATGTTTCTCAGAAGGCTTTGGCTTTTGGTCGTTGAATGAACCAAGATTTCATAAACAAAAATGTACGTACAGTGGCAGGGAAGGGGTTAACTGTGAAGTAGTAAAAGCACCTGTCCATACTTTTCACCCCTTCCCCGCAAACACTCCCCAGAAATCTTGTACCATCCCCACCCCGTCTCTCTCCCCTCTGGACGCAGCCGACAGTAAAATTTCATGATCGTTAAAGATTGGTCATCGTGCAATCAAATCATTTCCGTCCAACTAAGGATCGCCTTTACTGTCAGTCAAACGCTTAAAACCCCTCTGAACTCCTCCGATTGAAAAAGACATGCAGGGTCAGTCCATGCCAGCAAGAGGCAAAAAATTTCATGAGCCCCTACGACTGCAGGGGTTCATGATAAGCTATGCCTCTTGCGGCCGGGACTGGAAGACATGTTGGAATAACCGTCGGTGTCGTGTTATGCCAGCAAGGGCATTAGCCTTGAACAATGTTCGGCAATCATCGGCTATCATTGGAGGCCGCGGACCACATTTCAAATTAGCTTTTTATATTGCTTCGTAGGCCGGCGGCTACTTTCAAATCATATCTGACTCATTCGGTGCTTTGCTCTGTCCAAATACTTGTTTCATTTCAGACCGAGAAGCTCAATATTGGAAAGCACAAAGTTACAACTGAAAAGTTGGGAGTTTTTGAACGAACGTTTTTGCTTAGTTACAATGTTTTGTTAGAATGACACTCTAAATCTGGGAGGTACAAATACATGCTAATCAGCGACTACTCATGAACAATCACGGTCGACCCATCTTCTACAGTTGGCGTTGAAAATGAAAGTGGTGTCCAAATATTTTATAGCTGTCCCCAATTGTCAACATAATCTAAAGCCGCCCAAAAGACAAAGTGATCGCGAGCAGACCGATACTGTCATTCGTGTTTGTAGTGATGATCCACCGCATGCGTCTTTGGTTTTCCACTCAGTGCTTGTCACAGACTGACAATTCTAAACTGAAAACAGTCACCCGGCATGCAAACACACATGCCCGTGCAGAGAGAGAGAGAGAGAGAGAGAGAGAGAGAGAGACCCAATGCGCAAAAGGTCATCGGGTCGACATCGGCCCTATGGCCTTTGCGCATTGGGGAGAGGCGCGTGTGCATCCACACACACACACACACACACACACACACACACACACACACACACCATCACACACACACACACACACACACACGCATGCACGCACACAAACACACACACACACACACTCACGCACACAAACAAACAAACACACACACACACACACACATGCACAAACAAACAAACGCAACCACACAGACACACACACTATTTTCACGTGTCAAAACCAGAACAAAATATTGGAGTGCAAATGATGAGACCCTGCATCCTTTTTATGTCCCCCAAATCCCTTGCTACATTTGAGAGAGAGAGAGAGAGAGAGAGAGAGAGAGAGAGAGAGAGAGAGAGAGAGAGAGAGAGAGAGAGAGAGAGAGAGAGAGAGACTCGATATTTTGTGTGACGTGCCCAAGCTGGTCATTATAGGCTGTTGAAAAAAGTAGTCTCCAGTCCTATCCGCTTCAGCTTCATCGAATACAACACCACCCGTCAGCATGCACAAGGCATAAATCCTCATGAGCCCCTGCAATCGCAGGGGCTCGTGATGATCTGTGCCTCTTGCAAAAACCATGCGATCCATCAATGTCTGCGTTCCTCTGACAGAGCAGGAGAGATCATAACTGCTGTCGTCCCCAATCCTTATAGATCGACACTATTTGGTCAGCTCAGCGGTCTGAGTCATCGCCTCTGTAGCAAGGCCAATTACATCCCTTTGGAACCCAGCGCAGTTTCGCAGTCAATACTTAGCCCTCTGCAAGAGGCCTAGATCTTCATGAGCCCCCGCAATTGCGAGGGCTCATGAAATTCGATGTACTTGCCGCCGAAATCATCTAAATTGTTGTCCTCCTGAGGCAGCCAGATACATGAAATTCACTTCCAGCCCAAAGAGCCCTGACGTTGAGTGTCTGCACAATAGTCTTCATTGGGCGATGATTGTGACTAGTGGCTCAGTCACGGAGCAGAACCCCCCCTCCCCGCCCTCCCCTACCCCCCCCCCCCCTTCTGTGTTACATAAGGCTTTCATACATTCTCATTATTGTTCCCGGCCCCGGTAGCTGGACTCGCAATCCAGGGGGAAAAGACGGGCTTTGATTTACCAGGTCCGTCAGTTGAAGGTCCTGGTAAATCAAAGTGGCACAGTTGGAGTGCGCCTGAGTTGATCATTGTTTAGGTCGTACTCCATAGGTAATAGATTTCCCTGTCCCCCATAACCCGCCCGTCAGGGCCGTCCATTATCATTTCGGTGCCATACACGTTAAACCCGAACTAACCAACCATCTTTTGATTGTAATATTGTTGCTTTCTTTTCTGATACTGTTAGTTAGTTAGTTAGTTAGTTAGTTAGTTAGTTAGTTAGTTAGTTAGTTAGTTTGCTCTCTACTTAGTTATTTAGTTAGTGAGTTAATTAAACATAGTCCCTCCTTTGGGGGAAACTTTAATAGATACAATGTGGACTACAAGTAAGGAGAAATAATTATAAAAAGTAAATAGTGAGCAAACTTTAATAGAAACAAAGTGGACTACAAGTAAGGAGACATCATTATAAAAAGTACAGAACAAAACTGTAGATAGTGGTAGGAATAAATCAAATGGCTATTCCGGCACGAGAGCTTCTGATTATTTCAGAGCCTGGAGACTGGCAAGTTAAGTTAACAAGTTTATATGGTTGATCCATATAAACTTGTTAACTTAACTTGCTAACTTAACTTAAATTATAGTCATAAGTAAGGAGACATAATTATAAAAAGTACACAGTTAGTTAGTTAGTTATTTAGTTAGTTGGGCAGTGGGCAGATGTTCACATCTGCACGGGACATAGACGACCCCGCCCTCCACGATTCCCCTGCTGCCTTGCAGGACTGGCCGCTTGGCTGCGGAAAGGCTAAGGGAGGAAAACCCTGACATCAAAGCCCCCGTGTCTCCGGGGAAGGTTTTTGAGCCAGAGACTAGGACAAGGACAGTCTGATATAAAACCTACGACCCGAGGACCTCGATGCCACGGTCCTAGCGTGCTAGGCCATGGCAGACGAACCAAGGGTTTAAAGGGTGGGGCCAGTACTGCGCACACTGCACTCCACCAAAAAGCTCCACCGCGCAGGCTTTAGGAAACGCCCACGGACCATGACAACGACCTTTCCAAGTCCTGTAGCGATGGGCAAGGGGCGAAACGGCAGGTGAAAGATGTCACTGGAAGCCGCAGTCTCAAACCTGCATGCAGGCGGTTCAGGATATTGGTCGCCTGATGTTGACCTGGGGATGACAACGTCACTCGGCACACCCTGAACGACCAAGCAGCCTTCTCTAGGGACAGCACTGCTTGCTCCACACGGAGAGGGGCCTAGAAAAGGTGGCCTAACCAAAGCTCATCCCCTCGTAACCCCAGTTGGCTAGCCGCGGTCAACGGGCATCTTCTCCTGCGGTCAGAAAACAAGAAAAAACAATGGATCCACTTTCATGACGACCACGACCGGACTCAACGTAGCATGCTGGAACATCCGAACCATGCTCGACACAGCAGACAGCGGACGCCCTGAACGTCGCTCCGCCCTTATTGCCCATGAATTGCGGAGGTTAAACATCGACATCGCCGCGCTCAGCGAAGTACGCCTCCCGGAGGAAGGCAGCCTCCAAGAACTTGGCGCTGGCTACACCCTCTACTGGTCAGGCAGGCCTGCATCAGAAAGACGGCTCTCAGGCGTGGGCTTCATGGTCAAGACCCCCATTGCGACTAAGTTGGAAAACCTACCAATGGGTCACTCCGACCGCATCATGTCCATGCGCCTCCCACTGAGACACCAGCAATACGTCACCCTTCTCAGTGTGTACTCCCCAACCCTCCTGGCAGAGCCTGCAGAAAAAGACAAGTTCTACTCTGACCTGCGCAGCCTCCTGCAGAGCACCCCCGCAGACGACAAAGTCATCATCCTTGGCGACTTCAACGCCAGAGTGGGCCAAGACTCTGAAGCCTGGAAAGGAGTCCTCGGCAAGCATGGCGTTGGGAACTGCAATGACAATGGCCGCCTGCTGTTGGAGTTCTGTGCAGAACAGCAACTTGTCATCACCAACACTACTTTCCAGCAAAAGGACAGTCGAAAGACCACCTGGATGCATCCTCGCTCCAAGCACTGGCACCTTATCGACTATGTCCTTGTGCGTCAGAGGGACCGCAGTGACGTCCTCCTCACCAGAGTGATGCCCAGTGCAGAGTGCCACACTGACCACCGCCTTGTCCGCTGCAAACTCAGGCTCCACCTCAAGTTGAAACCCAAGAAAAGAGGCCCCCTCAAGAAAAAGCTTGATGTCGCCAGCCTTCAGCGTGATGACAAGAAAGCTGCCCTTCAGACAGATTTACAGCGCATGCTCAAAGACACAGTTGATCCAGCAGACTCCTCCCCTGAAACACTCTGGGAGCAACTGAAAACTGCTATTGTAAAATCTTCTGTGGAAGTCTTGGGCTTTGTTAGAAAGAGGAACAAAGACTGGTTTGACGAAAACGACGTGGAGATCCAGGAACTTCTAGCAAACAAAAGAGCCGCCCACCAGGCCCACCTAGCCCAGCCTTCCTGCCCTGTGAAGAAATCTGCCTTTCGCCTCATCTGCAGCAGTCTCCAGCTCAAGCTTAGAGAGCTCCAGAACGAGTGGTGGTCGAGACTGGCACAGAGGACCCAGCTTTGCGCTGACAACGGTGACTACAGGGGCTTCTATGAAGCACTGAAAGCAGTGTATGGCCCTAGGCACCTGGTACAAAGTCCCCTGCGAAGCGCCGATGGACAGGCACTCCTCACAGATAATACCTCCATCTTGAACCGCTGGTCAGAATACTTTCAGGACCTCTTCGGCGCTGAGCGCACTGTTCAAGAAACAGTCATCCTCCAAATCCCACAGCTCCCACTAAAGGTTGAATTGGACGAACCGCCCACCGCCGAAGAGACCCACACAGCCATCCACCAGCTCAAGAGTGGCAAAGCAGCAGGCATTGACGGAATCCCGCCAGAGATCTGGAAACATGGAGGCCCAGCACTGCACAACAAGCTCCATGACCTCTTTCTCTGCTGCTGGGAGAAAGGAACACTACCAAAGGATCTCCGTGATGCAGTCATCATCACCCTATACAAGAACAAAGGAGAGAAATCTGAATGCTCTAATTATCGTGGAATTACCCTGCTGTCCATTGCCGGGAAAATTCTCGCAAGGCTGCTCCTGAATCGGCTGGTACCTGCCATCGCTGAAGACCACCTCCCAGAGGGCCAGTGTGGCTTCAGAGCCAACAGGAGTACCACCGACATGGTCTTTGTGCTGAGACAGCTTCAGGAGAAGTGCCGCGAGCAGAACAAAGGGCTGTACGTAACGTTTGTCGACCTAACAAAAGCATTCGACACTGTGAGCAGGCAAGGCATGTGGCAGATCCTGGAGCGACTTGGCTGTCCCCCAAAGTTCCTAAGCATGATCGTCCAGCTCCACGAGGACCAGCAAGGCCAGGTTAGACTCAACAGTAACCTCTCAGAACCATTCCCCATTATCAACGGCGTGAAACAGGGCTGCGTGCTGGCACCAACCCTCTTCACCATCTTCTTTAGCATGATGTTGAAGCAGGCCACAGTAGACCTCGACGATGACGATGCAGTGTACATCAGATATCGTCTCGATGGCAGCCTGTTCAACCTCAGACGACTGCAGGCCCACACGAAAACCCTAGACCAACTGATTCGTGAGCTGCTCTTTGCTGATGACGCTGCCCTTGTTGCACACACAGAGAGAGCCTTGCAGCGCATCACATCCTGCTTTGCAGATGCTGCCCAGCTCTTTGGACTCGAGGTCAGTCTGAAAAAGACAGAGGTACTACATCAGCCGGCACCCAAGGTAGAGCATCGCCCTCCCCACATCACCATCGGCGAGTCTGAACTGAAGTCAGTACACCAGTTTACCTACCTTGGCTGCATCATCACGTCAGATGCCAAGCTGGACAAGGAGCTTGACAGCAGGCTGGCAAAAGCGAACAGCGCTTTTGGGCGACTTTTCAAGCGGGTGTGGCACAATCAACAGCTGAAAACGGGCACCAAGATCAGTGTGTACAGAGCTGTCGTCCTCACCACCCTGCTGTACAGTTCCGAGTCCTGGGCCCTCTACCGCAACCAACTACGACTCCTCGAACGCTTTCACCAGCGCTGCCTGCGTACCATCCTGGGCATTCACTGGAGTGACTATGTCACCAACGTCGAGGTCCTTGAACAGGCAGAAACTATGAGCATCGAGGCTTTGTTGCTGCGGACACAGCTTCGCTGGGCGGGGCACGTCTCCAGGATGGAGGATCATCGCCTACCCAAGATCACTCTGTTCGGCGAGCTTGCTACTGGACACCGTGACAGAGGGGCACCAAAGAAGAGATACAAAGACGGTCTCAAGAAGTCACTTAGTGCTTGCCAAATCGACCACCGCCAGTGGTCTTCGCTTGCTGCGGACCGTGACACCTGGCGCTCCACCATCTACAAGGCAGCCGTCTCCTTTGAGGACTCTCGCAGAGCTAACCTTAAGGACAAACGGCTCAGGAGAAAAAACCGAGTTGCCGTAACTCAGAACCCTGACCAGACCTTCCCCTGCAGCCACTGCGGTCGAACCTGCCTGTCCCGGATTGGCCTCCGCAGCCACGAAAATGCCTGCAGACGACGTGGGCAAGCCCTATAGAATCTTCGTTCGCGAAGTCAAGCCAAGAAAATATTTAGTTAGTTAGTTAGTTAGTTAGTTAGTTAGTTAGTTAGCTCTCTACTTTGTTATTTAGTAAGGGAATTACTTGAACATAGCCCTCATTTGGGGAAAACTTTAATAAAAACAATGTGGACTACAAGGAGAAATAATTATAAAAAGTAAATAGTGAGCAAACTTTAATAGAAACAAAGTGGACTACAAGTAAGGAGACATCATTATAAAAAGTACAGAACAAAACTGTAGATAGTGGTAGGAATAAATCAAATGGCCATTCCGGCACGAGAGCTTCTGATTATTTCAGAGCCTGGAGACTGGCAAGTTAAGTTAACAAGTTTATATGGTTGATCCATATACTGCAAAGTATTTAATTTGAGCCGTATATCTCTAAACCTGAACGGGATGAAATTTACGTGACTATTACGTTGGTCAATTTCAGCGCCGACAGCAATAGTCGCAGCCAGTACGGAAAACAGATACAAGATTGTAGTTCTAGTCTTAGTACCAAAAACGCCTTACTCATCTCAACACAGACCACCGCCTGACTCTATCATCTGCAAGCGGCATAGATTCTCATGAGCCCCTGCGTCTGCAGGGCTCATGAGAATCTATGCCTCTTGTTGACTGAGGCTAGCAAGGTAACATCTCCAAAATGAGGAAGTCAGCGGGTTTTGACGTACGAGTGGACAGCTGAGATTGTTGATGGTACTTGGGAAAGGATGGAGCATTGTTGGGATAATACCCAATCATCGACTGTTAGCTCCCTTTCTCTCCTTTCTTTGATTTATCGCCCGCATTTCTCTGTCTTTGCGCATCTGCCCAGGCCCGGTTTGTCTTCTGGAACTACTGGCGACTTCGGATATATCAAAATTCCATTCAATGTTCTTTTCCATTTATCCGAAATGTGGATAAACGAATAAGAGTACTTAGCTCGGTATCTCCGAAAATGTGTTAGCTATCCGACTTTTTATCTGACATTGTTCACTCATTCAGCCTCATTGCCGTATTTTCCAAATTTCCGAGGCGTCATTTGTCGAATATGTACCAATTGCAGGGGAAGTGGCGCAGTGGTTAAGGCGTCTGCCTCCAATGCCAAAGGTGCGAGGTTCGATACCGGGTTCCGGCGTTGGATTTTTCTCCTCTGGTGTCACCGTCTGGGCAGTGGGTAGATGTTCACATCTGCACGGGACATAGACGACCCCGGCCCCCACGAGTCCCCTGCTGCCTTGCAGGCCTGGCCGCTTGGCTGCGGAAAGGCTAAGGGAGGAAACCCCTGACATCAAAGCCCCCGTGTCTCCGGGGAAGGCTTTTGAGCCAGAGACTAAGACAAGGACAGTCTGATATAAAACCTACGACCCGAGGACCTCGATGCCACCGTCCCAGCTTGCTAGGCCATGGCAAACGAACCAAGGGTTTAAAGGGTGGGGCCAGTACTGCGCACACTGCACTCCACCAAAAAGCTCCACCGCGCAGGCTTTAGGAAACGCCCACGGACTATGACACTGAACTTTCCAAGTCCTGTAGCGATGGGCAAGGGGCAAAACAGCAGGTGAAAGATGTCACTGGAAGCCGCAGTCTCAAACCTGCATGCAGGCGGTTCAGGATATTGGTCGCCTGATGTTGACCTGGGGATGACAACGTCACTCGGCACACCCTGAACGACCAAGCAGCCTTCTCTAGGGACAGCACTGCTTGCTCCACACGGAGAGGGGCCTAGAAAAGGTGGCCTAACCAAAGCTCATCCCCTCGTAACCCCAGTTGGCTAGCCGCGGTCAACGGGCATCTTCTCATGCGGTCAGAAAACAAGAAAAAACAATGGATCCACTCTCATGACGACCACGACCGGACTCAACGTAGCATGCTGGAACATCCGAACCATGCTCGACACAGCAGACAGCGGACGCCCAGAACGTCGCTCCGCCCTCATTGCCCATGAATTGCGGAGGTTAAACATCGACATCGCCGCGCTCAGCGAAGTACGCCTTCCGGAGGAAGGCAGCCTCCAAGAACTTGGCGCTGGCTACACCCTCTACTGGTCAGGCAGGCCTGCATCAGAAAGACGGCTCTCAGGCGTGGGCTTCATGGTGAAGACCCCCATTGCGACTAATTTGGAAAACCTACCAACGGGTCACTCCGACCGCATCATGTCCATGCGCCTCCCACTGAGACACCAGCAATACGTCACCCTTCTCAGTGTGTACTCCCCAACCCTCCTGGCAGAGCCTGCAGAAAAAGACAAGTTCTACTCTGACCTGCGCAGCCTCCTGCAGAGCACCCCTGCAGACGACAAAGTCATCATCCTTGGCGACTTCAACGCCAGAGTGGGCCAAGACTCTGAAGCTTGGAAAGGAGTCATCGGCAAGCACGGCGTTGGGAACTGCAATGACAATGGTCGCTTACTGTTGGAGCTCTGTGCAGAGCAGCAACTTGTCATCACCAACACTACTTTCCAGCAAAAGGACAGTCGAAAGACCACCTGGATGCATCCTCGCTCCAAGCACTGGCACCTTATCGACTATGTCCTAGTGCGTCAGAGGGACCGCAGTGACGTCCTCCTCACCAGAGTGATGCCCAGCGCAGAGTGCCACACTGACCACCGCCTTGTTCGCTGCAAACTCAGGCTCCGCCTCAAGCTGAAACCCAAGAAAGGGGGCCCTCCCAAGAAAAAGCTTGATGTTGCCAGCCTTCAGCGTGACGACAAGAAAGCTGCCCTTCAGGCCGATTTACAGCGCATGCTCAAAGACACAGTTGATCCAGCAGACTCCTCTCCTGAAACACTCTGGGAACAACTGAAAACTGCTATTGTAAAATCTTCTGTGGAAGTCTTGGGCTTTGTTAGAAAGAGGAACAAAGACTGGTTTGACGAAAACGACGTAGAGATCCTGGAACTTCTAGCAAAAAAAAGAGCCGCCCACCAGGCCCACCTAGCCCAGCCTTCCTGCCCTGTGAAGAAGTCTGCCTTCCGCCTCATCTGCAGCAGTCTCCAGCTCAAGCTTAGAGAGCTCCAGAACGAGTGGTGGTCCAGACTCGCACAGAGGACCCAGCTCTGCGCTGACAACGGTGACTACAGGGGCTTCTACGAAGCACTGAAAGCAGTGTATGGCCCTAGGCACCTGGTACAAAGTCCCCTGCGAAGCGCTGATGGACAGGCACTCCTCACAGATAATACCTCCATCTTGAACCGCTGGTCGGAATACTTTCAGGACCTCTTCGGCGCTGAACGCACTGTTCAAGAAACAGTCATCCTCCAAATCCCACACCTTCCACTAAAGGTTGAATTGGACAAACCGCCCACCGCCGAAGAGACCCTCACAGCCATCCACCAGCTCAAGAGTGGCAAAGCAGCAGGCATTGACGGAATCCCGCCAGAGATCTGGAAACATGGAGGCCCAGCACTGCACAACAAGCTCCACGACCTCTTTCTCTGCTGCTGGGAAAAAGGAACACTACCAAAGGATCTCCGTGATGCAGTCATCATCACCCTGTACAAGAACAAAGGAGAGAAATCTGCCTGCTCTAATTATCGTGGAATTACCCTGCTGTCCATTGCCGGGAAAATTCTCGCGAGGTTGCTCCTGAATCGGCTGGTACCTGCCATCGCTGAAGACCACCTCCCAGAGGGCCAGTGTGGCTTCAGAGCCAACAATAGTACCACCGACATGGTCTTTGTGCTGAGACAGCTTCAGGAGAAGTGCCGCGAGCAGAACAAAGGGCTGTACGTAACGTTTGTCGACCTAACAAAAGCGTTTGACACTGTGAGCAGGCAAGGTATGTGGCAGATCCTGGAGCGACTAGGTTGTCCCCCAAAGTTCCTCAACATGATCGTCCAGCTCCACGAGGACCAGCAAGGCCAGGTCAGACTAAACAGTGACCTCTCAAAACCATTCCCCATTCGCAACGGCGTGAAGCAAGGCTGCGTGCTGGCACCGACCCTCTTCACCATCTTCTTCAGCATGATGTTGAAGCAGGCCACAGTGGACCTCGACGATGACGACGCAGTGTACATCAGGTATCGTCTCGATGGCAGCCTGTTCAACCTCAGACGACTGCAGGCCCACACGAAAACCCTAGACCAACTGATTCGTGAGCTGCTCTTCGCTGATGACGCTGCCCTCGTTGCACACACAGAGAGAGCCTTGCAGCGCATTACGTCCTGCTTCGCAGATGCCGCCCAGCTCTTTGGACTTGAGGTCAGTCTGAAAAAGACAGAGGTCCTTCATCAGCCGGCACCCAAGGAAGAGCATCGCCCTTCCCACATCACCATCGGCGAGTCCGAACTGAAGTCTGTACACCAGTTTACCTACCTTGGCTGCATCATCACGTCAGACGCCAAGCTGGACAAGGAGCTGGACAACAGGCTGGCAAAAGCGAACAGTGCTTTCTGGCGACTATTCAAGCGGGTGTGGCACAATCAACAGCTGAAAAAAGGCACCAAGATCAGCGTGTACAGAGCTGTCGTCCTCACCACCCTGCTGTACGGTTCCGAGTCCTGGGCCCTCTACCGCAGCCAACTACGACTCCTCGAACGCTTTCACCAGCGCTGCCTGCGTACCATCCTCAGGATTCACTGGAGTGACTATGTCACCAACGTCGAGGTCCTTGAACAGGCGGAAACTGTGAGCATCGAGGCTTTGCTGCTGCGGACACAGCTTCGCTGGGCGGGGCACGTCTCCAGGATGGAGGATCATCGCCTACCCAAGATCACTCTGTTCGGCGAGCTCGCCACTGGACACCGAGACAGAGGGGCACCAAAGAAGAGATACAAAGACGGTCTCAAGAAGTCACTTAGTGCCTGCCAAATCGACCACCGCCAGTGGTCTTCGCTTGCTGCGGACCGTGACACCTGGCGCTCCACCATCCACAAGGCAGCCGTCTCCTTTGAGGACTCTCGCAGAGCTAACCTTAAGGACAAGCGGCTTAGAAGAAAAAACAGAGTTGTCGTAACTCAGAACCCTGACCAGACCTTCCCCTGCAGCCATTGCGGTCGAACCTGCCTGTCCCGGATTGGCCTCCGCAGCCACGAAAATGCCTGCAGACGACGTGGGCAAGCCCTATAGAATTTTCGTTCGCGAAGTCAAGCCAAGAGAGACCAATTGCAGGTGAGGGATCGTCCATGGTAATTCAAGGATAGTGTCAGATTAGCTTGGTGCCTGACGGCGCCAAGCTAATCTGGCACTACCCTTGAATTATCATGGTGGATTCATCTTGTGCTGTAGTTCGTCGGGGCTGAATGGGTTAAGGGTGAAATTGGTTGAAGTAGGACTCTGCTTTGTTGTTCGAAGCATATATCATTAAAATGTCGTTCCGCGTTGACATACATTTTTGTTGTTGTTGTTGTTGTTGTTGTTTGTCGTTGTTGCTGCTGTTGTTGGTGGTGGTGGCCCAAGGAACTTTGCCCTGTTACGACAATAACAACAACAAACAGGAAAACCCACAGTAAATCAATTCTTGCGAAAAGCAATATTTGTATTGTATTACAATCAAAATCTCGCTTTTCATACAGCAGCACTCTTCTGTGCGTGAACAAACTTGCATCAGAACAGCTTGGCAGACAGTTTAACCCCTTCAATGCCGAGAAAACTAATGAACACGAACCAACTGCAAGACATAGATCCTCGTGAGCCCCCGTGACTGCGGGGGCTCATGAGGATCTATGTTTCTTGCTGAAACTAATTTGTATCCATGTTTCTTGGACAGTTTCATTTGGCTTTTGGTCGTTGAATGAACAAAGATTTCAGAAGTAAACATGTACGTACAGAGTCAAGGAAGGGGCTAATGGCTAGGCATACAGCATGAGAAATGAAAGGGGCCGTGAAATGCACCTGCGTTCAAAAGCAACACTACAGGCCTAAAAGCCGGAGATCTGTGAAGCGTTATGTTGTATTAATTAGCCCGACTCCAGCCTGCACACGCTTTACATTGCAAATGTTGCACCATTATCTGACACGTCACCACATGTTGCAATAAACATCTACTGGATCTAGCCAGCCAGTGATTGCTTTCATTTGTCTTGTCATGCCAGTCGTCTGTGTGGTAAGTCAGTGTGAACGTTGCTACTCTTTTTGTGAACATTAATTAATTTCGCACATGTTCTGAGGTTAAATAGTTCTTTTATCCCTCTGTCTGGCGGAGCGCTTTTTGTCGCGATGATTCCTGCAGGAATCATCGCGACAAAAAGCGCTACCGACAGCCCAAGGCGTCAGCTAATTAACACATTCTGCTCCAGGACCGAATCCGCAAATTTTGAAGTTGCCCCCTGAAGACTGTATTACACTTCTGGAAACAGATCGAGCGTGATAGTTCAAGGGTTGTGCCAGAATAGCTTGGCGCCTATGGGCGCCAAGCTATTCTGGCACAACCCTTGAACTATCACGCTCGATCCATGTCTTGCCGTGGCATGTCGGAGTTGAATGAGTTAATTCATGCGAGACGTGCCGCATCTGGATACGCGGCTTAATGCTGTGTATCCGGATGCGGCACGTATCGAAGGAGATAACGAACTCAATACTGTTGAAAACTTCACGGGGCATCTCAACGCATCTAGGTTTTTCTCGCAATCCTAGGCTGTCGGTAGCGCTTCATTTGTCGCGACCATTCCTGCAGGAATCATCGCGACAAAAAGCGCTACCAAAGTTAATCTAGGTAGTTCGGTTGCCGCTGCACTGCAGGGAACGCAGCCCCATTCTCCTTTCTGACAAACACTTTTTTGCTTTAGGTGCAACAGATGCTTGGTTTTCGAAACATGACAAAAATCATACGTTGAATGTGACTTATTGTTTCCTTTGATGAATGTGAGTATCGACCAGATGACCTCCTACGAGCAAGAGGCATAGATTCCCATGAGCCAGGGCGCAGGGGGAGCACATGATGATCGATACCTCTCGCAACTGCCAAAGCTAGTTTCTTTTCTCTGTTGGACTTGGGTCAGCGGGAAAAGTTCCTCTCACTGACCTGTCCAGAGGTGCTGTACGTGTTTGAAGTAGACTACACCCAGGTCAGTCAGATTGGGTGAGAGTGAGGCCTCCCGCTGGTCGTAAATCCCCCGGGGAAATTAGGCCCCGCTTTGTTTACACCTTCACTCCGACTCCCCGGCGGGTGGTGCTTGAATCGGATAGCACCCGTCAATGAGTCCAAACGGGTCCCACGGTAAATCAAGAATAAGCCAGCGACACTATAAGTAAGGAGGCAGCGAACGCTGAAATTAGAAGATTACGACTGCCGTCTGCAAGAGGCATAGATTTTCATGAGCCCCTGTAGTCGCAGGGGCTCATGAGAATCTATGCCTCTTGCAGACGGCAGACGTAGGGGCTCATGAGAATCTGTGTCTCTTGCGCCAAGCGTAAGCAACAGAAAACAAGGGAATAAACTGAGACCGGAGGTCAAGAAAGTGTCGTCTGCAGAACTCCTACAGATGCACTGAAGAGCTCGCAAGACTCTATATATATTTGTTTTGTTTTTTAATGTGGCCTCTGAAGGACAGAGGCCATTTGCACTTTGATCTCTTTAGAAAGAGGAAAACTCGGGAGTTAAGCCTGTGACTAGCGATACTCGTCTCGTTTTTGCCCAGAGACGTCTCAATATCGAAGTAATACGCTTCTCATTAGTGATATACAGGTTCAGACGAAACAAATTACGTTTTGTATACAGCGAGTTTCCTATTTGTCTTTCGTGACGCCTGTCAGAAAAGTCCGCACTATAGTGTTAGGATTAGGGTAAGAATTAGAGTCAGGATTCGACTAACTTGACTTATTTCTCACGACTTTTCTGTAGCTCAACAGACGCGTGATTTTATTACCTTTCGCCCGCGAGTACGACACGCGTACCAGTATAGAAATACACTTATCTATTTCAGCATTTTAGTTTACAGTGTCTGAAACAGTGACGCATATCTCAGCAGGAATGGCCACATTGACGAGAGGGGTTCACAGGGTGTTGCCCGCCCCTCCCCCCCCCCCCCTTCGCCTTCCCCCCCCCACCCCCTCCCCCCGATCCCCCCGTCGGCGTTTCAGTTTCTGCCAGTCAGTGACTGAAAGCTGAAAGGCCGTTCTAATCCCCCCCCCCCCTCCACCCCACCTCCCCCTTCCCCTCCCCCCACCCCCACCTACCCCCCCCCCCCCTCCCCGTCGCTTGATTCTTTGCAATTTTCTGAAAGGTCTTAATTTCCGCCCCCTCCCCCACCCCCGCCCACACACACACACACACACACACACACACACACACACACACACACACACACATACACACACACACGCACACACACACACACACATACACACTGACACACACACACACATATACACTCCTCCTCGTTTGATTTGTTTGACCCTTGAAAGGCAAGGTCTCGTTTCTGCGATGGTTAGTTCGGCAGACACTGGTGTTAGACATATATACTCTTGGTCTGTTAGAAATACCATGCCCGGAACAGGCCAACAGCAGGCCTTACGTCAAACTGCTGTTTTAAGAGGCCCACACCAAAAACGCCATAAATCGCAGGAATAGCGACATGCTACAAGGAACCAACAAGCACACTGACACTGACACTAACAATAACCACGGGCGTGCACTCAAGTGAATCCATTGTCTTTACATATTAGAAACCAGATTTTTCTACCGTGCACACGCTTCTATTTTACGTAGAAAAGGTGGGCTGGGCTAGGTACAGGTAACATTGCTGGTCTGTGATTGTGGACCTTACGGCCGCAGGTCGTAAGGTCCAAAATCACAGACAAGCACATTGATGTTAACCCTTTTACTTTTATAGTCGGCAAACAAATCAGAATGTTTGAATTTTCTGTTGAGCAACATTTTTCAAGTTTTACAACTTCAAGAGCAAGGGATGCCCAAACACATATCTTAAGCTATCACGATTAAACTATCATGGTTTCCAGGCAACAGTTATTTACGTTCCTGGTCACAAATTCCAGGCATGTAAATAGTAAGGACACGCTCAACACCACCACCACCTATCCACTCGACCCAATGGACCGAAAGCTTAACACACATGAACTAGACCTGTCAATAGGCATTTTACTTCAAAAATGTGTTTTTTAGTCCCATTAGATGGCTCGACCTTGATAGACTGATATAAAGCCATTCTCCTTCTGTTCTCTTATGGTCAATGAGTCCACACAGCAAAACATCTTTAAGAACAAATTTAGAACTTAGATATAAAAAGAAAAGCTTTCTTCTTTCTGCAGTGTCCTGAAAAACAATGCAGCCGTAAACATTAGTTTGACGTTTCCTGTTCCTACAAGAAAAACAAAATAAAACAAAACACACACACACACATACACACACACACACACACACACACACACACACACACACACACACACACACACACACAGGGGCGCGCGCGCACGCACGCACGCACGCACGCACGCACACACACACACACACACACACACACACACACACACACACACACACACACACACACACACGAAACGAAACTAAATCCCTAACTGATCGTCCGCCACAGAGCAAGCTCTCAATAACGACATATAAATTCCGTTTTCCAATTTTGGTGCTATCCAGAGCTGAATCTCGCTGTAAGATACGAGAATCTTGCTGTGATTAAACGCGATTTCGTGTGACCTCTCCTGTTAAATTACATTCTCAGTCTTTTTTTACGATTGTATCTTTGGGAAACGGAGAGACAAGGACCAGAACTAGATTCTAATTTCACCAAAAACTTACAACAAGAAAGAAAGAAATTATCTCGTTTTACTTCAGGAACCAAATAGCTCGAACACTCGATAGCTGTGTACTGAGCATTGCATGCATTATCGCAGGAGATGAATCTACCATGATAGCTCAAGGGTGGTGACTGATTAGCTTGGCGCCTGGGCGCCAAGCTAATCAGTCACCACCCTTGCGCTATAATGGTTGAACCATCACCTGCAGTTGGCTGTAGACGTGAACAAAGTATTGATCGAACCAAAAGACACTTTCCGAGTTTTTGTTCTGTGCAGTGTGATTCGCTAAATTGCCGGCATTGTGATAGATGGCGAAAGTAATCTCTCTCTCTCTCTCTCTCTCTCTCTCTCTCTCTCTCTCTCTCTCTCTCTCTCTCTCTCTCTCTCTCTCTCTCTCTCTCTCTCTCTCTCTCTCTCTCTCTCTCTCTCTCTCTCTCTCTCTCTCTCTCTCTCTCTCTCTACGCGACTTAACTTGGACATAAGCGATGAAGCCGTTCACATACCTAACTTTAGCATCACTCGACGTGACCCTCGTGTACTTGGTCCAACTGGGCTTGCCGTTTACATCCATAACTCAATCCAACCGGCATTTAGTAAAAAGGGGTGAGGACTTAGAAACTCCGGAAGTTGAGTGCATTTGGTTGGAATTTAGGGCCCCAAAAGCTAAACCCGTCTTCGTCGGCTTTTGTTATCGTAACCCAGCAGCCAGGTTTGAATGGTACGATGATTTTTTGCATGCAGTAGAAAATGTTGGCTTACCTAACTGTGACGCATTGCTACTAGGCGACTTTAACATAGATATGTTGAAGCCCCATACCGCATGGGATTGCATCACCACACAAACAGGCTTAGAACAGTTAGTTTCGGCCCCTACTAGGATCACAAAAACAACCGCAACACTCATTGATCACATTTACACCAACCGTCCCCTTAGTGTATTCAATGTTAGTGTTCCTGACCTCAGCATCAGTGATCAGTTTCCTACTTCATGGTCAACAAAACTGCCAGTGCATCGTAAGAACGGGCACACAACTATAACGTATCGCTCATTTAAACAGTTTAATCAGTCTGCTTTTCTAGCAGACCTTGATCAAACACCATTTAATGTCGTTAATAACGAAACTGACCCTGAAAAGGCTCTGGCTGTTTGGTATGGACTCTTTACAAGAGTACTTAACAAACACGCCCCTTTGCGGCAAAAGCGGGTAAAAAAACCACACGTTACCGCCTTGGCTAAACCAAGAAATAATCGAAGCTATGAGATTGAGAAATGACTTAAGGAGACACAAGCTATTTAGCGAATACAAAAAACAACGTAGCCGTGTCAAGTCTATGGTACGCAGGGCTCAAAAGTCTCTCTTTGAACGAATGATTAAAGAAGACAGAGATACTCTGGCGCGCGGTTAATCTCGTCACCCGAGGTAACAGCAAGAAATCGTCAGCCATTCCTTCTAGTATTACTGCAGACACTTTTAATAAACATTTTCTGTCTGTTGCCGAGTCAATCATACCCTCAAGCGGTAACGCGTCTTACACATGCCCGGAGGCCCTACTTAACTTCTGTAAGCAGAAGACTAAGGACAAACCCCCATTCTCTATACCGCCTCTAGCTGTGTATGAAGTAGGAAAACTGATCGGGTCACTGAAAAACAAAAAGTCATCGAGACCTGACGAGATCAGCCCTAAAATACTGAAATTGTCCCTTCCCTATACAGTAGAATCGTTAACGTATATTTATAACTTATGTATCCAACAAAATATGTTTCCATCAGAACTGAAGCAAGCCAAGGTTATCCCTTTGCCTAAATGAAAAGATCTGTCTGATGTTAATAACTATAGACCCATTTCAATATTATCCAGCCTTTCCAAACCTCTTGAAAGACACGTGCACAAACACCTTTATCAATATTTGGAGAGTCGCAGTCTTTTGCACGTATTTCAGTCCGGCTTTCGCCCCAAGCATTCTTGCCACACGGCACTGACAAGACTTATTGATGCGTGGCTAGCATCCATGAATAACTCCCAAATAACTGGGTCGATCTTTATTGATTTTAAGAAAGCTTTTGACCTTGTAAATCATAACATTCTTTTGTCAAAACTTCAAGCATATCTCTGCAATGCAGGTGCTGTCTCATTGTTTACTCCATATTTAAGCGGAAGGAAGCAAAGAGTACCGTTAAATGGATCCTACTCCTCGTATGGTCTCGTCAAAAGCGGAGTGCCTCAGGGCTCTGTCCTCGGGCCATTGCTGTTCTGCATATTTATCAATGACCTTCCACTGCATATTAGTTGCCGGGATATTTCTTGTGACATGTTTGCTGACGACTGCACACAACATACTCCTCACAAAGATGTAGCTGCAATTAGCACGCGTCTGCAGGAAAGCCTGCATGAGGTCACCGACTGGTGTCATTCCAACTCCATGTCCCTGAATCCGTCAAAAACAGAATGTATGGTTATAACCACACGTCAAAAGCACCAGCTATGCCCGCTCTCTCTTAGTCTGTGTATAAATGACAGCCCAATTGAGCAAGTATCACACCACCGCCTCTTGGGGGTCACTATAGATGATCAGCTTAAATGGCAACTGCATATTAATAATGTGTGCAAAAGGGTTTCCAGCGGCCTGTATATGTTGTCAAAATTGAAAACAATTACTGACACAAATGCGCGTCTTCTTTTCTACAATGCTCATGTCAAATCGCACATAGACTATGCATCAATAGTGTGGGATGGTTCTAGTGATGTACATTTGAAGAGGCTGAACTCCCTACATAGGAGAGCTGCTAAGCTTATATTTCCCGATCCCGAACTCTCAACTGACGAAAAGCTTAAAACTTTAAAAATGCTCCCTCTATCCCATCACTTTCAGTTCAATAAAGGTGTATTGATGTACAAGCTGTACAAGCAATCATGTCCACTGTACTTGAGTTCTTTATTCTCAGAACGGATATCTGTAGCTTCTAGATATGGACACCATTTCAAAGTACCCCTGCCGCGTATTGATTTATTCAAAACCAGTTTGTCATTCTCGGGAAGTTCATTCTGGAATTCTATTCCTGCAGAAATCAGAAACGCAAAGACGCTCACCTCATTTAGGGTCAGCCTCTTCAAACACCTAGAATCTCTGACGTAATCTAATCATTACAGTACAGGGATAACTTGCGCGTGTGTTCAGGTGTGTGAATGTTTGTGTGTGTGAGAATGTCTCTCTGTGTGTGTGTGTGTGTGTGTGTGTGTGTGTGTGTGTGTGTGTGTGTGTGTGTGTGTGTGTGTGTGTGTGTGTGTGTGTGTGTGTGTGTGTGTGTGTGTGCGAGAGTGAGAGAGACACAGAGAAAGAGAGAGAGAGAGCGTCTGTTTGGTTTGGTTTTTTTTATATAATATACAGTGGACCATAATATCTGAGTGTCAAGAGTACATTGAATACTGCATGTACTATGTATAATGGCACTGTCAGGGGAGAGAAATGTGCATGATCGACCAGTGATCATAGATCTACCGTGGCCAAAGCACAAAAAAAAGAGATAGGAAAGAGAGGGGGCGCTAAAAAAGTGACTGAAAGCAATGCATATGGAAGCCCCCCCCCCCCCCCGAAGGGGGGCGTATCACATATCCCACTGTTCCAGCCCACTCAGTGCATGGAAATTTAAATCTAGGTCCCCCCGAGGGGGGTCCAGATATTTAGCCGGTGTGGACAGCTGTTTCGGTCTTGGCGACCTCTTCAGCACACCATCGGCGATACTGGAGGAGGCAGGAATTTCTGCCTACCTGCAAAGACAACCACATTTTACTGTGGTGTCTGCAAGGGCATACATTCCATGCCACCACCTAGAGCCAAATTTCCATGCACCCTAAAAGAGAACCTACCAAAAGGGGGGAAGGGGTTGCAGTCGATATTGTAGTAGTAAATGAAAAGAAAAGGGGAGACTGCCAGTGCTAATATTTTAGGAAGGTTACAAAGTAAAGTAGATTATAGCACTGTCAGGGGAGAGAAATGTGCATGATCGACCAGTGATCATAGATCTACCGTGGCCAAAGCACACAAAAAAAAAAGAGATAGGAAAGAGAGGGGGCGCTAAAAAAGTGACTGAAAGCAATGCATATGGAAGCCCCCCCCCCCCCCCCCGAAGGGGGGCGTATCACATATCCCACTGTTCCAGCCACTCAGTGCATGGAAATTTAAATCTAGGTCCCCCCGAAGGGGGTCCAGATATTTAGCCGGTGTGGACAGCTGTTTCGGTCTTGGCGACCTCTTCAGCACACCATCGGCGATACTGGAGGAGGCAGGAATTTCTGCCTACCTGCAAAGACAACCACATTTTACTGTGGTGTCTGCAAGGGCATACATTCCATGCCACCACCTAGAGCCAAATTTCCATGCACCCTAAAAGAGAACCTACCAAAAGGGGGGAAGGGGTTGCAGTCGATATTGTAGTAGTAAATGAAAAGAAAAGGGGAGACTGCCAGTGCTAATATTTTAGGAAGGTTACAAAGTAAAGTAGATTATAGCACTGTCAGGGGAGAGAAATGTGCATGATCGACCAGTGATCATAGATCTACCGTGGCCAAAGCACACAAAAAAAAAGAGATAGGAAAGAGAGGGGGCGCTAAAAAAGTGACTGAAAGCAATGCATATGGAAGCCCCCCCCCCCCCCCCCCCCGAAGGGGGGCGTATCACATATCCCACTGTTCCAGCCACTCAGTGCATGGAAATTTAAATCTAGGTCCCCCCGAAGGGGGTCCAGATATTTAGCCGGTGTGGACAGCTGTTTCGGTCTTGGCGACCTCTTCAGCACACCATCGGCGATACTGGAGGAGGCAGGAATTTCTGCCTACCTGCAAAGACAACCACATTTTACTGTGGTGTCTGCAAGGGCATACATTCCATGCCACCACCTAGAGCCAAATTTCCATGCACCCTAAAAGAGAACCTACCAAAAGGGGGGAAGGGGTTGCAGTCGATATTGTAGTAGTAAATGAAAAGAAAAGGGGAGACTGCCAGTGCTAATATTTTAGGAAGGTTACAAAGTAAAGTAGATTATAGCACTGTCAGGGGAGAGAAATGTGCATGATCGACCAGTGATCATAGATCTACCGTGGCCAAAGCACACACAAAAGAAAAGAGATAGGAAAGAGAGGGGGCGCTAAAAAAAAGTGACTGAAAGCAATGCATATGGAAGCCCCCCCCCCCCCCCGAAGGGGGGCGTATCACATATCCCACTGTTCCAGCCACTCAGTGCATGGAAATTTAAATCTAGGTCCCCCCGAGGGGGGTCCAGATATTTAGCCGGTGTGGACAGCTGTTTCGGTCTTGGCGACCTCTTCAGCACACCATCGGCGATACTGGAGGAGGCAGGAATTTCTGCCTACCTGCAAAGACAACCACATTTTACTGTGGTGTCTGCAAGGGCATACATTCCATGCCACCACCTAGAGCCAAATTTCCATGCACCCTAAAAGAGAACCTACCAAAAGGGGGGAAGGGGTTGCAGTCGATATTGTAGTAGTAAATGAAAAGAAAAGGGGAGACTGCCAGTGCTAATATTTTAGGAAGGTTACAAAGTAAAGTAGATTATAGCACTGTCAGGGGAGAGAAATGTGCATGATCGACCAGTGATCATAGATCTACCGTGGCCAAAGCACACACAAAAAAAAAGAGATAGGAAAGAGAGGGGGCGCTAAAAAAAAGTGACTGAAAGCAATGCATATGGAAGCCCCCCCCCCCCCCCCCCCGAAGGGGGGCGTATCACATATCCCACTGGAACTTGCAGGTAGGCAGAAATTCCTGCCTCCTCCAGTATCGCCGATGGTGTGCTGAAGAGGTCGCCAAGACCGAAACAGCTGTCCACACCGGCTAAATATCTGGACCCCCCTCGGGGGGACCTAGATTTAAATTTCCATGCACTGAGTGGCTGGAACAGTGGGATATGTGATACGCCCCCCTTCGGGGGGGGGGGGGGGGGCTTCCATATGCATTGCTTTCAGTCACTTTTTTAGCGCCCCCTCTCTTTCCTATCTCTTTTTTTTTTTTTTTTGTGCTTTGGCCACGGTAGATCTATGATCACTGGTCGATCATGCACATTTCTCTCCCCTGACAGTGCTATAATCTACTTTACTTTGTAACCTTCCTAAAATATTAGCACTGGCAGTCTCCCCTTTTCTTTTCATTTACTACTACAATATCGACTGCAACCCCTTCCCCCCTTTTGGTAGGTTCTCTTTTAGGGTGCATGGAAATTTGGCTCTAGGTGGTGGCATGGAATGTATGCCCTTGCAGACACCACAGTAAAATGTGGTTGTCTTTGCAGGTAGGCAGAAATTCCTGCCTCCTCCAGTATCGCCGATGGTGTGCTGAAGAGGTCGCCAAGACCGAACAGCTGTCCACACCGGCTAAATATCTGGACCCCCCTCGGGGGGACCTAGATTTAAATTTCCATGCACTGAGTGGCTGGAACAGTGGGATATGTGATACGCCCCTCTTCGGGGGGGGCTTCCATATGCATTGCTTTAAGTCACTTTTTTAGCGCCCCCTCTCTTTCCTATCTCTTTTTTTTTTTTTTTTTTTTTTTTTTTTGTGCTTTGGCCACGGTAGATCTATGATCACTGGTCGATCATGCACATTTCTCTCCCCTGACAGTGCTATAATCTACTTTACTTTGTAACCTTCCTAAAATATTAGCACTGGCAGTCTCCCCTTTTCTTTTCATTTACTATGTATAATGTTTTTGCCTTCATATGTGTGTACGCGATATTTTTGGGCGCGCGCTCACGTGTGTGCGTGCGTGTGTGTGTGTGTGTGTGCATGCTGTGTGTGTGAGACACACAGAGAGAGAGAGAGCACATATATACATATTTGCCTTTGCTGTATGAATTCTAATGTACTTAATGATTTTCTGTGTACTGCTTTACTTTGCATTTTTACTCATTTTATATTTTTGTGCGTACGCGTTATGAGCGTACGTATGTCTGGAGTGCGTGTCCGAGAGCGTGTGTGTATATGTGTACGTGTGTGTCTCGGTGCGTGCGTGTGCAAGTTTGTGTTTGTGTGTGTGTGTGAGCGTGCGTGTGCGTGCGTATGTGCGGGCGTGCGTGCGTGAGCGAGTGCATACATGCGTCAGTGTGTGGTACGTGTATGTTTACATGTCTATATCATTTATGTAGTAGATGTAGCAACGGCAAGTTTGAAAACTGGTCCTGTTACCAATAACTTCTACCGTTGGAAAATAAAGGTTCATTGTTCATTGTTCATTGTACTCTCTCTCTCTCTCTCTCTCTCTCTCTCTCTCTCTCTCTCTCTCTCTCTCTCTCTCTCTCTCTCTCTCTCTCTCTCTCTCTCTCTCTCTCTCTCTCTTTTATTGTGACTCCTGTGAACGCATCTGGACTCTCATTTCAACATAAACCTCTAGGTTATGGAAACTGCAAAAACAAAGGATTGTAGATCCTTCTCGTGTATCCAACAATGTCCACGATAACTTTCGATCTGGGTTCGTTTTTCTTCAGAAGAGACATCGAGTGACATTATGGTACATGTCTATATTCAAAGTGCATGTCGGAAACAATGCAATCTCTCCGGCGTAGTCTGTGATGCAGCAGGGTCCATTTGTAAAAATGTCGCGCGGCCTTGACACACGAGACACATGACGAGAGCTCGATCGACTACAATATTGCTAGTTCCCCCACAGATACAGTAGCTCCGTAGCTACACAGTATAGAGGCTAGGCTCCTAGCGTAGCCTATTACTCTTTGGTAGCAACAGTATCTATGCTTTCCCTTCGATCCTCAAAAAGTATAGATTCTCGTGAGTCCCTTTAACCACAGTTTTATATTAACTCATTCAGCCCGACGGCCGTATTTCCCCAAATATTGGAGGAGTCATCTAATGACAATGCACCATTTGCAGGAGATGGACCGACCATGATAATTCAACGGCAGTGCCAGATTAGTTGGCGCCGACAGACGCCATGCTAATCAGGCACTAGCCTTGAATTATCATGGTCGACCCATCTCCTGCTATAGTGCGTCAGGGCTGGATGGGTTAAAATTCCGAACTGTTTTTATCTGCTGACCCAGAAGAACACAACGAAGAAAGAACCCATCGCGTTGTTTTTATCATTCTATTGACCGACTTCATCTCTAAAGATTAGTTTTTCATTTCTCCGCGACAATTCAGATGTCGATCAGTATAAGATTCTGGAGTCCTCGGGCAGACATCGCCCGCCGTTAGCCCGCGCATTAGCCAACGACGGCTGATGCCGGCCTGAGGATCCTTTGCTTAGTCCCTAGAGCCAAATTGCATGAGCGAGCTTAGTCCTGCACCAGCCACTAAGCAATGTGCGCCGCTATAGCGGGACTAATCTCGCTCATGCAACATGCCCCTGGACCCCTAACGGCTTGGCGCAGCTACCTCCACGTTTTCGTGCAAATGCCTCTGTTGGCAAATGAACTGACATGGTGTTCGAGATATGTGGCGTGATGCATTGAGTTATATTATAAATATGAGAAATGCGCCATATAAATACTATGTATTATTATTATTATTATATCATACGACATGCTTCAAACGCTGACTTCATTTGTCGCGTATCCGAACCGCGTGGCACGCTTCGAATCATTTAGGAATGATTACACTTAAGACTGAATTACATCGGACTATCTCGGCTGCTACTCCATAATTGCATACGACCTGAAACAAGTACGAGTTTAACTGGCTCAGGTCCACAGCAGAATCATGTTCACTTTGACAATGAGCCGGCAGACAGAAAAAGTCTCCTTCTTTGTAATTTGAGTGCGGGTCTGCTATTTTGAATCTTACGCGTCCTTGAGTCATAACCAAACAAACAAGCACAGAACCGCACATATTTGAATGGTTTCATTCTTGTTTTTTTGGGGTTTTTTTGTTGTTGTTGTTGTTTTTTGTTTGTTTGTTTGTTTTTTTTTGTTTTGTTTTTTTTTAATTTCTTTCATTCCTGGTTTCTTGTATGCGTGCGTGCGTGAGTGAGGGTATGCGTGCGTGCGTGTGTGTGTGCGTGCGTGCGTGCATGCTTGCGTGCGTGCGTGCTTGTGTGCGTGTGTGTGGACGAATGTAGTGTGTCTGTGATTATGTCTGTTTATGCGAACAGTGTTGTCAAACGTCTGCAAGTGTTACGTTATAGATATATATATATATATATATATATATATATATATATGAATGTACATCAATAGACATTATGAGTGTATCTTCATGTTTGTAGATATTCTTTGTTAGCAACGGCAGGTTTGTAAAATGGCTAAGTCAGTAACGATGTTAATGCCTCAACCGTTGTAAAATAAATTTTCATTGATTAATTCATTGCTTCATATGTGTCGTGTGTCTTTTCATATTTATGATCACTTAACTGATACAGGAACTAGCAGAGGTTATGCAACTGTTTCTGCTTTACAGAGGCAGTTCATTCGAACCAGTGGGGGAGAATGAGACCGGGAGACCAATGCGCCGTGCGCATAAGGCCATCGGGTCGACGTCGGCCGCTGTTGGCCCGCGCACGAATGAGCGCGGGCCAACAGCGGCCAACGTCGGCCCGATGACCTTTTGCGCCTTGGGTACTCAGTCGTGAGGACAGAGTAGCTCTCTGCACGACACACCACAGACAGAACAGCTCTCATTCCGGGGCCTTTGCGATGGATGGAAGCTTTTCCCTTCATCCCCCCCCCCGCATCCCTTTGACTCTAAAACCAGCAATCCATCGACTACGCACTGCAATCTAGCGTCTAAAAACAGCAAAATAGAATCGACAAACTGCAATCTAGCGTCTAAAAGCTGTAATCTTTCGTCGGAAAACTGCAATTTCGCGCCGCAGCTGCCTCCATATGTTGTCACTCATGTTTTTTTCAGCTGGGAAAGCAAAAATCTCTGATCCCTCACAAATTTCGGCTTCGTATGATTCGAGTTAATAAAGACACGTGAGATACGCAACTGATGCAGCGCAACTGATGTGCAAGGTGGTTCGATCAGGGTTTTTTTTAAGGAACATCACGAAGTTCAAACAAGCATGAATTCGCATCATGCTCTGCACACAGTCGACACCTCTACATCATTTATATTATCAGCTATCTTATCGATTGTCATCTACATCTGCGAATCGTGTTCGAAGTTTTGTTGAGGGTGTTCGAAGTACTTTCTGTTCAAGGGTAAGAAACGGCGTTCAAAATATTTTTTTTAAAAATATACAATAAAAAAAACACGTTAGCAGAGTGAAATCTGTTATCCATATGGCTACCTGCCCGAAGTGTCACAGATAAGAACCTGTTCGCCAACCAGCAAAAAGGTCATGGGGCCGACGTCAGTCTTCGTTGACCCGCGCACAATTGTGCGCGGGGCAACGAAGGCCGACACCGGCCCGATGATATTTTGCTCGCATGAAGTGAAACAGACAAAAACTACAACGACAAAATAACAGGTCTCAAACATTTAAAATCGCTGCCTGGCACTAAAAGCCAGGACCAACAAAAAAAAATTTCTTCTAGCTGCCGACAATGAGGCATATATTCAACAGTTGACACGATAGTTCTGTTTACACTGATAACAAAATAGAAGCTCGTTCACACAACTGACAGCAGCAGTATTCAGTTTCTTGGCCCAGAAGATACACGAATTTGCTGTACTAAATTCGCGAAAACGCTGAAAGACATTAATATTTAACATGCGGAATTTTGTGGGTAGTATGTATGGCAATCTCATAGAACTCAGAAACATTTAACAAGGACCACATACGACAATGAACAAAGAACAAACTAGCCTACACGTGTTCTGTTGTTGTTGTTTTGGTTTAGTTTTTGTTATTTTTGTTTTGTTTTGTGGGTTGTTTGTTTTTGTTCTTCTTGTTGTTGTTATGTTGTTTTTTTGTTTTTGGTTGTTTGTTTGTTTTGTTTGTTTGTTTGTTTGTGGGTTGTTGTTTTTGTTGTTGTTGTTGTTGTTGTTGTTGTTGTTGCCGGTTTTGTGGGTTTTTTGTTTGTTTGTTTGTTTGTTTGTTTGTTTGTTTGTTTGTTTGTTTGTTTGTTTGTTTGTTTGTTTGTTTGTTTTTGGATTTTTTTGTTTTGTTTTGTTTTGGTTTTTTGTTGTTGTTGTTTTTTTTTTGGGGGTGGGGGTGGAGGGGTTGTGTTTTGTTTTGGTTTTTTTGGTTGGGTTTTTTGCTTATTTGTTTGTTTGCTTGTTTTGTTTGTTTGTTTGTTGTTGCTTTTTTGGCTTGAGTGTTTGGGCTTTGTTTAAATTTACTTATTTTTTATTCATAATTAAAGAGTTGTGAATACAAGTACATGAATGTTTCTAAATGGAGCACTTGTTAAATTAACTCGGCTGTAAACACAATGGATGAATCAAGTTGTTTCTTTAAAAGAAATTAAAATATATATATATATATATATATATATATATATATATATATATATATATATATATATATATATATATATATATATATATATATATATATATATATATATATATATATATATATATATATATATATATTATAAAAAAAAACAAGTGGAAACTGTTCAAAACAAAGTATTGTGAAATTCTTTTACGCAATCGTTTGACCTTTTTTCTCGATTTTTCTAAAATCGAAGCGTTGTCACGAGCTACATCTGTGAGCAATTTGAGCCTGAAATTACACTTTTTCTGCAGCTCCGCATGCAACCGGGCAATCGGGCCGACGTCAGCTGCTCTCGGCCTGCGCACAGACACGCGCAGGCCGACTACAGCCGACGCAGGCCCGATGGCCTTTCGCGCCCTGGTGAAGCAATCAATAATGTAACAACCAACAAATTGCTTCCCACAGAGATTTCCATTCTCCCGCTACCCCTCCCCTCGCGCCATTTCCCACACCCTAGGGGATGGAGTGGCCAGGGGCAGAGAAGACGGTTCAGTAAAGTTGCATTGAACAGAAAATGCTTGTACTGTGCTCGATGATAAAACGAATAGCAAGAGACATAGATCCTCATGCATCCTGACGGTCTGAGACGGTTTAAAGAACTCGGATGAAAGGCAGTCCAGCTAGAGGCATAGATCCTCATGGGACCGCGCTGACGCGGAATCTCATGAGGATCTATGTCTCTTGGAGATGGGTATGAGACTCATGGGATCCATGCTACTTGCAGATGTTTATATTTTCTGTAACAGCGTCCAATCAGTAAAACGCATTACAGTTTATTTGTCTTTCTTGAAATTATAAAATATTTCTTGATCTACAAAAGTGAGTCCCGTTAAATGTGAAAGTCCACATTAAGAGCCAAATGTTTAGTTCGTATTCAAAAGGCATCATGATCAAATCGTTTTATTTCACAAGCAGACATACAAAAAAAATGTTTCTGGGATCCGTATCAAAAGTTCGCATCTGACACATTAAAGAATATTACAGTACAAAATGCGTTTGGTGGCACTATGAAAAACAAAAGACAAGGACATCAGCTGGTAAAGAGTTGATCGTATGCATCCCCCCAACCCCAACCCCAAATTAGAGTGGTTCTGAGTAACTGATTGTGATTTTTATACAGTGGTACGTAAGCTTACACTGGTTGTCCCCCTCGACTGATGTGACCTTCCGTGGTGCAATGATCATCCCACGCCTGTGACCAGCCCATGTCAGCCTAATTAACCGTACATTGCTTGCGACACTTAAGTCACGTAAGAGCCCGCGACAGGGTTCTCGTGACAGTAAAAACCCTAGCGGCAGTGTTAGCGTGACATACAACTGAGATGGCTGAATTATGAGACTCGCTTTTATAAGGAAAACCGTCCCAACATCTGCAAGAGGTATAGATCCTCATGAGCCCCCGCATTTGCGGGTGCTCATGAGGATCTATACCTCTTGTTGTTCTTATTTTACTCCAGTTTTTCTCCATTTGGAGCTTGTAAGAGTTCATTTCTCGATGCATTACTGACGAGTATCGTTTTTTCAGTGACCGCGGTTCTTTATGATGAAACGCCCTGCACCCTGCAACTGCGTGGATCACGTTCTTATGAGTTTGCGGCGCATAAGTAAAGGGCTCGTGATGATCTATGCCACTTGCATCCATTTATCTCATTGTTTCATAAGCGGTATGGCTCACTTCCTCTACACCCTTCAGCAATGTTTCAGGCATTATCTAGGGTCTGTCACTCCTAAACCGGGCCTTCACTACCAAGACTGAAAAATTAAAAAATTAAAATAAAAAAGGTCCCGGCCACCGCAAGACTGACATAGCTCCCCCACATGGCTCGTGAGGATCTATGACTCTTGCTGACACTTCTGGGTATCTATGTTTCTTGAACGGCGAGGGTTTTTTTTTTGCGCTTCAGTAGAAGTTTCAGACGCGCATTATGCGACCACTGACAGAGAATGGGTTAAATTAAGCAAAAGACTACACCAATCTCCAAGAGACATAGATCTTCATGAGACCCCGCATCCGCGGGGTCTCATGAGGATTTGTGCCTTTTGGTTGGCCGTTTTCATACGAAAATATTTAACCGTGGGCAGTCATAATGATTTAATTGTGATAGTTTTTATCGTTTCCGCATTTCACCACGATTAGGTGAAACATTACAGAGGCAAAGTCATCGGAGCGTTAAATCAGCGTGCAGTGTGAAATTAATTATCTCTGCCTCTAAATTAATTATGTCTGGTCCCCCTGTAGAGCAAAGATGATGGCTGGGTCAGTCGAGCGTTTAAATTAGACCTATTACTTGTGGCGGAAACTGTGGCTGTAAAACGGCAAGTGACTTTTTGTGCATTTTATATCATTTCCCTTATTGTCTGGTTAGCTTTGTTTTGGTCCGTGTCTAATTGCGTATTATCATCAGATACAAGTTCTTAATCTAAAAAGTTGTTCCAGAGGATTTACGCTACCGACAGTTAGTAAAGGGTTTAATTCATTTTCATTAAGTTTATAGCTTATACGGCCCATACTCCTCAATTTTAATTGCAAATCAGTAGTTCAGCACAGCTCTTGTTACTAACACTCACAAGAAAATGCGCATTATTATTTAAATGAGTGCCCCCACTGCAAAATTCATTCATTTGGATATGGTCAAAATCGGTATATGCTCAGACCGCCACTGACCACCAACCATACTAAACCAGTGTCGGGAAAGCCGCTGCTGATCAGTTGGAGCCATGTGAGGTACCACAGCGCCATCGTGAAGACTACTTTCGCCGCTATGCATGAAGAGTCGAGATTTAGTGCCGGCTCCGCGACACATTTCAGTCACACAGCCTTCCCTGTGCAATTGGCATAGATTCTCATGGGCCCCTGCTTTCGCAGGGGCGCATGAGAATCTATGCCAGTCTTGCAGAAGTAACGATCGTCTCGGTTTCACAACGTGTAAGTTGAGGTTTATGCGTGTGGCTGAGTATCTTATGAGAAGGCTGATATGAATCTCGTACATTCTTCTCAAAGCCACTACCTCGCGAAAGCGACAATATCGCGGGCCATTCAGCAGATAATAAACTTCGCCGCTAACATAGGTTTTAATACACTCTTTTTCAGATTAGCTCGCGAGAGTATAATGATGGCAGATAGGCGTTGACGCTTTTTGAGGGTGTGAATGGGTCCGATCTCTTGCTGGCCGCAGCGACTGACGGAGGAGCGTCAGTCGATTCCCGTGAGCCTCTTGCACTGAACAAAAGGCGGCAAAGATTTGAAAAATCATAGTGCTGCAACAAAAGGCTAATGTTTTCAGTCATAAACCCCTGCAGGCTTCAGGGGCGCATGATGATCTGTGTCTTTTGCAGATGAGCTGAGCTGGTTGAGGGATTGTATTGTACAGTGAACAGCCGACAGAACATTTTTGCTACAAAGCCAGTATTAAAGTTTGGCGGGACGGCACAGAAGCAAGTGCCGCGCATTCTATGTCGCGTTCATTCTGAGGCTGGCTTTTGATCGTAGCCGCCAAACGTCAGACTCAAAGAAGACAACACATCAGAAAAATCAACCCATCTGCAAGAGGCAGAGATTCTCATGAGCTTCTGCTGATGCAGGACTGATGAGAATTTGTGCCTATGGAGGATGGATTGGATTATGAGAATCTATGCCTTTTGCCCCGTGACCGGCAGACTGATCCCTCTTTCATCCTCAGATCATGATGAAATAATTTGAAATCATTTTAGAGAGGAGACTGAAATTTAAAATAAACATAATAATAATACCCCCCAAAACAAAACTTTTATTTGTGTGACTGAAATTTGGGAGGAAAAGAAATGTATTTGTGATAGTCATTTTAGACCTAACCTCACAGGAGTCAGCCGCATCAGTGAGCTTAACTCCTGCGCAAGGCACTTAAGAAAGGTGCTACGCCTTGCACAGGACTCAAGCTCACTCATGCAAATTAGCCAGAACTGAACCTTTGAGTCCAGGCACAGACCAGTATGCATCTTTGGTGGGGGGGGGGGGGGGTGGAGAGAGAGAGAGAGAGAGAGAGAGAGAGAGAGAGGCCGGGAAGAGGGGGTCATCACCCGATCGTGTAATTTCTTTTCCCAACCGAGTTCCGTAATGCAAGCTCTACGCATAGCTCTGCCGACAGGCAGAACTATGCGTGGAGCTTGCGTTTTTACAAAACTCAGTTGGGAAAAGAAATTTCGCGGCTCGGACGGACTAAGGCCTCTATTTCTGTGAACATTTGGGGAAAACTTTTAGGCTGAATAGTTAAGTCAGTTATCGCGTTCCAATGTCCTCGGGCCCTGACAGGTTTAGCCTAAAAGGAAGCAAATGAGGATCTATGTTGAGGTCACCTTGTTCAAGTTCAACATAACATAATACCTCTGCTCTCAAAAGGCCCACACGTGCTCCGCTGACCCGACGTCAGTCTTAGAAGTCTTCCCAGGGGTTCGCCGGTTTCAATATACCCCAGTAGCAAAACGTCTTCCGGCCCACTGCGGCCGTCGTGGGCCCGAGGGCCATTGCTTACTGAGTAGACCAACGTTTGTCTGGGTGAGGAATTGCTGTTTGCGAGTGCGGGGTGGTTTTCACTGACGGAATGCGGAGGAATGTCCTGCAGAGTGCAGTGAAAGAGGAGACAGGTAAAAGTGGTGCAGACCACACAAATGCACAAACAATGGCACGCACAAGCGCAGACGCACGCACGTGCGAAAGTACACACGCACGCACACACGCACGCACACACACACGTACGCACACACACGCACGCACGCACACACACACACGCACGTACGCACGCACGCACGCACGCACGCACACACACACACACACACACACACACACACAAGGGAATGTATGGCCACACGATCAGTGAATAAATCAGTTAATAAATGCTGAAATCAAATCAAATCAAATCTCAAAAATCAGTTCTCTTATTCCAATCATTGAATCTCATCGATCAATCAATCAATCATCAATCAATCAGTCAATCAATCAATATGCTTCAGTTTCACAATAATTCTGTCATGTGGAGGCACACAACAGTAAGTACTTTCTTTTTTTTTTAAGCGATGTTTTCATTGTGTTGCGGTCTTTTGCCTTCCAATAACCAACTAGTAGAATTCACAGGGCATCTATAGAATTCCTCATCAAGCAACAGTAGAATGTCTGCGTGTGAGTGACCCAAATCCTTTTGTCTTTTTCCTTTTTAATATACCAACCGGACCGTATCTATTATACTGGTTTTGTCCTGATAGTCATGACAAAGTTGTCTCAGTGACAGAAGCCACGGAATTTGTTGTCTCCCATTTGGCCACTTTTCTACAAGAGGCATAGATCCTCACCCAGCATCGATTTCTTTGTCTTGCGTCTATTCGCTGACCACGGATGCATCAAGGCTATGACATGGCGTGTTTGGTATTTTAGTCTGTTTTTGCTACTTATTTCTTGTACTCCCGATTTTATTTAATCTTGAACACATCAAGCGGCGATGGATCGAACATGATAGTTCAAAGCCGGTAGCATCAGATTTGCTTGGCGCCATCTAGGCGCCAAGCAAATTTAATGCTACATTTGAACTATCATCCATCTCCGTTTTAGGTGGTCAGGATTGAATACGCTGTAGCTCTAGACTGATCCTACCTTTAAATTATCAATTTTAATAGTCCAATCATCTCCTGCAACCGGTGTGCATTCGTCAGAGCCTGGAACGCCTGCCAGATTTTGGGAACTCGGTTGCAGGCTTGACAGAGATACACCTACAGGAGGTACATGTTCTCTACGTACGTGATAAACTATACTTTTTGATGGCCACAGTTCGGTTTCTGAAAAATCACATTTATCACAACAGGCAGAGAGATATCCATGGACTTTAGGGGAACGACCGGGTGGGTGGGGGTGGGAGGGGGGGGGGACACGTCTATTTGCAAATCTTGCGGTAGTTTGATTTGAACACAAGTCAAGTTACATTTAAAACAAGATGGGGTGAACCATAGCCCACAAGGTTCCTTCTATTTGAAAGCTGTCTTCGCTGTCAAGGGTCTCTACTTTTTGTCTTTGACTTGATTCTGATGTTGAAATATCTCCTTTTGAAAATGCCTCGCAGATGTGCCAATGCGTCATAGTGAACTCTATAAGGGGCGCGCGCAGTGCATACGCGTCATTGGTTTGTCAAACGTCATTTGTCATGACGTATTTTAATGTTTTTACGTAATTTTATTTAAGGTGATATGAGTTTCGCTTTCGCTTCAAGACCTGCGAAAATGGTGACAAAACTAGAATTTCACGATACAATACAATACAATACAATACAATACAATACAATACAATACAATACAATACAATACAATACAATACAATACAATACAACTGTATTGTCTGTTCGAGTCAAAGCACGACAGAAATTTGTCTTTTGGCTCGTCATAAAACAACAAAACAAGACACTAATAAACACTAAAAGAACATTCCATTAAAATTATCATTGTAGCAATCTATCACAGGCAATCTATCACAAGCAATCTATCACAAGGTGGGAGGTAATGTTAAGTAGATCACACATTATACACTACGTCGTTATAAACAAGAGTTCAAAATCGAGACAGCAGTTGGAATAAAAGACTTCTTAAAAAGCTTTTTTTTTTTTTTTTTGGCAAGTGACGTGTTGAAACGACTGCCTGATGGTAGCATTTGAAACTGATCAAACAGTGGGTAACGAGTATCACTGAGAATGCTAGCAGCTTTCCTTCGGACAGCCTTGTGGTACAGATCATCTAATGGGTACTTTCCTAGGCCAATGATCTTCACAGCTGTTCTGACGTAACAGTCTGACCCTGTTTTTCATACTGAGGTTGCCATACCAAGCAGTGATGTTAAAAGTCAGTATGTTTTCAATCAGGGTTCTATAAACGGACTCTAAAACCTTGGAACTGACATCAAAACTTTTCAGTCTCCTATGAAGGTACAGACGCTGGTTTACTTTTTTCATAATCAGATCGATATTTCCAGTAAAAGAAGCCTACTATCAACAACTGTGCCAAGCTGTTTAAATTCAGTGACCACTTCTACATGTTAATTATTAATTGAGACAGGTACAAAAATATCATCAACTTTCCTGTCATCAATGACGAGCTCCTTGGTTTTCTGTACATTCATATCCAGAAAACTGTCTTTGCACCATACAATTTCAGTCTTGCTATAATTTGTCTGAAATCAAGTTGACTTTACCTAGCTACATGCTATACTAAGTACATCTGCATGCTCTTCTGAAAGCGCGTCGATGTGTGTGTATGCGTGTGCGTGTGCGTGTGCGTGCGTGCATGCGCGGGCTCCCAACATCCTCAAGAGGCATAGATGTTCATGCCCCCTCCTGACACATGAGGATGTATGCCTCTTGGAGATGCGCGCATATGTGTGAGAGAGAGCGAGAGAGAGAGAGAGAGAGAGAGAGAGAGAGAGAGAGAGAGAGAGAGAGAGAGAGAGAGAGAGAGAGAATTACGTCATGTTTAGAGTATGTCTGCATGATGACGGAGTTGTCTGCGTGATGACGGAGTTGCTTCTTTTACGTCATCGGCACTGTCTGACTTTCTCCAGATGTCAAGGTTTTTTACTGTTTTAATTTTTTTCTGAAAAGAATTAATTTTTGCTGAAGAAGTTGAAAGGCTACAAAGCTAGCTAACGAACTCATCCAATGTCTTTCTCCAAACTAACTATATTGGGTCACGTCAGTGCATGCTCTTCAAGCGCGACTGTGTGTGTGTGTGTGTGTGTGTGTGTGTGTGTGTGTGTGTGTGTGTGTGTGTGTGTGTGTGTGTGTGTGTGTGCGCACTGTGAGTGTGTGTGTGTGTGTGTGTGTGTGTGTGTGTGTGTGTGTGTGTGTGTGTGTGTGTGTGTGTGCGTGCGTGTTAGTGCGTGCATGCGCGCGCGCTCCAAACATCTACAAGAAACAAAGATCCTCATGCGCGCATGTCTGTTAGAGAGAGAGAGAGAGACTTCGGCGCTCGCTAGAGAGAATGAGGTCATATTTAGAATATTATGTTAATGTCTGCGTGGTGACGGATTTGCCTCTTTTACGTCTCCGCCTCTGTGTGACTTTCTTTAGAAGTCAAGGTTTTTTACTGTTTTAATTCTTTTTTTAAAAGAATTAATTTTTACTAAAGAAATTGAAAGGATACAAAGATGGCTAACGAACTCATCCAATGTCTTTATCCAAAGTAGCTATATCCAAAATTTCAAATAAATATTACAAACATTACGGACTGTAATCTGGGTCAACAGACTTCCTATAAACGGTTGTTTATGTCTTAAATGAGATTACAATATGTTCGGAAGCTCTCTTAACCACCCCTTCAAGCTTGTGTGTACAGAAATAGTGAAGATTCTCTTGTTTACATGCATACGCACACACATACATACACACATACATACATACATACTATACATACATACATACATACATACATACATACATACATACATACATACATACATACATACATACATACATACATACATACATAGTACATACGCACATACGGCGCTTCGGGTCAAATATACGTTCAGCAGAGCGTTTAGCGTAACTAGACATGACGTAATTTTTATCTTGTTACTTCAATTGGAGAGGTTTAGGCCTGCCCGCCCTTGACATCATGGACATGCTATTAAATTTGCCCCACCGCTACCCGTCCCGAAAAAGTTCCTTCTAAAAATAGAAGGGACTTTAAAATGGCACAGTTTCTCATGTGCCCCTGCGGCTTCATTGAGCTCATGAGAATCTGTGGCTCTTGCTAGTATGGATCGGGCCTATGGACTCACACTGCTGTCTTTGACGTGTCGTCAACACAGGTCGGTCGAACTTGTTTTGGCCCAAAAACGAATAGCTAGAAGACTTTCAAAACGCGAGGCCTCGGGCCATGCAAGCAGTGGAAATACGCAGCCTCCAGTCTATCCATTCTATCTGCAAGAGGCATAGATTCTCATGATTCTCTGCGTTGCAGGGGCTCATGAAAATCTACGCCTCTTGCGGGTGGAAGCTGGCTCTGACTGTTTCTCGCAGATGGGATCGTCAGGGTTTAATGTTAGACTGCAAAGAAGGGAAATTAATTTGGATGTTGTCAATGCAGCCTTTGGGGTGAGAAACCCCTCCAGGCTTAGTCAGCTGCGTTTATGAGGGTAGCGACAAACTGCTTCATGACCACGACAAAAGACCCTCCACAGATTTTTTTCACTTTGAATGTAATGAATCTATTTTTTTCCCCTTTTCATTCCTTTCATTTCTGGAGAAAAAAATCTGGGTTTCTCCATAACTATTAGCTGTGTAAGTATAACAAAAACCACTAGCCACTGCCGCCACCCTTACAAACATGCACGCACGCACGCACGCACGCACGCACGCACACACACACACACACACACACACACACACACACACACACACACACACACACACACACTCTACAGGCCTAATGTTAACCAAATCAGGAATGGAAAACTAAAAACTGTTAGGCCACATCTGCAATTGACGCATTGCACACTGCAAGAGGCACTACATTATTGGGAGCTGTTGAAATATGAAAAGCAAAACGCCATCAACAGGATATCAAGCCAACCTGCAGAAACAACGCTGTCCAAAACAGGAGTTGTGAAGGCTAAGCCGATTACAATGGCTCTTGTAAAATCCATTCAATTAGCTCAGTTACAAGAAAGTAATAGACTATTTCAGGAAAATAATAATAGTGTCCGGGTTTTTAATCCACTGTTTTCCGTCTAAAAAACGCTCAATTTTGACCAGCTCTTGATGTTCAGGAATCGTCTATTGAAGTATTTCAAATGCATGATCTTGAACAACACTTCATTCTGTTACAATTAGAAGTAATCTGAATCCCAAAGAGGTCATCAAGGGGCATAGATCTTTATTAACTCATTCGAGACCTGCCGCCTCCGGATACGCGGCTTATGCCGCGTATCCGGAGGCGGAACGTCTCGAATGAATTAACCCGTGCCGCTTGCATAGGTTCAGGAAGATCTATATCTTCCACTCATTATTTTGATAATTTTGATAGAGTCGCCTGCAAGAACAAAAATCAAGATGGGGATTTCACCCCAAAGTCTACCGTATTTTTAGAGCTCAGATGCGTTTATCTTTTATGAACATTCAGAGTTGTTCATATTTTTAGGCTTATTATGATGATTCATTTCCCTCCTCTCTAAGCCAGCCTCTGATCAACACACACGTCGGCGCACACAAATAAAGACGGACACACGGCGCTTCCCGCCATTAGTACTCTGTGTGCTCGTGTAGCGACATGAATCCATCTCCTTCTACTCTAACTCACCCTCTGATCCACACACACTGGCAGACAGAAATAAAGACGGACACACGGCGACTGCCGCCATTTGTAAGCTCTGTGGTCTGGCGTAGCAAGGCTATTCTGAAGAAAAATAATAGCACGAGCAGCGAAATGAGGTCACTTCAAGCTTCACGTCATGGCATCATTAATCCCACGACGCCGTGCCGGTTCACAGTGACGACTCGATGTTATACGTCATCATCGCAGTACTAACATTTGACTTATCATAGGATCAACTTTGCAAGTTCTTGCTGATTTTCATGCCTAGAGCTTACAGGTCACAATTTGACCTAATGATAGTCCTACCCCAGGGCTGGGACAAATAGCAGGCTTATGAAAAATCATGCGAGTATTAATGAGAAGATAGCTTTTTTCGTAAAAGAAAAATTAAAGTTATGTTAGCTGTTTTACAAATGACTCCGAAAAATTGGTGCAGAAAATTGTCTGATTTTCACACCAAGGGCATACAGGTCACAACTGATCTAATCGTACCCGACAGCCGAGACAAACTTATGTGAATACCGCATACGAAAAATCATGCGATTATTAATGAGAAGATTGTTTGGTTTTTTTTTTTGTTTGTTTGTTTGTTTGTTTCTAGGGTGTGTTTTTGTTTTTTGTTGTTGTTTTGTTTTGTTTTTGTTGTTTGTTTTTTGTTGTTGTTTTTTTTGGGGGGGTAAAAAAAAGATTCAATTGTTTTAAGATTAACCCATATAATTCGTCAAATTAATCCCAAAAACGTGAAAATATATTTTTTTTTTTAATTTAATTATCACTCAAAACAATTCTAGAGGTTCAATGCTGGTTAACAAACTCATTCAATATCTCTATTTTATCTAGCTATAAGAAAAATATCTAGTAAAAATTAAGAAAAATTACGGACTCCAGTGTGGATCAACCGGTTTTTGGGAAACGGCCATTTTCTCGCCAATGAGCATCTTAATCACAACATCGAAAATAAATGTCTCGATATAATTCTTTTAGGGACAATATCCTAAAATTTCAAGCTTATCCGTCCTCAAACGCTGGGCTCTAGTCGCTGTCACACACACACACACACACACACACACACACACACACACACACACACACACACACACACACACACACACACACACACACACACACACACACACACACACACACTGACGCACACACACACATACACACACACACACACACACACGCGCGCGCGCGCGCGCGCGAGCGGCATTTTGGCACCAAAAATACGTTCTCTAGCAAGGTTTGCGTAACTAGACGTGACGTCATTTTTATCTTGTTATTTATTTGCCAGAATTTCTGCCCCGCACGCCAATAACGTCACGTGCATGCTCTGGAATGCGCTCCGACCAGACCCATTTCAAAGTCTACCGTATTTTTTTTAATACGGTAGACAAAAACAGGTGGATGTCACTGATGTCACAGTCATTGCTAACCCACCAATGCGCAAAAGGCTATCGGGCCTTTTGCGCATTGGGCTGTGCCAGAGCCACGTTGCTCAAACTTTGAAATTGTCAGTTAAGCGCTGTATGATCCAGTCTCATAAACACCATTTGATCCTGATAATTATGTAGCGTGAGGGTAGTGCCTGATTCACTTTGAGGATTGGTCATTTGACTCCAAATACAAACCGGTTTAGGCAAAACACAAGAGATTGTCACCAAATCCGCCTCACGGAAAGCTGTTCCCATTTAGAATACAGACGGTTCTTGACTTGTACAATTCTGCCAGCGCTAGCCTCACCTATCTGGTTTGTGAGTATCTATAACTCGAGGCAAATTTGTATCGTTACATTGTTGTGTAATGTTCTGTGCATCTACTGTGGGCAATCAGGGTATTTACCCGACCACGTAATAGTAGTGCACGTTCGTGTATGTGTATGTATGTTTCTCCTGCGTACTTCCTAAGTTCCGGAGAAAGACATGGGTTATAAGCAAGACCTGGTGCATCCTTTTTGAGGATGCAGATGATCGTCTTGTTCTATACCTGCGTATTTCTCTGTGGGCTGGCGATTGGCTGCCTGATAGGCGGGGGCAAGGGATCTAACTGTTTGTCTGTCCAGCGCTGAGTGATTCCCCTTGGTTTGTGTAGAAGAAAAGTGTGCTGAGCTGTGATTTTGGACCTTGCGCCTGATAGCTGTAAGGTCCAAAATCGTAGAACATAATACATGTTTTATTAAAGAAAATGGTGTACAGTGAAGAACTGATCATCCTCTAAGACTAAATGGTCAAATCAATTTGAGAACTGTAGTATAAATGAGGAAAGTTTACCATTTACCAGCGTTTTGCATTTGACCAGCAGGAATTAATAGTAGAAAAAAATAAATATTAAAGAAAAACTATGTCTAGAAAAAAATTGTACTCTGTTAGAGATTTTTTTTTTTTTAGCTGTTCGCCATTGCTTACTCAACGTGGAAGTGCTGTGGAATGGCACGATGTGTATTGCGGGATTCACGCATTTGATGCAGCATTTGATCTTCGTTACTCGTGCATTGTTTCCGCATCTTGCACGCCTGCTAGGGCAAGCGAATGATTGAGAGTGTGTGTGGCGGGGGGAGGGGGAGGGGGGAGGAGTTGGTGGGGGGTAGATAGGGGTGAAAGTGTTGGGGACAGGGGTGGGGGGGGGGGGAACAAAATGGAAAACAGGGTGCTTACAGGCATTAACAGAGGCTATCACGATTCTTTAGTTTGATGACTACGGACCTAACTCAGTCGTTCAACCACAGATTACACTGGTTGTCTCCCTCGATTTGCTGCCGCTGATCAGCGGCAGCGAATTGAGGGAGACAATCATCGTGGAAATGAATCGGCCATGGAAGTTCAAGGGTAGTGCCACCATATCTTGGGGCCTTGGACCCAAATGGACATACCACACACGCTAATAGTACCACCCTGATCAATCACCACCCACCTCCTGCGTGTGACGCTGTAAAGTTTAACCCCTTGGTTGCTGAGAAAATTGAACGTAATCAAAACCGCAAGATGTATAGATCCTCATGAGCCCCCGCAAACTGCGGGGGCTGATGAGGATCTATACCTCTTGCTGAAACCGCTGTGCATTCATGTTCCTTTGACATTTGGGGATCTTTGACGTTGAATTTAAAATGATTCTAAGAATACAGTCTGCGTCCGCGGGCAATGAAAGGGATTAACTCATTCGAGACGTGCCGCCTCCGGATACGCGGCTTATGCCGCGTGTCCGGAGGCGGCATGTATCGAATGAGTTAAGGGACCAGGGAATTATATTGATGATATGTGTATGTCTCTCTAACATGGAAGGTTCCACAACTGGAGTGTATTGAAGGGACACATGTGGGACGATGGGGAATAAAATCACCGACCGACATTGCACGTGCAGCACGCGGCGCATAAAATAATTCCTGAGGAGTTTGTTGCCGGCTGTTCTAAAAGCACATGCATAATGACATACATATGAGACATGAAAGTCAGCCGTTTGGCTGTCGGTGGTGCTTTATGTCGAGTTGATTCCTGCTACCGACAGCCAAAGGGTTAATCTAGCTTGTAGATGCATAATTTCGAAGCCTCCTCGATTCAGAGTGCTATAGCTATTGCAAAAATTATTCTCACGCCAGAACGACCTGAAGTCACTTTGGCGTACCCCGACGAATTGACTCCGTGTCCATCTTATGGTGAGAATCGGTGCACAGAGCTCAGAGAACGATGCAGCGTAAGACTTGCCATAGAACTGGGAAGAACACCCACACCTAAACTGTTAACTGCCGAGGAAAATTGAACACCGAATCCCAAATCCAAGATGTATAGATCCTCATGAGCATATGCTAAATCGCCTGTGTATCCGTGTCCCTGGGACGGCATGGGATCTTTGGCATTGAATGAACGAAGATTTCAAAGACTTGCACGTCCACTGGCAGTGAAGGGGTTTAAGGAACAGGTCCGCTGGAACAGACCTTGGTCAATAATAGGCGCAGAATTTCTCTTAACCCATTCAGCCCCAACGTCCTACAGCAGATGTATTGACCATGATAATTCAAGGGTAGTGCCAGGTTAGTTTGGCGCCTTAAGGCGCCAAGCTAATCTGGCATTCTCCTGCAACTGGCACACGGTCGTAAGGTGACGCCTCCAAAATTTGGGAAATGCGGCAATGGGTTTAAATGGGTTAAGCCCGTGCGGTTGCAGAGACACATGAAAATCTATGCCGGTCTCTCAGCTGGCCACCAGACTTGTAATGAAAGTAATCAGATATTGCAATGAAGGCTGACGCCGCAGCCTATGCTACGCTGCTCCTGTTTTGTTATTTTTCAATCGTGGTGCAACGGCAAACGCGCTGTTATTGCAACACGATTAATTCCAAACGCTCTGCCAGAATTACGTCTCTGAAACTATCCTCGACTGAACCCCCTCGTCTGCCTGGGCTCAGCTGCATGAGAGAGCGAATATCCTGAGCAAGCCACTGAGCAAGGTGTTACCGGGCTGAGTTGCACGAGACAGCGTAACAGAAAGTCCTGCGCAAGCGGAGCACCTTGCTTTGTGCCTAGCGCAGGATTTTCACTCTCTCATGCGGCTCAGGCCAGAGAGGTACACATCTGTAAATTAATGCACATATCTACATTTACCAACGGCGGAAGTATGTGTAGTTTAACCTACCAGGATAAAAATACATTACATGTATGAAACATTAATGCGATTAGCAGGCGGTTTTTGCGAGGACTTATGAGAATCCACGCCCGTGGCAGACAGCTAACTCCTAAACACGACCCAACTACAAGAGACATAGACCCCGCGTTTGTGGGGACCCATATAGATCTATGCCTCGAGCTGACAATATTTTGAATCTATGTTCCCTGGACGTTCTTTGGCGTTGAATCAACAAAAATTTCAGGAGTGAAGGAGTTAACTGCTCGCTGTGTCCCGGCACAGTAATCGTCCGTTCCAGATGCGCTAAGTGAGTGGCTCTCTTAGCCAATAGCATCTACATCGCTCATGCGCACGTCTCTTACAAAAACACACGGAACGCATTTTTCCAGTCTGCTAAAGCGATCACCATCAACAAGCACGTGACTTATATTAAACTGACGAGCCAAAGAAATGCGACATCCTTCGAATCATCGGAAACACTGAAGTGTCAGAAACACTTTGCCTCATTAGTGGCTGACCTCGCTAGTTTTTAGGCATCTTCTTCATTGTCACAGATCTCCTTTATCAGTCATCATCATCATTATCGTGAAGAGAGACTCGGCATCTGTTCCACACCATTTGTCGTCAACCCCCCTCCGGCTGTTTCATCATCGTCGCCGCACGTCATCGCATACGTCATCATCTGTCATCATCGTCGTCATGACAATGGTCGTCGTCATCATTACCATCGTCATACTCCTCATCATCTGTTCAGCATTAGTTACACCGCCGACAACATCATTCTTACTCCCATAAAGACCAGCCTTTGATGTCGTCACTTGTACATAATCGTCTTCGTCAGGTCATCATCAGCAACGGCACCATCATCCATCACCACCACCACCACCAATATGACTGCAACCACCACCACCACCACTAACCACCACACATGTTCAACGCCATCCTCTGTCTATCCTTTCTCATTTGCGCTGTCACTGTCGTCCGATAATCATCATCTTTTTCGACCACAACGACCCGGGGCAGTTCAATAGCTAGGGTCATCAATGACACCTAATCGAAAGCCATTTTCTCTGCGGAGGTCCCAGCCCGCCCCCAAGTAAGCCTAAGTCGATGTGAAAATCAGGGCCGGTCCTTGCTGATGCCAAATAAAACCCTATTTCTTATAGCTAACTGAACGGAGACATTTGTAGGGGGAAAAAAACTGCCTACACTGCTCACAAAGCCAGCCCCGTCCACCTGCAAGAGGCACAGATCTTCATGACTGCGGAACGCAGGGGTTCATGAAGATCTTTGCCTCTTGCAGAGAATGACTTTGCCGCAAGACTCTGCGTAGTGCGTGTATTTTACTCGGAGGTGAGTGATCTGTATGAACGGTTTCTTCATACATGCTTTTCTTCTGTGCAGTGCACGAGACTCAGAATGATCTATGCTTGGTACTGAAGAAGAATTTACGATGGATCTAGATCTGTGTGGCAAAACCCAGTCTCACTCGAGCCACCTCAACGCGCGGAGCATCATCTGGGCTGCACCCTGCATCCTCCGTGTTTACCGACCCGCGAATGGGAGCAGCAACTAAAGCCTCGTTCCGAACATATTGTGGGCGAATCAAACCCCCATTACTCGACGCTCTCCGCTCCCCCAGGGGTCGTTGGAGGGCCGCGGGGGGTCGGGAGGGGGGGGGGGGCATTTAGCATCAGGCAGCCATTTAGCGCCGGCTCTGCTAGAGCGATTCCAGCGGATCGCTTCCACCAACAAGCAGTGTCAGCCTGGGCGATCAGGTGCAAAGTAGAGAGAGAGAGAGAGAGAGAGAGAGAGAGAGAGAAAAGGGGGGGGAGGGGGGAGCAGGGGGGGGGGGAATTGAGCCCACTGCCATCTGCAAGAGGTATAGATTTTTATGAGCTCCTGCAGTTGCAGGGGCTCATGAGAATCTTTACCTCTTGCTGTTAAGGATCTGTGCAGAGGATCGATTCCAGCCATAAGCGACGTCAGCAAGGGCGATCAGGTGCAAACAGTATATTATATTGCGCGGAGCAGCATTTTGCTTGATATAGTGCCGATAACAGGCAGATGTGGTTACGAGACCCGAATCAAAATGTCAGAGTCGTACGCCTGTCTGCCTATCAAGCAAATTGCTGCTCAAAATAATTTACTGTACCCAGTCCAAAACAAAACTTTACATTCGCTTCGTGCCCTTCACTCTGTGCGACTATTTTAGGTTTGCATACCGAGACTATCATGCACACCGAAACAAAACATATAGTCACACAAATAATTTTAATTCATTTTAATTCATAAGCAAAGTTTAGGAATGAAACACCCATAGCAACAATGTGGATAATAACTTGAAATAGAAAAAAAAATAGTAGCGAACAAACAAGAAAACATGACTCCACTATAGGTGCTACGTGAAGCAGACGACAGTTTTGTTGACGCAAGGGAGCTAACTGTGTTGAGTGATTTTGAGCGTTTGGCTGTTCCGTCTACCTCCTACGCTAATACAGTATAGGTGTGTGTGTGTTTTTTTTGTTGTTGTTGTTGTTTTTTTGTTGTTTGTTTTTTAGCTTGGAATGTTGCATTTCGCGACTCTAGTTTGCGTTACATATCTACAACAATGAACGTTTCAAGTTATAGGTTAGTTTCTTTAGCTTTGTGCACTCTTTGTATCGCTTTTTAAGTCCCTTCTATTTATATAAGGGACTTTTTAGGACGGATCGCGGTGGGGCGAATTTAATAGCATGTCCATGATGTCAAAGGCGGGCAGGATAAACCTCTGAAGTTACTTACTTTACTTACGCCTTACTACCCGGGTATAGGCCGTCGACGAGAGACCTCCAGCAACTCCTGTCCTGTGCTTCTCCTTCGATTCTACTCCAGGTGGTTCCCAGTCTCTTGATGTCAGCTTGGAGGTCTCGACGCCAGGAGTTTCTCGGCCTACCTCTTTTCCTCTTTCCCTCTTTAACAATTGAAGTAACAAGATACAAATTACGTCATGTCTAGTTACGCTAACCTTGCTGCTGAACGTACATTTGACGGGAAGCCGGCGCCGTAGTATATGCGTATGTATGTATGTGTGTGCGTATCAGTGTATGTAAAGAAGAGAATCTCCTATATTTCTGTACACACAAGCTTGAAACATGGCGAAATACTTTCTTAAGTGGATGGCTAAGAGAGCCTCCGAGCATATTGTAATTGAATGTCTCATTTAAGACATAAACAACCGTTTATAGGAAGTCGGTTGACCCAGATTACAGTCCGTAATTTTTGTCATATTTACTTGAGCTTTTGCATATAGCTAGTTTGGATAAAGACATTGGATGAGTTCGTTAGCCAGCTTTGTATCCTTTCAACTTCTTAATAAAAATTAATTCTTTTCAGAAAAGAATTAAAACACTAAAAAAACCTTGACTTCCAGAGAAAGTCAGACAGTGGCGGTGACGTAAAAGAGGCAAATCCGTCACCACGCAGACACTGACATAGTACTCTAAATATGACGTCATTCTCTCTCTCGCGCGCGGCTCTCTCTCTCTCTCTCTCTCTCTCTCTCTCTCTCTCTCTCTCTCTCACACACACACACACACACACACACACACACACACACACACACACACACACACACACACACACACACACACAAACATGCGCGCATCTCCAGGATGAATAGATCCTCATGCTCCCGGAGAGTTCTATGCCTCTTGGAGATGTTTGGAGCGCGCGCTCATACACGCACTAACACGCACACACATCTACGCGCTTTCAGAAGAGCATGCAGGTGACCCGTGTGCTTAGTATATCATATAGTTAGGTAAAACCAACGTGCTTTCACACACATTATAGCAAGTCTGAAATTGTACCGTGAAGTTCTAGTTTTGTCACCATTTTCTCAAGCCTATGAAGCGAAAGTGAAACTCATATCACATAAAGTATAAAATTACGTAAAAACTAAAACTTACCAATGACGTTTGACAAATCAATGAGGCGTATGTCCTGCGCCCCTTATAGAACTCACTGACGCATTGACAGATCTGCGAGACTTTTTCAATAGGAGATAATTCATCAGGATCAGGTCAAAGACAAAAGGTAGAGACCATTGACAGCGAGGACAGCTTTCATATAGAAGGGACTTTGTGGGTTATGGTTCATCCCATCTTGTTACGGGTTTTCGCGTTCAATGCGAGTGCCGAAGCACACGATGGCACGTACACAGACGAAAAAAGTATCTTCGGCATTGGTGAATAAAGGCAAGTTTAAAATTAATCAAAGTGTTAACGTTGTCATAGTTGAAAAGAATGCATTAGTGTTGCAGCAGAACAGTTTTTGTGTTTTATTTCGTAAAACCCTGGCTCCAGAATCCATCAACAACTTTGCCAGGGCCGCAAGGCTTTTCGGGAAGGAAAGTATATTGAGCAAGCTCATGAATAATTAATTTGCTTGTTATACAATATATCAGTACGTGTCAAAAATGGGGAAAAATACGGAGTGGGTACATAGAGAAATATTGAAGAGAAACAGTCGTTTAGTCAGCACTTTGCGATCTGCAAGAGGTATCAGTAGATGGTCATGGGCCCTTGGCCTGGAGTAGCAGCGCTTCATGAGAAACAAAACGTCTCGCTGCTAATAATCGGTCCAGTTTACTGATATCTATGTCTTTTCAGAGAGAGGAATCTTAGTTTGATTTATATCAGTTACTGGTTAGTCCGGCAGCGGTCCTGTGCTACAATACAAAGATGTCAAGATAGAAGGTCCAGAATACAGAGGCTATAATAATATTATTATTATTATTATTATTATTATTATTATTATTATTATTATTATTATTATTATTATTATTATTATTATTATTATTATTATTATTCCCTAGTAGCATTCGATGGTCGCGGTTACCATCTCATTTTAGAAACAGCGTCGCATTATGGTCACGGTCTTTATGAGGAGTTAAAGTTACATAACTGCGACGGCCAATTTGAGCCCGTCGCATTTCAGGTTCAACACGACGTCGAGGGGACCGCCCATAAATAGCTCACATGAGCTCATCTCCAAAGACATAGTGTAGATGATACTGCGACGTCTATGCGACCTTTAAATGAGCCACAAATGTGACTGTCACAAAGCAGAGGTGGCTGTACAGTCGCAGCACTGGCTCACACGAGCTCATTCCCCAAAAGACCGATGAGACAGTACTGCGACCAAAATGGGACTATCATGAATGTGCTGGCGCAAAATGGTCGCACTTACGTAGTCTCCCATGATCTGTGGATGTTAATTGCCCTTGCCACATACTGTCCATCCATCCATCCATCCATCCATCCATCCATCCATCCATCCATCCATCCATCCATTCTCGCTCTCTCTCTCACACTGTGGAACTCACTCCCACATCACGTTAAAGCTACTCCGACATTATCTCGTTTCAAGGCAAGTCTTTATAGGTATCTGACATTACTCAAATAATAATATCTAGTTATTCGTAGACACACCAATGTACGTGTATATTCTAACAATCATGTGTATGTGTGTGTGCGTGTGTGTGTGTGTGTGTGTGTGTGTGTGTGTGTGTGTGTGTGTGTGAGTGTGTGTGTATATGTGTGTGTATGTGTGTGTGTGTGTGTGTGTTTGTGTGTGTGTGGACGCGTGAGTGCGTTTGTGCGCGTATGCGCGTGTTTGTGTTTAGTGGACTATATATTTTGTATCACTTTGCTTTGATGTTCCTGTTTTATGTATATTTTGTACTTAGTTAGTCGTAGTTGTAGCAACGGCAGGTACGAAAAATGACATAGTCACTGACTGTGTTAATATCTTCACCGTTGTAAAATAAAGATTCATTGATTCATTGATTTTCTCTCTCTCTCTCTCTCTCTCTCTCTCTCTCTCTCTCTCTCTCTCTCTCTCTCTCTCTCTCTCTCTCTCTCTCTCTCTCTCTCTCTCTCTCTCTCTCTCTCTCTCTCTCTCTCTCTCTCTCTCTCTCTCTCTGTGGGTTTAGCCGCTTGTTTGAGTTGATAACATGTTGTTTTAATGTTGTAGTTTAGGAAGGACAAACACGAAAAGAGGCCTGTTTCCATCGTTCAGAAATAAAGTATCATTCTTTGATTCATTGATTCATTCATTGATTCATTCATCGATTCATTCATTGATTCATTCATTGATTCATTGATTCATTGATTGATTCATTCATTCATAACCGTGTCAAGTCTATGGTACGCAGGGCTCAAAAGTCTCTCTTTGAACGAATGATTAAAGAAGACAGAGATACTGCCGCACTCTGGCGCGCGGTTAATCTCGTCACCCGAGGTCACAGCAAGAAATCGTCAGCCATTCCTTCTAGTTTTACTGCAGAAACTTTTAATAAACATTTTCTGTCTGTTGCCGAGTCAATCATACCCTCAAGCGTTAACGCGTCTTACACATGCCCGGAGGCCCTACTTAACTTCTGTAAGCAGAAGACTAAGGACACGCCCCCCTTCTCTATACCGCCTCTAGCTGTGTATGAAGTAGGAAAACTGATCGGGTCACTGAAAAACAAAAAGTCATCGGGACCTGACGAGATCAGCCCTAAAATACTGAAACTGTCCCTTCCCTATACAGTAGAATCGTTAACGTATATTTATAACTTATGTATCCAACAAAATATGTTTCCATCAGAACTGAAGCAAGCCAAGGTTATCCCTTTGCCTAAGTCAAAAGATCTGTCGGATGTTAATAACTATAGACCCATTTCAATATTATCCAGCCTTTCCAAACCTCTTGAAAGACACGTGCACAAACACCTTTATCAATATTTGGAGAGTCGCAGTCTTTTGCACGTATTTCAGTCCGGCTTTCGCCCCAAGCATTCTTGCCACACGGCACTGACAAGACTTATTGATGCGTGGCTAGCATCCATAAATAACTCCCAAATAACCGGGTCGATCTTTATTGATTTTAAGAAAGCTTTTGACCTTGTAAATCATAACATTCTTTTGTCAAAACTTCAAGCATATCTCTGCAATGCAGGTGCTGTCTCATTGTTTACTTCATATTTAAGCGGAAGGAAGCAAAGAGTACTGTTAAATGGATCCTACTCCTCGTATGGTCTCGTCAAAAGCGGAGTGCCTCAGGGCTCTGTCCTCGGGCCATTGCTGTTCTGCATATTTATCAATGACCTTCCACTGCATATTAGTTGCCAGGACATTTCTTGTGACATGTTTGCTGACGACTGCACACTACATACTCCTCACAAAGATGTAGCTGCAATTAGCACGCGTCTGCAGGAAAGCCTGCATGAGGTCACCGACTGGTGTCATTCCAACTCCATGTCCCTGAATCCGTCAAAAACAGAATGTATGGTTATAACCACACGTCAAAAGCACCAGCTATGCCCGCTCTCTCTTAGTCTGTGTATAAACGACAGCCCAATTGAGCAAGTATCACACCACCGCCTCTTGGGGGTCACTATAGATGATCAGCTTAAATGGCAACTGCATATTAATAATGTGTGCAAAAGGGTTTCCAGCGGCCTGTATATGTTGTCAAAATTGAAAACAATTACTGACACAGATGCGCGTCTTCTTTTCTACAATGCTCATGTCAAATCGCACATAGACTATGCATCAACAGTGTGGGATGGTTCTAGTGATGTACATTTGAAGAGGCTGAACTCCCTACATAGGAGAGCTGCTAAGCTTATATTTCCCGATCCCGAACTCTCAACTGACGAAAAGCTTAAAACTTTAAAAATGCTCCCTCTATCCCATCACTTTCAGTTCAATAAAGGTGTATTGATGTACAAGCTGTACAAGCAGTCATGTCCACTGTACTTGAGTTCTTTTTTCTCAGAACGGATATCTGTAGCATCTAGACATGGACACCATTTCAAAGTACCCCTGCCGCGTATTGATTTATTCAAAACCAGTTTGTCATTTTCGGGAAGTTCATTCTGGAATTCTATTCCTGCAGAAATCAGAAACGCAAAGACGCTCACCTCATTTAGGGTCAGCCTCTTCAAACACCTAGAATCTCTGACGTAATCTAATCATTACAATACAGGGATAACTTGCGCGTGTGGTCAGGTGTATGAATGTTTGTGTGTGTGAGAATGTCTGTGTGTGTGTGTGTGTGTGTGTGTGTGTGTGTGTGTGTGTGTGTGTGTGTGTGTGTGTGTGTGTGTGTGTGTGTGTGTGTGTGTGCGTGCGTGCGCGCGAGAGTGAGAGAGACACAGAGAGAGAAAGAGAGCGTCTGGTTTTTTTTTTGTTTGTTATTTTATATAATATACAGTGGACCATAATATCTGAGTGTCAAGAGTACATTGAATACTGCATGTACTATGTATAATGTTTTTGCCTTCATATGTGTGTACGCGATATTTTTTGGGCGCGCGCTCACGTGTGTGTGTGTGTGTGTGTGTGTGTGTGTGTGTGTGTGTGTGTGTGTGTGTGTGTGTGTGTGTGTGTGTGTGTGTGTGCGCGCGTGCATGCTGTGTGTGTGTGTGTGCATGCTGTGTGTGTGTGTGTGTGCATGCTGTGTGTGTGTGTGTGTGTGTGTGTGTGTGTGTGTGTGTGTGTGTGTGTGTGAGAGAGACAGAGACAGAGAGAGAGAGAGAGAGAGAGAGAGAGAGAGAGAGAGAGAGAGAGAGAGAGAGAGAGAGAGCACACATATACATATTTGCCTTTGCTGTATGAATTCTAATGTACTTAATGATTTTCTGTGTATTGCTTTACTTTGCATTTTTACTCATTTTATATTTTTGTGCGTACGCGTTATGAGCGTACGTATGTCTGGAGTGCGTGTCCGAGAGCGTGTGTGTATATGTGTGCGTGTGTGTCTAAGTGCGTGCGTGTGCAAGTTTGTGTTTGTGTGTGTGTGTGAGCGTGCGTGTGCGTGCGTATGTGCGGGCGTGCGGGCGTGAGCGAGTGCATACATGCGTCAGTGTGTGGTATGTGTATGTTTACATGTCTATGTCATTTATGTAGTAGATGTAGCAACGGCAAGTTTGAAAACTGGTCCTGTTACCAATAACTTCTACCGTTGGAAAATAAAGGTTCATTGTTCATTGTTCATTGTTCATTGTTCTCTCCTCCTCCTCCTCCTCCTCCTCCTGCTCCTCCTCTCTCTCCTGTCTCTCTCTCTCTCTCTCTCTCTCTCTCTCTCTCTCTCTCTCTCTCTCTCTCTCTCTCTCTCTCTCTCTCTCTCTCTCTCTCTCTCTCTCTCTCTCTCTCTCTCTCTCTCTCTCTCTCTCTCTCTCTCTCTCTCTCTCTCTCTCTCTCTCTCCTCTCTCTTCCCTCTCTTTCCCTCCCACGCATTCACACGCACACACGTCCAAACTCCCCAACCCGAATATCCATTATACACAATACAACATAACAATATATAATAGAACTACTATCCTTAATACAAACGAACATTGAGACTGAAAAGCTTAACACAATTCACAAGCCACTGGACCCCGACAGAAGCACAAACGTCAAGCTCTAACGTGAATTAGACCAACGCTTTTGCTTCCGCGAAGAGTCCCTCAAGTAACAGTATTTCAGAATACCCAGTATAAAATATCATAAAGCGAATATGCTTACTGACACACAAGCAAAAGTGGAACAAACTTAATATCGTTCACAGGTCACTGGACCTTTTCGCCAGAGGCACAACCGTCGAGCTCAGCTCAGCTCTACGTTCTTGCCTCCGCGATAAGGTCTTCCGTAACACAAGGTTACTTTTACATAATACAATATTTCAAATGGCACAATGTCAACTATATAATGAAATCAATATCCTCAATACAACACAACTGAAAGTTGAGCAAACTTATTAAGTCAAAAGTCACTGCAACAAAGCTCTTCTCGCAACACTGTCATTACGAGGAGATAAAATTAACACAACGTCCTCTACCAATTTACAAATAAACAAGATACGTTACTTAGCCGAGTTAGAAATAACTTAATGGGGCGACCCGACCTGGCTAAACACGGGGCGTGCCGCGATGCTCTCGACAGCGCCCAGGTACGGCGTCGTAGACCCGCAAGTGGAATGACACAGTCAGCCTCCACTCTCACAACGAAGGCCTCCCGCACAGCGCGGCGGCGGACTTAGCTGGTTAATTCTTTACGTCTGGATGTTTAGACCGTTGGATTTGGAACCATTGGATTTGGAACTGGATGTGGAACTGGATGTGGAACTGGATTTGGATACACTACAACACAGGTGCAAAATACACATATAAATAACTAACAAAAGAAACAAAATAATCACATCACTCTTTCCCGCAACTTTAATTGCCGTCTTTTACGTCCCTTCACCTCTCCCCCACAAAAACAATAAATTCAAACTCAACGAAATGCATATTTACACGTCACCATATGACTCACTTCCAAATTTACACTCAGACGCTAAATAGTGAGATGGCCTTAGTCGCCTGCTCGGCGTTAAAACCTAATAACTAATCCGACGCGAACTACTACCAAATACGCTAAATGGCGCTTACTTCTACACTCCTACACTTGCCCCCCAGTACACACGAACCAAAATAATAATAACAGAACAAGCAAACACAGACAAACCCGCGAGCAAAAGACCACTAACGAATGTACTCACCGCTATCCGTGGACTGGACGCTCCGGCTGGGACGAAGACAAACACAGACAAGACAAGCCAGGAGTTCAGTCGTTGCAGTTTCTTTCTCCTTCTCACAGGACACCAACTCGGGAGCGACCAGAGCCGTATTGTGGGACCGTCACAGGAGGACGACACGCCACTTGAGGACCGCAGCAAATGGCTAACCACGCCCGCGAAATCCCCCCACGAAGACTTGTTACTTCGTTGACTGCTTGAAGCCGACTGACTAACAATTTCGTTATCGTACGTTTAGCAAACATGCGCTCAGTCTATCTATCTATCTATCTATCTGTCTGTCTGTCTGTCTGTCTGTCTGTCTGTCTGTCTGTCTCCCGCAGTTTTGCCGACCGTTGGGGCACCACTGATGACTTGACAACCAGCTCCCTCCATTCCTCTCTGTTCTCTGCCATTTTTAGCGTATCGCCCAGCCTCAGTCCTGTCCACTCTTGAGATATTGTCCTCCCATCTTTTCCTCTGTCTTCCTCTCCTTCGTCCTCCTTGCACAGTGCCTTGCAGGATTGTTTTGGCAAGCCCTGTTGAACGCGTGACATGCCCATACCACTTCAGTTTGCGTTTTTTCTTAATGGCTAATAGGCCTTCATAGGGCCCGATGGATTGCCTGATTCTGCTTCCCACTTCCTCGTTCGTGATGTGATCGCTGTATGAAATGCCAAGCAGCCTTCGAAAACATCTCATTTCAGTGGCTTGTATCCTCCTTTCAAGGTCTGCTGTTAGGGTCCATGACTCACAGGCATACAAGAACACTGAGATGACTAAGGAGCGCATCAGTCTGATCTTGGAGCAGAGTGTGATGTTTCTGTCCTTCCATATGGTCTTCAATCTTGTCAGTGCTGTTGTTGTCTGCGCAATCCTGGACAGTATTTTTGGTTTTGATCCCTCATCTGTCACAATGGCTCCTAAGTATTTGATTTTATTAACTGTTTCCAGTTTTTGGCTTCCAATAATGATGTCAGTGCCAATGCCACTGGTGTTATTTGTCATCAGTTTGGTCTTCTCTGCACTGATTTCCATCCCATACGCAATGGCTGTGCTGTCCAGCTTTTCCACCAGCTGAGCTAGCTCCTTCTCTGTTCCTGCAAGGCCATCAATGTCGTCCGCAAAGAGCAAGTTCGTGATTGTTCTGCCTCCAATACTGACAGTTCCTTCATGATCTTTCAGAGTGTCTGTCATGATTCTTTCCAGGAAGATGTTGAAAAGAGTAGGTGAGAGCAAGCAGCCTTGTCTGACTCCGACTATAGTCCTAAACCAGTTTCCTATTTTGCCGTTGAAGCAGACTGCGCTAGTGGCCTTGTTGTAAAGGTTTGCTATGACTTTTGATCAGTTTGGCATTGATGTTGTATAGCTTCATGGTGGACCAAAGGGCTGCATGCCACACCCTGTCAAATGCTTTCTTAAAATCCACAAAGACATGATAGAGGTCTTGCTGGTGCTGGAGGTACCTCTCACATAAAACTCTCAGATTGAAGATCTGCTCAGTTGTGCTGCGCCCTGGTCTGAAGCCTGCCTGTTCCTCAGCAATGATTTCCTCTGCCTGTGGCTTCAGCCTGTTCAGTAGGATCTTTAACATGACTTTGCTTGGGTGGCATATAAGACTGATCGTGCGATAATTCTGGCATTGATGTAAGTTGTCTTTTTTGGGGAGAGTTATTATAAGTGATTGGATCCATGGTGTGGGCCAATCCCCTGGCTGCCAGATCTTATTGCAGATTGTTAGTAAGGCGCTTATCATGTCTTCTCCCCCTTCTTGGACTAGCTCTGCAGGGATGTTGTCTGCTCCTGCTGCCTTCCCTTTTTTCAGCGACTTCACTGCAGCCTCTACTTCTTCTCGGAGGATGGGATAGTTGCCGTTGTTGGTCACGGGTGGTTTGACAAGTATGCCTGGGTCCCCTGTAGCTCGGTCTTTGTACACATCTGAGCAGTACTCTGTCCATCTCTTCAGTATGTCTTGGTCTTCCGTAAGACAGTTCCTTTCACTATCTTGAATGATCGAGGAGCGTCCTTGTTTTACACTGGTCAGGTCTTTCACCAGCTGGTATGCGTTTTTGCTATTATTTTTGTTCAGATTTTCTTCTACGTGTTTACACTGATCTTCAATCCACTTATTCTTTCCCTTTTTCATGCTTTTCTTGATATCCTGGTTAATTTCCCTGTATTGTTTAGCTCCTTCTACCTCTGATTTCTTTTTCTTTAATTCTCGACGCTTGTCACGAAGAGCAAAGATGTCAGCTGTAACCCAAGGTTTCTTTGCTTGTCGGTGTTTGCCAAGGATCTCACTGGCTGTTTGGGTTACAGCAGTGCTAAATGTGTCGATCAGTGTGTCCACATCACTGTCTTCTGCACCTAGAAGTAGCAGTGGCGCGAATTTTCCATCTATTTTTGCCTGGAAGGCTTCCGCTACCTCTGGGTCTTTCAGCTTCTCGAGGTCAAACTCGATTCTGGTGGGACCCTGCTTATTGACCTTTAGGCGGAGTCGGAAGGTCATCATCAATAAGTCATGGTCGCTTCCAATGTCTGCTTCTGGAAAACTTCTTGTCTTGGCAATGTTTACACTGGTTTGGAAGCGTCTCTTCACCATGATGTAGTCAATTTGGTTATGGTGCTCTCCGTTCGGGCTGTGCCATGTCCACCTTCTGGATGCTTTGTGTGGGCCAAACGTGTTCCTCAGTTTTAGATCATTTGAGCTGGCAAATTTCAGGAGCCTTAAGCCTCTGTCGTTGGTCTCTGCATTGCAGGAGCGTCCGCATGCGCCTTTCCAGTTCTTAACAGCGTCCTCTCCTATTTTGGCATTCCAGTCTCCCTGCACCACAAGAATGCCTTTCTTGGGGTTCTGGTCCAAGACTTCTTGCAGTTGGTCATAGAAGTCTTCTATTTCCTCAACGCCATAGTCTGTTGTTGGGGCGTAAACTTGTACAATGGTGATATTAAATGGGGTTGTCCTCAAGCTTATGGTGATAAGCCTACTGGAGACTGGCCGACAACTCATGACAGTGTTCACGATGTCTTTGTGGACGAGAAATCCGACACCCTGTTCGTGTTTGTCTTCTCTGCCACTGTAATACAGTTTGTGGTTTTGCTGGGTTGATGCTTCGCCAAGGTTCTTCCATCGTACTTCGCACAGCCCTAGGATGGTCCAGTGATATCTGTTCATTTCGTGCGTCAGTTCCTCTACCTTTCCAGGCGTTCTTAATGTTCTGACTTTCCAGGTGCCAATGCTGATATTGTTTCTGGCACGGAGTTTTGGTTGTGCACCAGTAGCACACTTGACACCTCTGCCCTGGCGCAAGACAGAAGGCTCGGTCCTTGTTCCGGGCGACGACCGATCCGATATGGATTGAGTATGGTTGTCATTGCATGTGGTGTGTCTTGGGCAAAAGAACCTGGCGGAGCCCATCCCTCTCCAGGCTGTTAACCACAACCAAAACTCCACATAACTTGTGGCTCGCCTAGGTCCTGGACACGTGGCCGATGAGACCCTCATGGAACGCTTTCGCCCTGGGTGGTGACTTCATCAAGAAAGTTCATACACCCAATCAGGTACCGTGTCAGCACCCTAGCCTTTGGTTATCCAAAACCTAACCTGCAAGTTAGCAGGGGACTAGTGGAGGGCGGGGTCGTCTATCACATGATAAAAAATCACGTGAAGTGGGGACCACCCGATCGCGCAGACTACAATCACGCGCGGCATACGCCGTTCTTTCGTACGCACGCTCAGCAGCAAGACACCCGTGTAGAGGCCAAATGCTAGACACCTATGCTATCGCTACCCGGTGACTAGCTAATCTGTCACCCCTCTAATTTTACCTCACCTACAAAAATAGGGGGGGGGGGGGGAACCCGTGTCGTGACACTCTTCTACTAAATATGTTAAACTCGGAGTTCCGCAGGGGTCAATCTTAGGTCCTCTTTTATTTTGTATTTACATCAATGACCTACCTCTAAGTCTAACCTACGAAGCAACACAGTGTCATATGTTCACCGATGATCCACATAGCTAACAAAGACATAAATGTAGTTGAAAACGGCCTTCAACAAAGTCTAGATGATATAGCAGCATGGTGTAAATTCAAATCTATGATTCTGCATGCTACTAAAACAAAATCTATGATTATTGCAACACTCCAAAAACAGTTGAAACCATTAAAGCTTAATCTATCACTAAGCGACGACATCATAGAAGAGGTTGTCGAACATCGTCTATTGGGGGTCACAACTGATAATCAGCAAAGGTGGCAGATGCACATTGACAATGTATGTAAAACGGTTTCTAGAAATGACTTTATGTTATCGAAATTAAAGTATTACACAGATAGTGAAACCAGAAAAATTGTTGAGTAATGCACACACCATGTCACATATTAACTACGCATCGACGGTGTGGGATTGTTGCAGTGATGTCCCCTTAGAAAGACTAAATTCTTTACATAGGAGAATGGCAAAATTAATTCTTCCCGATCCGCACTTGACAACCGAGGAAAAACTCAATAAAGCTGGATTCCTACCCCTTCAAAATCACTTTAAATTTAACAAAGGGGTACTGATGTTTAAAGTGTGGAACCATAGCGCTCCAGAATATCTAATAGATCTGTTTAAAAATCAGATTCCTGCTATGGGAATATGAGGGGTCTTTATATTGTTCCAAAACCCCGAATAGATATAATATTTAAATCCACTTTGTCATTTGCGGGTTCCACACTGTGGAACTCACTCCCACAACATGTTAAAGCCACTCCGACATTATCTCGTTTCAAGACAAGTCTTTACGATAGATACCTGACATCACTCAAATAACAATATCTAGTTATACGTAGACACACGAATGTACGTGTATATTCTAACAATCATGTGTATGTGCGCGTGTGTGTATGTGTCTGTATGCATGTATGTGTGTGTGTGGGTGCACGCGCGCGCGCGCGTGTGTGTGTGCGTTTGTGCGTGCATGCGTGTGTTTGTTTTTAGTGGACTGTAGATTTTGTATCACTGTGCTTTGATGTCCCTGTTTTATGTATATTTTGTACTTAGTTAGTCGTAGTTTTAGCAACGGCAGGTACGAAAAATGACAGTCACTGACTGTGTTAATATCTTCACGGTTGTAACGAAATCTAAACCGGTATTAATTAGGTTCTTATATAGAAATGACGCCTCAACTTTTGAGTGGTACGTTATTTAGTTATTAGGGTTTAACGCCGAGCAGGCGACTGAGGCCATCTCACGGCGGATTTTTTGTTGTTGTTGTTTTTTTGTTTTGTTTTTGTTTTTTGAGTGGTACGATCAGTTTAGTCTGAACCTTGAGAGAGCTTTAAAAAAGAAGGCCGACATTCTTTTATTGGGCGATTTTAATATAGATTTACTTAAGCCGCACCCGCCTGTGACACAACGTCATCTCTGTTTGGCTTAGTACAGTTAGTGAAATCACCCACCAGAATTACTCCAACTACTTCCACGCTTAGAGACCACATATATACTAATAAACCCCAAACCGTCTCTGACGTTGATGTCTCAAATCTAAGTGTTAGTGATCATTATCTTGTGGCGTGCTCATAGTCTTCTAAACTCCATAAACCAAAAAAGAACGGACATACAACTATAACGTAAAGGACATTCAAACAATTCAGTAAAGACGAATTTCTGTTTGATCTGGAAAATACTCCTTTTAATGATGTGCTCCTGTCCTATGATCCTAATACCGCCCTCAGTATTTGGTACTCTCCTTTCCTAAATGTACTTAATAAATATGCTCCCCTACGCGAGAGGAGGGTAAAATCTCACACTCTTTCTGCCTGGCTTACTCCTGAAATCGTGCAGGCGATGGCGCTTCGAAACGATCTACGTAGCAATAAAATGTTTACTGAAAATAAACAACAGCGTAATCAGAGAGGCAAGAAAAAAGTTAGTTCGTGACACGGTTAAAAACAGCAAGGATACCTCTGCTATATGGCGCCTTATAATAACACTTACTAGGGGGTCTCCAAGTACCGCAACTACCATTCCCAATAATCCTACTGCTGATACATTCAATGACCATTTTCTTTCTGTTGCCGAATCTCTAATTTCGTCAAGCCAGGATAACACTTATTACCATTCCAATGTGCTGTCTGAGTTTTGTCTACAAAGAACAATGGAAAGAAGTACCCAACGGAGAAAGAAACACGCTTAGAAAAAAACGGTACAACACACTAGTCTGGATTGATTAAAGAACAATGGGCACAGCCCCCTTCAACATCCCCATTCTAGCTGTTCATGAAGTGGGTTTACTCATGAGTAACCTTCCAAATAAAACGTCCTCGGGGCCTGATGACATTAGCCCGAAAATACTTAATCTGTCTCTCCCATACATTGCAGAATCCTTAACTTACATTTATAATCTCTGTATCCAGCATAATACTTTTCCTAACAAACTTAAATATGCGAAAGTAATTCCACTTCCAAAAACAAAAGATCGATCTGATCCTAATAACTATCGGACTATTTCTTTATTATCTGTTTTGTCCAAACCACTGGAAAGGCACGTTCATAAACATCTGCTTGCTTACCTAGAAAACGGTAAGCTCCTCCACCCTTTCCAATCCTCATTTCGCCCGCAGCATTCATACCACACAGCACTTACACGACTTGTTGACACATGGATCGAGGGTATGAATAAGTCACAGTTAACAGGAGTAGTCTATTTAGATTTTAAGAAGGCTTTTGATCTGAGTGACCACACTATTCTGACTGCTAAGCTTCACAAATACCTTAATAACGGAGACGCAGTTGCTTTTTTCACATCTTACCTTACTAAAAGAAAACAAAAGGTTCTTGTTCATGGCTCATACTCCTCTCTCAAAGATGTAAGCTTCGGTGTGCCCCAAGTGTCTGTACTGGGCCCCCTGCTATTTTATTTATTTATTAATGATTTGCCTCTACATATTACTTGCCAAGATGTACAATGCGACCTTTTTGCTGACGACACCTCGGTTCATACTACTAGTAAAGATATACAGGTAATTTCCGACAACGTACAACAAAGTCTTCATGACGAATCAGCTTGGTGTATAAACAGTTCTATGGTTGTTCATCTAGCCAAAACGAAATCGATGGTAGTCGCCACCGCGCCAAAACAGCATATAACGCCTCTATTACTTAACCTTTCACTTAAAGATAGTCAGGTAGAACAGATAAACGAACATCGCATACTAGGGATTACAATCGACAGTCAGCTAAAATGGCAAGCTCATACAAACGCCTTATGCAAATTAGTAGCAAAAAAATCTCTTTATGTTATCAAAATTGAAATATTATACTGATTCAGATACCCGTAAACTATTTTATAATGCTCACATAGGTTCTTACGTCGATTACGCGTCAACGGTATGGGATGGATGTAGTGAGGTCCATTTAAAGAGACTCAATTCCCTACACAGACGGGCGGCCAAAATAATCTGCCTTGATCCACACCTAACCACAGAAGAAAAGCTCACAAAAGCAGGTCTCCTGACTCTTCAAGATCATTTCAAATATAACAAAGCAATTTTATGTTCAAAGTGTGGAAACGCAAAACACCTGAGTACATCTCCACTTTGTTCCGCAAGTCTGAGTCCAAGCTTGGAAACATCAGAAAGCTTTTCATAGTCCCAAAACCAAGGATCGATCTATATAAAACCAGCTTATCCTTCTCAGGGACACATATGCGCTTCCCGACCATGTAAAATACACCTCCTCGCTAGCCTGTTTTAAAAAGGGTCTCTGCAAGTATTTCGTGGATCACTCGTAGGGCCTAGGGATGCCTTAACTACATGTATTATATGTCTCTTTTTATGCTGAGTCCAATTTATTCCCAGTTAAACCTGTTATCTTTTTCATTTATCATTTGAACTACTTAGTTGTTTGTGTGTGTGTGTGTGTGTGTGTGTGTGTGTGTGTGTGTGTGTGTGTGTGTGTGTGTGTGTGTGTGTGTGTGTGTGTGTGTGTGTGTGTGTGTGTGTGGAGGCAGAGTGGGGGGGGGGGTAGGGGGGTGTCTGAGAGTTTATGAGTATGTCTGCCTATGTGAATAGTGTTGTTAATTGTTTGTAAGTATTATATTTTACTTATATGTATGTGCATGTGTATATAGTTTTGTAGTTGTTAGCAACGGCAGGTTTGTGAAATAGCTGTGTCAATGACGATGTCTATGCCTTAACCGTTGTAAAATAAAGTTTCATTGATTCATTGATTCATGCATTGATTCTCTCTCTCTCTCTCTCTCTCTCTCTCTCTCTCTCTCTCTCTCTCTCTCTCTCTCTCTCTCTCTCTCTCTCTCTCTCTCTCTCTCTCTCTCTCTCTCTCTCTCTCTCTCTCTCTCTCTCTCTCTCTCTCTCTCTCTCTCTCCCTATATGTATGGTGAAGATTCTCCAAGACAGTTTAAATGAGGTATCTGAATGGTGCAGAAATAACGCCATGATACCTAATCCCACTAAAACCAAATGCATGCTGATTACCACACGGCAAAAGCATCAGTTGAACCCCCCTCCCCTTCAACTAACACTTAATGGCCAGCCTGTGGAGCAAGTCAGAGAACAGCGCGTGCTTGGAATCAACTTAGACGACAAGTTGTGCTGGCAAGGCCACATTACTAAACTGTGTAAAATAGTATCTAAAAATGTATTCCTCCTGTCGAAATTGAGACATTTTGCTGATGAGCCAACAAGGAAACTCTTCTACTATGCCCATATTCAGTCACATTTGGATTATGCCTCATCTATTTGGGACGGTAGTAGCGATGCTAATTTAAAAAGTCTGAACTCGCTCCACAGAAGAGCCATTAAACTTATTGTTGACAGACCCTCAGAAGTCATTAATACTGACAATAAGTTCAAGCTGTTAGACATTTTGCCACTTGAAAAACAGTTTAAGTATAATAAGTTGGTGCTCATGCGCAAAATCACCCTCTCAGAAACACCAGCCTATCTCAATAGTTTGTTCCACTTTGCTCATACGAGGTCCAGTCGAACACCAGGGAACAATCTTGTTGTACCGATGCCTCGACTAGACATTTATAGGTCGTCGTTGTCCTATTCTGGTGCAAAGTTATGGAACTCCATTCCTGCGGATGTTAGAGCCGCGCCATCGCTTAAAACTTACAAGACCAAGCTGCTCAAACATCTAGACAAAACTTAATTTTTCTTTTATTTTGTATTTTTATTTTTATTTTTACATGTAGCACTCCATGCCTTATGCGGCATTTCCCGGATAGTCTGCATTCTCTTCTAACATTAAAAATTTATGAACGCATGTAATATACCGCTGGCATTCCAGCAAGCCGCATTATGTAATATCCATGACCCCATGGACTCGGCTGGCCAGACGGGATGCCGTCGATAGACACAGCATTGGGCGCTCGCGAGGCGTGGCAGTGCTGTGGTTTCTTCGCGTCGACCCGCGCGCGCGGTGGTTGCGGGATCGCTATACAAGTCTAGTCTAATTCCATGGCAGACTAGCATCTAGCTGTGCGCGGTTTAGTGGCGCGGGGAGGCCGCTATCGCATGTGTGTGTTTATCTGTGTCAGTGTGTGCAAGTGTATGTGTGTGCACGCGCGCATCCCTACGTGCTTGCGCACGCGCGCGCGCGCGCGCGCGCGCGTGTGTGTGTGTGTGTGTGTGTGTGTGCGAGTGTGTGTGTGCGTGTGTGTGTGTGTGTGTGTGTGTGTGTGTGTGTGTGTGTGTGTGTGTGTGTGTGTGTATGCCTGTTTATGTTTGTTGGAGTGAGCCGCCGTGTTGGTTTTTATGATGAGAACAATAGCGGTTTTATGTACAAAATCCATTATACTTTTTATATTTGCTGTAGTATAGTTTTAAGCGAAAGAATGTATGTGTACATGATATACTGATGTGTGTGTATGTGTGTGTCAGTGTGTGTGTGTGTGTGTGTGTGTGTGTGTGTGTGTGTGTGTGGAGGGTTGTGCAGGCTTGGCTTGGCGCCTGTAGGCTACAAGCTAATCTGGCACAAGCCTGTGCACGCGGCAATTGCACACCGGCGCGCGTGTGTGTGTGTGTACGTTATTTTGTTTTGTAGTGTGTAGCAAGGACAAGAATGAAAACAGGTCTGCGCACCTATTCTTTTATCCTTGGAAAATAAAGTTTCATTTCATTTCATTTCATTTCATTTCCCTCCTGTGCATGCAACCACCGGTGCTGCAAACAGTACATGCTGCAAACAGTACATGCTGCAAACAGTACCGATGGATGCATGAACAGGAGGATTAATTGTCCATTGTTGGGTTAATAGGTGGTGTCTACTATTAACTGATTAGCTGCGATATCAACTGACAAGTTAACCGCAGCCTTTCCTACAGGGATTTATCTGCCACTAACTTGCTTAACCCCGTTGTGCATGCAACCACCGATGCTGCAAACAGCACCGGTGGATGCATGAACAAAAGGGTTAATTTTCATTTGTTGAACTAGTTCATCACTGATTTACTGACGCTTTAATTAGACGTTTATATTTGGTGATTGTGAACACGAGCACGGCAAGCTGACTGCTATTGTTACAGATGTAACTTGTTCTTACCGTAAATCAGTTAGAGTGACTACCAACGTTATTGTCTGCATCCACTGTGCTGTTTATTGATTACTTTGGTTCTACCTTCTAGCCGCGTTGGTCATAAACTGATGTGACAGTAACATTGAGTGTTACCACCAGAGACTGTGTTAGTTTACACTGTAAAGATTGTGCTCATTTAAGAAAGACTTAATTTTCAGCCTCTTTCGTGTCTTTACAGTGAGACAGACTATTAGCTTGAGTGATTTAATTAAAATTGTACTGGAACGACAAAGAAGGGAACTTAGTGACAGCCGAACATACAGGTGTTCCATGCGGCGTTTCAAGTTGCGTCACTTTTTTCTTGTGGTTCAGTCACTCCCGCAGCGAGTTTTTTTGAGAGCTCAGTACCTTAACGGCTACTTGTTCTCTGGAGGACTTTTATTCAATTACGTGGCCTTTTATCGTTTTATAGTTTTATAGTATTTTTTATTTCCGTGTTTTTCTGTATTCAATTGTTTCTTCATTGTTTATCTTGTGCACTCTGTATTTTGTAATAAGTCCAAGCGAATTTTCCATCAAAGGTGCAGTTATGAGAATAGGGCACCTCAATGTGTTTCATTTGTACAACAAACTAGCCGACATATCTGTATATATTAACGATCCTACACCGTTCCACCTGTTTGGACTCAGTGAGGCGCGTCTGAGTTCCTGTGTAAGCGATGCAGCAATCAGTATCCCCAATTTTTCAGTTATTAGACGAGACCCCTTGTCTCCCGGTCAAACTGGCATCGCTGTCTATATTCATAATTCTATCCAGCATTTAGTTCATCGACGCGTCGACCTAGAAATGATGGGGGTGGAGTGCGTATGGGTCGAAGTCAAGTGTCCGAAATCAAAACCGGTATTAATTGGGTTCTTATATAGAAATCCCGCCTCAACTTTTGAGTGGTACGATCAGTTTAGTCATAACCTTGACAGAGCTTTAAAAAAGAAGGCCGACATTCTTCTATTGGGCGATTTTAATATAGATTTACTTAAGCCGCACCCCGCCTGGGGCTCAACGTCATCTCTGTTTGGCTTAGTACAGTTAGTGAAATCACCCACCAGAATTACTCCAACTACTTCCACGCTTATTGACCACATATATACTAATAAACCCAAAGCCGTCTCTGACGTTGATGTCTCAAATCTTAGTGTTAGTGATCATTATCCTGTGGCTTGCTCCTGGTCTTCTAAACTCCCTAAACCAAAAAAGAACGGCCATACAACTATAACGTATAGGACATTCAAACACTTCAGGAAAGACGAATTTCTATTTGATCTAGAAAATACTCCTTTTAATGACGTGCTCCTGTCCTATGATCCTAATACCGCCCTCAGTATTTGGTACTCTCTTTTCCTAAATGTACTTAATAAACATGCTCCTCTACGCGAGAGGAGGGTAAAATCTAACACTCTTCCTCCCTGGCTTACTCCGGAAATCATGCAGGCGATGGCGCTTAGAAACGATCTACGTAGCAATAAAATGTTCACTGAATATAAGCAACAGCGTAACCGTGTTAAATACATGATCAGAGAGGCAAGAAAAAAGTTAGTTCGTGACACGGTTAAAGACAGCAAAGATACCTCTACTATATGGCGCCTTCTAAACACACTTACTAGGGGGTCTCCAAGTACCGCAACTACCATTCCCACTAATCTTACTGCTGATACATTCAATGACCATTTTCTTTCGATTGCCAAATCTCTAATATCGCCAAGCCAGGATAACACTTATCACCGTTCAAATTTGCTGTCTGAGTTTTGTCAACAAAGAACAATGGGCACAGCCCCCTTCAACATCCCTATGTTAGCTGTTCATGAAGTGGGTTTACTTATAAGTAACCTTCCAAATAAAAAGTCCTCGGGGCCTGATGACATCAGCCCGAAAATACTTAAACTGTCTCTCCCATACATTGTAGAATCCTTAACTTATATTTATAATCTCTGTATCCAGCATAACACTTTTCCTAACGAACTTAAATATGCCAAAGTAATTCCACTTCCAAAAACAAAAGATCGTTCTGATCCTAATAATTATCGGCCTATTTCTTTATTATCTGTTTTGTCCAAACCACTGGAAAGGCACGTTCATAAACACCTGCTTGCTTACCTAGAAAACCGTAAGCTCTTCCACCCTTTCCAATCCGGATTTCGTCCGCAGCATTCATGCCACACAGCACTTACACGCCTTGTTGACACATGGCTCAAGGGTATGAATAAGTCACAGTTAACAGGAGTAGTCTATCTGGATTTTAAGAATGCTTTTGATCTGATTAACCATACTATTCTGACTGCTAAGCTTCACACATACCTCAATAACGGAGACGCAGTTGCTTTTTTCACATCTTACCTTACTAAAAGAAAACAAAAGGTTCTTGTTCATGGCTCATACTCCTCTCTCAAAGATGTAAGCTTCGGTGTGCCCCAAGGGTCTGTACTGGGCCCTCTACTGTTTTGCTTATTTATCAATGATTTGCCTCTACATATTACTTGCCAAGATGTACAATGCGACCTTTTTGCTGACGACACCTCAGTTCATACTACTAGTAAAGATATACAGGTAATTTCCGACAACCTACAACAAAGTCTTCATGAAGTATCAGCTTGGTGTATAAACAATTCTATGGTTGTTCATCCAGCCAAAACGAAATCGATGGTAGTCGCCACGCGCCAAAAACAGCAGATAATGCCTCTATTACTTAACCTTTCACTTAAAGGTAGTCAGGTAGAACAGGTAAATGAACATCGAGTACTGGGGATTAAAATCGACAGTCAGCTAAAATGGCAAGCTCATACAGACGCCTTATGCAAAATAGTAGCCAAAAATCTCTTTATGTTATCAAAACTGAAATATTATACTGATTCAGATACCCGTAAACTATTTTATAACGCTCACATACGTTCTTATATCGATTACGCGTCATCGGTATGGGATGGGTGTAGTGAGGTCCATTTAAAGAGACTCAATTCCCTACACAGACGAGCGGCCAAAATAATCTGCCCTGATCAACACCTTAGCACTGAAGAAAAGCTCTCAAAAGCAGGTCTCCTGCCACTTCAAGATCATTTTAAATATAACAAAGCAATCTTTATGTTCAAAGTGTGGAAACGCAAAACACCTGAGTACATCTCCACTTTGTTCCGTAAGTCTGAGTCCAAGCTTGGAAACATCAGAAAGCTTTTCATAGTCCCAAAACCAAGGATCGATCTATATAAAACTAGCTTATCCTTCTCAGGGGCACTTATCTGGAATGCCCTTCCAGACCATGTAAAATCCGCCTCCTCGCTAGCCTGTTTTAAAAAGGGTCTCTTCAAATATTTTGTGGATCACTCGTAGGGATGACTCAACCACTTGTATTATATGTTTCTTTTTATGCTGGGTCCAATTTATTCCCAATTAAGTCTGTTATCCTTTTCAATTATCATTTGGACTACTTAGCTCTGTCTATGTGTGAAGGGGGGTGGGTGGGGTGGGGGGTGTCTGTGAGTCTATGAGTATGTCTGTCTATGTGAATAGTGTTGTCATCGCTTTGCAAGTATTATGTTTACTTATATGTATGTATATTTGTAGTTAGTCTTGTAGTTGTTAGCAACGGCAGGTTTGTAAAATGGCTGTGTCGATGACGATGTCAATGCCTAAACCGTTGTAAAATAAAGTTTCATTGATTCATTGATTCTCTCTCTCTCTCTCTCTCTCTCTCTCTCTCTCTCTCTCTCTCTCTCTCTCTCTCTCTCTCTCTCTCTCTCTCTCTCTCTCTCTCTCTCTCTCTCTCTCTCTCTCTCTCTCTCTCTCTCTCTCTCTCTCTCTCTCTCTCTCTCTCTCTTAGTCTCTTCGTCCATCCATCGTCGTCCCGCCGTCCATCTATCCGTCATACCCGCCCTATTTTGTCTTTGTTCCTGAACTTCACTGACACACATCATCGGCAAATGCATGCACGCACGCACGTACACATACACATAGCCCTGTCATAGGAGAGAACTATTTCTTAAGTCATTTGCCAGATAACGTCGTAAATAATGCAATAATAATTCGATAACTCTTCTAACGTTATGGCTTCCAGAGAGGGTTCAAGTGTTTCTGATTATATTATCTCTATTTTCGTCAGAAAAGGTGCTTTCACGCAAAGCCCCAAGATTCACGTAGAAAGTCAAGGGTGGGTAAGTTGGCATCGTTTATAAATTTTTACCTTTATTTGATAGCTAGGTGCGATGAACTTTGTAAATTCTTCTCTTTTCGTTCTCTTAACTCTTTGGACGCTTCCTTTTACTGTTGCCGGGACGGTTTTCCGTGGTATATAGTGTGCCTACTGTTGGCGTAGTGATGGTAAACGTAGGATCGAAGCATCAAACTAAAAAACAAACAACTGCCAAATGACAGTAAGGTTGTTTCAAGGCAACAAAGAAGCGCAGTGCAAAGAACATTGGTGAAATATTTGCGTGCAGATTTGGTAGTCCTACACATCAGTGGTCTCATGTATGAGTTGTCGTTTGTGGCAACGCTTCGGTGATTCTATGATTATTTGCAATGTGATTTGTCATAGAGGATAGTTCTGCTCGATTTTTGCCACACAGTTAAGCATGACCGAGGAGGAAAATGGCCGGAAAAGGAAAAGTGAGAGATGATGATGATGATGATGATGAAAAGTTTTATTGACAGGATAAAGTTTTAGGCGAAACGCCTCTCTTACAAACTGTCCTGTTAGAAAAGAAACATTAACAACAAAGAGTAAGAGAAACATAATAACACAATAAATCGAAACATGAAGAAATAAACTTTAAAAAAAACAATACAAAAAACAATACAATACAAAAGCAATGCAAATAATGTGCACACATATAGTGAATAATTATACATATATATATATATATATATATATATATATATATATATATATATATATATATATATATATATATATATATATATATATATATATATATATATATATATATATATATATATATATATATATATATATATTTTTTTTTTTTTTTTTTTTTTTTTTTTTTTTTTTTTTGACGGGGGTTTGGGTAGTCCTTTCAGGTAGTAAGTTACTGTAACAAGATGTTATGCAAACGAGTTTGAAGGTTCTAGAGTTAGAAATGGATTTAATTTGGGGTGGTAGTTCGTTCCAGGCCGAGCCTTTGGCATCTGAGAACGAAAGGCTGGTTTTATATATCGAGCCAGGCCCATGGTAGCTGTAACAAACTGTTCCTCGTGTTTTGTCTTTGACTATCCAAAAATACCATACGAAGGTAAGATGGGGTTTTATGGTGAAGAATTGTATGCATAAGTATGCATCAAGTAAATGTGAGCTGTTTGTTTAGGTTTAGCAGTCGGATGGTTCTAAACGTTTCGTCGGTGGGAGATGGACCAGGCACAGTTAACTTTACCCCTCGACGATACAATGAGTTAAGTTTCTTTAAATGTACCTCACTGCACCCATCCCAGATAGTGGAGCAGTAATCACAGTGTGTCTTAATATGGGCAGAGAGACAGAGACAGACAGACTGACAGGCAGACAGGCAAACTATTTGACAATAAAAGAAAAGTAAGCATGAATGGGATCGAAAAGCTTAGAAATGAAATTACGTTTTCACGTTAAACCCAGTGTCTAATACATATGCGTTTTTAAAGTCGTTTCTCTCGTTTGTGACAGGCGTCACTGGTGGGAAAGTGCAGTCTATGATGGCTACATTTCATGCAGACCAAGAATACACAGGTGAGTGGGGGCTAGGCTTGTTTCTGTAAAGACTGGCATAGTTGTGTCTTGAAACGTTTATAATGTTCACACTCTGAAAGGGAAGAAGCTCCAGCATTACAACATAAACGAGTGAATCTCTCTCTGTCTCTCTCTGTCTGTCTCTCTGTCTCTCTGTCTCTCTCTCTCTCTCTCTCTCTCTCTCTCTCTCTCTCTCTCTCTCTCTCTCTCTTTCTCTCTCTCTCTCTCTCTCTCTCTCTCTCTCTCTCTCTCTCTCTCTCTCTCTCTCTCCTCTCTCTCTCTCTCTCTCTCTCTCTCTCTCTCTCTCTCTCTCTCTCTCTCTACTGTGTGGGATGGTTCGAGCGATGTCCATTTGAAAAGATTGAACTCTCTATATCGGAGAGCTGTCTAACTAATACTCCCTGATCCCAGCTTAACTACTGACCAAACATTGGCAGCCTTAAAAATTCTGCCCCTGAAAGATCATTGAACTTACAATAAGGTAATGTTATGAGTTTACAAACATTGGTGGCTAGAGCGTTCCCTTCCAGAACTGTGTCAAATATCTGGGTGTGAAGATTGATTCGACGCTCTCCATGCATGATCATATCAGTGGCGCCTGCCGAGTTGGTTTCCTTGAGCTGCGCAGAATTTCTTCCCTTAGACCGTATCTCACAGAAAGTGCCGCGTCAACACTTGTATATGCATTCATTACGTCCAGGCTCAATTATTGCAATTTTGTACTGGCAGGTTTACCGGCAGATCAGATTTCACGCTTGTAGATGATTCAAAACAATCTCATCTTGAAGAAACGAAAGAGACACGGCACGTTACGCCTCTACTGAAGCAGCTGCACTGGCTGCCCGTAAAATTCCGCTGCCAGTACAAAATTGCAACTTTTGCCTATCGGAATTTTGACGGATCTCTCCCACCGTACCTTTCTGCCAGGCTGTCTGTTTATCAGCCATCACGCACCCTCCGTTCCGCCAGTGAAAAACGTTTTAAAATCCCGCTCGAAACTTAAAATGAAAACTGTCGGGGAGCGTTCTTTCACCTTTTTAGCCCCAAGTGTGTGGAACTCCCTACCAACTGAAATGTGGAATCTGCCCACATTGTCACAGTTCAAAGCTCATTTAAAGACTTTTCTTTTTTGTCGGGCATTTAACACTTAGCTCATCTTTAGCTAACTGTTGACTGACTGCCTTTTATTCTGATCCTAGAGGACGTGAATGTAAGATGTTGGGACGGGATAGCGTGTTTTAAAGAACGGTAGTGTATGTGCGTGTCAGTGTCTGAGAGAGAGGGTGTGCTGTTGTGCATTCGCAGTGAGTCCAGTGTTTTCCTAGAGAACAGAGCTGTGCAAGAACTATGTATTATTATTATTATTATTATTATTATTATTATTATTATTATTATTATTATTATTATTATTATTATTATTATTATTATTATTATTATGTTCAAGGCTACCCCGATATATCACAACGATATTTACCACCCAGTCATCAACATATTCCATATCAATAAAATCCCTTATTGTGCCGCGACCTAGAATTGATCTCTATAAAACGAGTTTAACGTTCTCTGGTTCCAGCCTTTGGAATGCCTTGCCTAGAAACGTCACGACATCAACTACTTTCTCCACATTTAAAGTCAGTCTCATCAAGTATTTGTTTTTGACAGCAGCACCGCCGTGACTGTTTACTATTCTGATTAGATCATAACTTCATGTATCCCAGTTTTCGATGACTCAGTTTTATTCTGTACAGCTTGTATGTAGCCAACTATTCATATGACTGACTGACTTGACGTCCTAAGCCGCGCGAGCGTGCGTGTGTGCAGTGTGTGTGTGTGTGTGTGTGCGTGCGTGCGTGCGTGCGTGCGTGCGTGCGTGCGTGCGTGCGTGCGTGCGTGTGCGTACGTGTATATTAGAGACAGAGAGTGGCGTGCTGAAACGTGCATGCGTATGTATGCTTATTAGGCTGCGTGTATTCCTATAACATTACTTTAATTAAACCTCACAACATGTGATTATGCCCCACCAGTAAAGCTGGTAATTCCTATGTCACTTCCTCCTTACATTTTTCTTCTCTATTGGCTTGTACGTGTCAATTTTTTTGGGTTTTTTTTTTTTTGTTTTGTTTTGTTTTGTTTTGTTTTTGTTTTTGCCTGTCCTGTTCAGTAGTACAAGATAGTAATTAATCAGTAGATTAGCAACGGCAAGTTCGAAAAACTTTTACCGTTGTCAAATAAAGGATCATTGTCACTGTCATTGTCATTGTCTCTCTTTCTCTCTCCGTCCTGTGCTGGTGCAAAGAAGCGAATTTGCGACCAAAACGTGAGTCCAAAATGAGACGTAACATATCCGCTTCATGCTACTAGGGTATTATTATTATTATTATTATTATTATTATTATTATTATTATTATTATTATTATTATTATTATTATTATTATTATTTAATCGGCGCTTCCACGAATCGGCCCAAAGCGCTACAAAGTGAATTCAACAAGCACGCTCACGTGAAACACTCTCACTCACTCTAAAGACAGAGTTATGTACTCGTACAAGACAAATACAGGACAGTCACGTGTTCGGAGAGTCAGCTCAGCTATTAAGTTTCTGAAATTTTGATTGCTCCCATTTGAAATTTATAAAATGTCCTGTATACTTATATTTAGACTTTACTTCTACGGTTCTTTTATTGAGAACATCGACAACACTTCCGGGTCATATAAAATACATCATTGTAGTACCTGGGCTGGTATGAGATTTTCGGCCACACGGCTGTCAGGTATAAAATCGCAAACCAGCACACATAAATAGGAAATAAAAGCTTGCTAAAAGAAATCGGCAGGTGGGAAGCAACTGTTTGAGGTTTCACAGTGCATATGGCTGGTCTACGTTATAATACCAATTATTGGTCACTGAGAGTTGCCAGATGCCATAACCCAATGTTGTCTCAAGCAGGTAGCACATGAATGATACACTGATGTGACCTCAAGAGGTCCATAAACCATCTTATAGAAGAACAGATGTACGAAAACAATGTTTCTTGTGGAATTTCGTATGGAAGGGCCCCATTGACATCTGACATAGTCAAATCAGTTTTTTTCGCCAAATTCGACATTTGAACACAAAGAAAGAAAGTAGCTTTAAATATATTAAAGTGACTTTAAATAAAAGACATCGACAAACTCATAAAAAAATTCGTTTAATACTATTAACCATGCCCGCTTTTCCTAACACGATTCGATAAACTATTCAGTCCCGACACACTACAAGAATATATGGATAGATCATGACAGTTCAAGGGTAGTGCCAGAATAGTTTGCGCCAAGCTATCCTGGCACCACCATTGAATTAACATGGTCGAGCTATCTTCTGACCCGCAATGTAGTCTCTTTGTGTATATCTTTCTATTTTGGGAATTGCTCTCATATTGGGCTCAATGTGATAAGGCTACTGTCGCGAATATAATACCACCAACCATAGGTTGTCGACTAACCATAAGAACTGACATGATTAGGACTAAAGCAATTAACTTAGGAAAACTCCATTTGACAGGAATCCCATGTGTGTGCTGGGCTGGGATTTCAACCTCATTGCTCTATACCGTAAGGTCCAAAGCCGCAGACCGGAACACACTGCAAGTACACTGCAAGAAAAATAATGCAATAAATCTACAGATACTGAAAGGGTTCTGGACAAGCATGAGGATGCAAGTCGTTTCTCTACAGTTAGTCCACTTTAAAAACGCGACAGATTGGATAAATTATATCTGCCGCTGTATACATTTGTTAACTGAAATTGTTTTGTGCCAAGGGACACCGCCAGAAGCACTCAACTGCACTAAGTGGCATAGAACCTCATGAGCCCCCGCAGTCGAGGAGTTTCATGAGGTTCTATTCTTCTTGTATGCCTTATTTTGTGTCCGTGGACGGCTGGGGATTTTATGCTTTGAATTTACTATCATTGTTTCTGTTGTGTTTTTAAAGTGCATGACCGTATGTCCTGCGCGCTTTCTTTGTTAAACACCCAGGCTGAGGGTCCCAGTCCAGCAACGCGTTTTTCACAAAGTGATTTGAAGCACGGTATTGATGTCCTGATTCACCTCAGAAGAGATCGATACTGTAATTCTACATACATACTGTAAAAAATAAACAAACAAAAAATGCGTTTCTCATCCAAAGCCTGTGTGCTTTGCCAACAGCAGCAGCGGGGAGCTTCTAGCTATGCTTCTGGAAGTCGGTGTTGGTTTAGACTGTCGCTCACAGGGCAAGTGTTTCCACATGGAGGGTCTAGACAATGGCGATATACCGCGCCAGCTGTCTTCCCCTTCTCTGCCTGAGGAACAGATATAACAATGGCCCAAGCCAAAGACGTAGATCCTGATGTTCTCCAGCAGACTGCCTGAGCTCAAGTGTATCTATTCCTCTCACACAAGATTGACGGTTGCCTTTAGAACTGGACAGACGGTGTCTGCATGGGATCATACGTACGTCGCCGCGACTTATAGTCTCACTCGCACGGTCGTAAGCTGACATTTAACAACTCAGACTCCGATGGAAGCTAGAACACTGTTGTACATTGCTCTGACACTTTCCAGCAATAGGCTTAGATCTTTATGAGCCCCTGCGGCCGCAGGCCGCAAGGGCTTATAAAGATCTACGCCTCTTTCAAATGGAAGGGAATGGCGCAGGTATGCGCAGGTGTGTTGTGTTTTTACCTGGCGGTTCCAATCAAAGCGAGCGCAATCCTCCCCTTCCCCTCCCCCTTTTTTGTGGTTTGTTCCATCTTCTGCCCTTTCGCGCACACTCTTGGTGTTGTTTTCCGTAAATGTGTTCAGTCCTCTTTGTGCACTTCAGTCTCTAGCAGTGCACGACGGCAATACCTGCACCCAACTTACACCATAGGAAGATGCTAAAATAATACTAGAAAGATGTGTAAGATAAGATTTTAATGTAATACGTTCCTTCTTGTTGAGAAATTTGTATTGTTTTGGGGTCGTTTTGTCACTGTTGCTGATCCTGCTGCTACTGCTGCTGCTTTTGTTGTTGTTGTCATTTGATTGTTTGTTTGCCGGTTTGTTTCTTTGTTCATGTCTTTGTTTGTTGTTAATACCAACACTGAGTGAAAAGACACTAAATAAAACTTACTAAATGAAAGTTCAATGAATATATTTAACATTTGTGTGTGTGTGTACACGCACACAGAAGTAACCTTCCTACCAATACTTTCGCCCAACTTACGTTAGCCAAAGACACCCAGCAAAGAAGTGTCAATGCCAAAAGTGTAGATTAGAAGGGCTGAAATAATTACTGTCTATACCATTCAAACAAAGCATGTAGGTACTTGGACTGCAGTGTCTGGCCAGCCAGCTACCGAAAGATGAGCGCTTAATACGTTACTTGAGACAGTGTACATCACACTAGTTCAGTGTCTCCCTCGATTCGCGTACCGCTAAAGCGGTAGCAAATCAAACGAGGCTACGAGTGTGGAAACTGCGTACACTAAAATAAAGACACTACAATTGGAAGTTTTAGGGAGCTACTAAGCTACTACGAAGCAGCTCCCCCCCCCCTCTCCCCCCCCCTACCCCCTCGGTGCCCTCAGTCTTCTCAAATGGTTACGATCAAGCCAGTCAGGAAAGTTAGAATCAAAGATCATTGGCCAGGACATCGAAAAACACCCGAGGACAAATAGTTCTATAAACTCATTTTGTGAAACTCAGATACGGTGTGATCAAAACTGTAGTTAGTTAGTTATTGGGGTTTAACGCCGAGCAGGCAGCTAAGGCCATCTCACGGCGGGCAGCATAACTATAACTACATCATCATCAAGAAAAAGACTGAACAATACCTTCACTGTCATTATCAATACAGAGTGCGTGGATTTCTGTGCATTTGTTTCTAAGTAGTACTAAAAGCTTTTTTTCCAGTAAGGTAAATCAGCAACAGTTTTAGACTATCCACATTTGTGCTGAAGGAAACCACACCAAAAACTACTTCCGGCGCGGCACAGAAATGAGTGCACTTAATTTTCGGGACGTCGCACGGTTGGTTACCGGCCAGCTGCGTGAAGTGACGGCAGAAAACAGGCTGCGAAGTGCAGAACAGCGACAGCTGTTTCACGTCCACAGCCGCCGAAATGGGCGCATGTTTGAGCACACGACGTAGTAAGCGTGATCAGCAAGTACGAGTACTGACAATCATTAGCAGATGGCCGATCGGCCATAGATCATAGGCAGTACCCGATTTCCTGATTAACTCATTCTCGGCCAGCTCAGTGCATCCGGATGCGCGGCATAAGCCGCGCATGCGGATCTGGCTGGCTGCGAATGCGTTAACCCTATCGCTGCCAGTGATCCCAAATTGCTTGTCTGCAACCATTGCACACTGACCGACATTCGCGTGAAGAACACAGATGTAAATGGGGACCAAATATAGAGCGTAGGATTAGCAATAGACATAAATCCTCTTGAGCCCCTTCGACTGCGGGGGCTCATGAGTGTTTATGTCTCTTGTAGAAAGGGTAGCTTTTGCCTTGTCCCAGCAGTTACGAGTTAAATCTCCTGCTAACTACCAGTCCAAGATGACTTGACTTCGTGTTACAGCAGAACCTGTTTGAAGCAACCACCTCTTTTGCAAGAAAAAGTGGTCTTGAAAGATAACGGTTCTCTCTCTCTCTCTCTCTCTCTCTCTCTCGAGAGAGAGAGAGAGAGAGAGAGAGAGAGAGAAGTCTTGAAGGGTAAAAAGTGTCACCTGTCATTAAAGAACACCATTTAGATAATAGGTGACAACAACCACCTAAATGATGATCTTTACTCCTTAACTATCAAGAAAGAGTAAGAGCTGTAACAGATAAAGATCCTCAACCGCGGAGGCTCTTGATGATCTATGCCTCTCGATGAAACCACTTTGTATCCATATTGCTTTGACGCCCCGGCTGGAGATCTTTGACTGCAAAAACGGCCACAATCTACGTCCACTGGTAGTGAATGGGTTTATGGCTGTTGATCTTTCTTACAGGTGGCCACTCAAAACAGGTTCTGTTGTATTTTCGCGGCACAGAAAACCTCGATGTCACGGCCTGTGACTGAACCACTAGTGCCGTCTCCTTTTTCAGTGGAAGAAGCATGAAATCTGTCACAAATGAGCCTTCTCAAAAACTACTCTATTGTTAGAATAACACGACGAAGAAGGAAACACGCCTTAAAAAAAGACGGTTACAACTTTCTTTTCTAAGTGTGTTTCTTTCTTCGTTGGGTTATTCTCTATACGCTTGGCAGTCACCTTTTCGGTCTGGATTTTTCGTCCGTTCTGTCGTGTAAACATGTGCTCCAATGCACAACATGGTCACAATACAAACGAATGAGCCTGTTTCTGCTGTTTCTTTATTCAGTTTTGCTCTCAGACAGCAGTATTTTACTGCTCTCATAAATAATCAAAGAAAATTATTACACGTTGAAGTGGATGACCCCACGTAGTACTCCTTTTCGTGGAATCTGTTCTCACAAACCCCTGCTCCAGGCTTCTTGCTAGCATTGGCCCTGTTCAGTCAGATCCTTATAATTATGATGATCACAGGTATAATTCATGTTTCAAAATCTACACAATCTGAGAACATTGATGGCACAGACGCCCTACCCGTGAATTCAGTTATGAACACAGACGACTCGTGTATACTGACGAGCAAAAGAAATGCGACGTTTTTGGAATTATAATGTCTATGGTTATGACTGTCGATCCACGGTTCCTGCATTTGGCAGCTGGAGGTGGAAGAGACAAGAAGCAGCAGGTAGCAGTGCAAAATATCGCGAAATCTTATGGCTGTTGGGCGGTGTTGCAAGCAGTGTCGGGCTGAAAACTGACGGGAACAGTTGCTTCTTCCCTACAGCAGGTATAGCCAGTCGAAGACTTTACAGACACGAATGACGTAAAAAGACAGTTCTCTGCCAGCAAAAGGCACTGATTCTCACTAAGCCCCTGCAATAGATTTTTCGTCCGTTCTGTCATGTAAACATGTGCTGCACAACATGGTCACAATACAAACGAATGAGCTTGTTTCTGCTGTTTCTTTATTCAGTTTTGCTTTCAGACAGCAGTATTTTACTGCACTCATAAATAATCAAAGAAAATTATTACACGTTGAAGTGGATGACCCCACGTAGTACCCCTTTTCGTGAAATCTGTTCTCACAAACCCCTGCTCCAGGCTTCTTGCTAGCATTGGCCCTGTTCAGTCAGATCCTTATATGATGATTACAGAAACAATACGTTGACTCTTTTGAGGGGTAATCCAAATTAGCATGTACAGAAAGGTCTGCTATCATGCATCTTTGTACTAAGTTTGGATTTGGAAGCTATTATAGTATTTGAGAGAGAAAAAAAGAGGGTAAAAAACATGGCTATTTTTGTAAAAACCAATTTCCTGACCTCTTGTGACTTTACCTTTCTGAGGGGCCATCCACTTTAGTATGCATAGCCCTAGGAAGATCTTTCCATCAGCTATCTTTGTATCAAGTTTGGGTAGCCTCATGACAAACACTTGTTCAATATCTTTTACGGTCATTAGTACAGAACAAAAAAAAAAAACCATGCTGGGGATCAAAAGACATTTTCTTTAGTACAGTGGTTTCTGCACCAATAATTGAACAGCCAAGCTCTGAGTTTTCAGATAGCATGTTTAAAGCGACTGTAGTAGGCATTTTTAATTTTGTGGGCATGCTCACAGTATTTACACTACAAAGCATCTCAGGAATGCATCATGATGACCCTTTCATCGTTATTTTTTGTGCTGTCAGATTCATGTACAACTCATATATTCATCTATCATTCTAGCTGTAGACTGAATAGTTTAAAGTATATCAGTGTACGTGTCTATCCAAGAATATAAAAAAAATTTGAATAAAAAAAGTTTTTTAAAAAAGCGCATTCTGTATGACTTCGTCTGCCTGAGGCAGCTGAATGGGGACAGCTGCGGGGACTCATGAGGAGTTATGCTTCTTGTATTTTGGTATTTTTCGTTGCCGTGCATTCCGGCGATGCTTGAGGTTAACAGGAGTTTGCGGTGCGCTACGTCTGTGCGAACAGAAATAAACCGTATACGTCTGACTGCAACCATCTGAGAAAATAGTCCTCAGACACGCGCGTAAGACAGTAAACAGGGGATGATGTGATTAGCTCTAGCCATCAGTGTCACAGTGCGCCTCACTGTCGTCAATTTGTTGTCTACACACACGACTGATGGAATTACGCGGCCAATGAAAAGTATTCGAAACATTCCGGACCCTCGACGGTTTAGATCGCACACTGGTGACATGGTTTTGTACAAGAAATAAGGATCACGATTAAATTAGACTAAATAAGGCTGTAGTGAACTCCCTCCCTCATGACCCACCACTCGCCTTGCCAAACTCAACCAATCTATCAGCCTAAACCAATATTTTTATTTTGCTTCCTGAACACATTCATAACTCTCTTATGTGGCCCTATGCCGTCCATCATAGTTTAAGAGACCAAAAGTTTCCTAAAGGCTGGCCGCCAAGTGGATTCGCTGAGTTGGGTGTTTCAGCCAATACCGTATGATGACAAAATGTGTCCCTATGCCGACCATTATAGGTTGACACCAAAAATGTCGTAAGGACTGGTACCCAAGAGGCTTTAAATAATAATAATAATAATACTGTTATTATATAGGCGCTTTTTCTCAATTTTGGGGAAATCGACTCAAAGCGCCGCGCCTGAAACCCTCACACACTCACGAAACAGACACGGATTTTACGCCATTTAAGACAAACACAGTACAAGACAAACGAAGGGCCAGTCAGCTACTGAAGTTACAGAGATTTTTGATCGCTTGTATTTGAAATTTGTAAAGTGGCCTGAGACCGGTACCAAAGTGTGTGGGGGGGGGGTGGGGGGGGGGTGGAAGAACCGGAGTACCCGGAGAAAGAACCCCCGACGGTCCGCCCGAATTAACGGTGACACTTACCAGAGGAGAAAAGTCCAACGCCGGAACCCGGTATCGAACCGCGCACCTTTGGCATTGGTGGCAGGCGCCTTAACCACTGCGCCACGGACCGCTTTTCAGACAGTGTAGAGGGGCTTCAGCCAATATCGTCTTATGGCAAAACAATACGTTGTGCCCTCTAATGCATATCATTTATGAATACGGAAATGCTTCCTGAACACATTCATAACTGTTTTATATGGCCCTATGCCGTCCGTATCTCGGGAGCATCATAGACAAAAAAGGCGGCACTGATGCAGATGTCAGAGCACGAATCGGTAAAGCCAGAGCAGCCTTTCTCCGTTGAAAAAAGTGTGGAGTTCCAGAGAGCTGTCACAACACACCAAAGTCCGGATTTTCAACTCCAATGTAAAAGCAGTTCTCCTATATGGAGCAGAGACATGGAGATTGACAAAAACCACAGTCAACAGAGTACAGACCTTCATGAACAGTTGCCTTAGAAGAATTTTGAAAATCCACTGGCCAGAGAAGATCAGCAACGTCAGACTCTGGGAGAGAACAGAGCAGATAACAGCAGAGAATGAAATTGGGCGAAGAAGATGGGGATGGATCGGTCACAGTCTGAGAAAGCCAGCTTCCAGTATCACTAGGCAGGCATTGTCATGGAACCCCCAGGGAAAGAGGAAAAGAGGTAGGCCGAGAAACTCCTGGCGTCGAGACCTCCAAGCAGACATCAAGAGACTGGGAACCACCTGGAGTAGAATCGAAGGAGAAGCACAGGACAGGAGTTGCTGGAGGTCTCTCGTCGACGGCCTATACCCGGGTAGGGGTGACAGGCGTAAGTAAGTAAGTAAGTATGCCGTCCGTAATAGTTTAAGACAGAACAAAATTCGTAAAGACTGTCCGCCAAGCGGATTCTCAGACAGTGTAGGGTGCTTCAGCCAATACCGTCTGATGGCAAAACAATGCGTTGTGCCCTCTAATGCCCATTCTTTTTTAATATGGAAATGATTTCTGAACACATTCATAACTGTTTTATATGGCCCTATGCCGTCCGTCATAGTTTGAGAGACCAAAAATGTCCTAAAGACTGGCCTCCAATCGGATTCTCAGTCAAGTAGGGTGTTTAAGCAAATACCGTTTGATGGCAAAACGAATCGTTGTGCCCTCTAATGTCCATCCTTTTTCACTATAGAAATGCATCCTAAACACATTCATAACTGTTTTATATGGCCCTATGCCGTCCGTCATAAGTTTAGAGACCACAAATGGCGTATAGACACTTCTAAGACGGTGTAGTGGGGCTTCTGACAATACCGTCTTATGGCAAAACTATGCGTTGTGCCCTCTAATGCCTATTATTTATAAATATGGAAATGCTTCATGAACACATTCGTAACCGTTTTAGGTAACCTTGTGCCGTCAACCATAGTTTAAGAGACCAAAAATGTTCCGCGTATTAAGGAAGTCATTGGCCGCCTTGTTGCTTGTCAGTGTATAGGCCCCGCTACACGAGCCCGGTTTTGAGGCCGATTCCCGATCAGTTTTCGAATCGGTAGGTGATCGGGCCGGATTTTGAAAAACGTGTGCAGTGCTGACATTTCTCGACTTGTCAAGTTTAGCCGACCGGTTTGAACCGAAGATCAAAGTCGTACCTGTTCTGCAAAATGACTGCTAGTTTTGACAGTGATGATGATGTGCTTGCATCAGTTATCAGCAGTTTTGGATCATATTCGGGAAAGAGGCGTGCGAAACATCAGCGGCAACGGCGGTAGTACTGATCACAACAGGCGTGTTCGGCCATTTGCAAACCGTGTTGAAACGACATGCTTTGCGAGACGCGCTCTGATTGGTTGAAGCTTACAATCGGGACGGATTCGGATCGGAAATATAGAGCAGGTTCTAGTCAGCCGATTCCCAGCCGATTGGGACCGGATCGGATAATTGACGTCATCCGATCGCAAACGGATCGGAATCGGCTTCAAAATCGGGGCACAACCGGCCCGTGTGGCGGGGCCTTATGGGGTGCTTCAGCCAAAACTGTGTGATGGTAAAACGATGCGTTGTGCCCTCTAAATATGGAAATGATTCCTCAACACATTCATAACTTTTGTGTGTGGCCCTAAGCCGTCCATCATAGGTTCATCATCATCATCATCATCAGTCCCTTGCCCGAACTGGGCGTTGGGGGGACTGAAAGGCAGCAGCAACAGACAGTGCTCTCCACTGAGTTCTATTTTGGGCGGTGGCAAGCAAGTCTGACATCTCGAGTTCGGTCCATTCTTTTATGTTTGCGACCCAACTCTTTCTCTGACGACCTCGCCGACGACTTCCTTCGAGAGTGCCTTGGAGGATAGTCTTGGACAAGGTGTTGTGTCGGGTCACGTGGCCAAACCAAGCAAGCTTGCGCCGTTTCACGGTTGCCAGAAGGGGTTCATGTGGGCCCACCAGGGAAGTGACGATGCTCCGTACATATTCGTTGGTCTTGTGCTCGCGGTACGAGATGCGGAGCAACTTCCTCAGGCACTTGTTCTCAAAGGCCTGGGTTTTCTTTTCTGAGTCTGCAAGCAGTGTCCAAGTCTCACAGCCGTAGAGTAGAATAGACACTATGAGGGACTTGTAAAGCCTGTACTTGATGGTGAAGCTGATGGAGTTACTTCGCCATATCCTGTCCAGCCTGGCCATTGCGGATGTTGCTGTACCTATCCTGATACGGATCTCTGCTATGCAACTACCGTCTTTGGACAGGGTGGCTCCCAAGTACTTGAAGCTATTGACCTCTTCTAGCTTTTGGCCATTCATGTGAATGTTGCTGCTGCTGTCGCTTGTGGTGTTGATCATCACTTTGCTTTTGTCCGTACTGATCTCCATGCCATAAGACCCTGCGCTACTTGAAAGTTTGTCTGTCAGGTTTTGGAGCTCACTATTGCTGCCTGCCATGAGGTCAATGTCGTCTGCGAATCGAAGATTGCACAGGGATCTGCCACCAATAGAGATTGAAGTATGGTGGTCGTGGAGGGTTTCCTGCATGATCTTCTCCAGGAATATGTTGAAAAGGACAGGAGAGAGCAGGCATCCTTGACGGACACCGATCGTCGTCCTGAAGAACTCGCCTGACTGATTGTTAAGTAGAACCGCGCTGCAGGCGTTCTTGTAAAGCGCTTCTATCATTTGGATCAGTCCCTCCTCTATGTTGAACGATCTCATGACTTGCCAGAGTCCGTCGTGCCAGACGCGATCAAATGCTTTCCTGAAATCAATGAAGTTGTGGTAGAGTTCGCGCTGATGCTGCAGATGTTTCTCGATCAGGACGCGGCAATTGAAAATCTGCTCTACAGTGCTTCTTCCAACTCTGAAGCCAGCCTGTTCTTCTGCCAGCAGTTCCTCGGCGAAAGTTTTGAGGCGGTTGAGAATGATTCTAAGCATTACTTTGCTAGGGTGACTTATCAGACTGATAGTTCTGTAGTTCTGGCACTGTTTCAGGTTTCCTTTCTTGGGGAGTGGGATCACTAGAGACTGTGTCCATTCTACTGGCCATTTCTTTTGCTCCCAGATCTTTTGACAGAGTGTAGTGAGGACCTTCGTTGTTACTTCTCCTCCATGTTTCAACAGTTCAGCAGGTACGTTGTCTACACCTGGAGACTTTCCTCCCTTCAGGCCACGTACGGCTGCTTCCACCTCTTCAGCTAACACTGGCAGGTCTTCAGCCTTCCTGGCCCCAGCCTGGTTGTTTTGGAGGATGCTGGTGTCTGGCTCAGCCTTGTAGTTATACAAGTCTCGGCAGTACTCAGTCCATCTGTTTAGTACAGCAGTGTTTTCCGTAAGGAGTTGGCCGCTGCTGTCTTCGATGACTGTGGCTGTTCGCTGTTGAGTCTTGGTGAGGGTCCTTAGCGTTTCATAAGCCTTCTTGCTGTTGCCATTTGCCATGCCCTCTTCCACGCTACAACACTGGTCTTCAATCCAATCTTCTTTGGCTTCTTTCATCCTCTTCCTGATCTTCTTGTTGACAAGTCTGTACTTGTTTGCTGATGTGAGGTCTTGGCCTCTCTTTTTCTTCCAGGCTCTCCTCTCATCACAGAGATCGAGGATGTCATCGGTGACCCAGGGCTGTTTGCGCTTCCTCTGCTTCCCCAGCACTTCTTCTGCTGTAGAAAGTAACACCTCTTTTATATTTCCAGCAAGGGTGTCTACGTCGCAGTCCAAAGTAGCCAAGGCTGCAAATCTGCCTCCCACCTGGGCTTGGAAGAGCTCTTCTACTTCCGGGTCTTTTAGCTTCTGGAGGTCGAATCTGATGCGAGGGTTCTTGCTATCTCGTTTCAATGCCAGCTTCAACTTGAGGCTAGTAAGGACGAGGTTGTGGTCGCTGCCAATATCAGCGCCAGGAAAGGACCTCGTTTGTGCTTTGTTAACGCTGGATTTGAATCGTCGAGGCAGCAAGATGAAGTCAATCTGGTTATGGACCAGGCCTCCTGGCGATTGCCATGTCACTGTTCTTGACTTCTTGTGTGGATGGAGGGTATTAGCAACGGTGAGACGGTGACTCTCTGCGAACTCTAAAAGTCGCAGGCCTCTGTCATTTGTTTCTCCAAGGCCAAACTTGCCAGCTGTTCCTGCCCATTGTTGGTAGGCGTCAGGGCCGATCTTTGCATTCCAGTCACCGAGGACAGTCAGAATGTCTTTCTTAGGTGTTTTCTTGATGATGTTGTCCAGTTGTTCGTAAAATTCTTCTAATTCTTCATCATCATGGTCTGCTGTTGGAGCGTATACTTGTATGATAGTGATGTTGTGCGGTCGGGCGGAGATGCGGATGGAGATTAGTCTGCATCATAGGTTAAGAAACCAAAAATGTCGTAAAGACTGGCCGCCAAGCGGATTCTAAGACAGTGTAGGGGTGTTTCAGCCTATACCGTCTGATGGCAAAACGATGCGTTGTGCCCTCTAATGCTTATCATTTTTGAATAAGGAAATGCTTCCTGAACACATTCAAAACTGTTTTATATGGCCCTGTGCCGTCCATCATAGGTTAACAGACCCAAAATATGGTAAGGACTGGCTCGCGAAGCGGCTACTCAGACAGTGTGGGGGTGTTTCAGCCAATACCGTCTGATGACAAAACGATGCGTTGTGCCCTCTATTGCCCATCATTTTTTAATAAGAAAATGCTTCCTGTACAGATTCATACTGTGTTATTTGACCCTATCCCGTCCAGCATGGGTGAAAAGATCAAAAATATTGTTAGGACCGTCCGCCAAAGAGTTTCTGAGACAGTGTAGGGTGCTTCAATCAGTACCGTCTGATGGCAAAACGGTGCGTTGTGCCCTCTATTGCTTATCATTTTTGAATAAGGAAATGCTTCCTGCACACATTCATATTGTTTTATATGGCCCTATCCCGTCCAGAATCGGTGAAAAGACCAAAAATATTGTTAGAACTGGCTTCCAAGAGTCATCTCTGGTGCTTCATCCAATACCGTCTGATGGCAAAACAATGCGTTGTGCCCTCTAATGACCAGCATTTTGTTATACGAAAATGCTTACTGAACACATTTATAAATGTTTTATATAGCCCAGCATAGGTTAAAACACCAAAAGTTTGTAATGACTTGCCGCCAAGTGTTTTTTGGACATGTGAAATTGAAAAAAAAAAAAAAAAAAAAAAGTGATTTTATTATTCAGATTTTGTTGGGTCGGAAGTAGAGTCAGTCTCAGCGTAGGGGTGCTTCTGTCAGCATGTCCGCCCCACTTAATCTGAATGATGAGAGTGCAAGAGAGTGCATGTGACGAGCTGTTAGAGCGGTTTTGGCATAAGCTGGGAGCCATACTACTATTTGACGCTTCCGGTTTCAGTGGCTGCTAAGAGCTCGCTGTTCTCTTCAGGGCCATTTATTTGATACTGAGTTACGGACCAAGCGGGGTAACTCTAGCAGCCTGTGACACTGTTAACCGTAAATTCCCTGAAAGAGAATTAGTCTTACACAAGACCTCACTCGCAGATATTGTATTAGACGATGCAATAGCCATGCTCATGACAAAGTGGATTAACATTACCAAGAGCAAATTACATTTTCTTTTTCTGGCGTAGCCGATGAATCGCCATCATTGTTAGATACTGCAGCGTCTTTGGCGGTCACTGATCTATGAAGGGGTAGAACTTTGCCCGTAAACTTGTGATGTAAACTCATAGCCATATTTTCTGATTTTGTTACTGCTTACTGGCCATTCAATATTGCTCAGCGCGTTATAGAAAATTGTATGCCTCTCTGATTTGTGTGTGATGTCCAACCAATCGTCATGCCATACGCAAAGCGAGGTTGTTTATTTCCTGCATTGTAGTGAGAGGCAACGTTTGCAATGCTCGTGAACCACGTTTTTCTGCAATAATTTCTTTTTTTCATACACTTCCTTCAGATAAATTGTTTACTTGCAGGTGTACCGAGAATGATTGTTGTCTACCAGACCGATTGTGTCTGGCTCAGGTAAGGGAATCAAAATCTGAGGGTTTTCGACAGTTTTCGGTAACCCACTGAATTCCTCTCTGAAGTGGGTCGGACGTACGTTTTCCCCGTAGCACGTGCACATTTGCATGGGAGACACAGGCGCTACGTGATCTACGTCAGTTTGTGAGATGAACGTCATTTATGGTAATATTTACGTATGACAGGACCAGGAAAGGCAGTTTTTCAGATGGTTTCCAAATAATGAAACGTTTTACCTGACAATTAAACCTCATTATACGCGAGAGCCGGGACGAACAGCAGGTTTACGCAGACTACAAAAGATAAATGGGTATACATTAAAAGTTTGCCTTTAGTGAAAAAAATTAAAGACTTTTCGCTGTTAAAATTTTTTTTTTTAATTAAAAATAAAAAACATGGCTCACTGGCACTGCAAACGCACTTTACACAAGGGTGATATAAAGCATCTCAAAGATTTGAGCACAGAAGCTTGGCAGCTTTTCATTTGAAGGGCGACTGATTTTGTCTCAGGTTACTATCTTTCGCATATTTGTACCACTCCGATCAAGGTCGACCAGAGACAAAGTATTTCCAAGATGAATGTGGGATTAGTGACGTTTCGTTTGCACGAACGGCTACCAACAACGGACGAGAGTGAAGTCACAGCTGATAACTAGTTTGTTCCAAACACTCTAAATATCTCCAAGAAGCATAGATCCTCATGAGCCCTCCCGGCTCATGAGGATCTATGCCTCTTGGAGATGCTTGGAGTGTCCGGGATCCCGAGGATCTATGCCTCTTGGAGATAATTGGCGTGTTGCCTTTGCTTATCCGCCGTACTGATTTCGTTCTCGTTCGTTGTTGTGAGTCTTTCGTTGCAAACAAAAACTCACTATCATGAGGTCAACGGTTGGCAAGACTACGGGATAGATAGAGATAGAGAGTTCATTTGACGAGAATCGACAGCAAACCTTTCTTGTGCGTTGTTCGAATCGTCCCATTGTGAAATCTTTGTCATTTGATATTCATCACTTACACAATTTTGCAATGCAAGAGCTAGCCTATACCAGGCCATAACATCTGCAAGATGCATTAGCATAGATTATCATGAGTCGCAGCAGCCTTCGAGGGCTCATGAGAATCTACATGTATGTTGTTTGACCTTTTCACATCACAATCGATCTCAGGGTGAGAGGCCCATTGCAGGCTAAATCTAGAACTTATTACAAACGCCACCTATTCTGTTTTCTTCCATGAAAATATCTCTCTCTCTCTCTCTCTCTCTCTCTCTCTCTCTCTCTCTCTCTCTCTCTCTCTCTCTCTCTCTCTCTCTCATTCGCGCGCGCGCACGCACGCACGCACGCACACATGCACACACACACACACACACACACACACACACACACACACACACACACACACACACACACAGAGTGAGAAAGAGGCGCTGTGTGTGTGGTTAACCGAGGTTGAGTTTGTCCTGATGTGAACCGTTCCCTGTCCCTGTCACAGATGACAAAGCATGCAGCGGCTCCGTCCGTTCTATCAGCCAATACTTTCTATCCGCAAGAGTCATAAGTTCTTAACTGCCTCTGCAGGCTCCAGCAGCTCATGTAATTAACTCATTCGAGACACGCCGCCTCCGGATACCCGGCGGCTTAAGCCGCGTGTCCGGAGGTGACTGACACGACTCGAATGAGTTAAGAATATTAGACGCTTGCTGGCACGCATCGCCCTCATTTTCATCCTCACGGAGAAAGTTGTCTTGAATCAGTGTGCGACTGGGTACACCATGTGACCTATTTTTCCACATCGCTGTCGGACTCTTACGGCTGATTGCACGTGCACTCCGGTTCACTGGCCCTTTGTTTACCGTCATTAAAAGTGAAATACGATCTAAATTTTGTTTGTTTGTTCGTTTGCTGGAGTTTACGTCTTGCAAGCAGCAATGAATGTCTCTCTCAGTTATGTGTACGATGCCGGTGCACGATTATTGCTGTATAAAATGTTATTAGTTCGGAGGGGGAAAACAAAATGTTAACAATACTGATTAAGCTCTCTTTAGTATAATGCACGTGTCGCAGGAGTTGTATGTCAAGTTACTATTTAGGACAAATAAGACAAATATTCATAATATAATAATTTACTGTCTTTGACTATACTCACGAAGTGATACCAAAGATACTGTACGGCGTAGCTACGGAGTCTTTGGTAATATCAAGTACTCGTGGCCGGCTCCGAAGTAAGCAGCGAACGCTAGCTCCCAATAAGCAAAAGGTTCTCGGACCGTCGACCGCCTTAGTTGGCCAGCACACAGCAGTGCGCGGACCAACGTAGGCCGATGGCGGCACGAGGACTTTTTGCTTACCGGACTGTGAACAGGATGGCCAGAGAATCTGACTGACAGAAAGAATTATGTTACCGTCACGTGGGCAAAGTACTTTAAACAACGGGCAACCATTAATTGTCACGGCTTGAAATCTGATTAACACTACTGACTAGTAGTTAATACTCTTGACTCATAATTATTTGTGACGACCAGCCACCATTGTTATTTACTGCTCTGTGTCTAATTAGCAGAGTGGTCTGGCGGATTAATATAATTTTTTTTAGCTTTGTATATTGGTGTCGAAAGTTCATGGTGTCGCTTTTGTTCAAAGAAAAATTAACTGAACTCGGTAAACAGCCCCCGCTGTCTCACTCCCCTTTTGTTGAAAATGGGGAGGAAAAAGCAGAAATGCAGTCTTCTTGCCAGTCTACTCTGCAAGTTTAGCCTACTATTACAACCGAACACAAGAACTCACATGTTACTTCAGTTTCACAAACAAAAATAAAGCATTGCATCACGTTCAAACGGTATAGGAAGCACTGCCTCATTCGATAAGAATGTGTATAAACAACACAGAGTAACAGGAAAGTGCCACGGACTGCAACAATTACATGAGCATTCCTTTAACACTTTTACATGCTGAACAACTGTTCGAAAGTACAAAGTGCACTGATAATTAAGACAGATGCGTGTTTTCTTGCAGTTTGCCGACAGGTTTTGTTGAGGCTATTTTGCATTCATCTAAAAATTAACAATACAGCGGCAATTGGCTGTCACAGTCAGGATCTGAGGTTACAAAGAGCGATTTTGGTTCTTCATAATAATTCGACGGGGCAACACATTTTCTTCATTCTCCACTTTTTTAAAAAAATAGGGTGGTTTTTTGTTGTTGTTGTTCTTCTTCTTCTTCTTCTTCGTCTTCTCTTTTAATCCGGGTTATTCAGCCAAGATGCAGCGCAGATACGTCCTGAGTTGATAAATCTTAACTGAATGTTGTCGGGGCGTTAAAGCAAAGTAGGAACACACAGACCATTCAGTCCTTCAGACCAATACCTTCCATCTGCGAGAGGGGGGCACAGATTATCGTGAGCCCCTCAAGCCTGCAGGGGTTCATGACAATATATTCCTCGTGTCGGCAGGCAGTGGCTTCATTTACACTCTCAGACGGAGGTACAAAACCAAACCAGAGACAACTCAGTCTACGACTGAATTATACGTTTCTTGCAAGCGGTGCATGTCAGTTTGAAACGACATCTCGAGAGACAAGGCCCATTTTTTCCGGCACAGTGTTTTCCCCAACGATTGTTTTCCGTTCTTTTTGCTCTAATTGCGGTCTATTTCCAGGCGAAAGTAATTACCATTTGACTTTTTACACAAAAGCCGACCTGCGTCTGTGCCAAAAGCAATTAAGAGCGCAAGGTTGCTTCCCTTTAAACCGGCCAACATGGAACGCCAGTTGACCCCCTCCGATTGAGGTATACTGACATAAATGGATTTAACAAGAGATATATATCTTCATTAGCCCCCGCATAATGCAGTGGTTTGTAAGGATGTATGCCTCTTGCTGGCGTCAAAGGCTGAATCTGTGTAAGCCACAGCGGTTGGAAGACTCTAGAGAATGTCCTCAGGAACGATATGCTTTGGCTGTCGATAGCGTGTTTGGTCGAGGTGATTCTTGCAAGAATCACCTCGACCAAACACGCTACCAACAGCCAAAGGGTTAAAATAACCCACAGTAGAAATATCACCCACTGGAGAGAATTACAGATCTTCATGGCGCTCATCTGGCTGTGGGGTTCTTACGGATCTACGCCTATTGCCGGCCTTTATTGGCATCTGAGTTCATAATGCGGCAAAGTTATCGAAACACATCAGTGAACAAGAGACATATATACCTCCAAGCGCCTTGCAGACTAGAGTGGCTTAATACGATATTTTCCATTTGCCGGCCAGCTACATACGCATCCATGTACCCTTGTATGTATGGATCATGAGACGCTAATTTCAAACCTGATGCTATCCTACCTTGAGCACCGCTGTCATCAAAAATTCATATGCTGCGTTGTCGACTGCTCCCCCGACCACTTCGCTAATGACGTCATAACCAGCGGACCATGACGGCTGCGATTCTCGAGAGGCATAGAGTCTGTCGGGAAGGAAAGTCTGGCACTGCTGGGTTTTGTTGGTTTTTTTGCAAACCCAACTTAATCACTAAACTTTGTTCGTTTTTAAGTGGGTCACCCCATCTGGGATGTTTTCTGGTAAGGCGGATATCCACGAAGGAAGGGGGCGTAAGCGCACTGAGCAAAAGGTCTTCTGGCAGAGGTCGGCCTTCACCGTGCGCGGGCCAATGAAGGCCGAACTCATCTTCCTCCACATAATCACCCGGTGACCGTTCACTTCCCGGTTCCTTCCATCCCACCCAATAAACAAAGGTCCTCGGGCCGTCGTCGGCCGGAAGGGGCCGGCGCACGACTGTGCGCGGGCTCACTGTGGCCGACGTCGGCCCGAGGGTCCTTTGCTTACTGAATAGGTTGACCGCGCTTCCAGGTGTACACAGATAGAGTCCAATGGCCGCAAGGGTCAACTTCGAATCTTGTAGAGTCCTAATATGTGTGACTCCTATTTTTGCTTTGTTTGTTTTTTGGACAGCGTATAGTGTGGGATGACCATGGATGCACACTTGTGGATGTTTTGGACAAGTAAATGACTGCAGGACCAAATTTGTGGTTAATGTAAAGGATTATCAGCGTGACTGGAGCTTCGTCGTAAAAAAAAAAAAAAAAATACAAAGAAATCAAACGATCCCACTGTCAATAACAATTTCAATAACAATCAGTCACTTCACGTGGCGAAAATCTCACCTATTCAATCAGTTCTCTCCTGTGCTTTTTATCTTACTAAGTGGCACTGAGTCCCGTAACCCTGACTCTTGTTACACATACACGTACCGGCTTGACAACAGCAAAGGCGATTTCTGTCTTGTACTTATCTCCCCTGATCACTCTTCTTGCTCCGTCTCGACATTACGTCTCCAGACTTTGTCGCTTTCTTTGCTGCCAGCTCTTAGGCTTAGACCGCAAGGATTTCGTCCGTACTTTGGAGCAAAAAAAAAAGTGTTTGGGACTATATATTAATATTATCCCCTGCGACTTCAGGAGCTCATGAGAATCTAGATTTCTTGAAGGGCTGAGTGGTTGTTTTGGTCTTTTCAACATGACCGAGAGAACGATAAGACTGGTACTCAGAAGGAACCGGTCGGGTTACAATTGCAAACAATTCC
>BTPG01000002.1:255090182-255095182 GCA_036245525.1 Semisulcospira habei | reverse complement strand
GCTGTGCGCGGGCCCACTGCGACCTTCGTGGACCCGAAGACGTCTTGCGAATGGGTCTATTTTCAGTTGTGAAAAGCGCATTGTGTTACCATGAAAATCTCGCATTTTTTACAGGAATGGATTTACTGTCTTTTGCCTTCCCCAGCGCATGAATTAGCTGAACTGAACTAGCTGTCAGAGTCGATTCATTTCCCTATGCTGACCCGACTCTGCAGACGATTTCGTAGGTAGTACGTAGCGTACAATGCGACCCACCAGCTGGATCTTGCAGTGCCGTCTGGTTCCTACCAGTGTACAGCACAGAAGACGTGAGCAATTGAGTTGTTTTCATCGGCAGCAAACCCTCTGTATTGTCAGCGATGACAATGAAGTATGTACGCGACAGGGATCTGCCCCCCAGCTCCAGTCATCGAATAATGACGGCTTAGTGCCAGGGTGGCAAACAAATTTCTACACAAGCAGGACGATGACAGCCAGAGGTTTGTAAGCCGTTTGTTTCGGAACTCAGAAGAAGTTACAGGTACTGATGTACATAGTTTGCATTCCAGTTAGTTTAAATACTTTCTTAGCAATATGGCCGTTAGAGTAGTCAAAGTTGAGAACAGGCCTACTTTATACTTTCCTGAAGTAAATAATACTGATTTTGTAAGGTACCTACATATCATAAACTAGAAGACAGCTACAGATGTGGGACTGCTTTTTTATGAATCATCATCATCATCATCAGTCCCTTGCCCGAACTGGGCGTTGGGGGGACTGAAAGGCAGCAGCAACAGACAGTGCTCTCCACTGAGTTCTATTTTGGGCGGTGGCAAGCAAGTCTGGCATCTCGAGTTCGGTCCATTCTTTTATGTTTGCGACCCAACTCTTTCTCTGACGACCTCGCCGACGACTTCCTTCGAGAGTGCCTTGGAGGATAGTCTTGGACAAGGTGTTGTGTCGGGTCACGTGGCCAAACCAAGCAAGCTTGCGCCGTTTCACGGTTGCCAGAAGGGGTTCATGTGGGCCCACCAGGGAAGTGACGATGCTCCGTACATATTCGTTGGTCTTGTGCTCGCGGTACGAGATGCGGAGCAACTTCCTCAGGCACTTGTTCTCAAAGGCCTGGATTTTCTTTTCTGAGTCTGCAAGCAGTGTCCAAGTCTCACAGCCGTAGAGCAGAATAGACACTACGAGGGACTTGTAAAGCCTGTACTTGATGGTGAAGCTGATGGAGTTACTTCGCCATATCCTGTCCAGCCTGGCCATTGCGGATGTTGCTGTACCTATCCTGATACGGATCTCTGCTATGCAACTACCGTCTTTGGACAGGGTGGCTCCCAAGTACTTGAAGCTATTGACCTCTTCTAGCTTCTGGCCGTTCATGTGAATGTTGCTGCTGCTGTCGCTTGTGGTGTTGATCATCACTTTGCTTTTATCCGTACTGATCTAAGACGTATGAATAAGGACAAGCAAAAATCTGACCAAACCAGCTCACTTCCAATAATCAATAACTGCGGAAGATTTTCACGTGTAATACCACCTGTCTCACTCTCGGCCTTATAATTATCCGTTTTCAGTAGATTCTGTCACGCGACTGCGTACGTCAGTCTTCTGGGGCATGTGTTTCTGTCTACCCTTGGTCCATTCACCTGTATTTTCCTATTTTAAACTCTCCCTACTGTCTGCGCTGCCTGTAGCTCTTGATATTGGATGTGTGTTGCTAAATGGTCTTAGCTTTATTTAGGCCCCATATCATAGGTTTATTTAATGTATTAGACCGGCTGGCGACATACATTCAATATTCTGTTTAGTTGTTTTTTTCACAAGCAGTGCAGGCACGTCCTGAGAAAGCCTTGTTGATGTCGGGACGTTAAGCAATGTACAATCAATCAATCAATCAGTCAACAGTAACTACTGAATGCTAACTTGAACTAGTGGTAAACAGTGAGACATCGCAACTAAAAAAAACAATCTCGTATTACGTCCCCTGGATGTTTGGTGACACTATGAGTCTATCACTACTACAAGGTTTGATAGGCTTGCTGTGACACCGAATACAAATGCTTCCCAACTCCTGCCACCTGAGCCCGACCCGTGTGGTTATTCTATGGGGGGACTGCATACTTCTTTAACACTACATCATCGACCAAGTATCATATGTGCCAAGGAAAGATTTTCTTTCTCTGAAAAGTTCTCTCTCTCTCTCTCTCTCTCTCTCTCTCTCTCTCTCTCTCTCTCTCTCTCTCTCTCTCTCTCTCTCTCTCTCTCTCTCTCTCTCCCTCTCTCTATGCTCTCTCTGGCCCTCAACATAAAGAGAGGAGGGCCAGCTACTGACGTCACCACTCCCAACAACCAGCCTGCAGGTGGTGACCGTCACCGCCGTCAGCGACGTGAAGGACACGCTGGCACCACCAACACTTACGCTAATGTCGCAGCCGGCAGACAGTCAGTGTCCGCTGCAGCACCCAACCTGGAATCGCTCTGTGGTGCATCCAGCTTCGGTGCTGCACCGGAGAGTCAAGGTGGACTGTCAGTGTCCTCTGCTGTAGCACCAGGTCTGGAATCACAGTACAGCGAATCCAGATTTGGTGGTACAGCAGAGAGTCAATGTAGCTATCAGCAACAAATGCCGGGCCAGTATCCTATGTGGCAGCAACCGCCACTACCACCATACAGTGCCGCATTTCCACAGTATCGCGAGGCCGGACCATGGGGACACTTCAGCATGACGCAACCAACGTATCCTTTCAGCGTCCCCCCGCTCACATACACGCCATACGCACAGCAGGAACCGTGGGCACAGTACAGCCACCCCGTGCGTGTGTATTAGACTCATTTCCAGAACATTCAGTTACTCTTCCTTACATAACTTTGTGCTTTACTTTCCAGGCTAACACTGAACAATATCGAATTGATTTTCTTGCGTCTCATTGCTCATAATTATTGTGTTTGCGCAGAGACGTATTCATTTGTTTTTAACTTCAACCACTGCGCGTGGTCCAATATTAACATTGTCATCCTTTTGACTTCTGCCGACAGTATTCGTGAATACCGATCTTCTCACTCTGTGCGATTTGTGACGCTTATAGCACTAGTACTTGTGCACCGTGACACTTTCTCTACTAGTGCTCTACGTATATTCACACTACGATCATATCTGTGTCCTTTCGCAGCGCTGACTTTATTTCCCCTATCGCGCAGCGGGGTCGTTTAGCTTTGACTGTTGAAGTTTGCTAAAGGGATTAGTCCCTGTTAGTGACCGTTAGTGACCGGTAGTGTGGTCTATATCAGTGAATGCGTAGAAGAAACTCTTTTTTTTTTTTTTTTCACTTGCCTCCCACATTCTGTGTGTTAGAGCGGACTGATATTCTTTTGCTTTGTTTTATTATTTCAGCTCTTATTTGCCTTTGTATCATTTATAAGCTTTTTTATTTGTACTCTTTGGTATTGACATACATTAGCAATCATGGTGTATGATCGCCAGTTACATATTGGCCATTTAAATGTTTATCATTTAACTAACAAAGTTCCCGATCTGTGTGTGCTCTTGAGTCAATCCAATCCATTTCACTTGTTTGGTGTAACGGAATCGCGTCTCAATCGTAACATCAGCGATGAGGCCGTTTCTATCCAGGACTTCACTGTACTGCGCCGCGATGCTGAATACCCGGGACATACGGGTATTGCAGTATACATTCATAATTCAATTAGCGGTATTACTCGCAGGCGTGGGGACCTGGAGTCAAAAACCGTAGAATGCATTTGGGTTGAGTTAAGGGCAAACAAATCCAGCCCCGTGCTGGTCGGGTACATTTACAGGAACCCAGCATCAACATTTCAATGGTTCGACGACTTTATCGCCATGATGGATAAGGTCTGACAGTCCAGCTCTGAAATTTTGATCCTAGGCGATTTCAATATTAACATGTTTTTGAATAACCCTGCTTGGGAGTGCACCATGTCTATGTTTGGTTTAAAGCAGCTAGTTAAAACAGCAACTCGTGTTAGTCCAACTTCCTCCACCCTTATAGACCACATATATACAACTACTCAATCAAGGGTGATGGCAGTAGACGTGCTTCAGGTAGGGATTAGCGATCACTACCCGGTGTGCTGTTGCTTGGCATTAAAAGCGGATAATTCATTCCGAAAACATCAGCACACGACTATTAGATACAGATCACTTAAACACTTCAACAAGGAAACATTTCTTTGTGATTTAAGTAGCACACACTTTGATACAGTGTACTACCATAATGACCCCAACGATGCTTTGTCTGAGTGGTACGGATTGTTCCTTGGTGTTCTCGATAAACACGCTCCATTCAGAGAGAAACGGGTGAAGAACCCCCAGCTTCCCGCCTGGTTAAGTAAGGAAATCAAGGATGCCATGCAGCTCCGAGATGACTATAAAAGAAAGAAGGATTTTATTGCTTATCGAAGGCAAAGAAACCATGTTAAACATTTAGTGAGGAAAGCTCAAAGGTCACTTTTTCACCGTCTTATGAACGGAAAGAAAGATGTCGTATCTGTGTGGCGAGCGATCAATGCTTTTACGAGGTCCAAAAATACCGCACAATGTACACAGTTATCAGCTGATATCTTGAATCAGCATTTCCTCTCGGCTGCCAGTACGTTGCTAAAAAATACATATTCTGGTCAGTCTTCAGCTGTGTCCGAAAAGCTAAAGACGTTTTGTGCAGAACGGCTGGACCCTGACACGTCATTCAGCATTCCGCTGTTAACGATATACGACGTGGGAAAATCCATCTCGTACTTAAAGAACAAACGTACGTCTGGCCATGATGGTATTAGTAGCTCAGTTCTGAAAATGGCCCTACCGTATATTTTAGATACCTTGACATATATATACAACCTTTGCATAAAGCAGGGGATATTTCCATCTTCTCTAAAAACAGCCAAAGTGATCCCACTACCTAAAACGAAAGACCTTGCCGACCCTAACAAGTTCAGGCCCATTTCGCTACTGTCAACACTGTCGAAACCGATAGAAAGAC
>BTPG01000002.1:254646624-255066624 GCA_036245525.1 Semisulcospira habei | reverse complement strand
GATCCGCACAACAGGCGTGTTCCGCCATTTGCAAACTACGACATGCTTTGCGAGACGCGCTCTGATTGGTTGAAGCTTACAACCGGGGCCGATTCGGATCGGGAAAATAGAGCAGGTTCTAGGCACCCGATTCCCAGCCGATTGGGAACGGATCGGATAATTGACGTCATCCGATCGAAATCGGATCGGAATCGGCTTTAAAATCGGGGCACAACCGGCTCGTGTGGCGGGGCCTAAAGATGGTGTTGCAAATGCCAAAGTTATATTGTGGGACGGTTTTGCTCGGTAGTGTTGCTGCTCTTATTCTTCTTCTTGTTTTTGTTCTTAGTGGTGGTCTTGTTGATTATCCCAAAGCTGATCAGTAGGTTTCACAACCTTCTAATGCGTCCTTACAATACAAACCGGTTACCGGAGACAGGCCGACGATTAAAGTTCAAGGGTAGTGTCTACATGATAATCTCAGGATGGTGAGAGTACTGTGAGGAACTTTCAAAGCCCCCCTGCAGTTCATGGGAAGGAATCTTCCATGACTCATCGGGGAGTTATTTCCCTTGTCTACCAAAATTTTTCGAATGCCGCTTACCAGCGACAAGTGTTGAGAAGTGGTAAACATCTGCCTTATGCTCCCCTACGACTTCATCAGGTAAGTTTAACTGTTTCTTTGCCTTCTACTGTAAATCTGCGTGACACAATATAACAAACCAACAAATTGCAACCGATCGCAAAAAGTGTCGTCTGCTGTGACTGTGAATATGAATGGGGGTTTCAGGTGATCACTAACCTAAACGTTTTGGGCTTTTTCTGCAGCTCATCGAAGTTTTAATCTACAAAGCAATGGATATTTAAAAAATGGGTCATTATCGTACGATAAACATCGTATCTCACATTTCGAACCACTGAAAAACAATCAAAACAGCTTACATGTGATGAGGTGGATGAAGCCTGCCAAACTTCATCCATGCCGGATTTATGTACAGGCATATGCAGGTTCTAATATGAAGTACTACTGGTGTTTTGTATAAAGAAACTGATAATGGTGTAATTTATGCTTATTTTCTGTTTGATTTTACTTTTGTTTATAAAATGAGGTTTGGTTTGCAGCTTAAAGAATGAAGAAACAATGCTGGAGACCTCAACAGAATCCACCCACAATATCGGAGGCCAGCATGTATAATGATGGGTTGTTCATCATGAATAGGCTTGAAGAACGATACGGTCATGGTAATTGTTTGTTAAAATGCAGGGGCGGATCTGGTGGTGGTGGTGGGGGTGGGGTTGCGGGGGTTCCCCCAGACCCAAAATTCTTTAAAATGCTATAACACACACCCACCCACCCACCCCACCCCCACCCCGTTGTTTGATTTGTCGGCCATTGAAGACGGTCTAGCGTCGAGGAGGCCTATTTTTGTGTCAGGTGGAAGGTCGCAAAGAAAAAGTTGGAACCCTCTCCTCTCCCCTCGCGGTAATTGATCCGCGCCTGAAATGTTTCAAGGTGGTAAATAACAGTTACTGGAAAATTTCAACCTTATAATTTTGTACTCTGTAGTATTGTAAGATAGGAGCTTCATCATTTTTAGGCTTTCTATCATTTTATGTTCGTTTGTCTCGCAGGTAAAACCGAGAACATACTGACTGGTACTGTCAGTCGCTGGTTCTGCTAAATTTGCATGGATCTTACTAAGTTTGCATGCGGTTTTCTTTTTCAGAATCGTTCAGATTTGGTCACGGCGCCGACAGGAGACCGTTAAGCAGTTTCCACGCCACAGTCACAGCAATCAAACACGCATCTGAAGTAAAGGAAGAGCCATTCACACCGCAGTCACGTCACCGACCATCTGAAAACCATGAAGCTTTTAGTCGTTTGGAAAGAAACGTACCCAACTTACAACCAGTATCAAGGGACCTCACTGAAACAGAAACTTTTCAAGTTGTTCACCACATTACGAACATTGAAGATGGCATTGACAAGCTTGCTGCAAATGTAAATGAAGTATCGGATCCGCTCTGCGACAGAAATTATCAGCTAGACTTTGAGAATATGTTTTGCAACGAAAAAAGGAGCTTTCAATCTTCTTGTCTGTTTGAAACTCAAAGATTGGGACAGAAGAGAATCTCCAGTTCGAATTGCTTTTCTGGTAACCTAAATCTTCTCTTCCAAACTGTGCCCAAGCCAAGAGAAATTGTTTTGAAAAGATCATTACAGGAATTTGTCACAGCGAAGAAGATTAAAAGCTCGTTATCTGGACAGAGTAAGTGGGCTTCATACCATGAAATAGACTTGAGGACAGACAGCATATGGCAGCCGTGTCCTCAAGAACCTCGCCTTTCCCCATTTTTGAAAGCAAATGCAACAGGGCAAAAGAAAGCACGTGCAAGAGATAGTTTTGCTTTTAGCAGAAAATCTTCAAATTTTGCGCAGTCCCCCAATGCTCTTGCATGTGCAGTAGTGGCAAATGAGACCATCGTGGTGGAGCAACAAGAACGTGAAATATATTCCAGTGAGACTGGCCGAAAGCAAAATATGTTAGGACCCATTGACAATGTGCGTTCCTCCTCTGGTTGTCAAGAACAAGATTCACAATGTAACGGTGCACAGGAAAATCCATTGTTTGAGGCGCAGAGTGCAGATAGGTCCCTCACACTAACGTCTGTGGGTGCCGAAAGTCTAGCATCCAGTGGACATGAAAACACACCCACGAGCAAGGATAGTAGGTGTGACTACAGTCGCTCAGTATGTTTCAGCAAAGACGCAAGCGGCCTCAGAAGCATTAGGGACAAGGCGGTAAAGCAGCGTGATTCTCGTGACATAGGAGCGTCAGCTGAGATGTCCAGCGCGTGCAGAATACAAGGGATGCTCAATACATTTCCAGGACGAGCAGGGGAAAAAGAGGTATTTTCAAAATTCTTGCTGTACGCATGACAGCGTTAATAATAATAATAATAATTACGGTATTTATAATGCGCTTATCTTATAATAATTATAACTCTAAGCGCGCACTCACAACTCGCACACGCATGCGCACGCTTTAGACAATGGCTCACGTGACACAAATAGTGAAAATACATTACGACGGTCAGCTTGGGGTGGGGAGTGTGGTGATATAGTGCTAGAACTGTTGAAAGAGGTGAGTTTTGAGGGCGGACTGGAAGGAGGAGAGCGAGTGTTTCTGACGGAGGCAGAGTGGGAGAGTGTTCCAGGTAGATGGACCGAATACTGAGAAGGAGCGGGGGCCGAAAGTGTTGAGTTTGGTGCGGGGGATGAGGAGGCGGAGAGGGTCGGAGGGAGCGGGGAGGGGTGTAGGGGTGAAGTACGTTGGAGAGATAGGCAGGAGCGCAGTTGTTCATGGATTTGTAGCAGAGAGACAGAATCTTGTATTGGATGCGTTGGGGGATGGGGAGCCAGTGAAGGAGCTTGAGCAGGGGAGTGATGTGGTCGGATTTTTTCTTTCTGAGGACGAGGCGGGCAGCATTGTTCTGGACGCGCTGGAGAGTGAGAGTGGTGGAGTGAGGAAGGCCGGAAAGGAGAGAGTTGCAATAGTCGATTCGAGATAAGATGAGAGAGACAGCGACGAAGTGTCGGTGCAACTTGCAGTCGCATATTATTGACAAACATCCCAGCTTACAATAATGATTTCAAACAGTTGTGGAAGGCATCTCTTAGCCGCACATATCCATTGTAAAAAAGATTAAGAATCCGTAGGTTTTGAAACTGATGTTTGTTAACTACACATTTGAAATGCTTTTTAACCCATTTAACCATGACACATTACAAGACACTGTCTGGTCGACCTTGAAAGTTCAAGTGTATGTGTGTGTGTGTGTGTGTGTGTGTGTGTGTGTGTGTGTGTGTGTGTGTGTGTGTGTGTGTGTGTGTGTGTGTGTGTGTGTGTGTGTGTGTGTGTGTGTGTGTGTGTGTGTGTGTGTGTGTGTAATCCGACTTTACAAGACAATTTCTGAATATGGTTACTGTTCACAGCGTTCAGTTTGATGTTAGAGCCAAGCGTTTAAATACAAGCTGGGTGCTGCTTTTTTCACACAGTGTAGTGCATTGCGGAGCAGTGCATCGAAGGAACATCGATTAGCATGAACATTTGTTTCCAGTTATGGCATGCAGACCCGCGAAGGCCGCGAAAAGTAAGTGCCTGGTCAGTTGCCGCGATTGCGAGCAGTACTTTGAAACTGGTCGGAATGAAACTCGCCCACTGTAACTAGAATGTTTAAAATCAATGAATTATAATTATCTATAGTAACAGACGAAAGTTTTCGCTATAATGATCTTGAGCCGATTGTCATTCATTTATTCACACAGTTTGAAGAACACATCCTTGCTGAAGAGTGTGACGCGGTCTCACCAGTTGCAGAGGCCGTCAAGCATCAGAAACTATCACTTATAATTGACATCGCAGACCTGAGTGATAATGAGAGATCACGACTGCTGTATCAGCTTGCAAAAGACAGACACTGTTGCTGTCTGGTTCTGTATGGTGACAATACTACCAACATCAATGCAGGCCTCTTGAAACAAAAAACACAGGTTTGTATACCTTCCTAGTTTTCACGATTTCCGATTCTTGCCCCTCTGTATAATTAATCGTCGGTACATATAATTTGTTATCATCTATTATTGTCATATCATTGACTGAATTTTGAAATCAACTGATCGAAGCCTTGTCACTGACTGTGGTTCTGATCTCAAATGAGGACTTGTATTGATTTACTAGATTATTCATTTGGTTGAGGAATGTTCACTGTGCCCATCACAAATTCGTATTATTGAGTATTCGTGTATATTTTTCAACTTCCATGCAATAAATACTCATAGTGTGGGTGTTTTGCTCATTGCCGAAATTAAAATTACACTTGGGTCGAGCAAACGTTCTGTGCACGAAGGGACACAACTCTGCAAATTGTTCTCCCAGGGCATTCTGAACAGTCAAATATTCTAAGAAGTATTAACTTAATGGGCCGGTTGTGAGCGCCGATGCATTCATTCGGTGTGCCTTACAAAAAGATATTTTACGTTTAAAACACGTGGTCATTTCTTCATTTTGGCACAAGAAATGTAAAGAGGGATCAAGGGAGACGACGCACTGTAAAGCTAATACTCCACTGAAAAATGATGCTCATCGTCTTACGTAGAAACACTGCTGTAGCTTACTGCTTATTATATGGTAAATCATGTGCACATGGTATCCCATATCGGTACGCGGTGAGCTCTCGTATTGCTTGCAAGTTGTATTACAAGCACTGTACGTGTATGATGTGCACGAACCTATTGAGCTGGTGGCAATGGCCACAACTCATGCAGGCTCAGGTCATAACAGTCAAGTTGTTCTGCAGCCATATTTTGTGTTAATATGTAATTTACAGTCAATAATTGCATGTACTCTTAATATTCTCAACACCTCTCTATCCTGGACAGGAGGCAAAAGGTATCGTGCTGCATTCAAATGAAGAAACCTACCTCTTTCCTTTGGACTCAAAATCAAATGTTCTGGAATGGACAAGGTAACACGAGCATGTGTGCTTGTGCGCGCGCGCGCGCACACACACACACACACACACACACACACACACACACACACACACACACACACACACACACACACACACACACACACACACACACACACACACACACGTATATATATAAAGGGACGTAATTTTTCATTCAATTCTGAGAATGCTCTTGCTGTGCTAATGCCATGTAATTCCAGGCTGGTAAGCTTGCATTGTGTCATCAGACATCAGCTGCCCTTTTGTGACTGCATTGCTCACGAGATCTAGAAAGAAAGGGTAGTGGGAGAGAAGGAATGACAGACCTATCTTTTTGAGCCTTTCACTGAACACCTACTGCATATATGGACTACCCCCAGGCGCCCCGCAATCCGCTGGAGAATATCCTGACCTCCCCCTATTGCTATATGCAGTAGGTGTTCAGTGCAAGGCTCAAAAAGATAGGCCTGTCATTCCTTCTCTCCCACTGCCCTTTCTTTCTAGATCTCGTGAGCGATGCAGTCACAAAAAGGGCAGCTGATGTCCTGATGACACAATGCAAGCTTAACAGCCTGGAATTCCATGGCATTAGCACATCAAGAGCATTCTCAGAATTGAATGAAATATTATATATATGTGTATTGAGCAGCATTTTGCTTGATATAGTGCGGATAACAGGCAGATGTGATTACGAGACCCAAATCAAAAAGTCCGAGTCGGTACGACGAGGACATTTTGATCGGGTCAAGTAATCACGTCTGTCTGTTTATCGGCACAATATCAAGCAAAATGTTGCTCAATATAATGTATGTACCCAGTCCAAAACAAAACTTTACCAGAGTCCTTCCGATTACCGCCATTGGTGCTGAAGTGGTCAATTTCGCTATATTTGGACATAAAACTTCCCAGCTTGACACTACTAACCGAAATGTACTCAGCGCAAATCCACCCAGGCATACATCTACACAGTGCAAATGTGTTCCTCTGATTTTCAATTTATTTTTAGAACTAAATAAACTCAGCGTGAATCTTCCCAGCATGATTACACCCAGCATAAATCGACAAAGGCTAATTTACTCAAATAAAAAATATCTCAATGGAACAGCGACAGCACACATTCACACTGGGTAGATTTACGCCCGGGTTCAGGCTGTGTAGACTTTAGCTGGATATTTTCACCTGGGTTTTTTGTTTTTTTTTTTTTTTTTTTTTAGATTTGCGCCAAGGACTACTACTGTGTTCTTGGCGCAAATCTAAGAATTTGAACATTCTGAAACAAAACCCTTCAGTGCCACTGATACTGGCACTGTGTGTACTACATGTACTAGAACAATCACGTCACCACAAAACTCTTTAACGTCACAATCTAGGGCCCGCATAGTCTGGAGTTAACGTCAGACTTTTCTGAAATGTTGCAAAGGAGGTGACATGACGTAAAGTTTACATGCACATAGGCTGAAGGGAACTTTACCGTCCAACACCAAATGTATGCTTCAAACATACAGAATCAAGCAAATCTGACACTGCGGAACATGTATCATCGCGCAAAATCCCTCTCGCACGCCTCCGATGTTGGAGAAAACAAGCGGCTAAGCTGCCATGCGACCACACGGATATTAATAATTATATCTGTTTATGAACCTGGGTGTGATACCTCCGATGTGTGTTTGTCTCTGTCCAAATTTTGACCATGTACTGTGCCACTGTATTTAGGCCCGGATCTAGAGGGGGGGGGCACTGGGGTCAATGGCCCCACCCCCACCCCAAATTTGTTAAAATGCTATAAGTCCCTTTACCCATGTATTTGCCCCCCCACCCCCACTGGTTGATTTTTTGGCGGCCGTTAACCCCCTATCCCCACTGTTTGATTTTCGATGGCCGCCTACCCCTCCCCCCACCCTCTGCCCCAATGTTTGATTTTTTGGCGGCCGCCTACCCCCCCCCCCCCCCCCCCCCACTGATATTTTGGCGGCTGTCTACCCCCCCCCCTCCTCCCCACTGTTTGATTTTTGGGCGGCCGCCTCCCCCCCCCCCCCCCCCCCCGTTTGATATTGGCGGCCGCCTACTCCCCCTCCCCCCTCCCCCACTGTTTGATTTTTTTGCGGCTGCCCCCCCCCCCCTTCCCCCGTTTGATTTTCGGCCCCCGCGGAAACAAGATCTAGCGTGGTGGAGGTTCATGGTCCCGAACAAGAAGTTTGCCCCCCATCCCCCCCCCCCCCCACCCCGGAGGTAAGTGATCCGGGTCTGTCGACTGACTCCGCACGGAGATTTCGTTTGACTGTGTAGACATCAGTGCTTTCTATAATCGTGCGTGTTGTTGAGTGAACGGTCCGTGGCGCAGTGGTTAAGGCGCCTGCCACCAATGCCAAAGGTGCGTGGTTCGATACCGGGTTCCGGCGTTGGACTTTTCTCCTCTGGTAAGTGTCACCGTTAATTCGGGCGGACCGTCGGGGGTTCTTTCTCCGGGTACTCCGGTTCTTCCACCCCCCTCCCCACCCCCCACACTTTGGTACCGGTCTCAGGCCACTTTACAAATTTCAAATACAAGCGATCAAAAATCTCTGTAACTTCAGTAGCTGACTGGCCCTTCGTTTGTCTTGTACTGTGTTTGTCTTAAATGGCGTAAATCCGTGTCTGTTTCGTGAGTGTTGGGTTTCAGGCGCGGCGCTTTGAGTCGATTTCCCCAAAATTGAGAAAAAGCGCCTATATAATAACGGTATTATTATTATTATTACTTGTAATTAGAACACGGATAATAGCAGTAAATGTCAGCAGGTTTGTTTATTTCGTTCTTTTCTAAGGTTGTTACTATCAAAAGCGGACATCCGTGTCGTCAATCTCAATAGTATGGCGATTCGACTCGTGTGTTCGATGCTGTCTATTCTCTGTTTATGTGTGTGTATGGGAAAGTAATTTCGAGCGTGCGTACACACTAAAAAGTATTTCATTTCTAGTGAGCATAAGGAGCTTGCTAATGTGACAGTATGCGCATATTTAGCGTTTTTGCATTGCGGACAGGCAAGCATCAAGATCGAGTCTTTCTGGTCTGCAAGGGATTATGGGGAGGAAAGCATATCGAGCAAGCTCATGGATATTAATTTGCTTGTTTATACACTATATCAGTACATGTGTCAAAGAAGGGGAAATTTTATGGAGAGGGTACATATAGATATTATAAGTTATTGGTAGCAGGGGTTTGCTGCACGGAACCTTGTAGGCCTGAGGGAGGTCAAAGGAACCATTGTACCCCGAAGGCCTGTTTTCGTCCCTACGTCACACCATTAGTCGCTTTAGCGCAAACCGTACCATGAGACCGTGATACAATATAAGTTATTGGTCGGAGGGGTTTGCTACACGGACCCTAGTCAGTAGGGCTGAGGGAGGTCAAAGGAAACATTGTACCCCGAAGGCCTGAGGGGTACAATGGTTCCTTTGACCTCCCGAAGGCCTACAAGGGTCCGTGCAGCGAACCCCTCCGACCAATAACGTCACAGTATTTGTTTTCATTCCTCCACTATTTTCGTAAAAGAAATCAAAAAGACATCTTGCGACCTGGATCACGCCAGACATGACTGACGTCAAAGGAATATACCTTTATACATAATAGACTTATGACATAATTTAAAATGTGTCATGACGTTTCCGTCTCTAGTACTGAGTGTGCTTGTTGTTTCGAACAACACTAAGTAACTTTGTACTTTAGAACGTTTGGCGGTCTTTTATAGAACAAAACTGGCATCCAAGATGCGTCATCGAGAGGGCGGGCTACACAAAACGTCCGCCATTTTTCGCTACAGGGGTTTTTATATCACGGTCACATGGTACGGTTTGCGCTAAAGTGACTGATCGTATGACGTAGGGAGGAAAACAAAAACTCTTGAAGCGCCAAATGGCGGACTTCTTGGAGCTCTCTTTGTGACGCATCTTGGATGCGAGTTTTGTTCTATAAAAGATCCCCAAAACGTTCTGAAGTAAAAGGTTACCTAATGTTGATCGAAACAAGCACACTCAATACTGTAGACGGCAACGGCATGAAATATTTTTAAATTACGTCATATGTCTGTTATGTATAAATAGATATTCTTTTGACGTCAGTCAGGTCTGGCGTGATCCAGGTTGGAAGATGTCCTCTTGATTTCTGTCACGACCCCCGCTTCCGGGCGCTAACTATGAGCGCTACCACTCAAGAACAACCATCCCAACTTAACACAAACACCAGAGGAACAATTACCACAACATTTATTACATATAAAAATAACAACAATCCAAATATTCTCATACAATCCTAACCCCAAACTCACGCATCACATCCACATGCACGTCCACGCTCCCCAGCATGAATATCCAACATACACAATAACAAATATATAATAAAACAAATATCCTTTATAAAACACAAAAGAAAATTGAGAAAAAAAAATTAATGTAATTCACAAGTTACTGAAACTCCTCTGCGGGAGCACAAATGACAAGTTCAAATTAAATTAATGCTTTCGCTTCCGCAATAAAGTTCTTCAAAGCACATGGCTCCTTTTCAATAATACAATACGCAATAGTTCTATCACTGCGACAAAGTTCCTCTCATAAAATTGTCACCGCGAGGAAATGAAATTAGTCTCACAACGTTCTTTTAGCTGTTTACAAATGGACAAGACTAATAAACAAACTTAAAGCACGTTAATAAACACTAGATGGGATGACCCGACCTGGCTAAACACGGGGCGTGCCGCGACGTTCGCAACAGCGCTCAGATACGGCGTCGTAGTCCCACGAGGCGGAGTGACACAGCCAGCCTCCACTCTCACCCAGGCCTTCCGCACAGCACGGCGGCGGACTTGGCCTCTTAGTTCTTTGGAATTTTGGTTTTCGGATGCACTAAAACAAAGGTGCAAAATACACATATCAATAACTAACAACAAAAGAAAGGTAACCACATCACCCTTCCCACAACTTTAACTGCCGTCTGCTATATTCCTTCACCTCTCTCCCAAAACAATAAATTCAAACTCAACAAAACGCATATTTACACGTCACCATATGACTCACTTCCAAGTTTACCCTCCGACACTAAAATGCTACGAAATAAATAAATAACATTTATTTCTACGTTCTTATACTTGTTCCCCAATACTCACTAACCCAAATAATAATACCAAAACAAGCACACGCAACCAACCAACCCCCCTTCCCCCCTCCCCCCCCCCCCACAAAGCAAATGTTCACCAAAGAATTGTTGCGTGTACTCACTGTCATCCGTGAAGACGCCCCCGGCTAGGACGAAGACAAAGACAAGCCAGTGGTTCAGTCGTCGCAGTTTCTCTCTCCTTTCCAGGGCACTGGCTCGGGGCGACCAGAACCATATTGCAGGGTCGCTACAGGGGAACGGCACAACCGCTTGAGAGCTTCAGCTAATGGAGAATCACGCCTGAAAGAGCTCCCTAGGAGACTGCTCTGTTCAGCTGTTTAGAAGTGACTAACAATTTGGATATCGTACGGTTTAGCAAAATCTTGCGCTCAAAAATAAAGTGCGATGTAATATCACGTGAATCGGAAACCACCCGATCGCGCAGATTGAGCGATCACGTGTGTCACGCCGACCTTCGTATTCTCGCACGGCAGCAATTCTTCGTATAAAGGCCAAACAACTCGCCTATTTTCCTGCCCGTGCTATCCTCACCCGGTGACCAACTAATCCCTTTCACCCCTCTAAATTTAACTCCCCTACAAAATAGGGGGGGGGGGGGGGGAACCCGTGTTGTGACAATTTCTTTTACGAAAATAGTGAAGGAATGAAAACAAATACATTATTGGTAGCAGGGGCTTGCTGCCCGTATCTTTGTAGGCCTTCGGGAGGTCAAAGGAACCATTGTACCCCTCAGGCCTTCGGGTACAATAGTTCCTTTGACCTCCCTCAGGCCTAGACGGGTCCATGTAGCAAACCACTGCTACCAATAACTTATAATACATAAACCTGTCCAAGAATGCTGGCACCACACATTCCAAATATGGATCCAAGCGACTGTGAAATACTTTGAATATGAAGAAAAAATCCCCCGATGAAGCCCTCGCTGAAAGGACGAAACTTTGTGAAAATAAAAGCGTAACTCCTATATTACGTTGTGTATATGGATTTTCCCTTCATATTCACTACATATATTTGTTTTCATCCCTACGTCACACGACCAATCTCTTTAGCGCAAACTGTACCACATGACCGAGCTACAAAAACCCTTGTAGCGACTAATGGCGGACTTTTTGTAGCCCTCTTTCTGACGCGTCTTGGATGCCAGTTTTGTTCTATAAAAGATCACCAAGCGTTGTAAAGTACAAAGTTATTTAGTGTTGTTCGAAACAACAGGCACACTACTGGAGACAGCAACGTCATGAAAGTTTTAAATTACATCTATTATGTATCAATATATATTCCTTTTACGTCAGTCATGTCTGGCGCGATCCAGGTCGGAAGATTTCTTCTAGATTTCTTTTACGAAAACAGTGGAGGAATGAAAACAAGTACGTTATTGGTAGCAGGGGCTTGCGCATACATACCATATTACGTCTCACAGTTGTATATACAAAGTGTTTACTCTTTTTCTTTTTATGATCATTTGCATTGTTTACCAGTCCATGATAATATAGTTATGTGGGGTTTGTCACTGTATTTTGAAAATATAATTCGTCATCGCCACATCCACTCCGCGACAAACCACAACAATATAAGACCACCATGATAGTTCAAGGGAGGTGGCAGAATAGCTTGGCGCCAAACTATTCTGCCACCACTCTTGAACTATCATGGTCGATCTGTCTCGCGAATTGTAATGCAGTCTTCAGAAGATAACTCCAATATGTGGGCAATTCGTACCCTGGGCACAATGAGTTAATGGGTGCAATTTTAGCTAACAAAACTTCAAGGACATCTTGTTTGCATGTAATTTCAGGTTGGCCCTAAACAGGGTCGTGAAGAATGGCAAGATGGTCAAAGTTGCTATAAACAGTAAACACTTGGTAACTGCATTACTGCAAGATTTTTCCGTTGGAAATCACAGAGGTAATTGCCTGTGTTGTGTGTGTGCGTGTGTATGCGTGCGTGTGCAGCCTCATGGAACTTACGTGTACTTTCCTTTCACACTATCGTATTTTCACTTTCACAGATGTTTCTGGCTGGAAGTTTGAAGACCCTTACATTGCTGGATGGCTGTTAAGACCAGACAATCCTCCTCATACTCTGCAAGAACTGAGCGCCATGACAGGCCTGGACTCCCACTTTGTAAGGGCACACACAGTAACACCTTTCCTCCAGTACAGGCAACAGCTGTTGGAAATTGATTGACCATCCAGTACACAATAGGTCCTCAGGTCGATTTCTGTCATAGTTGGCCGTGACAGCTGTGCGCAGGCCAGTTGGAGTCGATGTCACTCTGTGGACATTGTGTTCACTGGGCACTGCCTGGTTCGGTTTACAATAGCTTTAATAGGCACAAAGTTACTCATGATTTATCATGGCCAATCCAAGTCCCACAGCTTATCCGTCTTGCACAGATTGTACATAGTCCCGACCCATTATTGTGAGTCATTATTAGCATTACTTGTGACCGAGTTAAGAAGCCGTTTGTAATTGGCAGCATCCATCACCATCTTTTATCCAAGTTTTTTTTTTTTTTCATGTATCACCTGTTGCAACCCTTTAGTTATCACGGACCTTGATTCCCACATCATGTGCATAGCAGACAGATTTCACTTGGCGCATAAAATTATGGCCCTGGCTCAGATTTACTATCAAGAAGTTGTGACACTCCAAATCCAAAATTAAATTCGGTATTTAAAGTCTCAGACATATGACACATCAAATTCAAAACAAGACGCCACATCCTGTGGTACTTTTGTGTTGATAAAACCTTTATTTCTGTTATTTCACTGCACAAACAGCATTGTGTACCTAACCATTTACAACGTCACAAAAGTTTACTACACATATTTCCACAGCAATAATGCCAAGAAGCTCTTACAAAAAGCGCCTTGGCAAGAATGTTCAATAATCTTATCAGAGTGAAGGCAAAGTTTTCGGACCCCAAAGAAACTGAGCATTCTTGGGAAGAAGAAACTGTACATAACTTGACAACATTTTTCAATTTTCAAAAGAGAATGGTCTCTCTAATATTCAGAGCCTGGTAAAAAGTATTTTAAAATAAAAAAAAATATAAAAACATCATTACCTAAACTGAACAAATTAGTGGTTGCGATGCTTATTGTCACTGCTTTTTAAAAAAAAAAAAAAAAAAAAAAAACGGCTTTCAATGTAAGTAGTATGAAAAATAAGCAGGTAATAATAGACACGTCTATTTTGGGTGAATAAGACACTTTTTAGACATGAAAATAGCTACAAATGCATTCTAATTGGTACAGGTATTTGTGGTATTCAAAGATGCACGTAGCCATGGTAAGAACTACCACAAAACAGGCACACATCCTAATACACTGGTCAGAAATGCTGAATGAGGTCCTGAAGTACATAACTTCACACTGTGACATTGCAAGGAACACGCTTAAAATGGCATCCAAAGTAAAGCAAAACAAACAAAAGCATACCAGCACAACAGCTACTCTGTATGAATGCACCTCTGTTATGATTTCTCTGTGTGTGTGTGTGGGGGGGGGGGGGTATGCGGAAAAATGGTGAACAACTGGCTGAGTACATAATTTCACAACAAACTGACTGTTTTTTTTGCAGTTTTCTATGGTTAAACAAAGTTTATTTTAGACACAAACTGCATCGGTATGTATAACCTTGTGTGGAACTCATAATGTAAAAATGTATTTTTCTCTAAAATGTATTTTTTCGAGAAAATACTTACGGATGGCATTGCTATATGGAAGTAGCACTTAGCCTATCAATTTCAGCCCAGGGATCGTTGTGTACAGCAACACCACCGGGGAACCACCCGAGTGAGCTGTACCAACATCCCTGAGTAGCTTTCCTTCACTGAGTAGCTTCCCTTACCTCATACGGGCAAGTGCGTAGCGTCACCAGTTTCGCTCTTAGCTTACTGGCGGCGAGCGGGGCAGGTGGGAGGGCCCTCCGCGTAATGCCATCGGTAAGTATTTTCTCGAAAAAATACATTTCAGAGAAAAATACATTTGTTTCCTCGAAAAACATTACCGATGGCATTACTATATAGAAGAATAACGAAAAGGAGGAGGGCGCCGCCAATTACCCCGCCACTGCGGACGCATGCATTAGTGAAAAAGGCTGGGATCAACACCTCACAATTTCAGCTAAGCGTTACCAGGGGCGCCGGTAGGGAGTGTTGAGCCGCCGAGACGTCGCCCACCAGGGCCAGGTTGTCCAGCTGGCTTGAGAGGTCGCGCAGATAGAGGAAACGCGCAAAGGTGGATTCTGCTCTCCATCCTACTGCGGCGACAATGTCACTTACTGCGCAGTTGCGGTCAAAGGCGAGGCTGGTCGAGACAGCTCTGACTTTGTGCGCTCGAATTCGCATCCGCTTTGCCCCTGCGGGGGAGAGGTCCTCATAAGCGGAGTGGATGACCCATCGCAACCATGAAGAGATAGTCTGCGAGTTCGCAAACATTGGTGACTGCAGCGTTCCCTTCCAGAACTGTGTCAAATATCTGGGTGTGAAGATTGATTCGACGCTCTCCATGCATGATCATATCAATAGCGTCTGCCGAGCTGGTTTCCTTGAGCTGCGCAGAATTTCTTCCCTCAGACCGTATCTCACAGAAAGTGCGGCGTCAAGACTTGTAAATGCATTCATTACGTCCAGGCTCGATTATTGCAATTCTGTACTGGCAGGTTTGCCGGCAGATCAGATTTCACGCTTGCAGATGATTCAAAACAATGCGGCGGGTCTCATCTTGAAGAAACGAAAGAGAGACCACGTTACGCCTCTACAGAAGCAGCTGCACTGGCTGCCCGTAAAATTCCGCTGCCAGTACAAAATTGCAATTTTTGTCTATCGGCATTTTGACGGATCTCTCCCGCCGTACTTTTCTGCCAAGCTGTCAGGCTGTTTATCAGCCATCACGCACCCTCCGTTCCTCTAGTGTAAAACTTTTAAAAATCCCGAAGCTTAGCATGAAAACTGTCGGGGAGCGTTCTTTCACCTTTTTAGCCCCAGGTGTGTGGAATTCTTTGCCGACTGAAATGCGGAATCTGCCCACATTGTCACAGTTCAAAACTCACTTAAAGACTTTTCTTTTATGTCGGGCATTTAACACTTAGCTCATCTTTAGCTAACTGTTGACTGCCTTTTATTCTGATCCTAGAGGAAGTGAATGTAAGGTGTTGGGAAGAGATGACGTGGTTTAAAGTAGTGTATAATCGTGCGTGTGTCTGAGAGAGAGGGTGTGCTGTTGTGCATGCGCAGTGAGTCCAGTGTTTTCCTGGAGAACAGCGCTATACAAGAACTATGTATTATTATTATTATTATTATTAATATCCGTCCTGCCACGATACAAGGGCAGAAAAAGGCGGGATCGGCCTCTCCGGAAAGGTTTCGTCCTGCGGAGGTATATCTGTAAGACCCGGACAGGGTCCTGTTGGCGGGACTCCTGGGACTGGGAAGTGTCCGGTAGTGACCGGAGGTTGATCACCTGTGCCCTGGCCGAGGGGAGCCTGTTCTTGGCAAGAAAAGCCGGGTTTGTGAGGAGTTGCACGGAGCCATCCGTCCTGAACTGCAGGCAGGCGGATTCTATGGAGAGGGCATGCAGTTCACTAACTCGTGCTGCTGTGGCGAGTGCAAGGAGGAAGCAAGTCTTCCTGGTAACATCGGCCAGTCGGGCCAGGGACAAGGCTCAAAGCGCTCAGAGTTGAGCCACGTGAGCAGCCAGGGAAGGTCCCAGCGAGCGCGGAACCGGACGACGGAGGTCAAAAAAGGGCCATCAGGTCCGAAAGATCCTTGCACGCGCCTGGGTCGCTACGCCCCAAGTGTCGGTATGTGTCGGCGATCATAGCCAGATAGCCCGGATGGTGATGGGAGCCAATTGCTGGTCCTCAAAAAGCTATAAGAAGAACTGGGCCAGGTACGGCATAGTCAGCGTCGTGGTGGAACGGCGTCGAGTCGCGCACCAGGACTGGAGGACACGCCACTTCCCTTCGTACACTCTGCGGGTGGAGGGTCTGCGGGCTGCAGCGATAGCTTCCACCGCTGCAAGCGAATAACCTCGCGCTGCGAGAGCCGCCCACACAACCGCCAGGCGTGTAGGAGCGGCCTCTCCGGAAAGGCTTCGTAGCGCGCCGGCAGAGATCTTCTTCTGCATGCAGGCTGGGTCTATGGATAGGGCATACAAATCGCTGACTCTGGCGACTGTGGCGAGGGCCAGGAGGAAGCAGGTCTTCCTAGTCACGTCCGCGAGGCGGGTGAGAGGAAGAGGCTCGAACCGACTGGAGTTTCAGGTTAATACCCACGAAAGATCCCAGCATGGAACGAGAGAACGAGTGACTGGTCGCTGGAGTTCGAAATGGGACATCAAGTCTGAGAGGTCTTTGCACGCTTAAGGGTCCGGTCGGCCTAAGTGCCGATACGTGTCCGCCACCATCGAGTGATAACCACGAAAGTTGATCGGGGCCAAATCCTGTGCATGAAAAAGCCACAAGAAGAACTCGGCCAGCTGCGGCGTGGGCTCGCCCTCCATCTTCCCTCATACACCCGCAGGGTGGGCGGTCTGCGGGCTGCCGCGATCGCCTCCACTGCTGCATCCGAGAAACCTCGAGCTGAGAGGGCATGCCGGACAACCTCCAGGCGTGAGCAGCAGTTTCTCTCGACTTCAGCAATCGTCCGGGATCTGGTAAGTAACATGCATATGTCAGAGGCCGAGTGCCGCCTTGCTTCTGAATAAAAGCCACCACCGTTGCATTGTTGGACAGGATCAGGACCTCCTGGCCGCAGAGCCGCGATTCCTTAATTTCGAAAGGGATAAAATACTCTTCATACTTCCACATGTAAGAACAGGTTATACAATTAATTTCTTTTGAAACAGAATAATTAAAAACATTAAACTGACTTAACTCATTCTACCCCAGACACACCATAGCAAGATAAGGATCGACCATAATAGTTCAAGGGTGATGCCAGAATAGCTTGGCGCCTATGGGCGCCAAGCTATTCTGGCATCACCCTTGAACTATCATGGTCGATCTGTATCCTGCACTGCAATGCAGTCTTCAGAGGACAACGGCAAAATTTGGGGATTTCGGTGTTGGGGTAGAATGAGTTAAAGTGATCAGAAATATCACCTTATGCCCACCGAAACAACCAACATTTTCAGAAAGGGCCAGATGTAATTATTCATTGCTGAAAATCATGTTTCTGCATTCACATTAATTAATTTCACATGCCGACATGCCATATACATCAAACTAACCAGTGCCTAAAATAAGCCAATTTTAAAGACATCTCTGTTGGTTGTTACTTGGACATTTCTTTTAGTTGTTTTACTTTTGGTACAAACGACCATTTGTCACAGGCTCATGAAAATGTTTAACTTGACTATAGTGCAGAATTCATATTCCCAGTGGAAGAGGGCCAACCACACCGCCTTCAACTCCAGTCAGTTGATATGTTGGTCTCGAAGATCCGATGACCACAGGTCCGAGACGGTGCTGAACTCTGGCAGTAAGGCCCCCCCCCCCCCCCCCCCAAGTCGTCCTGACTTGCGTCCGTGCAATGGCGAAAGTAAACGGAGGGGGCAGAACGGGACTCCTGTTGCCAACCAAAGTGAACTAACCAACGAAGCAGAAGCGGCCTGATCAGCAACGAGACCGGGACCGGGGCTGTGAGATCTCGCGAGGACGGACGCCAGTAAAGCAGCAGAAGTAGCTGTAGCGGTTGGGCGTAAAGCCTGGCAAGTGTTTACAGGTCCGCCGCCACACTGATCAGGCCCAAGAGCTGGAGCCAGGTCCTGGCCAGAAGCGCAATCGCTAGGGAGACTTACCGCGCCATGGTCGACAGCTTCTGGATCCGAGGCTCCGGTAGACTACCTGTTGAGATTAGTCAGAAGTCCATATTGAGTGGACAACCCGGTGCGACTGCACCAGGTCCGACTTTCCATCGTTGAGGAAGAATCCGAGTCAGCGAAGCAGCGCTAGAAGAGCGTCCCTGTCCGCCGCTAGCGCGGCCGAGTCCCGATTCCTGAGGAGCAGGTCGTAGAGATAACTGGACGTAGGGCTCGAGGAATCCTGCCTGGCTCTGGCAAATACGGCGTCCATAATCCTGGTAAAGACCCAAAGGCTGAGGTTGAGACCGAAGGCGGGGGAGCCGAAGAGGTGGGGAGGCTGAAGGTATGTCGTCCACGTCTAGTTCCAACTGAACGGAGCGTCGAGCAGGAGGACCGTGTTGCACGCCCGAAGCTTGTGCATGGGAAAGTGCAGGTATGCTTCGGAAGTCGAGACTGACCGCATAGTCCAAAGGTTGTACCGGGGCTCGTAAGGCTCTTGCCGTTTCCATACTGGTAACAGCCTGCAAAGCACGGTGTGTACTCACATGTGTGGCTACTGTAGTGGTCAGGACGCGTAGTCGTCCTGCGTTGGGGGAGGCCGTCTCACCCCTGATTGAACGCCCTGGGGGAGGGGGCCCGACACCAAGCTCCATAACCCACGAACTGTCTGTGAGAGTGGGGGGAGCGTCGTGGGTGAGACGACTGGGTGTAAGATGGTGGCTGGGCCTAGGACCCAACAGCTATGGACGGCTGACTGACTCAGCGCGCACGCGTTGTGCCACTAACAGAGTCTACCGAAGCCTGACCGAAGCGACTGACCGCTGTAGTTACTTCCGGTACGTCTGCTACCGCAATGGACGCTACAGTTGAGCGAATTCTCATGGTAAGTAAAACAGTAAACTGTTCAAACAGTTATGATTTATTCCATCAAGTGAGAACTTAAGTACATTTGCAGGTATCCCAGACTGACACAGCATTAAAAAAAAATATATTCATTCCACTTCAGACAGAAAACGAAGCACTGTGGTCAGGCTATCTGGACACGTGGAACTGAATTCGCCAATGTTATGAAAACTTGTTTGGCTTTGATGTTGATAGGGCAATTTCTTATTTCGTGTAAACAAATTGCTGCTGTATGTTGCAATCTAATCAGCAATAACTGAATAATTCATAATTATATAAAGTTCGGCAATATCCCGAATTATCCCCGTCGCGTTGGACCGTGTACTGTTCTTCTATGTGAGTGGGTGACCTTCCCGTGTTTGCTTGCTGTGTTGATGCTATTAACCTTGCATTGTTGATGCTATTCACCTTGCTGTTTTGATGCTTTTGCTGTGTTATTTGCTTCTGTGTTATCTGCTCTTATTGTGTTGATGGTATTTGCTTTTTCTGTGTTTTGATGCTTTTATGTTATTTGCTGTGTTGATGCATTTGCTGTGTTGATGCTTTTTCTATGTTATGCTGTGTTGATGCATTTGCTGTGTTGATGTATTTGCTGTGTTGATGTGTTTGCTGTGTTGATGTATTTGCTGTGTTGATGCATTAGCAGTGTCGATGCTTTTGCTGTGTTATTTGCTGTGTTGAAGTTCAAATGACTTCCATTTGTTTTGATTTTCAGGTTGAAGATGAACTGCTGGACTTGGAGTTGGACATAATAATAATAATAATAATAATAATAATAATAATAATAATAATAATAATAATTTATTTTATAAAGCGCAAAACCAAACTTATAGCTTGCTCTAAGCGCTCGTACGCATACACACACAAGGATAAAATATTTAAACAATATGATAACATTATGAGATAAAATACGTTAAACATCATAAAAAAATAGTCTGTATATATATGAAAAGACATGTTTTAAAAGAAATACAAATACAGACAAGCACACACACTCACACGCATAATTAAGAAATAACCTATATATAAACCTAAAATATAAACAAACAATGTTTAAAAGTAGCTTAACGTTAAAAGTTCTAAGTACTAACACACATATAAAAAGTAATATGTTGGTAATAAAAACAATGTTTACCTATACTTAATAATATCTCTAATAAAACAATTCAAAAACCATACAGTGCCAAGCAAAACAATAAATAAAGGTAAAAAAAATACCCTAACACTGATTAAATACACACACACACACACACAATACAACACACACGCACATACACACACACACAATATAACACACACACTTTACGAAAGAACAACTTGTAATACTCGTTACCTACACATATTTTGAAATATAACACAAACACCTATCCCAAAACTAAATCCCCAGTTTGACATTAGGCCTTTACATGAACAACCACACTGGTTACAGAATCAGCATAACTTTCTCAAACCCAGGCTGTTTTCAAAACAGAATTCCAAAAGAAAAGCTTTTTTTGTGCCAAAACTAAATAATCTGTCCAAAAAAAATTCACTGTACTACAATTTGTCTGTGTGTGTGTGTGTGTGTTTCGCTCCTATACTACAAAACAAATATGAAAATAATATGATAATAATAATCTCCTGTACTGTGCGCCCTCCTTGCTCTTGATTTAGGAACTACCGAAGCTCTGGGACTGTCACTACTAGTGTCAATGTCACTCATTTTGGAACACACTGTGGTTGACTCTGGTATTAATTAGGGGTTTCAGAAATGGCTGACAAAAAAATCTAAACACAGGGTTATAAATTCGACTGATTTTCCTATCGACGTATGAGTAGAAAAAAATTCAGATTGCTAAATAAAGACATAAAAATCGTGATTTTCAAACGACACTAGCAAAGACATCGGTCATTGAAACGTTAGCAACCGGAAGTGAAAACAGATTGCAGCTGAAAACGAGGCTGTCGGTGAACTTATTTAGCGCGCTGAGTCAGTCAGCCGTCCATAGCTGTTGGGTCCTAGGGCTGGGCCGAGCGGGCCGTGTACACCACATCGTCTGATAGCGCACGCCGATGGCCGGTGTAGGGCAGAAGGCGTTGTAGCAGTTAAGATGGTGGTTGGGCCGAGCGGGCCGTGGACACCACATCGTCTGATAGCGCACGCCGATGGCCGGTGTAAGGCAGAAGGCGTTGTAGCAGTACGGGTGTTCCTGACGGACAGACTACCCTGCTGCGCGCGTGCGTCCCGGGGTCAGCGGGTCGTTGCCGCAGTAAGCCCCATAACTGCAACCACTGGACACGACATCGTCTGATAGCGCACGCCGATGGCCGGTGTAAGGCAGAAGGCGTTGTAGCAGTACGGGTGTTCCTGACGGACAGACTACCCTGCTGCGCGCGTGGGTCCCGGGGGGCAAAGGGTCGTTGCCGCAGTAAGCCCCATAACTGCAACCACTGAAATTCCCTCCAAGAGGCATTCACACCGCATGTCCGAGCAGCCGGCACACGGCAGGCTGAAGGTGTGCAACGGGATAAAGACAGAGGCGCTGACCCCTGTCAGGAGGTACTGGCAGGTCAAAATTCCGATATTACATAAGCCTCTTGTCTCCCTCTCCGCATATGGTTAATAATATCGCTATGTCAAGCTGAGTAAGCTGCGTGTCGCGTCATGCCGCGGACGGACCGCGGTGAGCCCTGCCAGTACCTACTGTCACTACCTGACCTTACCGACTTGCAACTGGACAGGAAAAAATAAATTTGGACAGGAAGGTCTCATGTGGACATAACACTTGGCCATTCAAGGTTAAGGTCCTGCCTTTTAACGCCGTAACGCAAAGAGAGAAAAAGGAGTACATACCAAAAAGAGAAATGGAGAACCTCCACAACGTGTCCTTTGTTGAAGTCTGCAGGTCCTCAACAGTCACTGCTGCCGAACTGTAGCAATGTCACAGTCCGGGACCACCTTACCGTCTTGTTTGTTTTGGGGTTTTTTGTTTGTTTTTTGTTGTTTTTTGTTTTGTTTTTTACCTGCATGCCGAAAAGTATCGGACCGCTGCACTATCGCGGTTTAGTTGCGCTCGAGAAGAAAACGTGCAACAACGTCTAATCCACCAAATTCATTCACAGGAGACTCAGCTGCGAGCATGTCCGCGTGACCCTAGGACGCGGCTCTAAAAACATCGCCTTCTGCGGGGCTGAAACCCGGGTTACCTGCGGGCCGAGAAAGTACTGCACCGCTGTACTATCGCGATTAACGGGTTGCAAAACTTATGCCGCCACACGGAGTATTCCCCAGCATGCCGCTGCAAAAAGCACTTGACGTTTAACGATTCACTTCCATCACCCACAAGTACAGAGTAAATCGCGAAGTCCCAAGAACTACGGAACGGAACTGAATCACATGCACTTCCGATCAGGCATATTCAGATTCCGATTGGTTGCGCTAACCAGAGGACCCAACCGATTGGCTCATAACACCCGAGGGGACGCGATGACTCGGAGGTAATGTGAGCTGCAGTCAGCGAAGAAATGGCAACCGTAAGCGGACCATGTCAGCGCTATGTCCGCCGATGATAATTATTGGGCTTTACAGCGTAAGACGGCAAATTCAGAAGAGTTAGCGTCTCTGAAAGCGAACCATCAAGCGCACGAGCCCGAGGCCGAATCGGGCCCGTAGAGCAACGCACCACCACGCCGGTTAAAGTGCGAAGAAAACGAAAATATCTAAAGGGTAGTCCAACCGCTGGTCAGGAAGTTCCGGGACCCCTGGCGGGGGCAGTACCCGAGACCTTACCTCGTCAGGTCAAGAGACCTGTAGGAAAACCAAAATCGGAACTATGAAGGGAGCCGAATGCTGAAGGCAACCTGCTTGCAGGAAGCTAAGCGCGAAACTGGTGACGCTACGCACTTGCCCGTATGAGGTAAGGGAAGCTACTCAGTGAAGGGAAGCTACTCAGGGGTGTTGGTACAGCTCACTCGGGTGGTTCTCCGGTGGCGTTGCTGTACACAACGATCCCTGGGCTGAAATTGATAGGCTAAGTGCTACTTCCATATAGTAATGCCATCGGTAATGTTTTTCGAGGAAACAAACATGAAGGTCATCTCTTCCACAACAAAAATATTTATATCATGATGATGTTTACATAAACTCACAACACTGAATACTATGCTTGTAGTAAAGTTATGCAAATCTCTCATTTAATATTTATTTCTGCAAAATGCCTCAAAACGACATAAGGTCTGCCACATCCATGATAATGTTGGGCAAATTTCAACCAAATGATGAAAATACTTTTAAGGATGAGAAGACTGGATGATGTGATGTTACTTACAACCTCGATTGAAACCAAAATCAGCAGAGGTGCAGTTGGTGCTTGACGAAATTCAAAAATGGTGTGTAGTGCAATAGCAATTGCTTTCATTCTAACGCTCAGTGATCGAGAAGATTAAAATTGTTTGTAAGTATATTGTGTACATAATCTTCACAACAAACACATTTCGGGTACATCGATAAAACCTTTTTTCATGTTTATATTCGACTGTGAAAGCATCAGAAACTAATACCTTCAAAATACATTGCCAAGTTAAAAACATTTGTCTGAATCAACAAAATGAAGAAGCTTACGTAGTTCTCTCAACAAAACAGCGATGAAAGAAATGCCTTTCTTTTTTTTTTTTTTTTTTTTTTTTTTTTTTTTTTTTTTTAGTATCAGTAAGTAACTCATACAAGACGATTTGCAACAAAATCTTACCTGAATTTTCTCCGCCGCCTGCAGACATTTTTCGGCGCGGCTCGGCTGGTACACAAAGTTGGCGGGAATGAATAGCCGGCGAGTGTACAAATGAAAGAGTAAGTCGCCTAGTTCCGAATTCCTCCGCTTCAAAAAAAGAGTGCATAACATTCTGATCGCAACAGAACGCATGCGGCACGCGGCATGGCTTTTTTGTCCTCAAAATGGCGAAGATTTTTTTTTTTTTTTTTTTTTTTTTAACATTCTGATAACTAACTAGCCTGCATCATGTAGAATTTTTTTTTTCGGGGGGGGGGGGGGGGGGGGGGGGGGGGTGGTCAATCGTTTTTGTAAATATAGACCGACGATTTTTTTTTCGAGTGACCTACTTATCTAGTCAGAAAAATCGATCGTATCACGCGTTTTAAGCGACACAATTACAAAACCGAAATATTTTCGGAGACTACGGACTCTTGCTGTGCTGCTACAATCAAAAGCAGTGCGGTAGGTATAAAATTGTTTCTGTTGACCGATAAATCAGCTTACCGATACTTACTTACTTACTTACGCCTGTCACCCCTACCCGGGTATAGGCCGTCGACGAGAGACCTCCAGCAACTCCTGTCCTGTGCTTCTCCTTCGATTCTACTCCAGGTGGTTCCCAGTCTCTTGATGTCTGCTTGGAGGTCTCGACGCCAGGAGTTTCTCGGCCTACCTCTTTTCCTCTTTCCCTGGGGGTTCCATGACAATGCCTGCCTAGTGATACTGGAAGCTGGCTTTCTCAGACTGTGACCGATCCATCCCCATCTTCTTCGCCCAATTTCATTCTCTGCTGTTATCTGCTCTGTTCTCTCCCAGAGTCTGACGTTGCTGATCTTCTCTGGCCAGTGGATTTTCAAAATTCTTCTAAGGCAACTGTTCATGAAGGTCTGTACTCTGTTGACTGTGGTTTTTGTCAATCTCCATGTCTCTGCTCCATATAGGAGAACTGCTTTTACATTGGAGTTGAAAATCCGGACTTTGGTGTGTTGTGACAGCTCTCTGGAACTCCACACTTTTTTCAACTGGAGAAAGGCTGCTCTGGCTTTACCGATTCGTGCTCTGACATCTGCATCAGTGCCGCCTTTTTTGTCTATGATGCTCCCGAGATAGGTGAAGGACTCCACCTCCTCCAACGGGGTGCCAGCAAGCAAGACTGGTTCTTCCCTGGTTGCGTTCAGCCTCATTGTCTTTGTTTTCTGTTTGTGAATGGTGAGGCCCACTTGGGACGAGATGTCAGCAAGCCTCGTGGTCTTGTCCTGCATTTGTTGATGAGTGTGGGACAGTAATGCCAAGTCGTCTGCAAAATCGAGGTCGTCAAGCTGTGTCCACAGTGTCCACTGTATTCCACTTCGTCTGTGCTCTGTGGTCATCTTCATGACCCAGTCTATGGCCAGTAGGAAGAGGAACGGAGACAGCAGACACCCCTGCCTGACACCAGTTCTGACCTGGAGCTCTCTGGTGAACTGCCCTTCGTGGATCACGCGACATGTCATGCCATCATAGCTGCTCTTGATCAGGCGGACGAGCTTTGTGGGTACACCGTAGTGTCGTAGGAGTTTCCACAGAGTCTCTCGGTCCACGCTGTCAAATGCTTTCTCATAATCCACAAAGTTGACGTACAGCGGGGAGCTCCACTCCAGAGACTGTTCCACGATGATGCGGAGAGTGGCGATCTGGTCTGTACATGATCGGTTCTTCCTGAATCCTGCTTGCTGGTCTCTCAGCTGGGGGTCAACGGAGCTCTTCATTCTCTCTAGGATGATCCTGTTGAAGACCTTTCCTGGTACTGACAGCAAGGTGATTCCTCTGTAGTTGGAACACTTGCTGAGGTCGCCTTTCTTGGGAAGCTTGATTAGGTACCCCTCCTTCCAGTCAGCTGGCATCACCTCCTCTTCCCAGATCTTTCCAAACAGTGGGTACAGCATATCAACTGTTGTCTCTAGGTCTGCTTTCAGAGACTCCGCTGGGATGCCATCTGGCCCTGCTGCTTTGCCATTCTTCAAAAATGCCACTGCTTTTCTGATCTCTTCCCGGCTGGGTCTGTCACAGCTGATGGGTAGGTCGGTCTCTGCCGGCTGGATGTCGGGGGGGTCGGGTGGGCTAGGTCTGTTCAGTAACTCTTCAAAATACTCGGCCCATCTGTCGAGTTGGTCTGCTCTGTCTGCAATAGGCTTGCCTTCTTTGTCTTTTACTGGTCTTTCTGTATGGCCATACTTACCCGACAATCTTCTGGTAATGTCGTAGAGCTGTTTCATGTTGCCGCTGCCTGCTGCCTTTTCTGCCTCTGCTGCCAGGCTGTCTGTGTAGGCTCTCTTGTCTGCCCTGATACTCCTCTTCACCTCGCGGTTGGCTTCCGAGTATTCCCCCTGTGCCCTTACTTTGGCTGCTCTCGTGCGACTGTTGTTGACCGCTGCTTTCTTCTGCTTCCTCGCTTCTATCTTCTTCAAGGTCTGTGCCGACAGCCAGTCCTTGTGGTGGTGTTTCCTGAACCCTACAGTGTCTTTGCAGGTTGAGTTCAGCGCCTCTCTAACTGCCTTCCACTGCTGCTCTGTGGTGACCGCCTCCTCTTCATTTACTAGCTCCTGTAGCGCTTGAAACCGGTTGGACAGCACCAGTTTGAACTCTTCTCTAACTCCAGTTTCTCTCAGGAGGCCTACATTATAGCGCTGTCTTCTTGTTGTCTCTGTGCGGCTTTTCTTTAGCTTGAGCTTCATTCTTAAGGTAAGCAGATGGTGGTCTGAGGCGACATCTGCTCCCCTCCTCACTCGAACATCTTGAAGGGATCTTCTAAATTTCTTGCTAATGCAGATATGGTCTATTTGGTTCTCTGTTGTATGGTCAGGTGAGACCCAAGTTGCTTTGTGTATTCTTCTGTGTGGGAAGATGCTGCCTCCAATGACAAGTCGGTTTAGAGCACAAAAGTCTACAAACCTCTCCCCGTTCTCACTCATCTCCGAGCCTAGTCCCTGTCTCCCCATCACCTCTTCGTATCCGGTGTTGTCCTCCCCTATTTTGGCATTAAAATCGCCCATGACGATGGTGATGTCTCGCTCCGCACATTTGTCCACGGCACTCTGGAGTCGGTCGTAAAACTCTTGTTTCTCTTCCTCGTCACTGTCATTGGTGGGCGCATAACACTGGATGACGTTCAGCTTGAGCTTTTTCTTGGTTCTAAAGGCTGCTGTTATAATTCTTGGCCCAAGAGGTTCCCAGCCCATCAGCGCTCTCTGTGCCACTGGTGACAGCATGAGTGCTACTCCTTCTGTATGGGGGGCATTCTCCTCTTCATGACCTGAATACAGAATCATCTCCCCACTTAACAGCCTTTTCTGGCCAGACTGCGTCCATCTGGCTTCACTGATGCCTAGCAGGGAAAGGTTGTACTTTTGCATTTCCGCTGCTATCTGGGCGGCCTTGCCGCTCTGGTACATGGTCTTGTCGTTCCATGTGCCCATGGTTGTATCCCTGGATAGAGAGAGGCGGCTCGGTCCTGTGGCTTCCGAAGACTTCCGGCTTTCACCACAGGACGTCATAAGTCTTCTAGTAGAAGAGCCTTCCTCCTCCAGGAAAGGAATTACTGTTAGTCTTTTCGTCGGCGTTTTTGTAGCTATTTCCTTTTTTGCAGGGTGGGGAAGCTACCCCCACGCCCAACCCCCTTACTAGGAGGACCAGGGGTTTTCTGTCAGGGTCACCTTCCCTTAGACCATGTTGGTTCACGGCACCTTATTTCATTCGGTGCACCCCTCTCACGAGGGACCCCCTATCCACCACCCAGGGGACGCGCCTCAACGCCGTATGGTCCCAGCGCGAGGAGCTTACCGATAGCAGTGCCACAAAATCAGCGGTCGCACGCCGGCTCCGCCAAAGAAAATAAAATTGATCAGTTTATAACATTTTTTGGGACAGGAACAAAACAATCTCTGCATAACTTCCATCAGTCTTTCATCTAAAAGAAGCCGTCATTACTTTTAAACTTCGACAAGTCTAAAGTACCTTAATCTCGTCTGAATGTTAGTGGGTGCAAAACAACGGGCCCTCTACTGTAAATCTGAGCCAAGGCCATATGTCAGAGAATTTAACCAATCGGCCTTAACACGCTACATCAGGAGATAAATGGTCCATGATAGTTTTAAAAGCGGTGCCAGCATACCTTGGAAATCACCATTCTGCCACTACCCTTAGAAACTGTTGTGGTCGATCACTCTTTGGAATTGATACGTAGCAGGCCCGTATCCAGCCCAGTCCCCAAGGCGGGGAGGGGAGGGGCAGTTATTCTCCCCCCCCCCTCCCCCGCACACGTTGTGTCTTACTGAACGAGCAAGCAGATGAGCCCTCCCCACCCACTTCCCTCCCATTGCTCAAGCTTGCTTTGCCCCCAACCCCACCCCTCACCTATGGACGTGATTTAGTCAACTTCCAAATGATTGATGACCTCTGTGATTGTCATGCATGTCACAAAAATTAAATCTTTTTTCGTGCTCACATGCGATAGCAAAAGTCTGTATTTCGGTCCAGTGATCATCCATCAGTCGGCTGTTGGCTGTGGTAAAACTTTAACGTTGGCATTTTCTCGGAGACTATTCAAGCCACAGTTTTCAAACTTGTGGCAAGGTCTAGCTAAACATAGCAATTTCAGTTACCTCTTTCAAAGGGGATAAAGAAATAGATTTTTTAAATGGCCATATTTTGACCACAAAAAATTCTCGAATGCTACCATCTTTTGCTTTCTCAAATCCTATTAATACTATTTTCAACTTTAGGCCTAAACATGGTACAGAGGTGCCTAATGGTAAAAGCTTCCGTTGAATACCAATTTGGATGGCCGTGTGGAAAGTCAATCCCCTCGCAAAGGTCAAGGGTCCCGGGGTCGAAATACATTTTTAGAAAACACGGATTTTGCTGGCACAAAAGCCAACCCCTTACTTTTATTAATGTTCATTTCAGTGACCTGTCAGAAAGTTCAAAATTACAAAGGTCACACGCATGTAAATCAGTCATACACGTGAGTCATAAGGGTTTTGCATTTCTTGTTTTCAATCAAATTTGGCATTTTATAAGGTAGCTGATGATTAGACCTTCCCATACATACAACGTTGACAAATCTGTGAAAAATGCTTACATTTGAAGAAAATATAGATGTTGCTGGTTAAAAAAGCCAACCCTTTACATATATTAAGATATTTGAGATTTTTTAGCCATATCTTTTATCTTTTTTTTTTTTTTTTTTGAAGGGGGGTTGGGGGAGGGGAGTTGGGGGGAGGGGGGCGGCATGTAGCCACTTGTACTGTAAAGAGTGCCAGTGGGTTTTTATTTTGATTCAGAGTGATAGTTTGGACAACCAGCTGCATGCAGAACTCAGAGTTGTTCTGCGTGTGATGGACAGACTGCGAGCCCAGCTGATGGAGCAGCATCTTTGGCAGCTGTTTGACAATGTGGAGATGTCACTAACACCACTTCTGGCAGTCATGGAACTACAGGCTATTAAAATCAATGTGGAAACATTTGTCAGATACTCAGAAGTGCTCAAGGTACTGCTGGGTTCTCCAAGGAATAGCTCTGGAGTGGAATCTCAGAGCTATTTATTCTTCGGTTGTTGTTTTTTTTTTTCGCTCCTTCCTGGCTTTGATGTCAACACAAATATAAAATTATGTAAGAGTGTTTGAAGCTTCAGAGGATTGAGTACTAGCAGTAGCCGAAGGGTGGTGCCAAATTAACTTGGCGGCATGGACTGTGCAAGTTAATGAGGCACTACCCTTGATCTGTCTTAGTGCCTACCGCTTGCATGCCGCTTTCATCAGACCTATCAAGAGGCAAGTGCTTGGGTGTGGGTAGCACTTTCGGTCCAGGTGATTCCTGCAGAAATTACCACGATGAAAAGCGCTGCTGACAGCCAAATTCTGGCTCGCTGTATGCTTGAAAATACTTGTAATTCTAAAGTAAAAATCCTATTCCAGAAGAAACTCGTCAGGCTGGAGCGCAAATCCCATGAGCTAGCTGGACACTCATTTCTGATCAACAGTACCCAGCAGCTGAGACAGGTAAACAATTATTGTACATGAACAAAATAGTACAAACCATTTTCTTCAAGATGTACATTAAATTCAATTGAAAAGTGACGTATCGTGGAATCTAAACCTGTTTTTGCATTTTGCAGGAATATTTTCGATCTCCTGTTTTCCCCGTCCCTACCTACACACATGTCCACCCATAACAAAATTAAGTGATACAATTAATCATCACTGCATGGTTACACTATGTATATGGTCCTCTCTTGAATGCATGCCATCATCTGATGTGATTGATGGATGGACGAACAGAAGGAATAATTGTCTGATATACCAGTAAACAAAAGATCTTTGGGATGAGCCACAGTTAACCCGATGGCTGTATTCATACCATCTGTGGCTGACGTTGGCTGGACCATCTGTGGCTGACGTTGGCTGGACGACCTTATGCTCACTTGTTTACTGATTGACAGTTACTGTATGAGGAGTTGAAATTGGACCAGAAGTTGCCAGCACACAGTAAGGTGTCCCTGACTGCAATCACCCACCATAAGTCCACGTCAGAACCCATGCTACGGCAACTCATGACTGTTCACCCACTTCCTGGTGTTGTCTTGGAGTACAGACAGGTATATTCTAGCGTGGAGAATTTGTGTGAAATACTAAAACCTGATTTCAACAAGTCTGATAACATCAAGTGCGTTTTCATAAAACTGATGTGGATATCATCAAAAGAATGGAAACAGGATTTTTACTGCCATTTTTTTTGTACAAATACAGTATTTCTTAATGCCATCGTGGGTGTGCATTAATTGCAACACACACAAATTCTAGGGTGGGGTGGAAAACGTAAGTCAGTCCGCAATGGTTTATTTCCCCGTTAATTCATGTGCATCTTTGGTATCAGTTTCAGCCCACTTAATCAAATTTCAAATACAAACGATTGTGAATTTCCAAAAACTACAGTAGCTCGCTTGAGCTTGCCCTTAGCACCACGTGAATGTTCTGTGTTTATGTACAGTGTGTGAGTGAATGCGCGTGATTCACGTGAGCGTGCTTGTTGGGTTCAGTTCGCGGCGGCGCTTTGAGCCGATTTTCAATTGGGATAAAGCGCCTATTTAATGCGCTTATTATTATTATTATTATCTAATGATAACTTTTGCAGCTACTGCAAGGGTATGCACAGATTGCACATGTTCTTGCTGTGGGAGATGAATCAGCCATGATAGTTTAAGATGAGCATGCCAAGAAAGCTGATCTATTACCACCCTGGAATTATCACAGCTAAAATATCTCCCCCCCCCCCCCACCACCCCCTCCCCCCCCCCCAGTGGTGCCTTACAGGTGAATGTGTTAATATTTACCTCTGATTATCATTTATTCATACAGGGCTGGAAAGGTGCCAAACTAATCAGGCACTATCATTGAACAATAAAGGCCGGCCCATCTCACCAATGATGTGGTATCTTTAGGCAGAATGTGGTGGTATATGCCTCTGACTATCTTTCATTGTTATTGGTAGCTGGTAAAGCTGAGGTCTACGTACATTGATGGAATCGTTGAGGCCTTGGAGGGCAGCAAACTGCACACCCACTGGGATCAGACTGCTGCCGCAACAGGCCGCTTGACCTCTGCCCACCCCAATCTGCAGGCCATTCCTAAAGCTCCCACAACCATTTCTGACTTTGAGGACACTTACATTGTTGGTATGAGCACCAGTGGATCTACTATGAACTTTGTAATAACAAAATGCCAGGGAATCCAAAATATTTTTTGTTATGTCTGAAGTTTGTTATTCAGGAAAAAAAGTTACTGTAAAAAAAAGAACGTGACATAACTCCCTGAAAAAGCATTGCTATATCCAAATTAACCAACAGGGTTGGAAGATTTAACGATATAACGATTTAACGATTTAACAAATTAAATTTTTGGTTAAAGAAAATTTAACGCGTTAATGTTTTTAAAAAGTTAAAGAAAATTCAACGAATTAAAAAATAAAAGTAACGATTATCGATTTCTTTCGTTAAAAATTTCGTTACTTCAGTACGTTTTTCCGCGACGAACAACAGGTGTCTATGCGCAAAGCCGCGCCGGTTTGACCCAGTTGCAGCCGGTTTGAGGCGGTTTGGAGGATCTATGCCTCTGGGTGAAAAACTGAACGGATCCTCCTTTGCTTGAGAAAATCATGAACGTCGATTATCCCAGGAAGAGGCATAGATCCTCACGAGCCCCCTGAGGTTGCGGGGCTCATGAGGATCTATGCCTCTTTCAGTTGGGTGGTTTTCGTTTCAGGAGTGAGAAGGCAGATGGCACATGTCACGACACGCCTGACGGGGTCAGGGCGCCGTGGACAATATGAGTGCAGACACTCGAGAAAACCCACCCACTCTAAATAAATAACGCAACGCCAGTGATAAACAACAAACAAATCCTTTATTACCTACCCTTACTCTAACTCCCACCCCGACCCACTAACGCCCCACACACTCACACATACCCACACATGCACTCATAACGTATTAACACTTAAAAAAGATTAACATATAAAAAATGACTAATATGTGAATATGACTAACAGACAAAAATGACTAATATGGCCAACGGCTACACAAGGCGGGTAACTTAGTCTCTGTACAGTGTCCTCTGTCCCACACAGACAGGGTGGCTCATAACGTACGAGTACTACCCCTGCACCACAGAGCACCGTAGCCGCGCTTGCTCACGCACGCCTGTGACCGACGCTCAGAACGTAGAGTCAGCCTGCTGTAGCCCAACGTACTTGTCCAACAGGACCGGCTAGCGAAGGCGTTCTGACTCCCGATGATGCGTCACCGTTGGTCGTGGATGATGAGATCGAAGAACGAAATCTTCGAAGCCAATGATCGAAGCCAGTGATCGCAGCCAGTCTTCGAAGCCAGTCTTTGAAGCCAGTCTTTGAAGCCAGTGCACTGGAAAAGGGCGCATTGTCAGTCAAAGTGCCAACACAGTTAATTCTGGCCTATTTGACACGCACCTACTCACAAACCACGTGAGTTGTGTCTCGTCTCACCCTAATATCCGCCTTGGCCATATTAACTATACAATCATGGATAACTCAAGAGGATTCCTATGTACATTCAACATTCACCAGGTCTGCACTATTCCATTACACTAGCATTAAGCTAGCACAACCACTTTTGTATAATAACATTGCCACTGCTAAAACCAACATTATCAAAATATCCACATGTACATACAAAGATATCAAATAATCACCAGCAACCACCCAACGTGACAATCTTATTAAATTACATCTAGGACTTAATACTGACAGATATATTTGAAAGGATACCCACTTTAATCCATTTTACAACATGGCCCTTTAAATATACTCACTCGGCGACAGCCGAATATAAACAACTAAATCCGACACCCACCACATTACAACCCAACCTAAAAAACATGGTTAAAGACTCAATTAAAACATCACTAAAAAACTAGACGAACATACCCTTCCGCACCTATATACACATTCACACACCCGAGAGCGCAGCAGCTAACTGAGGAAAATGGCATGAGTAAATACCTGTCACTGGTGAGTCCTCCGGCAGGACGAGACAAAACAAGGACGAAGACGAACCGGAGGGGTCTTCTGGTGAGTAGCAGCCGTGGTCGCAAGTCTTTCGGGACACCCACACCCAGGAACACTGGCCGTGGTCTTGCAGGGAGGGTAAAAGAACCCTCACACAGCTTGTCAAGGGCTCCAAACGAGGCCGCACCCTGACCCAGACTCTCACTTCGCTGGCTAACTCCGCTGACTGACTAATATCCTACTGCTACCTCGCAGGTTAACTTTGCTTCTGAACACTGTTCGGTTTAAAGCTACTTGACGAAAGCGTGCAACCGCTGTACTCGCTCACTGCTAAGCTTGCTGCACGGGCTTTACGATTACGCTCACACTACATTTATTAACTTCCCTAAACTAAGGCTATTTACAGAAGTCGGCGACCTACATTTATTAACAAAAAAACCGACTTGGCGAAAAAATAAAACAACATGTCACATCCGTTACGTGACAGCACACGTACAGCAAAGATTGGACAGTTGAAAAACTTAACGGAGCCCCTTTGCTTGAGAAAATCACCAGCATAGATTATCCCAGCAAGAGGCATAGATCCTCACAAGCCCCGGTAGTTGCGGGGGCTCATGAGGATCTATGCCTCTTTCAGTTTGGTGGTTTTCGTTTCAGGAGTAAAAAGTCAGATGGTACAGCAACGATTGGACAGGTGAAAAACTTAAGAGATCCACTTTGCTTGAGCGAAACATGAGCGCACATTATCCCAGCAAGAGGCATAGATCCTCATGAGCCCCCGCAGTTGCGGGGGCTCATGAGGATGATCTATGCCTCTTGCAGTTGGGTGGTTTTCGTTTCAGGAGTGAGAAGGCAGATGGTACTGCAACGATTGGACAGCACAGGTGTATACATTTTTAACTGTAGTAGGCATAGATCGTCATTAACCCATCAACCCCCCCCCCCGCCCCCCTCACCCAAGACTGCTGGGGTGCTTGAGGATCTATGGCTCTTGCAGATGAGTGGATTTGTCAGCATCGCGAAATAAGATCAAACAAGCCTGAATTGTTCCATTTTTAGCCGCATGACTTTTTCTTGCGCTGTGCAGTTTTCCGAGTTTTTTTTTTTTTTTTCCCCCCTTCTCATAACTACTGCATGTATCTGGCCAGATAGTGTTTTAGATAGTGGGTAGAGGAGGAAATCTGGTGGCGTGTCACTTTTCAACTGCTTGCCACTTTTCTTGTCTGATCTGAGCAATAAATGATCATTCTTGTATTTAACGCAAATTTATTTCATTAAAAAGAAAAATTAAACAAAATTTATTTCTTTAATTAAAAAAAAGTAAAGAAAATTTATTTCTTTAACCTTTTACCAGAATTAAAGAAAATTTATTTCATTAAAGAAAAAAAGTAATGACTATCAACCCTGTTAACCAACATAGTATTGTTATATCTCAAGTTAACTTAACCAACATTGTTATATAGTTAAGGTGACTTTGTGAAGCTGATTCCAGAACTCTTAAGTTTAAGTAAGCCCTCCAGAGGAAGTTTGACACTTATTATAAGTTATATATTTTACATGAAATAAAAAAAGCTTATCTTCCATACTGTCAATGCTGTCTTCAAATGGACAACTGCCAAAGTTGGAAATTCAGATCTTAGCGTTCAGTTTGTTAACAGAAAGATATGGGGCCTGGACCTTTTATACCATCTTTTGCTTTAGACAATAACATGTTGAAACGGTATTAATATTTATTTTTAAACTTTAATGTATTTATATCCCTTAGCTGTCATTCTCATTACAGAGACTGAGTGTCTCTTTATGATGGTAAGACTGAAATGTTGGTGTCTTTGCACACAGGTTCTGACCCAAAGACCATGGAGATCTTCGCAAGAGAACCCTACGTCAGCAATGAGGGAAATGTCTTCTTGGCAGCTGGTAAGCGTTGCATTCACCTAGCATTCATCAGTTCTAGCATATATCCCTATGCACACCATTATTGTGTTTTCCTGGCACCTCTCTTGAACTTTTCAGGTCGTCGTCTTCTGAACTGAAACGTAGTCTTCAGAGGACAACTCGCATGATGTTGACATGGTGTAATTCATGAACAACAGATCTTCCTCTTGCAGACTTTCAGCAGATTGAGCTTCGGCTGCTGGCTCACCTGACTGATGATACTAAACTGAAGGAGGTCTTTCTTTCAAAAGATAACACAGACGTCTTCATACAGCTGACATCTCAATGGTAATTACAAGTAAATCAAGGAGTGTACATTAAGATCATGACATTTAACATGTATTTGTTGGCGAATGTTTACATTTGTTTTGTGTTTACGTTTCAGTCATGTTTGGTTTTCAGTCGAATTGCTAAAGAACTGTTGAACTCGTTCTGACACAGTACAGCAGGAGATGGGTCAGCTATGCTAGTTCAGCAGCACTGCGCATTAAATGTGAAGGTCATGCCATCATCCCCTGCAGCAGTGCAATCAAAAAGATAGACTCTCTGGTAAAAATTTTGTTGACTATATTGTGCAGTGCCTGAGAAATGTGGGACAGAAAATAGTTCTACAAATTATAGCTGAGTTAATGTACATCACGCTTTTCTGGGAGTAAATATACTTAAAGCAAATGTCTCCAGGATGTTTGCACCGTATCCATTTGTGCCGAGGTGTACAATGTACCTAGATCTTAAGCAAGCATGCACAAAACAATAATTACATTGTGAAACTATCTTTAAACTGCCTATCACCTATTTAGGCTTTGAAAATGTGATGATTTCGCTGAGGTCGTATTTATGGGTATATACACATTTCCACGCAGGTACATTATGCACCTTGGCACAAATGGATAGGGTGCAAAAACCATGGGTACATTTAGACCCAGGATTGGGTGAGATACACCAACTCAGCTGCTAAGTGTATTCCACTGTACTTCAGGATTCAAGAAATGTATTGTCCATAAAGGTTATTTGCTTGTGTGCAGGCTTGGCAAGCGTGCAGAAGTGGTGACAAGCAGGGACAGAGAACAGACAAAACGAGTGGTCTACTCCCTTATATATGGTGTAGGTGAGAAAACATGTTCAAGCCCCGCTTGTTTGACCATGATAGTTCAAGGGTGGGGGCAAAATAGCATGGCGCCTATAGGCGCCAAGCTATTCTGCCACCACCCTTGAACTATCATGGTCGACCTGTCTCCTAAATTGTAATGCAGTCCTCAGATGATAACTCCAGATTGTGGGTATTTGGTACCTTGCGCACAATGAGTTAACAGTACCGGTGGCTGCATGCTCAATGGGGTTAATTATTGTATGCCACATGCTGTAAAGCAACAGTACTTCAGTTACAATGTTGTGTTCAACCATTCAAATCAACATTTTCTGATAACCCCATTGAGCACGCAGATCAGCCTTAATATCACGCATTCCAGTATAACTTGATACCTGATATTACGCACACAAGCCTCGGGCTGCCATTGGATGCCCGTGAACAAAAGGTTCTCAGCAGACATCAGGTACAGCTGTGCACGGGCCAACATAGGCTGACGTCGACCCAAGAACCTTTTCCTGACCAAGTGTTTTTCTTTACAAATTTGTATGATTTTGTTTAAGCATTACAATATATTCGGTCATAAATGAAGCGGTCTAATTTTATGGCCCCTGGTTACTGAGGTATATGCTGATGTTGACGTGCATATGCAAGGGGGGAGGGGGTGGGGGGTGGGTGGGTAATTTTGTCAGCGGAGTGAGTTTCCTGGATAATTGTTTCCGTTGTTACCGTTTGAATTTATATTATACCTACCAATGGTCATCATTGAACATTTTGTTGGGCAGGAAAGGATCGACTCTCCGAGTACCTCAAAGTACCACCATCCAGAGCCAAGGATATCATGGACAGTTTCTTAGGTATCCACATTCCCAGTCAGCATTAGGTCCGCTGACCAATGTTAAACCTTAGTTGGCCCGCATACAGCCATGTGTGGGCCATGATAAGTACATTGGCCAACAGAGGCTGGCATTACCCTTTGAGACCTTGCTTGCTGTGGTATTATGTTGTATGCACGTGTACCGGTAATTTTTTTTTTTTTCTCAAGCGCAAAGCAAAAGTGAGTCTATGTTCTGGGCCAGTGGTCGCCCGTCCGTCGTCCGTCCGCCGTCGTCCGCCCACCGTCGTTAGTGGTAAACTTTAACATTTGGCATTTTCCCGGAGACTATTCAAGCTACAGCCTTCAAACTTGGCCCAAGGATACTTTGTGGCAAGACCTTTCTAAACATACCAAGATGAGTGACCTTCCTTAAAGGTCAAGATCGCAAGGGATCAGGAAATATGTCAAAAATAGCTATATTTTGACATAATTAATTATTTCTCAAATACTATTTACAACTTCAAGCATAAACATGGTACAAAGATACTTGATGGTAAGACCTTTCTATGCATACTAATTTGGTTGATCCCTCGGAAAGGTCACAAGACCTCAGGAAATAGGTCCAAAATAGCTATATTTTGACAAAAGATGTTTTTTTTCCAAATATTTTCCCCAACTTCAAAACTAAACTTGCTACAGTGATACCTGATGGTAAGACCTATCTATGCATACTTCTTCTTCTTCCTCGATCGCTTCGATGAAGCGCAATATGCATGATGCAGCCGTTAGGCACCTGAGAGATCCTGCATCTCTGTCTTCGACCAGGAACGTGTATCGGGGGACCCTCCCCTAGACGGGAAGACCGACTGTCGTTCAGGACCGTTGAACTCGGTCTGCCCACCAATGAGTAACAACACATTGGCCCCTCACATCGTTTAGCCCGCGAGCAGAAGCGGTTTACCATGGTGTGGCCACTGTTATCCCTAACAGCTTTCTTGGAGCAAGAAGTGAGAGTTAAGTGCTGGGTGAGGACCAGTGCTCCCGTCCACCCGGATGGGTGCTGCTGCCAGGTTGACAAAGGTACTACCTCTCTCCAGACACCCCATACACCCCTCTATGCATACTAATTTGGATGAGCCTTCAGACAGGTCAAGGGTCACAAGAGCTCAGGAAATAGGTCCAAAATAGCCATATTTTGACAAAAGATGTTGTTTTTTTTCTCAAGTACTATTCACAAATTCAAACCCAAACTTAATACAGAGATGGTAAGACCTTTCTGTGCAAACTAATTTGGTTGATCCCTCGCAAAGGCCAAGGGTCACAAGAGCTCCGGAAATAGTCCCAAAATAGCCATATTTTAACTAAAGATGTTTTTTTCTCAAATACTTTTCACAACTTCAAACCCAAATTTGGTACAGAGATACCTGATGGTAAGACCTATCTATGCGTACTAATTTGGATGACCCCCTCGGAAAGGTCAAGGGTCACAAGAGGCTGTCAAATGTTTGATAAAATTGTAGTTATTATCAACATTTAAAATTTTTCAATCAAATTTGGCACAAAGGCAGCTGACGATAAGACCTCCCTATGCATACTAATTTAGTCGACTCATCGCAAAGGTCAAGTGGCATGGGGGGTTGACAGATGTGTGAAAACTGATTACATTTTGAGAAAACATGGATTTTGCTGGTGCAGAAGCCAGCCCTTTACTTATTGTGACAAAGGTCACATATGTAAATAGATCGTACACGTGAGCCGTAATGGATTGGCCTTTTTTGTTCCTCAAATACTATTCACAACTTCCATCCCAAACCTGGTACAGAGATACCTGATAGCAAGACTTCCTATGCATGCTAACTTGGGTGACCTCTTGGAAAGGTCAAGGGTCACAAGAGATCAGCAAATGATGTGAAAAATGCCTAATTTTGGTAGAATTTTAGTTTTTATCAGTATTTTTGCCAAAACTTTTCAGCCAAATTTGGCAGAAAGATAGCTAATGATAAGACCTTTCTAAGCATACTAGTGGTTCACTGCCGGTACTCAAGAAGGTCAAAGGTCATGATAGGTTCCCCCACCCGGGTCTGCCCTGGGGGACTTGGGTGGGGTTAGGTACTTTTTAGTTCCCAGGGTCACCCTGGTCAGCCCCACAGGGTGAGTTTTTCTCTCTATTCTGGGGCATGTGTTTCTGTCTACCCGAGGTCCATTCACCTGTATTTGCCTTTTTAAAACTCTCCCTACTGTCTGCACTGCCTGTAGCTCTTGATATTGGATGTGTGTTGCTAAATGGTCTTAGCTTTATTTAGGCCCCATGTGTTAGGTTTATTTAATGTATTGGACCGGCTGGCGACATACATTCAATGTTCTGTTTAGTTTTTTTTTTTTCACAAGCAGTGCAGGCACGTCCTGAGGAAGCCTTGTTGCTGTCGGGACGTTAAGCAATGTACAATCAATCAATCATGATAGGTTGACAAACGTGAAAAAGGCGTAAAACGTGGATTTTGCAAATGCCAACTCTTTCCTTATGTTATGTTAGGACACTTGAACACGCTCTTATTTCAGTGACCTGTTGGAAGGTCATGGTCACAAAGGTCATTACTTATATGGATCAGATGTGCACGTGAGCCTTGAGGGCTTTGCCATTCTTGTTTATCAGATATGTTGGTGGTAAAAGGCAATGCTAGATTGTAAAAAGGTCTTGTAGAATGTTTGTGTTTGTACTGAAAAGTAACAACAACTGAGATTGAAAAACAAATTAACATATAGATGAATGTTGAATAAACATCTGTGATTTAAATTGTCAACTTACTGCATTGTATATGGATCAGATTCTGCAGAGATTTTCTGTTCTTTCAGCGACCTTCCCTGCCATTCAAGCATTCACAAGACGATGCATCGACTATGCTAAGCACCATGGTAAGGTCTCGCTTAACCCACATTCAACTTTGACTTTAAGATACATACCACTGTGACATAGTTCAGCTTTGTGGCTTTCACTGTCATAATAATTTAATTTTAGTGTGATACAAATTAAATGGAAGCTCACAACAGCACCATGACCGTACAGGTTACACCGAGTCTGTGATGGGACGAAGACGCTGGGTGCCAAATGTAAACCATCGTTCCCCGCAACTGAGGGCGCAGGCGGAGCGACAGGCAGTCAACTTTTGTGTACAAGGTATCGCATGCAGGAGTATACTGCTCACTTCAGAGTCCAACATTTCATTGAATTTCCAGTAAGCACAAGGCCATCGGCAGCCGTTGGTCGCAATCAGTCCGTACACTGCTGTGCGTGGGCCAGGTGGTTGATGGTTCATATAATAATTCATATAATCATAACCTTGATGGTTCATATAATTTTGCTAAGCACTATATGTACCGGAACAAGCAGTGGACAATGACTCGACCATTAATCAAAGATAGACCCCAGGGGCGGATCAGTTACCTCGAGGTGGGGGGGGGGGGTCCAACTTTTTGTTTGGGACCTTCAACCTGATACGACCTCCCCGACGCTAGACCTTGCCCCCAGATCCGCCTCTGAACCCTGAGTTTGATACACTCCAGGTGCCAGGCTCATCAGGCAATGCCCTGACCAACATGGTAGGTATAATGATTGCTCAAAAGTAGGGTCTGATTAGCAATGCACATGTATTTAAGGCTAGTGGGAAAAGGCAATGATGAGGACTTAATTACTCGCAAGATGAGATATTTGACCTTGCCACCTGAAAACATACAAATAATGTTATCACCTCTTGTCCTAATCCATGTACTGGGTATTATTATGCTGACAGCACATACTGTTTTGTTGTGTTAAGTATACTTATAAAATCTCTTTTAGGCTCTGCTGCTGACGTTTGCAAGTGTGCCATGCTGAAAGTGGAACAAGCTCTGTGTCGCAGGCCACACCTGAATGCCAGGTAAGTGTGTCAATTTGGCAATATTTCAGAAAGAAAATATCTGGACAGACTACTAGACATTTTCTGAAAGGTAACTTTGGACTGTGTGTGTCTGCGCATATTTGAATTTTGTTAAAGGAAATTCTTGTACAGGAAAACTGAGCATATTGTTTATGCTAGGATGCTAGGAGAATCCATGCTTAAACACACAATTAATTGGGACACAGTCATTATGCATGGGTTAAATTTAGCAATTTTTGGCTCGTGTGTGAAGCAAAAATGATTATATGAGTATGTTCTCAGCCAGTGGTCGTCCGTCCGTCGTCCATCATCTGTCGTCGGTCCGTCGTCCCTAGTAAACTTTAACATTGGCATTTTCTTGGAGGCTGTTCAAGCTAAGTTCTTCAAACTTCGCCCAAGAATACTTTGAGGCAAGGCCTTTCTAAACATACCAATTTCAGTGACCTCTCACAAAGGTCAAGGTCACAGGGGATCAGGAAATATATAAAAAATAGCTATATTTTGACATAATTTATTTTTTATCAAATACCTTTTACAATTTCAAACCCAAACTTGGTGGTAAGACCTTTCTATGCATACTAATTTGGTTGATCCCTCGGAAAGTTCAAAGGTCACAAGAGCTCAGAAAATAGGTCAAAAATAGTCATATTTTGCTAAAAGATTTATTTTTTCTCAAGTGCTATTCACAACTTCAAACCCAAACTTGCTACAGAGATACCTGATGGTAAGTCCTATCTATGCTTACTAATTTGGATGACCCCTTGGAAAGGTCAAGGGTCACAATAGCTCAGGAAATAGGTCCAAAACAGCCATATTTTTTTTTACAAAAAATGTTTTCTCAGTTACTATTCAAAACTTCAAATCCAAACTTGGTACAGAGATACCTGTTGGTAAGACCTATCTATGCGTACTAACTTGGATGACCCTCGGAAAGGTCAAGGGTCACAAGAGGTCGGCAAATGTGTGCAAAATGCCAATTTTTGATAGAATTGTAGTTATTGTCAACATTTTTACAAACGTTCCGTCAAATTTGGCACAAAGCTAGCTGATGATAAGATCTTCCTATGTATACTAATTTAGTCGACTCATCGCAAAGGTCAAGGGTCACGGGGGTTCCACAGATGTGTGAAAACTGATTACATTTTGAGAAAACATGGATTTTGTTGGTGTAGAAGCCATCCCTTTACTTATTGTCACACATGTGTGGACGTGAGCCATAAGGGCTTTGCCTTTCTTGTTAAAGTATGCAGAGGTATAGACCAGGGCCAAGGGGCCACCTACATGCCTGTCGTGTGCTGAAAATGATTTTATCATTCATTTACATTTTTCCAAGTATTTCTGTTGCTTCAGTTCTGGTTCAATCTAGACATGAATTTTCCATCTTTGCCGCTGGCAGTCTAGACGAGGATTTAGTATCTTTCCTGTTAGTGTAAGAAAAGGGTCAGATCTGACAAAAAATCTCCACCACTGGATTATATATATCTAATCCGTTTGCCAACTTTCACACATAGTTGTGAAGCGAAAGGTCATCTGCCTCACACTGGCCACAGTCTGCCCGACATCAACTATGTGCGGGGCAACTGCAGATGATCATGACCCAATGACCTTGTGCTTACTAGGCTATGTAACTGTTGTCCCTAGATTGCTGATCAACATCCATGATGAGTTGTTGTGGGAAATACCTGCTGCTCAGCTGTCGGAAACATGTGGTATGTGTGTACAATTAGCTTTGGTTTATAATGCTCCGATTGCTCGTCTTGTTAGCTTAGTGGCACCAAGCTATTCTGACCGTGTTAGTTCCAAGGTGGTTTCAGAACAGTTGTGGACAATTTATATCTTTTGTTGCATTTCAGGGTTAAATAGGTTAAGAAATGACCACACAAATGTACTGAACCTCGTGAGACAAACCTGCCTGACAGCAAGCGTGTGAGCGTTGTCAACCTAAGCGTAGGAGAATTAAATGTACCTCACATGCATAAGGCTACTATACACTTTTGCACAGAATTAACCTTACGTCTAAAGGCAAGCAGGGGCGAATCAGTTACCCCGGAAGGGGGGTGGGGGTGGGGGGTGTTCCAACGTTTTGTTTGGGACCTTCAGCCTATACACAAAAAATACAAAAGTCCTCCCCGGCGCTAGACCTTACTTCCAGGGGCCGAAAAAGCGTGGGGGGGGGGGGGGGGGAAGAGGGGGGGGGGGGGGCGGAGAGAGAAGGCATCCGGATGCGGCTGGCCGCAAATGAAATAAGACTCTCACCATTCGCCAAAATATCAAACAACAGGGTATGTGTGTGTGTGGGGGGGGGGGGGTTCCAACCACCCCAAAAAGGGACTTTGTTCTAGCATTTTCAAGAATTTTGGGTATGGCGGGGGGGGGGGGGGGGGGGGGGGGGTGGCGGCCGTTCCGGAACCCCCCTCCCCCCCGATCCGCCCCTGGGCAAGTCTGACTTGGTGTCTTTTTGTTTATGATCCATTAAATTATAGACCAGTGTCTAATCTTCCCTTTCTTTCCAAGATTCTGGAGAAAGTTGTGCTGAGTCAGCTCATGTCACATCTCAGTAGTAATGATTTACTTGAACTGTATCAGTCTGCATATCGAAGAAATCATAGTACTGAGACAGCATTGCTTCACATTACCAATAGCCTGCTTACACATGCTGACGTCGGACATGTCTCTTTGCTATCATTATTAGACCTGTCTGCGGCGTTCGACACGCTGGATCATGGGATTCTTTTAGAACGCCTACGCGTGTCTTTTGGTATTTCCGGTCCAGCGCTGTCATGGCTCAGGTCTTACCTTTTTGAAAGATATCAGTCTGTATGTGTGAATGGGATCATGTCTCAGCCTGTGCTTTTGAAGTATGGTGTCCCACAGGGGGTCAGTTTTGGGTCCTCTGCTGTTCTCTCTGTACACTAAACCAGTTTCCCGAATCATCAGCCAGAATAGCTGTGAGTATCACAAGTATGCTGATGACACTCAGGTCTCTAAGTCTGACCATCCTTGTAAACTGCAGACCATTGTCTCCAATGTGGAGAAGTGTATAGTTGAAGTCAAAGACTGGATGACTTGCAACAGACTCAAGTTAAATGATGACAAAACGGAGAGCATGCTTGTTGGTACTCGAGCTAGAACATCCGCCTCCAGCAGTGATCATATTTCCATAGGTGGCCAAGACATTTCTTTCAAATCTGATGTAAAAAATCTGGGTGTATTCCTGGATTCAAGTTTATCGATGGAAAAACAGGTTAGCCATCTTTGCCGCACTGCCTACCTGGAGCTCCGCAGAATAGGCATGATCAGACGCTTTTTGACAGAAAAGGCTACTGCCCAGCTCGTATGCTCTCGCATTCTGTCCCGTCTAGATTACTGTAATTCCCTCCTTGCTGGTATCTCATCTGATCAACTCACTCGCATTCAGCGTATCCAGAATAATGCAGCCCGGTTAGTCCTTCGCAAAAAACGCACTGATCATGTCACACCACTGCTAAAGCATCTCCACTGGCTACCTGTCAAACAGAGAATAGAGTACAAGCTGGCCACTTTGGCATACAAACACTATGACAATACGCTTCCTGCATATCTGTCTTCTTCCCTTGCATCACACAATCCTAGTAGAAGTCTACGCTCAAGCTCACAAAAACTGCTCGTTCAGCCCAGAGTCAGCCTAAAAACTGCTGGTGCCCGTTCTTTCAGTTATCAGGCCCCTCACGTCTGGAACTCACTTCCACTGCATGTCCGTCTTTCCCCAACCCTGTTGACCTTCAAAACCAATTTGATGACCCATCTTTTCCAGGTAGCATATCAAGATTAGCTTAGTCTGGATGTGCTGCCTGGAAATGTTGGTTGTTTCCCCATGTAGATAGGCTGTGTGTATGTGTGTGTGTGCGTGTGTGTGTGTGTGTGTGTGTGTGTGTGTGTGTGTGTGTGTGTGTGTGTGTGTGTGTGTGTGTGTGTGTGTGTGTGTTTCGTGTTAGGAATGCGCCTACATGGTGCGAGCAGATGTTTATTTAAAGAGTGAGTGCGTTCTAATTTTTTCTCCTTTTTAACTCAGATTTTTATTTTTTATTTTTTATGTGCTGTAAAGCGTTCCGAGCTTGCTGTTCGTGGGGAAGGGCGCTATATAAAAACTATGTATTATTATTATTATCCACAAGTAACCACCAGGAACCGCTTGGGACTAAAATCAGTTGTTTTTTTTTTTCAGCTCTCATAAAGCAAGTCATGCAGGATGGCGCATTGTGTCAGCCGATCCTGTCCTCTCTGAGGGTCCCACTGACAGTGACACTGAGTTCTGGCTCATCGTGGGCTCATCTTACACCATGCCACACCTAGAGATGGTATCATCCAATAAGTGAAAGCACTTTCTCAGTGAGTGCAAGGTCCTTGGGCCAACAGCTGCAGTTGGCTCGCAGACGCTTTCCCACTGACAGTGACACTGAGTTTTGGCTCATCGTGGGCTCATCTCTCACCATAGACCACTTAAAAATGGCCATCGTCCAATAAGTGAAAGGGGTTGACATCAGCCTCAGTCTATGCATTGCTGTGCACAGACCAGCTGCAGCCAACATCAACTCGAGGACCTATTGCTCAGTTACTGTGTTCCTGACACTGGTGTTAAATTTTGGAATAATTCCCCCATCTGTGTGTCTCCTCCAACAATGTCTGTATGTAATAAACTGTGGGAGATGGATCCGTAGTCCAAGGTTGTGTCAGATTAGCTTGGCAGCTGGCAAAGGGCCAAGCTAAACAGGCACTATTCTTGAATGCTGATCGAGTTGTCAGGAAAAACGTTCAAGGTCGTTTTATGGATCTTCTCGGTCACATCCTTACACTTTGTAATACATGTATCTGGACATGGATCACACCCATAAGTGCGGCTAATGCATTCCTAGGACTAATTTTTAGAGATTTCAGAGGATGACTATGTATCAGTTTGCATTAGGTGGATCAGCTATGGTACTTCAAGGGCAGTGCCATGCTAGCTTGCCACATGTCTGGTTCCATTTTTTTAATTTTCATGGTTGACGTACTAATCTTTTGCTGATTCATGATTGGATGTAACTTGTAAACCATGCACAGCACACTAGAGTTGCACAGGGAAGCCTAGCTGCTGTAAACACAGTGTACTGTAGAATTCACATGGATTATGGTGTAAAACAAGATGAGGATTTCATACCAAAGTCTACTTTATTGTTTTGAGCTCACATGCGTTTTTCTTTCAGTCATTCAGAGTTGTTTCTGTTCATGTGTTTTAAGCATTCTGATGCATCTCTCTCAGCCTATCATCCTCTCCTTCCCCTTCCTCCGACACACTGATACAGAGTTGTCCTTGATGTTTACCATCACTGAAAAGACAGAAGATTGAATTATCACAAATGTGTTCGGGGAAGAAGAAAGAAGAATTATCACCAATCAGCAACAAGTGATCAAACGACAGCAGAGTGAAAAAGATCGGAGGTTTTGTGCAACACTTTAAGATCAAAAGGTTCCATGATTTGTATGCCGCACATTGTGAACAAGACTAAATTGGTGACGTCACAAGAGCATTTGCCGGTATGGTGGTCTGTTATTACACAGGAGACCCAGCTGTGAAAAAAAAATTCGTATGTTGGTCTGTGATTTTGGACCTTGCGGTGGTAGGGCCCAAAGTCACAGACCAGAAAATATGTTATTGACAGCGAAGACTATGAGAAGTATTTGTATGCTGGTCCGTGACTCTGCTGGTGTGTTTATTCACTGATTCCGCAGTTCTTGATGCAGTCATTGAATAAAATTTCAATACTTTTCTCCACTAGCGTGTTTACGTGTCGTGTAGTCAAATGGAATTAAAAAAAAAAAAAAAAAAAAAAAAAAAAAACATGCATACACAAACCAAAGACACTACTCAAACACGCATTACAGCTGCTGCTACTAGGCCCTACTACTTCTGACTACTACACACAAAGACACTACACAAACACGCATTACAGCTGCTGCTACTACTACTTCTGCTACTACACACACAGACGCACATATTTTAACTAGGTTTTTTTTCGTTCAAGTTAATCAGTTGTGTCAGTCGCTCAGTCCTCTTTTCTTGTTTGATCTTTTGTTGTTCGATCTTCAGTCTTCAATCTTAGGTCATTCGATCTGGTCTTTCAGTCGATATTCTGTCATAGCCCCGCCATCCAAGAATGGTCGCCCCGGGTGAACTCTAGCGCTGAAAGTGAAATTCCTATTACATGTACTCTTATGAAGATTACCAGATTCTGTTCAAATTGCAGGTATGTCGTGAAAACTACTTTTGCAGCAAAAAACAAACACTGGAAAACAAACAACAACAAAAAATAGACAACTTCAGCTGAGCCTGCCGACTGACCACTCCCGGGCTGCCGTCCTTTTCCGGAGGCCGCGCGGTAACACTGATGTCGACGGATATAGTATGGGCCTGGATTCATGCAGATTAGAGTAACGATTCACACACATGCACAGACACACTTTGTCAGTTATTACTATCAACTCAATGCACCAGGCTACCATTTGACCTTGGGTTTATTTGTGTTTCTTTAGTTACACTCTTCTAAAGAAACTTGAGTCATGACTGAGCTGCAATGATGACGAGTCTTAGAAAGTTTACCGGCAGTGGTGAGCCTGGGTCACTGACTCTGAGCGGCAAGTAATTACTGAAATGCAATAACTCGTAACACATTGCCTCACAACACATTGAGTAGGTTATGCAGGGGCGGATCAGTTATCGAGGGGGGTGGGGTGGGGGGTCCAACTTTTTGCTTGGGACCTTCAACCTCAGTTGACATAAGTAGTGATACAAAAGGCCCCGGCCGGCTGCGCCTCCCCGACGCTCATTAGACCTTGCCGCTTCAAGGGGCCGAAAAATCGAAAGGCTGGGGGGGGGGGGGGGGGGGTTAAGACTCTCACCGCCGGTCCGCCAAAATGCCAAACAACGGAGGGAGGGGGGGGGGGGGGGAGGTGTGAAATTAACCCCTTCAGCGTTAGTCTGCCTTTGCAGGAATGTCACTGCTCATAGTTTATTTTTGGAATCTGAAACAATTCAGCTAGATTGATCTCGTTATTTACAGAAATAAAACGCTCGTGGATTCAATTACCAAAAAAAAAAAAAAAAAAAAACTCGACCATAAAATTATCAGTTAATAGCCCCATATGAATCTTTGTATCTTTGGGTAAAAAGACGAGTCTGCCAATGAACACTATTTCCGGTTGCATGGCGGGAGCCGGTCTTTCTTGAAAATCTGACCATTTCTTACGCTTTATCGCTTCTACAAACAATATGGCTGCAAGGAGGCGGCTTGTGAGTAATCTGATGCGTTGTGATACTGATATCTTCTATAAAAATGGCTAAATATTAAATCCTTCGTATTGAAAATTTTAGTGGCATACCTACCTGTCTCCACCTCCCTAAACAAACCTGTTGTGATACCTAAATCAATATTGCGACTTTCCCCAGCTGATACACCCTTTCTGCTGACACACTCTGTATTTCAGAATGTCTTTTCTCTTTTGCGTGGCATAGGACGTTGACCGTAAAAAAAAAGTAACACGTCAGTGTCATTGTCAAGCTCAAATAGCGCACATAGACCAGTTGGCTCTGACTTATACCCGTTACTGTTAGTGTTACGTCAGGCAGTCACAGAAGACTATAATCTGACGGTTGGTTAGCACAAAAAAAAGTCAGTTACTGTAAGTGTGCAATGCCTGTGACAGAAGTCGACGTGTTATGTCGCTGATGACCCGCGTTCGTACAGGTAGTTTCCAACTTAATCCAAGTATCTATTTTAAGACAGGGTGTCGCTGTCAGGTAGATCTATTGACAAAAGAAATGCACAAGCTAGATTTAGAAATCTTTTACACAATAAAATGTTAGTCTTATAATGTATTGGAACGTAGACGCCATGTATTGTTCTAAGCAAGCAGTTTTGAAATACTTTATTTTATTGTACAGTGCAGGAATTGGGGGGGGGGGGGGGGCACAAATGGCTGTAGACATGACAAAAGAAAAGAGTATGATTGGGGTGAGGACTATGTTTCCACAGGTCTGTGTTCCCACAGGGTCAGCTTTAAGTTCCAACAGGTCTATGTTCCCACAGTACAGGTCTATGTTCCCACAACTCTATGTATCGCCACTATGTTCTCACAGCTCTCTCTCCATCTCCTGTGTGCGTGCATGTGTGAGTGTGTGTGTGTTTTCCTGTAGTGTGTTGCACAGATAAGAATGAGAAAAGGTCTGTGTGCTTCCTTGCAAAACAAAGTTTCATTTCATCTCTCTCTCTCTCTCTCTCTCTCTCTCTCTCTCTCTCTCTCTCTCTCTCTCTCTCTCTCATTTGTGAATATGGAACACTATGACTATTCCTGCACATTTGAAGACTATAGCCTCGCTTAAAATCTTTAAAACGAAACTTTTTGATTACCTGATGAGCCAAACATAACAACACTGGGCATTTATTTAAACAAACCCTGATGATAATACTTTTAGTTTTATGTACTACTACTACGGCAACATGAAACAGCTCTACGACATTACCAGAAGATTGTCGGGTAAGTATGGCCATACAGAAAGACCAGTAAAAGACAAAGAAGGCAAGCCTATTGCAGACAGAGCAGACCAACTCGACAGATGGGCCGAGTATTTTGAAGAGTTACTGAACAGACCTAGCCCACCCGACCCCCCCGACATCCAGCCGGCAGAGACCGACCTACCCATCAGCTGTGACAGACCCAGCCGGGAAGAGATCAGAAAAGCAGTGGCATTTTTGAAGAATGGCAAAGCAGCAGGGCCAGATGGCATCCCAGCGGAGTCTCTGAAAGCAGACCTAGAGACAACAGTTGAGATGCTGTACCCACTGTTTGGAAAGATCTGGGAAGAGGAGGTGATGCCAGCTGACTGGAAGGAGGGGTACCTAATCAAGCTTCCCAAGAAAGGCGACCTCAGCAAGTGTTCCAACTACAGAGGAATCACCTTGCTGTCAGTACCAGGAAAGGTCTTCAACAGGATCATCCTAGAGAGAATGAAGAGCTCCGTTGACCCCCAGCTGAGAGACCAGCAAGCAGGATTCAGGAAGAACCGATCATGTACAGACCAGATCGCCACTCTCCGCATCATCGTGGAACAGTCTCTGGAGTGGAGCTCCCCGCTGTGCGTCAACTTTGTGGATTATGAGAAAGCATTTGACAGCGTGGACCGAGAGACTCTGTGGAAACTCCTACGACACTACGGTGTACCCACAAAGCTCGTCCGCCTGATCAAGAGCAGCTATGATGGCATGACATGTCGCGTGATCCATGAAGGGCAGTTCACCAGAGAGCTCCAGGTCAGAACTGGTGTCAGGCAGGGGTGTCTGCTGTCTCCGTTCCTCTTCCTACTGGCCATAGACTGGGTCATGAAGATGACCACAGAGCACAGACGAAGTGGAATACAGTGGACACTGTGGACACAGCTTGACGACCTCGATTTTGCAGACGACTTGGCATTACTGTCCCACACTCATCAACAAATGCAGGACAAGACCACGAGGCTTGCTGACATCTCGTCCCAAGTGGGCCTCACCATTCACAAACAGAAAACAAAGACAATGAGGCTGAACGCAACCAGGGAAGAACCAGTCTTGCTTGCTGGCACCCCGTTGGAGGAGGTGGAGTCCTTCACCTATCTCGGGAGCATCATAGACAAAAAAGGCGGCACTGATGCAGATGTCAGAGCACGAATCGGTAAAGCCAGAGCAGCCTTTCTCCAGTTGAAAAAAGTGTGGAGTTCCAGAGAGCTGTCACAACACACCAAAGTCCGGATTTTCAACTCCAATGTAAAAGCAGTTCTCCTATATGGAGCAGAGACATGGAGATTGACAAAAACCACAGTCAACAGAGTACAGACCTTCATGAACAGTTGCCTTAGAAGAATTTTGAAAATCCACTGGCCAGAGAAGATCAGCAACGTCAGACTCTGGGAGAGAACAGAGCAGATAACAGCAGAGAATGAAATTGGGCGAAGAAGATGGGGATGGATCGGTCACAGTCTGAGAAAGCCAGCTTCCAGTATCACTAGGCAGGCATTGTCATGGAACCCCCAGGGAAAGAGGAAAAGAGGTAGGCCGAGAAACTCCTGGCGTCGAGACCTCCAAGCAGACATCAAGAGACTGGGAACCACCTGGAGTAGAATCGAAGGAGAAGCACAGGACAGGAGTTGCTGGAGGTCTCTCGTCGACGGCCTATACCCGGGTAGGGGTGACAGGCTTAAGTAAGTAAGATGAGCCAAACATAACAACACTGGGCATTTATTTAAACAAACCCTGATGATAATACTTTTAGTTTTATGTACTACTACTACTTACATTTATGTATAGTGTTTGTGTGTGGTATAAGATGAATGTTGAATGTCACTATTATTCTGTGTATATAATTTTTTTAATTGATTATTATTTTGTTTCTATTTATTTGGTCAAGAGTATGACTAGGCGTCGAGTGCCGGTTTCACTACCAGACTGACAAAACAAAGCCTTCAAACTCAAAATCAGGCATGCATCTCACACAACCATTATCTCAACTGGTTAGAAATTGAACATACCTTCTAATCCTGTGTCATTTACGTCCGATGGGATAAAAGAGTTATTTATTGTTTTGTGCGATCGAGCGGCGGAAGCCAAGTTTCGAAACGTGACATCACACACGTGTGTTCACTTTGAGATAAAAAATTCCGGGGAATGAAATAGAATTTCGAAACCAAGTTTAGGCCTATAGAGAGCCAATGCAAGTTACTATTTTGTTGCCATATCGTCGAGTTTTACGTGTGTCTAAGTTTAAAGTAGTTTGAGGGCAAGTAAAGTCTAGAATGAACATAACGTGCATCGTCAATTTCACACGTCCGAATCTCTTTGTGAACCGGAACACAAAAACGTACCATGAGGCACCTAATTAACATATCCTAGACAACATTAATCTTCATTCTGATTACCGTAAACAAATTCGAAATCCTTTTGAGAATAGAAGGCTGCATATCGTCAAGTGTTTACGTGTGTCTAAGTTTAAAGTAGTTTGAGGGCAAGTAAAGACTAGAATGAACATAACGTGCGTCGTCAATTTCACACGTCCGAATCGCGCTGTGAACCGGAACACAAAAACGTACCGTGAGGCACCTAATTAACATATCCTAGACAACATTAATCTTCATTCTGATTACCGTAAACAAATTCAAAATACTTTTGAGATTTGAAAGAAGGCTGCGTTTTAAACTTCTTTAACCCAAAAGTTGTAAATTTTGTGTTACGTTCAAACACTGGAAAAAATCTCGCAATCATATGATCAACGCGTGTGATTTTCTGGAATCAACAGCCATTTTGAGATTTGCATTTGGTCAGTCCTACGTACCTCATACCTACAGGTGACATCGATGGAGCAGGAAAGCGACAAAGTTGAAGGTAAGTTTATGCAAAATTGATGACTGAGCACCATAAATGTTTAAAAAAAAGCAATGTAAGTGTACTGCTTTTCTAATTACTTCAAATGAATGTTGACGCAAACAAATGTAAAATCAATCGGCTCAATGACCGTGTGTTTTGAACAAAGGAAAAAAACATTACTTGATGGAATTTGCCTCCATCCGATGATGACGGTTTTTGTAAAATCAATCGGCTCAATGACCGTGTGTTTTGAACAAAGGAAAAAAACATTACTTGATGGAATTTGCCTCCATCCGATGATGACGGTTTAGTTTTGGTTTTAACAGTTATGTTCAAGTTTCTGAATGCGATATTTCAATATTTCAAAGGATAAAACAGAACAAGTAATGTATGTTCGGATTAGTTTTGTAGCGCAGCAACACTTTGAAACAGTCTCTCTTGGCTTGACTTCGCGAACGAAGATTCTATAGGGCTTGCCCACGTCATCTGCAGGCATTTTCGTGGCTGCGGAGGCCAATCCGGGACAGGCAGGTTCGACCGCAGTGGCTGCAGGGGAAGGTCTGGTCAGGGTTCTGAGTTACGACAACTCTGTTTTTTCTTCTAAGCCGCTTGTCCTTAAGGTTAGCTCTGCGAGAGTCCTCAAAGGAGACGGCTGCCTTGTGAATGGTGGAGCGCCAGGTGTCACGGTCCGCAGCAAGCGAAGACCACTGGCGGTGGTCGATTTGGCAGGCACTAAGTGACTTCTTGAGACCGTCTTTGTATCTCTTCTTTGGTGCCCCTCTGTCTCGGTGTCCAGTGGCGAGCTCGCCGAACAGAGTGATCTTGGGTAGGCGATGATCCTCCATCCTGGAGACGTGCCCCGCCCAGCGAAGCTGTGTCCGCAGCAGCAAAGCCTCGATGCTCACAGTTTCCGCCTGTTCAAGGACCTCGACGTTGGTGACATAGTCACTCCAATGAATGCTGAGGATGGTACGCAGGCAGCGCTGGTGAAAGCGTTCGAGGAGTCGTAGTTGGCTGCGGCAGAGGGCCCAGGACTCGGAACCGTACAGCAGGGTGGTGAGGACGACAGCTCTACACGCTGATCTTGGTGCCTTTTTTCAGCTGTTGATTGTGCCACACCCGCTTGAATAGTCGCCCGAAAGCACTGTTCGCTTTTGCCAGCCTGTTGTCCAGCTCCTTGTCCAGCTTGGCGTCTGACGTGATGATGCAGCCAAGGTAGGTAAACTGGTGTACAGACTTCAGTTCGGACTCGCCGATGGTGATGTGGGGAGGGCGATGCTCTTCCTTGGGTGCCGGCTGATGAAGGACCTCTGTCTTTTTCAGACTGACCTCAAGTCCAAAGAGCTGGGCAGCATCTGCGAAGCAGGACGTAATGCGCTGCAAGGCTCTTTCTGTGTGTGCAACGACGGCAGCGTCATCAGCGAAGAGCAGTTGGTCTAGGGTTTTCGTGTGGGCCTGCAGTCGTCTGAGGTTGAACAGGCTGCCATCGAGACAATACCTGATGTACACTGCGTCGTCATCGTCGAGGTCCACTGTGGCCTGCTTCAACATCATGCTGAAGAAGATGGTGAAGAGGGTCGGTGCCAGCACGCAGCCTTGCTTCACGCCGTTGCGAATGGGGAATGGTTCTGAGAAGTCACTGTTTAGTCTGACCTGGCCTTGCTGGTCCTCGTGGAGCTGGACGATCATGTTGAGGAACTTTGGGGGACAACCTAGTCGCTCCAGGATCTGCCACATACCTTGCCTGCTCACAGTGTCAAACGCTTTTGTTAGGTCGACAAACGTTACGTACAGCCCTTTGTTCTGCTCACGGCACTTCTCCTGAAGCTGTCTCAGCACAAAGACCTAGTCGGTGGTACTCCTGTTGGCTCTGAAGCCACACTGGCCCTCTGGGAGGTGGTCTTCAGCGATGGCAGGTACCAGCCGATTCAAGAGCAACCTTGCGAGAATTTTCCCGGCAATGGACAGCAGGGTAATTCCACGATAATTAGAGCAGGCAGACTTCTCTCCTTTGTTCTTGTACCGGGTGATGATGACTGCATCACGGAGATCCTTTGGTAGTGTTCCTTTTCCCCAGCAGCAGAGAAAGAGGTCGTGGAGCTTGTTGTGCAGTGCTGGGCCTCCATGTTTCCAGATCTCTGGCGGGATTCCGTCAATGCCTGCTGCTTTGCCACTCTTGAGCTGGTGGATGGCTGTGAGGGTCTCTTCGGCGGTGGGCGGTTCGTCCAATTCAACCTTTAGTGGAACTTTGAAACAATAATTATTACCTTTTACCGTCACCTTGCGGTTGTGTCGGCTTGTACATAACTTTACACACGGCTGAAGGTTGTCAGCGTTACGTTCAGGCAATTACAGCTTTATTTTCAAAGATTAAAAAGAACACTATGTATCACACGTTTTCGTCGATTCAGTATTGTTGTCTTTAATGTTCCTGATTTAAAAAAATAGAGTAAATGTCTTTTGCTCCGATTGTTCATAACTTTACACAGTTTGGCCAGGTAAATCTTTATGTAAAGTTATGTTCAAACCATGAGTTTTGCATTTTGGGGGAAGGACAAATCACATTTTGTGTACCAATTTTTGTTGGTAGGAAGGGATTTTGTGCTAATTTGATTTATACTTCGGGTCATAGATTATTTCATGAGTTGATGAATTATAGCGTTTGTACATAACATGACGCAGTGCAAAAGGGAACAGACATAGCATCTTCAATCAAAAAATGGTCGTTTTTCTTATCTTAATCTGTGATAATGTTCCCATTGTCTTTATGTACTTTATATTATTGTTTCTTTATTGTGTAACATAAGATTAAGTAAGAATAACCCTGTTCTGGCAGTATTGGACTTAAGTACAGATAGTCTGTGCATTTTTTAAAAAGTTTTCTGCACCCAAGAAATGACAATTTTTAAGAAATGCCTTGAACATAACTTGACAACAATTATGTTGTCAAGTTATGTACAGTTAAAACAGTGCTCAGCTAACATTTTCCTTCATATTAACAGTCTCTTTTAAAGTGGAAGACTGGTTTGATTATGTTGTCTATTGTAACTAATATACAAACTATTATGCTAGCTAGATGACTGTGAACATAACTTGACAAACTAGACTGACATGTAAAGTGTAAAGTTATGTTCATTACTGTAGCACAATTCCTAGTATACTGTCTTTGGGATGCCCACTTTGCTAGTTGTTATTTATCAAAATACAGCTTGGGTACTAAAATATAAACTGTTAAACCCAGAATATACATTTTTCTGTTTTAAATAGTTTGTACATAACATAAACATGACAACATCATGTGTTGTCAAGTTATGTTCAACCACAGTTGTGTTTGGTTCACACATTGTCTTCCAAGTTACAGTCTGATCATGCCTTTTACTCTTTGTTGTGCTGGCCAAGCTTGATAGCTGCCATGATATATCATAATTTAATAATAACCAGCCATTTTAGTACAAAGCTGTTCAAGAATAACCAGACATATTAAGCTGATGCTAGCTAAAAACAAATCGCAAACATGGACACAAATTGAAATTATTTGACCCTCTCTGTTTCAGTTCTTCGGGATTTGTTCCTGAATCGAAAGTTTCCGAGGCTGAAGGGTCTTTCCCAGCCGTGAAAGTACCCAGAAAATGGATGCTAAACCCGTGTTGTAGTGCAGTACCCTGACAGGTTGTAACCTGGTGAGCAAGGTTATGTCAGTTGTGCTTATGAATGATAGCAGCCAGGAATCTTTTTAAAGTATTTGAAACCAGAAAAATTGGATTTTGAACATGTTTTATCTCCATTTAAGTTTGATATGGAGACATTGAAAAATTATAAAAGGTTGAAAGGTACGGCTGAAACAAGTGGGACTGGTTGTCACTGGCCAATAAAGAAAAGGAGTTTGAAGTTTCCTTAGGAAACTTGATCAGCATGAAGCTTGTTATGGGTTGCTTCAAGAAAGTGCTGTGATCATTATGCAACATAAATAAAGCAGTCTCTTTTTTTCTGTTTCAGGAGTGATTGTCGGAGTAGATCCTCTGGGGGTCAAATTCCTCAAGCCTCACCAGACAAAACAAGGAGTATTTGTTTACCCTGAAATAGATGACATCCAAGAAGTAGGGGATGATATGATTGCAGCGGCAGCTGTAGATTTTCTGCCACTCTCCAACAGTGCACGCGAGTGGAGAGTGGTTGGGTTTGATAAATTTAAAATTTTTTCTGCCATGTTTAGCTCAAGTACGAAGCTAAAGTGAGTACTTTCTGTGCCAGTGGTCTGCTGAAAACCATCAGTCGTGGTTAACTTAGGTCAATTGGTGCTAGATTATATTTGTTTGAAAGTGGTACGGAAAAGTGTTTTTTTGCAGAGGTATTGGGCAAAATGTAGGCTCCGATGTCGCACAGCCCATAGCAAGCATGAGCAATGGCTAACTAACGTCAGTTTTCAAAAGTATTAAATGTATTGTTGGTGTTCTAACATGTATTGAAAGTTTAAACTTTTTTTCACTTGGTGCTTTCTCACATTGTGGAACTACATTGTGCAGAGATTTGAACCCCATGTTGTAAAGTTATGTACAAACATGTACAGATTTGTTTTGCTACTTGCTTTAAACATTGTAGACACAATTATTAAAACTGGTAAATGCTGGGGTTTACTGACCACATAATTTGATGTAATTTCCCATTTTTATCTTTTATTTTGACTTCAGTGTTGATAATACCAACATGTTCGGTTGTAAAGTTATGTTCAAACTTGCTATTGTCACTCATTATCCCCTTGTATTATCAATTTCAAACCAGATAATTACATCACTGCTGTTATGTAGTGTAGTAGAAAGCTACAGGTGATTGTGATTTTTATTTTCTGTCCCAGGGTCACCCTGGTCAGCCCCACAGGGTGGGTTTTTCTCTCTATTCTGGGGCATGTGTTTCTGTCTACCCTTTGTCCATTCACCTGTATTTGCCTTTTTAAACCTCTCCCTACTGTCATCACTGCCTGTAGCTCTTGATGTTGGATGTGTGTTGCTAAATGGTCTTAGCTTTATTTAGGCCCCATGTTGTAGGTTTATTTTTAGCGTATTTGACCGGCTGGCGACATACATTCAATTTTCTGTTTAGTTTTTTTTCACAAGCAGTGCAGGCACATCCTGATTAAGCCTTGTTGCTGTCGGGACGTTAAGCAATGTACAATCAATCAATTTATTTTCTGGTTCTTGTCCATTTGTGGAGGCACGTTTTTGCCGAAATTTGAAGCTCGTGTAAAGTTATGTACAAACAATTACAATATGTATTTGCTGCTTTCATTACTCGTTTGGACACAATTTTGGGAGAAATAAAAGTGTATTTGTTAAAAACACATCACTTGAGTAGTGTTTAGCTATTTTTGGATTTATGCATGTTAGTTAAAGAGCCTCAAGTTTGTTCGTCACGGTGTAAAGTTATGTTCAAGCATTGTGTGTTTCTTGTTTTTAGCCTATATTTCATTCTATGTTGTCAATGGTGTTTTTTCCCTAAATTATTCTGTAATCTACAAGAGTTTAGTACACAATAAAGGGAAAACACACCATCTTAATTGACTTTCTTTGCTGTGTTGTCAAGGATTTCAAAATTTTTGTTCATAAGCAAGTTGTCCAATTTTTTAAAAAGTTATAGCTATTGTGTTCACACTTATCTCAATTAGGATAGTTTAGAATCCTTCACTGTGCAATTAAAATTGTGTGTTTAATACCACACACAATTTTTAAAATATAATTTATGCATTTTTTTGCATAAATGTGTAGCTGAGTGTAAAGTTATGTTCAAACAATTTCAGTGTTGCACCATTGTGTATCTATTCACCCCATCAAATTTCTTTGAAGTTTAAGCATAGCCTAGTAAGGAAAGAACAACATGATAATTTTATACAGCACGAATCTACTTTGTGCAAGTTAGAAAATGTGTTTTATAAATGTGTGACGGTGTAAATGTTATGTACAAACCAACGGTTTTTCGCCAATTGACTGCTCATGGGGAAATTCATTTTGGGGGGCATGTTACTTATGACTAAACACATCACAATGATGCAAAATGATGCTCATATGTTTAAGTTCAAAATCAGAGACCCATGTCACACTCTTTGGACGCCCAGTCGTACTCTTGACCATTTAAAAAAAAAAATTATTGTTGCATGAAATATTGTGTGTAAATATAATGGTTTTATTATTTATTTTTTTTTTTAACCTATATTATGTTATAGATGTTAGCAACGGCAAGTTTGTAAAGTGACGATTTGTTTCTGTCAAAACTTTTTACCGTTGATAAATAAAGTTTCATCATCATCTCTCTCTCTCTCTGTGTACAATTATGTGTATGCATGTGTGTGTGTTGTCTTTCTTTCTCCCTCTGGTGCCAGTGGTGATGTAGTATACTATAGTGAACATGGCGTTAAGTTGGCACTGGCAGGATCAGATTGACCATGTTCATGAACACGCCCACGCATCCCCTTAATAGACGATATCCGTAAAACAGCAGCAGGTCAAAACTTGCATGCAGAGAGAGAGAGAAAGCTGTGAACATAATGGCGATACACAATGTTGTGAGAATATTGACCTGTGGGAACAATTGCCCATGGGAACATAGACCTCTGGGAACATCCAGACCTGTGGGAACATAGACATGCTTCCGTATGATTTCCTCTCTTTCTTTTCTTTTCACCTGCAAAGACGTAACAAAGCAAGCAAAAATCCTGCTTAAGGTCAGTTTCATAATGATTTTCAGACAAGAATCATTACTGTCTAGTTACATTTGAGCTTTGATATGTTGTTTCTCTTTATCTTCACATTTTTCCAGATAAATTTAAGTAGCATTGAATGACCACATTTATCACCATGTTGTATGCTATCTGATTACATCGTAAGACAACGTAGTATCAAGAATTCCTACACAACCTTTACATGAAGCCAGAGTGAGTTTTGTTTTTTGAACTTCAAGTCTGTGTGCTTGTTTTCTGTGTCACTACGAAACCTTCAAGCTAGGGCGATTGAACATTATGCGTTGACTAAAGTTATAACATGCTACTACATGGGCTGCACATGTGGCATATATTAGTTATTACCGCCTGTTGTTTTGTCCGGCTAATAGTTTGACTTCACGCTCACCCACATTGCGTGAATAGAAGACTGTGGTAAAATGGCCTCATGTTGATGCACCAGTGCTCAGTCATCTTGCAGTGATTGTGAGACACAACTGTCAGTGATAGTGTCAAATGTGTGCATGTATGATGTAGACTTGTTTTCAAACTCTTCTGCATTTTATTTGCAGCTGCATGGACTGGAGGAGATGTTGGAGGGCGATTCTCCAGCCCCAAGAGAAAAGGAAACGGCCAATATTTTCAGAAGGCGCAGCACTAACGTGGATTTGCAAAAGTGTATCCTTGCACTTTTTGTAATTGTACTGTATGAAAAATGACACTTTTTGATAGAATTGTAGTTTTTATCCAAGTTTTTGCGAACTTTTCAATCAGATTTGGCATCGAGGTAGCTGATGATAACACCTTTCTATGCATACTAATTACTATTACTAATTTAGTTGACCTCTCACAAAGGTCAAGGCCGCAGAGGGTTGACACTCCCGTATAAAACATACATTCATTTTGAGAAAACTTGGATTTCACTGGTACCAAAGTCATCCATTTACTTATGTTTAGACACCTGATCACTTGATCATTTCAGTGACCTGTTGGAAAGGTCAGGGTCGCACTTATTATGTGGATTGGTCACATGTGAGCCTTAAAGGCTTTGCCTTGTTTAATAGTGTAACGTGAATGGTTGAAGCAGCAGTACTGTGTTCATTTTTTTTTTTTTTTAACTGAGTTAATAATAAAGAGCATTTATATCGTGCTGAATCCCCATGAGCAGTGGGCTCTAACCTCGTTGCAAAAAATGTATGTATGCAGAATCTCACTACCTTTAAACAAATTTAATCTACGCACACACGTACAACTGAAACACACATAACAAAACCATCCCCAAGTTAAACACAAGTTATCACCACTACTGACAACACCTCAGTTAGTTGTTGCCAAACCTGACGGGACTTAAGTGATCAGACCCTTGCAGGTTATTTGTGGAGGCTTTCATACCTCCTGCGCTAGTTTTAATGTATTGACACCCTTTTTGCAGATTTTTATTACGTGTATTCAGGCTGTAAAGTGTAATACATAATAATTGATATATACACCCTTTGTATTTAAAGTAAAATACTTGCCTGCGATACTCTGACGAAGTGACCAGCATAAAGCATACATTGTCATGATCTCCCACATCTGCTGGGCCTCAAGAGCACTGTGCCTCATGCAGCTGAATCGTGCCCTGGCAGTAAAAAGGATTTTTAAAAAGCTGACTATTAGTATTATCCTGACCTGTTCTTAGCTCTAAAATTACTGGACGATGCAGTGGCTCCAGCCTTCCCTGCCCCAGTCTTGTCACGAACACCACGTGCGGGTCTCCTACGACACAGTTCATGTAAGTTTTAACCTGTTGGTGCTGCTATTATTACAGTTAATAGTAGTGTTACAGTGACCCTGATGCTGACAATGTTGCATCTGTAGACCTGGCTCATTCAGTGCATTAACCCACTGAGCTCTGATATGCTACAAGAGGAGATAGAATTACCTTGATAGGTCAAGGGTGGTGATAGGACAGCTTGGCACCTGTAGGCACCAAGCTACTCTGGCACCACCCTTGGTCTATCATAATCATTTTGTTTCCTGAACCAGTATGTTGTCTTCAGAGGACTACTCCAACAGCAGGAAATGAATAGACCGTGATGCTACAGTACAGTGGTAGTTCTTCAGTTATTATAATAGTTAGATGAAGGATGTTTATTTTTTTAATGTTTCATCTAGTTCTGCATAACTATGCGGGTTTTTTTTTCAGACACACCAAAGAAAGTGTCATCAGCTTCCAAATATGACATCAGCGACATCTTTACACCTACACATGGTCATGGGTCCATGGCAGCAGTGGTGAGAGCTGGTAGCACTACAATTAACAGTGTTATGAGAGAATTGTTACAACATTGGCCTTTGTATAGAAAGCACAACGCTTCAAGCTCTGTGGATGCATTTCAAAGGTGTACCTTTGGGATCCAACCCTTTGACCCATTCAGCACATAATACAACTACACAGAACAACCCTGATATTTGATGCCAGAATGGGTTTGCTAAGATGCTCTGACTTACTTACTTACGCCTGTCACCCCTACCCGGGTATAGGCCGTCGACGAGAGACCTCCAGTAACTCCTGTCCTGTGCTTCTCCTTCGATTCTACTCCAGGTGGTTCCCAGTCTCTTGATGTCTGCTTGGAGGTCTCGACGCCAGGAGTTTCTCAGCCTACCTCTTTTCCTCTTTCCCTGGGGGTTCCATGACAATGCCTGCCTAGTGATACTGGAAGCTGGCTTTCTCAGACTGTGACTGATCCATCCCCATCTTCTTCGCCCAATTTCATTCTCTGCTGTTATCTGTTCTGTTCTCTCCCAGAGTCTGACGTTGCTGATCTTCTCTGGCCAGTGGATTTTCAAAATTCTTCTAAGGCAGCTTTTCATGAAGGTCTGTACTCTGTTGACTGTGGTTTTTGTCAATCTCCAAGTCTCTGCTCCATATAAGAGAACTGCTTTTTACATTGGAGTTGAAAATCCGGACTTTGGTGTGTTGTGACAGCTCTCTGGAGCTCCACACTTTTTTCAACTGGAGAAAGGCTGCACTGGCTTTACCGATTCGTGCTCTGACATCTGCATCAGTGCCGCCTTTCTTGTCTATGATGCTCCCGAGATAGGTGAAGGACTCCACCTCCTCCAACGGGGTGCCAGCAAGCAAGACTGGTTCTTCCCTGGTTGCGTTCAGCCTCATTGTCTTTGTTTTCTGTTTGTGATTGGAGAGGCCCACTTGGGGCGAGATGTCAGCAAGCCTCGTGGTCTTGTCCTGCATTTGTTGATGAGTGTGGGACAGTAATGCCAAGTCGTCTGCAAAATCGAGGTCGTCAAGCTGTGTCCACAGTGTCCACTGTATTCCACTTCGTCTGTGCTCTGTGGTCATCTTCATGACCCAGTCTATGGCCAGTAGGAAGAGGAACGGAGACAGCAGACACCCCTGCCTGACACCGGTTCTGACCTGGAGCTCCCTGGTGAACTGCCCTTCGTGGATCACGCGACATGTCATGCCATCGTAGCTGCTCTTGATCAGGCGGACGAGCTTTGTGGGTACACCGTAGTGTCGTAGGAGTTTCCACAGAGTCTCTCGGTCCACACTGTCAAATGCTTTCTCATAATCCACAAAGTTGACATACAGCGGGGAGCTCCACTCCAGACACTGTTCCACGATGATGCGGAGAGTGGCGATCTGGTCTGTACATGATCGGTTCTTCCTGAATCCTGCTTGCTGGTCCCTCAGCTGGGGGTCAACGGAGCTCTTCATTCTCTGCAGGATGATCCTGTTGAAGACCTTTCCTGGTGCTGACAGCAAGGTGATTCCTCTGTAGTTGGAACACTTGCTGAGGTCGCCTTTCTTGGGAAGCTTGATTAGGTACCCCTCCTTCCAGTCAGCCGGCATCACCTCCTCTTCCCAGATCTTTCCAAACAGTGGGTACAGCATCTCCACTGTTGTCTCTAGGTCTGCTTTCAGAGACTCCGCTGTGATGCCATCTGGGCCTGCTGCTTTGCCGTTCTTCAAGAATGCCACTGCTCTTCTGATCTCTTCCCGGCTGGGTCTGTCACAGCTGATGGGTAGGTCAGTCTCTGCCGGCTGGATGTCTGGGGGGTCAGGTGGGCTAGGTCTGTTCAGTAACTCTTCAAAATACTCGGCCCATCTGTCGAGTTGGTCTGCTCTGTCTGCAATAGGCTTGCCTTCTTTGTCTTTTACTGGTCTTTCTGTATGGCCATACTTGCCTGAGCCCCCACCCGGGTCTGCCCTGGGGGACTTGGGTGGGGTTAGGTATTTTTTAGTTCCCAGGGTCACTCTGGTCAGCCCCACAGGGTGGGTTTTCCTCTCTATTCTGGGGCATGTGTTTCTGTCTACCCTTGGTCCATTCACCTGTATTTTCCTATTTTAAACTCTCCCTACTGTCTGCGCTGCCTGTAGCTCTTGATATTGGATGTGTGTTGCTAAATGGTCTTAGCTTTATTTAGGCCCCATATCGTAGGTTTATTTAATGTATTGGACCGGCTGGCGACATACATTCAATATTTTGTTTATTATTTTTTTTCACAAGCAGTGCAGGCACATCCTGAGAAAGCCTTGTTGCTGTCGGGACGTTAAGCAATGTACAATCAATCAATCATACTTGCCTGACAATCTTCTGGTAATGTCGTAGAGCTGTTTCATGTTGCCGCTGCCTGCAGTGCTGCCTTTTCTGCCTCTGCTGCCAGGCTGTCTCTGTAGGCCCTCTTGTCTGCCCTGATACTACTCTTCACCTCGCGGTTGGCTTCCGAGTATTCCCCCTGTGCCCTTACTTTGGCTGCTCTCGTGCGACTGTTGTTGACCGCTGCTTTCTTCTGCTTCCTCGCTTCTATCTTCTTCAAGGTCTGTGCCGACAGCCAGTCCTTGTGATGGTGTTTCCTGAACCCTACAGTGTCTTTGCAGGTTGAGTTCAGCGCCTCTTAACTGCCTTCCACTGCTGCTCTGTCGTGACCGCCTCCTCTTCATTTACTAGCTCCTGTAGCGCTTGAAACCGGTTGGACAGCACCAGTTTGAACTCTTCTCTAACTCCAGTTTCTCTCAGGAGGCCTACATTATAGCGCTGTCTTCTTGTTGTCTCTGTGCAGCTTTTCTTTAGCTTGAGCTTCATTCTTAAGGTAAGCAGATGGTGGTCGGAGGCGACATCTGCTCCCCTCCTCACTCGAACATCCTGAAGGGATCTTCTAAATTTCTTGCTAATGCAGATATGGTCTATTTGGTTCTCTGTTGTATGGTCAGGTGAGACCCAAGTTGCTTTGTGTATTCTTCTGTGTGGGAAGATGCTGCCTCCAATGACAAGTCGGTTTAGAGCACAAAAGTCTACAAACCTCTCCCCGTTCTCACTCATCTCCGAGCCTAGTCCCTGTCTCCCCATCACCTCTTCATATCCGGTGTTGTCCTCCCCTATTTTGGCATTAAAATCGCCCATGACGATGGTGATGTCTCGCTCCGCACATTTGTCCAAGGCACTCTGGAGTCGGTCGTAGAACTCTTGTTTCTCTTCCTCGTCACTGTCATTAGTGGGCGCATAACACTGGATGACGTTCAGCTTGAGCTTTTTGTTGGTTCTAAAGGCTGCTGTGATAATTCTTGGCCCAAGAGGTTCCCAGCCCATCAGCGCTCTCTGTGCCACTGGTGACAGCATGAATGCTACACCTTCTGTATGGGGGGCATTCTCCTCTTCATGACCTGAATACAGGATCATCTCCCCACTTAACAGCCTTTTCTGGCCAGACTGCGTCCATCTGGCTTCACTGATACCTAGCAGGGACAGGTTGTACTTTTGCATTTCCGCTGCTATCTGGGCGGCCTTGCCGCTCTGGTACATGGTCTTGACGTTCCATGTGCCCATGGTTGTATCCCTGGATAGAGAGAGGCGGCTCGGTCCTGTGGCTTCCGAAGACTTCCGGCTTTCACCACAGGACGTCATAAGTCTTCTGGTAGAAGAACCTTCCTCCTCCAGGAATGGAATTACTGTTAGTCTTTTCGTTGGCGTTTTTGTAGCTATTTCCTTTTTTGCAGGGTGGGGAAGCTACCCCCACGCCCAACCCCTTTACTAGGAGGACCAGGGGTTTTCTGTCGGGGTCACCTTCCCTTAGACCATGTTGGTTCACGGCACCTTATTTCATTCGGTGCACCCCTCTCACGAGGGACCCCCTATCCACCACCCAGGGGACGCGCCTCAACGCCTTATGGTCCCAGCGCGAGGAAGATGCTCTGACACCACCCGTTAACTGTCATGGTCATTCTGTCATGTGAAATGGTTTATAGTATTTAAAGGAGAAGACTCAAGTCAACATTACAGATGGATTTGTTGTTAACATAGAAAAAAACAGGAAGCAACAGTGTATGGCATTTTAAAGAAACAGTACTAGTTACGCTCTTTTTAATATTAGGTTACTCACACGTTAAAACCCCCAACCCCACCCTCATGACTCTAGCACGGTACAGCAAAAGGCATAGATTCTCATAAGTCCCGACAGATGCAGGGGCTTATGATGTGAGGATCTTTGGCTGTGCACACATGTTGTGTTGATTGATCAACCCTTTTTATGTTGGTAGCTGTTTTTGTCTTGATTGCTACAGGAATCATTGCAACAAAAACCACTACTGACACACAAAGGGTTAAACTGTTGCACAGTGTGGAAGCCACCTCCACCCCCTTCTGTATTGAGGTGGAGTATGATTGTTATGTTCATGCTTCTGATAACGTTGCCTGCTAAAAGTTATTTTCTGTATTTTGTATCTGATTAATGCCACAGATTAGTGCAAGCAATCTTCAACATGCAGAAATCATGTGACATGATGATGTTTTTTCAGGTTAGACTTTTTCATTTTTGCAGAATCTTTCAGAGGTTTCCTACTCAGCACTGCCAGAGGAGGTATGTTTAGAAGAAATACAACTATTTCTATATTAATTGGATACCCTTAGTAACGGAGCTCTCCTTTGTACAAAGGAGAAGAAGAGCAGAAAAGTCTTTAATTTTTTTTACTTTCAAACTGTAAAATTTATGATAGCGCTTTTGCAGGGTTCATTTTTGGAGTGCACACTGCGCCATTGGCACATAATTTCTGATGTGACCCATAACATTTTGAGCTGAGGGGTCAATGACCCATAGGTTTCTGTAGGCAACAGGCCCTTCTTTTCACGTGTTCCTAAAGGGCCACCCATTTTTTCCTCTCTTGCTGCCCACGCCTTTACCATAGCTGACACTTAGTTCGCTTCCAGCTGCCAGAGAGATAAGGCTGCCGCGAGGTAACATTCCACTCTCGCCCGCTCATTCTATTTATATCGCACTTGAAGTTTGCTACTGTGCGGTACACGGCGTGACCGGCTCTCTGCCGCTATAACAACTACCTACACATTTGTATTCATAACACATCTCTGCCTACAGTGACTGTTGTGGAAGCAACATCGTTCAAAAGTTGAAATTCTCACCTACACACTGATACCAAACATGACAACATTACGACTTGCACTTGTGTAGCAGGTCATGGTGAAAATAAAGAGAACGGGAATTTGTTGATGCGTACGAGAACGAGAATTTATTGTGAAATTGACAAAGTTCCCACAGCCATAACACAAAGACGCTACTTTTCCCAGTGAAACACACTTGCATGCATAAGGGTTAGCATGCCTACAGTACGTATCACTTAATGGATTTTGGGTTCATGGTGGGGGACGGAAGCAGGAGGGTAATTAATGAGGTCACTGACAGGTGTCGACAGACAAGTTCCAGACATCCGACTTGGTGTACACTCCCGGCATTGGGGAAAGAGAGGGCTTAGTTACACGGATACTATTGAGGAGATAGCCTCGTTTCTTTCTTGGGAAATAGTGTAACACTAACAGTCAACCTTGTAAATGTACTTTTGATTTAACTTTTGATCATGATGGAGTCTGATGAAACGCGTACAGTCTGTGTACACACAGGTGTGTTCCATACAATGAGAGTAAATGCATTGTGCAGAATATGTGGCGGGAGATCACAAAAGAGATACACGGATAAAAAGCCATTTCTTTGTATCAATTATGAACACTTAATCCACAAGTGTTATGGAATTAATATCCAGGAAGACAAAGACATGATGCACTCCAAAACAATGTGTAGGAGTTGCTATTGTCGGATGAAACGGATAGACTCGACTGAAACACGTGTGTCCGAGGAGACAACACGAAATGCGGCGTATGATATTGCCTCATCACAACACATTTGGACCATGTTCGATCCAAATACGAGTGTTGAAGAATGTGTCGCGTGTGTTCACTTCATGCAGCTAGGTAAAGGAGGACGACCGGTGAAGCGGGGTTCCCGGCATGGAAAGAAACGATCGTTTCAATCCGAGGCATGTGACACTCATAACACTGACACTGATAACAGCACTAATGAAGGTGATGGTGGTATACAAGGTTTTATTCCGCCGACGTCTACTCCCCGTAAAACGCCATGCACAGTCGATGCTCAAACGTCGCCGTTGCAAAGAGTGTGGACCCCATCTCCACCAGCAAAGCGGACGCATGAAATAGCCATTTCACCCATTGAAAAAAACGGGTGTCGATATAGCCACATCTCCACATATCAAACGACCCAGCCTTCGACCTATCCAGGAACTGCAGACGCCACTGACAAAGGAGGAAGAAAAATATCAGACGGCACTAAATTAGTAATTGACTAAACCGCACAATGCTTAATGAATCAGCTGATGCCACAATTCGTTGCAAGACTGGAGGACAGCCTTTGTATTTTATGCACATACCCAAACCGAGAAAACCAACAACAGTGGCATCATCGGCCGTAATACAAAGAAGGTCGAAGGTGCTAGCCCGTGCTAGAGCGAATATGTCTGGCGGATCAGAGGTGGACGAAACTGAACAAATAGCTGACGAGTTAAAACGAGAAAGAAATGAAAAAATGACTGCAATATTAGACAGAGCAGGCCATAGGCGATCCGTGTATATCTGTAGAAAACAGGGTATTGCGCTGAGAACCAATCTAGGATTAAGCTGGTCCAAGTACAGAACATATAAACGCTTCATGAGAAGTATTGGTGTCAACCTTGAAAGTGAAAGAAAAGAAAGGCAGGCCCAGAAGGAAGCACTCTGTGGCAGAGTGACCATTGAACAAAAGAATCTGACCTTTGAAAACAAAGTCACAAACAAGAAGGAAAGCCAGAAAACGCCTGTCGCATACATAGAAGATCTCACACATTTTGTTCCTGAACTGCTTGACAAGTATGAAGCTGCAAATCTTCTTGAATGGCATGAACAAATACCAAAAGATGAAATTTGGATAAAACTAGGAGGAGATCATGGCGGTAACAGTTATAAAACAATGCTTCAAGTTGCTAATCTCCAAAACCCTAACTCTAAACACAATACGTTTTTGGTGTGTATGGCTAACTGTAAAGACAGTCATGAAAATCTTCAAACAATTTTGCAGCCGTTTAAAGAGCAGGTGTCAGTTGTCCAAACCATGAAATGGAAAGAAAAACAGATAAGTGTATTTCTGTTTGGCGATTACGATTTTCTCCTCAAACTTTTTGGTCTCTCAGGAGCACAAGGGGTCCACCCTTGTCTTTGGTGCACAGCTTCGAAAAGTCAGCTACAAAGAGCTCCACATGAGCGAGTACAAGTGAAACAACGAACTCTGAACAACATCAAGAGGGATTACAGGCGATACATTCGTGCAGGAGGAGACAAAAAGAATGCCAAGGGTTACAACAATGTTGTACATGAACCAATCTTTGATGTTGAGATTTCGCAAACGGCACCACCATACCTCCATCTTCTGTTAGGTATAGTAAAAAAACATCATTCCCTCCTTGAGCAAGAATGCCACGAACTTGATAAAGCCATTGCTGAAAGACTGGCCGAGGGAAAGGAGGCACATGATGAAAACACACCTTTTGAAAAGTACATTTCAGAAGTAAGAGTCATCAAAGAACTGGAAAAAAGAAAACAGCTGACTGAGGGTATTGCAGTGTTGAGCGACAAGAGACACAATGAGAGTGCGAAGAATTTTGATGAACGACGTGAGCAGAAGATGCAGCGGATAGCAGAATTCGAGGACAAAATAGAAGCTCTGAGAGAAGAGACAAAGTTGCCATTTCTGTGCGGGCCTGTCACTTCTGGCCTTGACGAAGCACTAAAGAGGAATAAGATATTCATGCAAGCATACCATGGCCGTTCGTTTGTTGGCAACCACTGCCACCGTTACTTGAAGTATGACGTGTTGACTGATGTTGGTGACAGTGTTATCAGCAATACCATGAAGCTGACAGATGATCCTAAACTTCATGCAGCAGCGCATGACACATCCTTAAAGTTCCGAATTCTGAACGACCTTTACTCACAAGTTCATACTAATGTTTCTCACAAAATGCTGGTGAAGAGCAAGAATGAATCAATGCAAGACATCAATGACAAGATTGCAAACTACATGCGTTTTTTTCGAAGTACTTTTCCAGCCAGTAGCATCATTCCGAAACAACATATCCTGGAATGCCACTGCGTTGAATTTATGACGAAGTGGGGATTTGGTTTGGCGCTTCATGGTGAGCAGGGAGGTGAAGAGAGTCACGCTACCATTAACATTCTAAAGAGCAGGACATATGGCTTGCAGACAGAGGAGGAAAAACTCAGACTGCTCATGACCGAGCACATGACACTTGTGTCACCCGTCCTCCACTCCGTCATTTCTACAGTAGTCAAACAGAAACAAATTCTCGCATAGACGGCGCCGGAGTTGTGTATCTGTGAACAGAAACTCGGTATTCGGTTCTTATGTCTAGTGTGTCAGAAAATGTGTTAAACCTCAAGGTATGTTTTAAAACACTGTTGAATATTGTGACCTGTTATGGACTGATCGTATTTCGGGATGGCAATAGCAGTCTGTGGAGTACCGAGACGGCTGCGGGCGAGAAATGCCAGAACACACGACCTGTCAGTGACCTCATTAACCACCCTCCTGCTTTCGTCCCCCACCATGAATCCAAAATCCGGTAAGTGATACTTACTGTAGGCATGCTGACCCTTATGCATGCAAGTGTGTTTCGTTGGGAAAAGTAGCGTCTTCGTGTTATGGCTGTGGGAACTTTGTCAATTTCACAACAAACACCGACATCGTACATCAACAAATTCCCGTTCTCTTTATTTTCACCATAACCTGCTACACAAGTGCAAGTCGTAATGTTGTCATATTTGGTATCAGTGTGTAGGTGAGAATTTCAACTTTTGAACGATGTTGCTTCCACAACAGTCACTGTAGGCAGAGATGTGTTATGAATACAAATGTGTAGGTAGTTGTTATAGCGGCAGAGAGCCGGTCACAGGCCGTGTACCGCACAGTAGCAAACTTCAAGTGCGATATAAATAGAATGAGCGGGCGAGAGTGGAATGTTACCTCGCGGCGCCTTATCTCTCTGGCAGCTGGAAGCGAACTAAGTGCTAGGCGCCAGCACTGGCTGGTAAAGCCGTGTGCCTCCCGTTTTCCACAAGCTTTCGATATTTCTGTGGCTGGCAAGAAGGTGCCCACATACATCTTCCACCTCCCCCACCCCCCACTTTTCGATATTTTGTCACGTTTGGCCCTTCTTGTTTTAGAAATGACCCATTGGATTTGCATTCTGCAGACCAAAGACCCATGTGCGTAAATTTTCAGAATGAACCCTGATTGTGTCCAGCATTATTGTATCATATAATGCCAGTAAACAAGCTTAAGCCTTTCATTGCCAGTGGTCACAGAACATGTTTCTGAAATATTTATTGATTTGATGCCAGACACCTCCAGCTGACAAAGAAACATGGATACAAAGTGGTGTCAGCAAGAGGCATAGCTGCTCATGAGCTCCTGCACATGCAGGGGTATATGAAGATCTATGCATCTTGCAGTTTGGATGTACGGCAGAACCTTCTTAGTCTATGAGCCGTTCTCTGTTGTCAAGAAAAAGTGTCAGTAAACGGCAGGTGACTATTCACAAGAGGTACAACAGAAATGGACCCTGAAGAACCCAGAAGGGTACATCTTAGCCTAGCTACTACTAGTGTAGTGTATGCTGATTACATGAGTGTATCTCCTCTACAGTGCAGGTTCCCAGCCCTCCTGTGTAAAATCGTCACAGTTACAACATGCAATGTGGAAAGAATAATGCACATGTGCATTGTCCTTGTAAAATGTTGAACATGTTAACATTTGCACTTCAAAGTTGGTGAAGCCTTTTTTTGTTGCCACATCACACCAGATTAGTATGGAGAAAAACCCATTCAACTCATAACTGCACATGTAAGTTTCAAGCTTAAAAATCAGTCTCCGGGGTGCATACCAATGGAAAAGATATGGGGGAAAAATGCTTATTGGTAAGTGGAATCATTGACATGTTTATGATATTCGTAACTGTGACATAACAGTCTATCTTTTACGGACACAAATCTTCATCAGTCTTTTGGAGTTTCTGACATTGCGATTTCTGCAAATGGGTAGTGATAACTAAAGCTGTTGTGTCAGTTTTGTGCACCAACGGGAACATGAATTTGATACACGCGCTCACACACACCCCGAACATTAGAGGGAAAATGCACACCCACGATTCACTCAGGCTCTCATAAATGCCCCTGAGGCCAGCCAGGGTTATGGGATTCATTCTGCATTAGCATACAGACAACAGAAGTAAATGAAGTCAACAGGAGACGTCAAATATCATGAGGCCCCCCCCCCCGCCCCCACCACACACACACACACTCTGCATGGGCTCTCAAAAGCCTGCGCATCTTGCAGATATGCGATTTGTTACAGCTAGATGTTTTCTATTCCACCAGTTAATTTTCGATCCCATTCATACACACCACCCCTTTTACAAGGCATCTTAATCCTGCGTGAAGCAGATGGCCCACACCATCATTGCGTAACTACGTGGCGATCAGCCTTGCCAGGGTGTGTAGTGGTGGGCAAGGTGTTGAACAAGCAGTCATTGACCCATCGCGCATGACGTCTTTACCGCGCCGGTCTGGCCATGGCTGTAAATGTATGGTGTTTTGCCATTTTTGGCTCCAATACGCTTACCGTTGTCAGCGTTCTGCAGGTGACCGTACAGTCAAGGTACTTTATGTAGTAAACATTGATCGCGAAAGTGATCGTAAATGGCAGGTGAAAAATTTGGTGACCATTCAAAAGAATTTCTAGTGTATTTTTCTGGAAGTGAAGGATTTAATGTCCCAGGGACAGGTGGCTTTTTGTTTATTGTCATACAAATAAACAAGCTCAACCTGTACGATAAATTTCAGTTTCAGATTGAAATGACAGAAAATCTGACCACTACAAACGTCAACTTGTTGATGGAGGAGGACCCAGGTATTGCAGGTAACTCAATTCATACTCATAGTTTTGACAAATTTTGCTTTTTTCCGATCTTTTCATGGTCATGAAAGTTCACATGTTATGGTAGAGGGTCATGAAAACTAACAACTTTAAACCTTTCGCTGCTAGTGGAAACAGATTATGTTTCTGAAAACTTCATTAACTCACAGCTATTGATGCGTAAGTGTTGAATATCATTGCCATCAGTTGACACACCATAATCGGACTTTTTTAATGCTGACTGCAACCATATGGACAACTGTTACCATTCTGCTTGTAACAGTTCCCTCCCTTAGATTGATCAGAAGACCTGTTTGTTTGACATAGGTGCGACCCTGGCAGTGTTTTCAAAATGGCATTTTGCAGCAATAGTATCAATATAATTTTTGTCACAAGTAGGCTGTAATCTGCATAATTTGTGATTGCCAGATGATTGTGTATTTATTTGGAACATACATTCAGACTATGAGTGACATTTCATGGATCTTTGTCTCATACTGACCCAAACTCTGAAGAAGTGGTCATATTAAGGCCAGACACTACACCCCAAATATGAGCTTTTGTCTGTCTAGAATCTGTTTTAAACTGTTAATGTATTTTGATAGGGTTTGGTGAGCTGAGACCCAAAAAGTGGTTTTTGGGTGTGTACGACTCCCCATTGCCCTGGAAACCAACCAAGATGGCCACCGTATACACATTTTAGTACAAATTCAAAGCAATAGATCTCAAACACTACCAAACTTAGAAACAAAGTTCTTTTTTCTGGTGATTCCTTGTCAGAACAACTACATTTTGTCAGAAGGATTTTATTTTGAAGCTGTTGGGGGAAAAAGTTATTCATGATGAAATACGCTACATGAGCTGAAAGAGGGAAAATGTCGATTTGGGGGAATTGAATAGCCACAACTTTTTTTTCCCTTGTGCAATCACAAAATTCTTCTGACAAAATGCAGCAAAGTGAATAACAATCATAACTGCAAAGTTTGAATGCTGTGCCTATTCAGGTTTATGAGATCTATTCAATAAAAGATGAAAAAAAGTGAAAATGAGAAAAACAGAGAATAAGGTAAACATCAACCTTTACTTTGTCATAATTCAGCTTTATAGTCATCAATATGCGAATTATGCAGTATAAACATATTTCGCATGAGAAAATGTAAAGCAAAAGTTTTCTCAGTCTTGGATATATGCACACTGATGAAGTTTCTGCAGGTAAAATGTCAAAGGAAACTGTCGGGTGCACAAATCGTCTGCCGTACTTTGCCATTTCAGATACACCTGAGCGATGTGTAAAACCATTTTTTTTTTTTATCATTTACTGACCAATGCTGCCGTCGCGAGCATCTTTCATCAATTCAAGTTTCTTAGGTGTTGTGGATTTCACCACCGTCCCATTGGCATTTACATTATGAGGCTTAGGAATGGTTTCGTTCTCTCCCTCTTCACTCGAGTTCATCTGCTCGAACACATCTCTCTTCGTATTTTCAACCTCGCAGCTGCTAGCTGAGCACCACGCAACTTCTTCGAAGCCGTTGGAGACATTTCCAACAATTACAACTGATGGACTTTGTGAAATAACTGCTGAAGGGATGTAAAACGTAGAAAATGCGTGATCTGAACTAGCGATCCTCGTATTTTGATCGAGTTGTACGCCATGCGTGGCGTGGGGGTAACTTCCCCACCCTGCAAAAAAGGAAATAGCTACAAAAACGCCGACGAAAAGACTAACAGTAATTCCTTTCCTGGAGGACGAAGGTTCTTCTACTAGAAGACTTATGACGTCCTGTGGTGAAAGCCGGAAGTCTTCGGAAGCCACAGGACCGAGCCGCCTCTCTCTATCCAGGGACACAACCATGGGCACATGGAATGTCAAGACCATGTACCAGAGCGGCAAGGCCGCCCAGATAGCAGCGGAAATGCAAAAGTACAACCTTTCCCTGCTAGGTATCAGTGAAGCCAGATGGACGCAGTCTGGCCAGAAAAGGCTGTTAAGTGGGGAGATGATTCTGTATTCAGGTCATGAAGAGGAGAATGCCCCCCCATACAGAAGGAGTAGCATTCATGCTGTCACCAGTGGCACAGAGAGCGCTGATGGGCTGGGAACCTCTTGGGCCAAGAATTATCACAGCAGCCTTTAGAACCAAGAAAAAGCTCAAGCTGAACGTCATCCAGTGTTATGCGCCCACCAATGACAGTGACGAGGAAGAGAAACAAGAGTTCTACGACCGACTCCAGAGTGCCGTGGACAAATGTGCGGAGTGAGACATCACCATCGTCATGGGCGATTTTAATGCCAAAATAGGGGAGGACAACACCGGATACGAAGAGGTGATGGGGAGACAGGGACTAGGGGAGATGAGTGAGAACGGGGAGAGGTTTGTAGACTTTTGTGCTCTAAACCGACTTGTCATTGGAGGCAGCATCTTCCCACACAGAAGAATACACAAAGCAACTTGGGTCTCACCTGACCATACAACAGAGAACCAAATAGACCATATCTGCATTAGCAAGAAATTTAGAAGATCCCTTCAAGATGTTCGAGCGAGGAGGGGAGCAGATGTCGCCTCAGACCACCATCTGCTTACCTTAAGAATGAAGCTCAAGCTAAAGAAAAGCCGCACAGAGACAACAAGAAGACAGCGCTATAATGTAGGCCCCCTGAGAGAAACTGGAGTTAGAGAAGAGTTCAAACTGGTGCTGTCCAACCAGTTTCAAGCACTACAGGAGCTAGTAAATGAAGAGGAGGCGGTCACCACAGAGCAGCAGTGGAAGGCAGTTAGAGAGGCGCTGAACTCAACCTGCAAAGACACTGTAGGGTTCAGGAAACACCATCACAAGGACTGGCTGTCGGCACAGACCTTGAAGAAGATAGAAGCGAGGAAGCAGAAGAAAGCAGCGGTCAACAACAGTCGCACGAGAGCAGCCAAAGTAAGGGCACAGGAGGAATACTCGGAAGCCAACCGCGAGGTGAAGAGGAGTATCAGGGCAGACAAGAGGGCCTACACAGACAGCCTGGCAGCAGAGGCAGCAGGCAGCGGCAACATGAAACGGCTCTACGACATTACCAGAAGATTGTCGGTTAAGTATGGCCATACAGAAAGACCAGTAAAAGACAAAGAAGGCAAGCCTATTGCAGACAGAGCAGACCAACTCGACAGATGGGCCGAGTATTTTGAAGAGTTGCTGAACCGACCTAGCCCACCCGACCCCCCCGACATCCAGCCGGCAGAGACCGACCTACCCATCAGCTGTGACAGACCCAGCCGGGAAGAGACCAGAAGAGCAGTGGCATTTTTGAAGAATGGCAAAACAGCAAGGCCAGATGGCATCCCAGCGGAGTCTCTGAAAGCAGACCTAGAGACAACAGTGGAGATGCTGTACCCACTGGAAAGATCTGGGAAGAGGAGGTGATGCCAGCTGACTGGAAGGAGGGGTACCTAATCAAGCTTCCCAAGAAAGGTGACCTCAGCAAGTGTTCCAACTACAGAGGAATCACCTTGCTGTCAGTACCAGGAAAGGTCTTCAACAGGATCATCCTAGAGAGAATGAAGAGCTCCGTTGACCCCCAGCTGAGAGACCAGCAAGCAGGATTCAGGAAGAACCGATCATGTACAGAGCAGATCGCCACTCTCCGCATCATCGTGGAACAGTCTCTGGAGTGGAGCTCCCCGCTGTACGTCAACTTTGTGGATTATGAGAAAGCATTTGACAGCGTGGACCGAGAGACTCTGTGGAAACTCCTACGACACTACGGTGTACCCACAAAGCTCGTCTGCCTGATCAAGAGCAGCTATGATGGCATGACATGTCGCGTGATCCACGAAGGGCAGTTCACCAGGGAGCTCCAGGTCAGAACTGGTGTCAGGCAGGGGTGTCTGCTGTCTCCGTTCCTCTTCCTACTGGCCATAGACTGGGTCATGAAGATGAGCACAGACGAAGTGGAATACAGTGGACACTGTGGACACAGCTTGACGACCTCGATTTTGCAGACGACTTGGCATTACTGTCCCACACTCGTCAACAAATGCAGGACAAGACCACGATTCTTGCTGACATCTCGTCCCAAGTGGGCCTCACCATTCACAAACAGAAAACAAAGACAATGAGGCTGAACACAACCAGGGAAGAACCAATCTTGCTTGCTGGCACCCCATTGGAGGAGGTGGAGTCCTTCACCTATCTCGGGAGCATCATAGACAAAAAAGGCGGCACTGATGCAGATGTCAGAGCACGAATCGGTAAAGCCAGAGCAGCCTTTCTCCAGTTAAAAAAAGTGTGGAGTTCCAGAGAGCTGTCACAACACACCAAAGTCCGTTTTTTCAACTCCAATGTAAAAGCAGTTCTCCTATATGGAGCAGAGACTTGGAGATTGACAAAAACCACAGTCAACAGAGTACAGACCTTCATGAACAGTTGCCTTAGAAGAATTTTGAAAATCCACTGGCCAGAGAAGATCAGCAACGTCAGACTCTGGGATAGAACAGAGCAGATAACAGCAGAGAATGAAATTGGGCGAAGAAGATGGGGATGGATCGGTCACAGCCTGAGAAAGCCAGCTTCCAGTATCACTAGGCAGGCATTGTCATGGAACCCCCAGGGAAAGAGGAAAAGAGGTAGGCCGAGAAACTCCTGGCGTCGAGACCTCCAAGCAGACATCAAGAGACTGGGAACCACCTGGAGTAGAATCGAAGGAGAAGCACAGGACAGGAGTTGCTGGAGGTCTCTCGTCGACGGCCTATACCCGGGTAGGGGTGACAGGCGTAAGTAAGTAAGTAAGTACGCCATGCGTAATGGTGCATTGTGGGCCGGTTGGAAAACCCGAAGCCGCCCGGAGCCTGGCCGGAAAAACCCGAAGTCGCCCGGCACACTCGGTGCGCTCTGCTCATTGGTCGGTTTTGCAAAATAGTATTATCTCATTAGCATAGCGTCCGTACAAGGAAATCTCCGGTTGTTCGTGACGTCAGTTTCGCACCAATAGCTATTTATAGAGCCTTTGTAGCCTTCAACTGGTTTGTGGATGGGAAAGTAGAAATGGAACCGGTTCGAATGGACCCAAACATGGCGGCATTCGTCGCTCGCAAAGCGGTTTAGTCATGGTCCAAACATTCGATGTTTTTGAGCAAACGACGTCGCGAACGCTTGAAAAATTGAGCAGGTGCTTCACTTTATTTATTTTTTACAGCAAATAAAAGGTATTTTGGGATATTTTATGGTTGTGGCCCGGTTCTAAGGAGTTCAAACAACCCAAAAATCCACTCAACCCAAAAACACTAAGGAACACCCAAAATGACTTTTTGGGGTACCGTGCCTGGCCTTAAAGGGGCACACCCAACCTTTTTTAAGGCTTCAATTCGCAAAAAGTTTTACTGGGATTCAGTATACATACCCACTTAGACAGTGACCACCCTTAGTCTAGCAGCTTACGCAATTTCTGCGGAGGTAAGTAGTTCGTCAAAAGAGTAACAATGGTTTGCAGATACAAAACGAAAGTACTTGTGCCATATGGTTTATGCATGGCAACAATATTTGTCCTTAGGATGGAGACATTTTTGTAGAAATGTTTTTCGAAAGCTATTTTTTTATGTGAGGGAACCAGTCCTCGTACACGGCTCGGATAAGGTGCAAGACATTTTTTGTGCATAACATTGAAAATTTCAAGCATACACGTTACAAGTTTATTCCAGTGAGTAAATTAAAATCATGAGCAAGTAAACTTGCATACATATTTACGATAAAATAAGTTTAAAAGTAATATTTTTAATGTGGTAAGCATACTCGCATCGCTAGTTTCAAAAAGGCGGTCAGCGAGATGCATTCAAAAGAAGTCAATCAGACGCGCACGGTTGATGCAGCTTTACTTTGCTCCTGAAGTGAAACGGAGATTATTTTCGATTTGAACTTTGAAGTACATCTTATCAACGTCAATTACATTATTACAGTACTCCGGTTCTTCCACCCCCCACCCCCCACCCCCCACCCCCCTCCCCCCACCCCCCACACTTTGGTACCGGTCTCAGGCCACTTTACAAATTTCAAATACAAGCGATCAAAAATCTCTGTAACTTCAGTAGCTGACTGGCCCTTCGTTTGTCTTGTACTGTGTTTATCTTAAATGGCGTAAATCCGTGTCTGTTTCGTGAGTGTGTGTGTTGGGTTTCAGGCGCGGCACTTTGAGTCGATTTCCCCAAAATTGAGAAAAAGCGCCTATATAATAACGGTATTATTATTATTATTATTATTTTTCCTGGTCTTGAAAACAGCCTTTCCCATAGAACTCGGTCTTTAGTGGGAGGAAAGCATATCGAAAGTAAACTCCTGTTGTGCATTGTGTCTGCCGACCATCTTCAACATTCTGAAGACTTTTTGTCCGGATACAGCATGCATGTTGTTCGTCTGTTTTCCAGCCTAACGGCTCTAAGTGTAGGTCTGCTCTTTTTTTTTTATTAGTGGAGATCAGATTTTTAACTGGTCAAGCACACTTTTATCCGACTGGTCTTAGGCATAAGCCAGGTATAGTGAATTCCATCTCTGAAATGTTTCCATCTAAATCACCATGTTCAGCTAAACACGTAAATATAAAAAAATTTAGTTTTTGCAACACATTCAACCAATCCGCACTCAAGTACTCACAAGAACTCTTTATGATCAAGCTTTATCAGGACTGCATGAGTCACAATACAGATAGTAGCCCTCTCCATTATATTACATGTTTTATTTATTTATTTATTATTGATTCATTTATGTATTCACTTACATATTTATTATTTATCCTTTTAATTATGGATGGAAGGAATTCCTTGATGCACATGATCACTATGGTAGTGGCCACCAAGGAGAGGAAATTCGTTTTCAATATGCATACATCTGTGCATGTTCATAATCTATCCTTTACTTAGCATGCATATTCATAGGTCCCAGGTATCTCCAACTTATTTTATTTATTAATTTTTTATTTTATTTATTTTTTTATTTGTTTGTTTGTGATGTATGTTTGCACATACACATCAGCGTACAATGACATCAGCATACAATGATTGATTGTACATTGCTTAACGTCTCGACAGCAACAAGACTTTCTCAGGACGTGCCTGCACTGCTTGTAAAAAAAACCCAACTAAACAGAATATTGAATGTATGTTGCCAGCCGGTCTAATACGCTAAATAAACCTAACCAGACCTTTTAGCGAAACACATCCAATATCAAGATCTACAGGCAGTGCAGATAGTAGGGAGAGTTTAAAAAAGGAAAATACAGATGAATGTACCAATGGTAGACAGAAACACATGCCCCAGAATAGAGGGGAAACCCACCCTGTGGGGCTGACCAGGGTGACCCTGGGAACTAAAACGTAGTTAACCCCACCCAAGTCCCCCAGGGCAGACCCAGGTGGGGGACATCAGCGTACAAGATGAGAACATACATGTACACATATATGGTAATAATGATGTGAACATAACATGTACACATATGGTAATAGGTGCATACCACCCGCTCCCCACCCCACATACAAAACCACAGAACACCCACTAAAGGACATGCACATCTGTGCATGTTCATAATATATCCTTTACTTGGTATTCATATGTGCTAGTTATTTAAATTTATTATTTATTTTTATTTGTTGGAAAAGTAGGTTTTGTACATGTATATGCTGATGTTCTCATATACATACATGGTAATACGGCCCACTCCCAACCCCACTCCACAACCACAGAACACCCACCAAAAGACATGCACATCTGTGCATGTTCATAATCTATCCTTTACTTAGCATTCATATGGCCCAGGTATCTTGACTTACTTTATCTTATTTATTTAACCACCATGAGATGGCATTAGTCGCCTGCTCGGCATTAAACCCAATTAACTGTTTATTTAAATTATTTATTTATTTTGTTTGTTTGTAATGCAGGTTTATAGATGGTAATAGGTGCCATACCGCCTGCTCCCAACCCTTACCTAAATACACACATAAAACCGCATAACACCTACCAAAGGACATGCACATCTGTGTATGTTCATAATTTTAATCTATCCTTTACCTAGCATGCATATGTCCCAGGTACCTTAGACTTACTTTATCTTATTTATTTAAATTATTTATTTATTTTGTTTGTTTGTAATGTAGGCTTTGTACATACACATCAGCATACAGCTTAAGAACATACACCATGGTGCCACTGTGCATGTGGCCACCAGTACTATTCTGTCAGATCTGTCACACCCAGCAAATCATCTCTTCGAGCTTCTGCCCTCTGGCTGGCAGTTCCGTGCTTTTAAAGCCAGTACCTCTCAATTCAGATGCAGTTTCTTTCCAGAAGCTGTCCTCAGTACATCACCATCCATGGATTGGAACAACGTGATTCCATGATTTGTGACATATGACTGATTTGTGTTTAATATTGTGTTTTTCTATCTTTTAGTGCTGTATATATGATGATGCTGTATGACATGATGAATGCCCTACAAGTGAGGATGTATTTTACTGTCGCCATGTCACACAAAAATCCTTTAACGTTTTACTTGGTGAAAAAATATCTTATGTCTTATACACCTACATGGTAATAGGTGCCGTACCGCTTGCTTCCAACCCCAATCCAGTTACACACACAAAACCGCAGAACACCCACCAAAAGAATGTACACCTGTGCATGTTCATAATCTATACTTTACTTAGCATTCATATGTCCCATGTATCTTTGGCTTACGTTATCTTATTTATTTAACTCCGTGAGATGGCCGTAGTCGCCTGCGTAGCGTTAAACCCAAATAACTATTTATTTAAATTATTAATTTATGTTTGTTTGTAATGTAGGTTTTGTACGTACACATACACGGTAATAGGTGCCATACCGCCCCACTTTCAACCCCACCCCTTATACACACACAAAACCGCAGAACACCCACAAAAGACATGCACAATTGTATACTGATGGATTAGTGGACTGTAAAACCTATATATAGAGACTTGAGGTTAAGAAAGTGGCTTGTATTGACTGCCTGCATTTTAGCTTCCCACCTACAAATCTCATGTGTACAGTTAACCACACTAAACATGCAGCCATCAGTTCTGTGAAAAGTACTGTTGACCTCATGCACAGGGACACCAAAACTTAGAGATAAGGCCACACCTGATAACAATAACAGTACTAATAATATATAATAATAATATATAATATAATAATATAATAAGCAGGCAAGGCATGTGGCAGATCCTGGAGCGACTTGGCTGTCCCCCAAAGTTCCTCAACATGATTGTCCAGCTACACGAGGACCAGCAAGGCCAGGTCAGACTCAACAATGACCTCTCAGAACCATTCCCTATTCTCAACGGTGTAAAGCAGGGCTGCGTGCTGGCACCGACCCTCTTCACCATCTTTTTTAGCATGATGTTGAAGCAGGCCACAGTGGACCTCGATGATGACGATGCAGTGTACATCAGGTATCGTCTCGATGGCAGCCTGTTTAACCTCAGACGACTGCAGGCCCACACGAAAACCCTAGACCAACTGATTCGCGAGCTGCTTTTTGCTGATGATGCTGCCCTCGTTGCACACACAGAGAGAGCCCTGCAGCGCATCACGTCTTGCTTCGCAGATGCTGCCCAGCTCTTTGGACTCGAGGTCAGTCTTAAAAAGACAGAGGTCCTTCATCAGCCGGCACCCAAGACAGTGTACCGCCCTCCTCACATCACCATCGGCGAGTCTGAACTAAAGTCAGTGCACCAGTTTACTTACCTTGGCTGCATTATCACGTCGGACGCCAAGCTGGACAAGGAGCTTGACAGCAGGCTGGCAAAAGCGAACAGCGCTTTCGGGCGACTTTTCAAGCGGGTGTGGCACAATCAGCAGCTGAAAACAGGCACCAAGATCAGCGTGTACAGAGCTGTGGTCCTCACCACCCTGCTGTATGGTTCCGAGTCCTGGGCCCTCTACCGCAGCCAACTACGACTCCTCGAACGCTTCCACCAGCGCTGCCTGCGTACCATCCTGGGCATTCACTGGAGTGACTATGTCACCAACGTCGAGGTCCTTGAACGGGCTGAAACTGTGAGCATCGAGGCTTTGCTGCTGCGGACACAGCTCCGCTGGGCGGGGCATGTCTCCAGGATGGAGGATCATCGCCTACCAAAGATCACCCTGTTCGGCGAGCTTGCTACTGGACACCGTGACAGAGGGGCACCAAAGAAGAGATACAAAGACTGTCTCAAGAAGTCACTTAGTGCCTGCCAAATCGACCACCACCAGTGGTCTTCGCTTGCTGCGGACCGTGACACCTGGCGCTCCACCATTTACAAGGCAGCTGTCTCCTTTGAGGACTCTCACAGAGCTAGCCTTAAGGACAAGCGGCTCAGGAGAAAAAACAGAGATGCCGCAGCTCAGAACCCTGGCCATACCTTCCCCTGCAGCCACTGCGGTCGAACCTGCCTGTCTCGGATTGGCCTCCGCAGCCACGAACAAGCCTGCAGACGTCGTGGGCAACTCCTATAAAATCTTCGTTCGCGAAGTCAAGCCAAGCCACTAATAATATCCATACTCAGCCATAGTTCTGTAAACATTTGTAAACAGTACCAGTGGTCAAATGCACACATACATCATGGATGAAGCCACCACTGATCACTTCAAACAATAGGCTGCCCAGTTTACATTGATAAGTGATATCATGAACTAGCCTGCACATGCAGCCATCAGTTCTGTAAATAATACTGGTGGCCACATGCACAGGGGCACGAAACTTAAAGGTGAGGCCAAAACTGCCACGTCAAACAAAACGCTACCTACAAACACATCAATGATACAGTCAACCTCCATGTGCGTTAGGCGGAACAGGCATAAAGTATGGGACTGTAAATCTTACAGCGAAATGTCAAAACCAGTAAGAAAATATTGTAACGGCAGCAAGTACATGTATTTTGAAATCCACTCAAATAAAACATGAGAACTCATCGAGCCCAATGGTGTTATGAGTGGGTAATGGAAACACTGAAAGAAATAGTAGGTGTACATTATAAAGTATGTGCCTCCTCCAAGGTGTAGTATTGCGATACACTGATAGTCGGCCAGGTTCTGCCTTGTGACATAGGCTCATAAATGTGCGTATTGATTCAAAACAAGGCCGGTGCAGACGATAAATCCTTATTCGGGTACAAAAACAATACACCCTCCAAACGATGAATCTCGACATTTGGCATTGTACTTACATCATAAAGCTCTAAGATAGTACACAAAGGACCCATACACATACTGTCAGCAGTATCTGTTGCAGACAGTTTTTGGACTGTGTTGAGATGCTTGATCTTGGGGAATATAGCTTTAAGAGCACCATGAATGTGAATAAAAATAGTTGGTTTTTTTCCCTCAATTTTGTTCACAAATAACTCTGTGTGTGTGTGTGGGAAGGGGGGGGGGGGGGGGGCTTCTTGTTGTTTTGCTTTAAACTTAAAACCCTAGGCTTTCTAAAATGTATAGGTTTGCTATAGTATTCCAAACAGGTCAGTCACTAGAGTGCTTTTTTCAAATGTTGGGAAGGGAAGGTCTGATTTGCTGCACCTTGAATGAGTTCATTCAGCACCAAAGTGTCCTAGCCATCAAAGGAACAGGGAAACAAAGTGTTGTCAGCAAGAAAAAAAAGCGGGGGCTTATGAGGATCTATTTTTCTTGCAGTTGGATTGTGTTTTACTTCTTTTTGGCTGTGAACAGGTTAAGTAAACAGAGTGTTAGAAAAAATGTCTGGGTCTGGGATTTTTTTTACAACTTAAATGATTGATAGTGCGACTTTGCAGTTAAACAAAATTAAAATTTGGCGAAAGAGAATTCACTTTGTGGCCAAGTTGGTCATGCTATTTACTGACAGTTTAAAAATTGAAGTTTGTGTCTTGCAATATCTTCATTCAACACATTCTACCCCAGGACCGAAATCCTAAAATTTTGAAGTTGCCCTCTGAAGGACTGTATTACAATTCTAGAGACAGATCGAACATGATAGTTCAAGGGTGGTGCCAGAATAGCTTGGCGCCTATGGGCACCAAGCTATTCTGGGACCACTCTTGAATTATCATGCTCGATCCATATCTTGCTGTGGTGTGTCGGGGCTGAATGAGTTAATGAGCACAAAATACTGGATGGATAAATGCACTCTTCTAATTAACACCATTAATGTCAGCATAATAATGATTTGTCCTAATCCTTTGTCCAGCATCATCAGGCCTGTATGGAGATTTTGACCAGTGTCTGCGTCATAATTCTGCACCCCATCAAGTTCTTGATTTGTTGTCTGATTATGAGAGCCGGGTAACAGACCAGGTTATGGTGCTTCGGAAACTTGTCAAACGTGCTCGCCGAGAACAACAGAAGTAAGTTGTGTGCAGTCCTGTGCTGAATGCTGCAATAGGTATAAATTAAATTCTTAGAAGCCTCCACAGGATGTGATGGATCTGTACATCTTGCTGACCCCATTTATATCTGCAGTCTAGGGTTGGAGAGGTGCATGAACTGAAGGGCAAACCCTTTGGCTGTCGGTAGCACTTTTTTGTTGTGATGAATCATAATGACAAAAATTGCTACAGCAGCGTATAGGATGCTCATCAGTCATTGACGCATACAAATTTGAAATGACGCATTGCTCTGTCAGTGAGCCGGTCACATGACCTATTCATTTTTTAGACAGTCACTGAGACCCGCGCGGAGTTAGTTGGCATGTACGAGAAAGAGAGAGAGAGAGAGAGCTATGGCCAGCTAGCTGATGCTCTAGTGCACTGTAGGCCTACACAGTTAGTCCTCAATGAACAGAGTGCATCCTAAAAATTAGGGAGGCGGGAGGCCAGCTGCCAACAGTGATGGGTGACACTTGCCCCCTCTCTCGACCAAATGTAAACAATACTGCAAGCATGGGCCCTGACTAGGTACACGGTCCAACATGATGCAAAACGCTTTCTGTCTGTAAGAGGCATACATCCACATCAGTCCCCAAGGCTGCATTAACTTTAGTCTCTTGTTGGTCTCGTTGACGCTGATTTTGATCCTCGGAGTCGGTATGAGGGTGCCGCAAGGGTCTAGATGTCTGTAGCCAGTTTTTGCAGGCGGTTCAGCAGTTCATGCATTCATAATAGATGTGTATAGAAACAAAGGAAATGGCTTTACTGTTGTCAGTGCTGCCGGTTCGTAATATTTGCAGAGATATGCATATTTTTACATGATGTCCAAAATGTTGTAATGTAAGATGTTGTAATTGATGTACCAGTGGTCTCTCGTGCTCACACATATAACCTTCGTTTTTATTTCATGGTTATACAATCAGTAACTCGATCTTGCTTATTCGCGTCTTGTAGTTGAAGTCCACATCATGTAATTACTTGTATACTGACAACCACAATCTGTTTCTTGCATTGTTTGTTGTTTTCTAGGAGAGGGCGGAGGGAGGGGGTCTCTATGACAATTTGACAAAAATGTGTTGTGATTGGTGTCCTGGTGTTACGAAAGTGGTTGTGTTGTTCTGTGAGAGCATGCATGTGTTAATCGTAGGAAACGATCCGATATTTATTTGAGCTATCATGATTACGTATCACGTACCTTTTCAGTAAGATCCTTTATAGTTCGCGCAGATAGTGGAATTGGCTTTGTTATGATATGCTAAGTTTAGTCCGGAAGCTTCTAGCAAAGTCGCACGGAGAAGAGCGGTCGAATTTTGTTTTGCGTAGATTAGCTGAGAATAAACTAGCACAGAACGTTCTAGCAGGGTCGCGCTGTCTAGTGACCTTACATGTGACGTCAAAAGAGTAAGCAACATTTTTGTAACACAGTAGCAAAGTTGCTGTATTATTAGTCATAATTGTTTTCTGTGCGCGTGAAGTTAACAGCCGGTCATTGTGTGTTATTTGAGGTCGTGAACGGTCTGCCATACTTTTGTGTGACGTCATTACACACTAGGATTTGGGGCTAAAATTAGCAGTCGAGTTTTTGTAGACTATTGTAGTTATTCCAGAAAGTTCTTTTTTTATTAATATTTATGAGTTTCAGTTACGTGTTCCGTTCTGATTGGTTGCGTTGTGTGAATTCCTTAGATTATTCTGGAAAGTCGTTTTACTATAAAAGTTGGTGCTAGGAAGCACGTGGGTACATTGTCATGCATTGTCAGTTGTAGGGACACACAGTTTATCGTAGGTACGTGGCCCGTATAGGGTGTACATTGTGAGAGATGCAGCGTAACGGTGGTGTACGTTGTGTAAGGAACTTTGTGTCGCCAGTGTTGACATTTGCTGAAGGGACATTGTATCAGTGTTGGTGCATTTGGGAATGCATTGAGTGGAGATCGCATCGCTGAATTAAAATATTGTTGGAACTGTTAATCCAGTGTAGCCTACATCCTTAAGCCACATGTGATGGGTTGCAGCTGAACGAAGTTTATTTAAAAGAAACTTACGTACGTGCATCTGGTGTGTTTATCATACTACTACTCTACCACGTAACACCTGGACACTAAAGCTTGGATCAGTACTGCCAGTAAACTGGTTCTTGTTGCTGAAAATCATTGTGCTCTTCACTGTGTTGCATAGTAATTCAGTGCTTGCTCATGTTTACTGAAAAAAACATATTATATGTAATGGAAGTCATTGAAACGCAAACCTGATTACATTAGATTGCAAAATAGCAAAAAAGAAATAAAAATCCGAAATTGCCAAATTTACTTGCGTTTGGTATTATTATATAAATACACTAAGTATAACACATATAGTTGGCTGCGTGATGAATGTAACCAGTGCAAGAGCGAGTTTCTAAAGTCTGCAGGAGGCATAGACGTTCAAAAGTCCTCACCACCTGAGGGTCGTTATGAGAATCTATGCATATCGCTTGAGATTTTATCTGATAGTGTTACTCAAAATGAGGAAGTAGATGCAGACTGAGTACAATACAATACAATAATTCTTTATTAATCCCTCATGGGGAAATTAACATTTTTGCCACCACAGGTGCTGCTTACATTCACTCACTCGCTCATTCCACAAATTACAATAACAGAGCTACAAAATGGACAATGACTCGGGACAGGTGAAGCCCGTCGCCAAGGCATCTAATGGCCAGCGCCAGTGGCCTCGTCCCAACCCAAACCTCCCTAACAAAAACAATACTAAGACAGCCCTATGTCTCCTAAACACACTATTATAATGTTCTTTATTAAGTTCCTACTTGACTAAAGCTAGTACATAAAAACAAGTTAACAACAGAAACAGAATATGCGCGTCGATACGGAGATGATCTCTGATCTAGGCAACATTAAACTGAACAATTGTCAAACAGCACCTGGGGGCCCGTCGCCGCCATAGTACAGTCGCTCCGGCATGAACAGTCACCACCTTAATTATACTGAACTTAACTAGTATATAACTTCATTGTCATTTTAAAAGGCAAAAGTAGTAGAACTACACCATTAACGTGAAAGCAGTCCAAAATGGTTTCTAAAGAGTACACACGCGGCTGTTCAGTAAGAAGCACAGTCACTGCGTCTGGGAGGTGTCTGTCATTACATGATTCGGCTGGAATGTGGGGCCTGAACTGAGCTTGCTGGTCCTAGATTCATTGAGTGCACTAGCGCAGGCAGTGATGTTAAGCATGGCATGCCGGAAGAGCCACTCCTGATATGAGATGATGAAAGGGGAGAAAAACACGTTGGTTGTATTGCCACAGCATAGCGCGCACTGTTTTTCTGATATCCGCTTGGTACAACAAGAATAGCGTGTATCAACTCCCAGCATAGCGGCACAGCGGAGAAAAAATATAAAATCCAATTAACAGTCACAGCACATCAAATTGCCAAAAGTCATCAAAAAGAAATACCGGTCGTGATGCAGCATTGCAGGGCCTGACACCGTATATCAAACGAAGGTACAATGTCTGCTAGAATACTGCCGGTGGTGACCATTTCTGCCGGATTGGGCGGTCAGGAGGTGTTGCATGGCCGCCATCTTGTCTATCCTCTAACGATTATAATCCACATCTGAGGAAGTAGATGCGGACTAAGTAACGATTATAATCCACATCTGCAAGAGGCACAGATCCTCATGAGTCCCCTCTGCCCGCGGGTTCATGAAAATCTACGCCTCTGACTGGTGCCATTCATGCTCATGTTTCTCAAACTGAGTCTTAACTGGAAACAACTTGACTGTAACCAAATGGCAGGCAAGCACCGGCGAAAACGTAAACGATGAAAGTCTGTGGGCCCAGTTACCAAGATGTATTGACAAGTTTGACAACTGAGCAGACTACTAGACCACGCCCAGAAGCGGCACGTGTGATTGAGGTAGTGTACATCGCAGTTGATAACTTGACACTGAGTAGCCCGTTTTCTCGATCAAGTTATGATTGGTGGTAGACCACGCCCACAAAAGGCACGTGTGATTGAGGTAGAACTGTACATCGCAGTTGATAACTTGACACTGAGTAGCCCGTTTTCTCGATCAAGTTATGATTGGTGGCTCACAAAGCTGCTGTGCCTACTGAACAGGTTACAAGGGTGACCGAGCGTTCAGCTGTGGGGAGGATGACACTAGTTCGTTAAAAGAGGGTGTTCGTTATGCAAGTGTATTGTCTTCGTTCGTTGTACACTACTTTTGACTAGGCCGACAACATCCGTTGTTTTTTTTTTTGCTGCTAACATTTCAAAATCGAAAATGCCATAAACATGATTTTTTTGTTGACTTATTGATTTTCAAAATGACCTATTGATTTAATGTTCCTCCGGTCATATGACTTATTGACTGCAAAACTCAACCTAATCACTGCTACAGACAGCTCAAGGCTTAAGTTTCGCCAAAAAAAGTTCTGCTGAAGTTTCTTGAGAGAGGGGTGGGGGGGGGGGGGGGGTGTTTTCTGCAGAGAATGTTTGGAACTGGGTTTTTTTGTGTGTATTCTCAAACTTTTTTTTTCCCTTACCATGCAGTTCCCAGATAGTTGCAGTGCTACCCCTTAACTTGAGAGGGTAGTCTTCATTTCTATGGTTGTTTTTTTTTAATTTGCAGAACAGAACTTTGTTAGTAATGTTACAGTAGAAAAACGTTTGTCATATTAATGATTTAAATGCTGTTGTGTGACTCTTGTTTTAATGCAGATTCCAGAAGACGTACACCACACTGGATCTGTTGGACAAAGAACGCAGCACATGGCAGTTGGTCCACTCTCTCTTTAAAGACCGCCTTGATGCAGAGACCACTCTGGACGCAGGCAGCATGGATGTGGATGATATGGATGATCAGAAGGTAAACGTGGTCAGAAGAACATTTTGACTTCAAGCTCTTATAATTTAAAATTGTTGGCCAGCAGGACACACAATGAAAAAAAATGGTTTGAGAAGGATTCTGCATGCATCTGTCACATACCTTTTACCATGGGTACCTCAGTACTGATTGTAAAACTTCACATACAAACCACCAAGACATTTGGCCAGTCAAGACAAAGGTTTCTGCATGAGGCATAGATCCTGAGCCCTGCATCTGCGGTGGGTCATGAGGATCTATACCTCATGCAATTTGGTGGTGTTCAAGTTACCTTGGCAGTGAAGATGTTAATGCTTGTCTGTTGTGTAGGTTGTGAAGCTGAGTGAACAAGACATCGTTGGGAAACTTTTTGAGAGGGACAGCACCCTCAGGCAGTCCCAGGTTTGGTTTTTTTTTTTTTCATTCTTTTCCTCTCTCCTCTTGCAGAGAGAGATTTCCACCTCTGTTGGTGCTGGTTTTTGTCAGACACAGTCCAGCATTCCCAGCAAATTGACTTTATATTTGCAGCAAAGGCACCGCGCTGTAAGATGGATCTCTTATGATAATTTAGGTAGATTACTGATTAGGGATTTTAAAATTTACTTTTACCCCTATCATGGCCACTGACCACAAGTTAAAAAGTTCTAAAATGTAAGATCATGAGAAATGCAGTGCTAAGGAACTCTTCCATTTAAAGAACATGATTACAAAATGGGGCCAACAAGAGGCCATGATCCCCCACTTTCTATGAGGACCTATGCCTCTTGCAGTTGGATGGTGTTTACTTTATCTTCGCAATTAAAGTTTCATTTTTTTTTACTCTTTACATTACATTTACCAGCTGTCACTAGCCAAGGTGGAACTCACCTTGAGTTTTATGGTATAATTAGTGAAAAATTGGCTGCAGTCTTTTGTTAACTGGTGACTGTTCAGCTGGTGGTGGACTGGCTTGAGAACTGTGCTCGAGAGGATCTCGAGGAGGTGCAAGACAACGTCAAGTTCTTCACAGATCAGCCTGTTGTCTGGTAAGTCACCAACTTTTGTTGACATCACTTTTAACATGGGGTATAACAAATGAAGATAATGTTTCTGTTCTGGTCCTTCGTGATTTAAGCACTGCTTTTGACACAATAGATCACCAGATTCTCATTCAACGTTTAGACTGTTTTTGGCATCAAAGAGTACCGCTTTACACTTTTTTGAGTCTTACCTCTTTGGAAGAAAGCAAGTAGTGTGTTGGGAGTAGAGTCCGATCCCACTGAGCTTGTGTACCGTGTTCCACTAGGCTCAGTTTTGGGGCCGATCCTTTTCACATTGTATACTGAGCCATTATCTAGCGTTATCAAATGTCACTCTGTTTCTCACCATTTATTTCTTCAAAAACATTACTGATGACATGACTTTGTGGAAGTGTCTACTACTTACTCAATTTTAGCCTAAGAACCCGTTGTGTTACCACACAACCCGGGAGGCACTCGGGGAATCCCCAGAGGGGCCAAGAGTTGTCTCCCATTCCTGCCCATCCGGTTCCGAGTCACGTGGTGACCAACCAGTCATGCTACTTAGCTCACGCCGTTCAGACGTTTTTGCCTTAGCCTACAGACTTAGCCTTTGCCTTGTTCGACCGGTTGCTTCAACGGTCTTCCGGACGCCTTGACTTCTTGTTGGATTTCTGCTTCGCCAGCCCTGCCTGTGCCCTGTGTGGGTCTGCTTGTCCCTGCTCGTTGGCTGCTGCCCTCTCCTGTACCTTGGGTTGCTTGGGCTTGGGCTACTCGGTGCGGTTTGCTGAATCGTCGCCTGCTTTCGCGCGCTGTGGCTGTTATGGAGGTTCCTTCCCGCGTTCCCGCTCCGGTGGAGAGGTAAGATAGCTTGTTAGCCCTCGGCCGGCTCTCGGGCTGGGCGCCGGTCGAGCAGGGACGAAACATTCTTCATCTTTGCTGTGGCTTTTTTGCGCCAAATTTGCCTCTTAGCTTGGCGGGGCCCCACGTGTCCGCGCTCGCTCACCTTTCAGCTGATTCGTGTTGCAGGATTTGGCGCGTACCTGCTGGCTTGTACCTTGTTGTTTTTTGTGTAGGGTACTATTATGCGTCCATGGCTCGCTTAGCTTGGTGGGGCCCCTCGTGCCCGCGCCCTGTCGCCATTACGTTGGTAAATGTTGCAGTGCCAGACGCTTTCTTCATGCCTGTACCTGTCGTGACATGCTTGTGTTTTGTTGTACTTGATGCGTCGTATGCTCGCCTTAGCTTGGCGGGGCCCCACGTGCCCACGCCCACGTGCCTTTCAGGTTGATAAGTGTGGCGGTACCAGGTGCTTCCTGCATCCTTGTAATTTGTCATGCCATTCTGCGTGGAATGCTCGCCTTCGCTTGGTGGGGCCCCACGTGCATTTAATAATAATAATAATACCGTTATTATATAGGCGCTTTTTCTCAATTTTGGGCCCCCACCCGGGTCTGCCCTGGGGGACTTGGGTGGGGTTAGGTATTTTTTAGTTCCCAGGGTCACCCTGGTCAGCCCCACAGGGTGGGTTTTTCTCTCTATTCTGGGGCATGTGTTTCTGTCTACCCTTTGTCCATTCACCTGTATTTGCCTTTTTAAAACTCTCCCTACTGTCTGCACTGCCTGTAGCTCTTGATATTGGATGTGTGTTGCTAAATGGTCTTAGCTTTATTTAGGCCCCATGTGTTAGGTTTATTTAACGTGTTTGACCGGCTGGCGACATACATTCAATGTTCTGTTTATTTATTTTTTTCACAAGCAGTGCAGGCACGTCCTGAGAAAGCCTTGTTGCTGTCGGGACGTTAAGCAATGTACAATCAATCAATTTTGGGGAAATCGACTCAAAGCGCCGCGCCTGAAACCCAACACACACACTCACGAAACAGACACGGATTTACGCCATTTAAGACAAACACAGTACAAGACAAACGAAGGGCCAGTCAGCTACTGAAGTTACAGAGATTTTTGATCGCTTGTATTTGAAATTTGTAAAGTGGCCTGAGACCGGTACCAAAGTGGGGGGGGGGGGGGGGGGGGTGGAAGAACCGGAGTACCCGGAGAAAGAACCCCCGACGGTCCGCCCGAATTAACGGTGACACTTACCAGAGGAGAAAAGTCCAACGCCGGAACCCGGTATCGAACCGCGCACCTTTGGCATTGGTGGCAGGCGCCTTAACCACTGCGCCACGGACCGCCCCAACCACTGCGCCTTAACCACTGCGCCACGGACCGCCCAATTTCTTGTTGATGAGTGATTGCTGTATCAGCCGCTTACCGGCTTGCTTGTTCTTGTTGTGCCATTCTGCACCATATGCTCGCCTTAGCTTGGCGGGGCCCCATGTGCCCGTGCCCACTGGCCTTCATGTTGATAGGTGTTGCAGGACCAGGCGCTTACTTGCATGCTTGTACCTTTTTTGTGCCATTATGCGTAGAAGGCTCGCCTTAGCTGAGCGGGGCACCTCGTGCCCTCGCCCGCGTGCCTCTATGTGTTGCAGTTGCAAGGTACTGTCCTGCACGCGGTGTGGTGAGTTTCAATGGCCTTCGGACAACCACAAGGTCTGTCTCCCATGCGCCGGATGCTCCTCTGGCCACGCTTGCGATACCTGCTCCACCTAGCCTGAGCTGCGCTGGTCACAGTTATGGAGCTTTTACAGGCGTGAGCGCCCGGCACCAGTGTGTGATCCTTCTCCAGTCGAGGCGCCCCCCTCCATCTCCGGAGCAGTGACCGCTCGAGACCACACCGACCTTGTGGAACGGACGCCACGCCGGACATGTGAGCCCAGCGCTCCTAGCAGGACTGCTCTCAACGCGACTGCTTCCAGGAGGGAGCCCGCCCGGACAAAGCCCGCTGGTTCCTACGGGGAGCCTAATTGCTGGCCTGCCTCACTGAGCCCGGCCTCTTGGGACGCGCCACACGCCGTCCCGTGTCCACTATCAGTCCTCGCTCGTCTCTATTTGAAAAGCCTGCTGACTCTTATGGGGAGTCGCTTAGCCGGCAGAGAGCCCGCCTCACTGAGCCTGGCTCGAAGAGACCTGTATCCACGCGTCCGAGGACTTCGGGCATTTCAGAGCCCTCGCGCTACTCCAGCTCTTCCAGACACTCGCGCTCCCCTGTTGTCAAGCGCCGAAAGGACCACGTTACGTGCCGCAATAGCGGGCGCAATCCCTCACCGCTCTTCAGCTTCATCGCGCTCGACCCGCTCTCGGACGTCGTTCTCTCGACCTGCCGCCCGCTCGTCTCATCCCTCCCCTCCACAACCGACGTGCCACTCTTCGCCCTCTACTCGACAGCACCCTACTAGGAGCCCCCCCCCCCCCCCCCCCCCCCCCCCTTTGGGTTCGTCAACACTGTTTCCATTGTTGCAGTTGCTCCCCCCGCTCCGGACGCCCTTCCCGCGTCGACCGGAAGTCTCCTCGTCGTGTCTCGCCGCGGACATCACCCCGTCTTCGCCGGCAGAGCCCCCTCGGGACTGGCCGTTCCCCTACGCCCCTTCCGGCCGCCAGGACTTGACCATCATCGCTGCTAGCCCTAGTCTGCACCGCCAGGTCTCCCCCGCCCGGGTGATGATGAAGGCCCTGAGCCTCCAGGCCAAGGACTGTCTCCGCCCTGCTGGGTGAGCTTAGCCGCTCCCCTTCTCCGAGGGAAGGTCTCTGCGTTTGTCGACGCTGGACGGCAGGTGAAGAGGAGGTTCAAGTCACTTCCACAGCCCCCTGGCTTTCGTGACCTGCGCGACGCCTTCTCCGCTCACCTCCTAGCGGGTTCCCGGGACGCCAAATTCTTCTCGGACCGTCGGTGGCCAGCTGGACTCAAGATTGCCTTTCGACAGGACTGGTACTCGGGCCATTCCCAGGTGTTCACCTGCCCTCTTCCCGCTTTGGACCCTCCGGCCTTGGTTCAGGCTGGTGTAGCCGCCCTGCTGAAGCGCTCCCTTTCCCGCGGATTGGACAAGACTGCCTCGCTCGTCCGTAACACCTTGGCTTGCTCGGGGTTCCTGGAGCTGCTTACCCAAGCCTTTGTCCGCCGCATCGAGGACGCCTGGCATCCCTCGTTGGCGCCCCTCCTAGGAGATCAACTAGCGCTCGCAGAAGTGGCCAACCGGGCAGCGTATCACTCTTCAGTCAATGCCATGGCAGCTGCGACCTGTTGCGTCGGGATAAAGTGTTGTTGGCCTGCCGCGGAATGCCTCCTGACCTAAGGACTCGGCTGCGTCGTGCTCCCCTTGGTGGCCCCCTTCTCTTCGGTGAGACTTGGCAGACAGTTAAGGATGCAAACTCGGACCGTTGGCCTCGCAGGACAGCCCCTCCTCGCTTTCAGGCAGCCCCCAAGGCAGTGGGTCGCGCCCTGCTGACCCCCAGACCCGCCGCGTCTTCCACCCCCGTGCCTCCGCGGGCACCACGCCGCCACCCCGGACCTGTTAGCACCCGTGCCTCCGCCTGGCAATGTGCTGCCCGTCGCCCAGGGCGCGGGCGGTCCACCTGACTTCTCCCCTCTTCTGCCTCCGTTGACCGCGCCAGGGTCTCCAGTCGGCGGCAGGCTCGCCCTCTGCAGCGAGGAGTGGCGCTTGCTGTTCCCAGACGACCCCTGGATCCTAGAGACTGTCACCGAGGGCCTTCGGATCGCCTTTCGCTCCCCACATCCGCTTCGTTGTGGACCGAGGTTCCGTCTGGCTAACTCAAGGCCAGCGCTCTACGCGGAGAAGTCACCTCTCTTCTGCAGAAGGCCGCCACAGAGGTCGTGTTGCACCCCGACTCCCCAGCCTTCTACAGCCGCCTCTTCGTGGTACCCAAGCGGCAACCAGTCATCGATCTCTCGGTGTTGAACGCGTTCATTACGACCCCATCCTTCCGCATGGACTTCCAGGGCCCTCAGAGCCTCCGTACAGCCCATGGACTACGCGGTCAGTCTGGACCTGTCCAACGCTTATCTCCATGTCCCCATGCACCCCGCCTCCAAGAGGCACCTCCGCTTCGCCTGCGACGGCGTAATTTACCAATTTTGGGCCCTGCCGTTCGGTCTCAACCTCAGCCCCTGGGTTTTCACCCGCATCATGGACGCAGTGGTGGCCAAAGCTCGACAGTCGTCTTCCAGTCCGACGTTGAACTACCTCCATGACCTCCTACTACGCAACCAATCGGAGGCTGACCTGACTTCGGACAGTTTGGATGGACACTTGTGGCTCGCTTCAGGAGTCCCCCTGTCCTCTTGGCCCCCCCCCCCCCCCCCCCCCCCCCCAAGCTCTCCCTGTGTGTCGACGCAAGTCTCTCCGGGTGGGGTGCCCACCTGCTGCTGCGGTTTCTCTCGACGTCCGGCCCCTGGCCTCCATAGCTGGCAGACAGACACATCAACTGGTTGGAGCTGCAAGCGGTTTGGCAAGCCCTCATCGCGTGGGAGGTACATCTCAGTCACCAGGAGCTACAACGTCTGAACACAATTCACCATCAAGGTCTGCTGATATATCTGGGGGCCTTCAGGACATCTCCAGTTCCTAGTCTGTATGCCAAGGCAGGAGAGCCTTCTCTCAAGCTCTGCCACATCCACCTCGTGCTCAGCTACATTCTGAAACTGAAGGCCCATCCAGACAATCCTGCCTATGATTGTGTTTTTAAACTGCCATTTGCAGAGATTTACGATACACGTCCGGGAGCTGTCCGTCCACTTTCCTTCCATGTCCGACCTCATCTGCAGGCAGCCGGAGTGGACCTGGACAAAGTTTCGGAATCTCTGCAACACATCACTCCACCCTGGCTATTACCAGTTCCTGACATCTTGCTGGACTTGACCGCCCACAAGGACTCTATTCCACCAGCCATATACCACCAGTCTCAACAAACTCCTTTCAAGTTTTCCTCCCTATTGTATTTATACGGATGGGTCAAAGTCTGAGGATGGGACAGTGGCTGCGGCCGCAGTGTCCTCTCACCATCGTAGACGCCCATTTAAGCACCACCTCCCAGACCATTCATCTGTATTTAGTGCAGAACTGCAGGCAGTTCTGCTGGCACTCAGGCATGCTTATCGGTCTAGGGAAAGAAACTTCCTGATTCTGTCTGACTCTCTTTCTGCCCAGCAGGCCCTTCAGGGCACTGGAACAGACCACCCACTGCTGGTGCAGATCAGAGAGCTCTATCAGGGTTCGTACGCGCCCTTGAATCCCTGGAAAACCCTGGAATTCTGAGATGCCCATTTCAAGGCCTTGAATACCCTTGAAATTTACTAATTTCTCAAATACCCTTGAAAAACCCTTGAAAATCAAGTATGGGCTCAAAGTATTAATGATAATGAAGTTAAGAAAATAAAACCGAAAGACAATTTAAAAAGAAATGATAAAGACAACTTTGAAAGGGATTTTGAATATAAAACTGAAAGAAAGAGCCGATACAGCGACGAAAACGTCGTCTGCTCGTCAAGGGACATAATCACCACAGGAAGTTGAGACAGAGTTATCAAGTACCACCGGAAGTCGTTCTGCATTCGAGATTGGCGCCGAAGATTCAAGATGCCAAATGGAAAATGCACGTTCAGTCGATCATCGCTGTTAAAAAAAGAGTATGCTGATTGGGTTCGCGAAGACAAGACAAACAAGCATGCTTGCTTTTGTTGGTGTGCCAAAAAAACGATCGATCTAAGAACAATGGGAGAAAGTGCCCTTGTCAGCCATTCAAAAGGGAAGAAACATGAGCAACTCATTGCGGCAAGTAAACCTGCTGTTTCGATTACAAGCTTTATCAACAAACTGTCAACTTCTGGGAAATCTTCTGCAGCTGTTTCAGAACCGTCAACCCAATCAACGAATGCTGTTCAATCAACGAGTACTACTGCTTCTTCTTCGTCGAGTGTCAGTGTTAGTGTGAACTCTTTTTGTACCAAAACTGACATTTTGACATCAGAAGTTTTGTGGACAATGGACATCGTAAACTCTCATCGGAGCTTCAAGTCATGTGATGGAAGTGCAAACCTTTTCCAGACAGTGTTTCCAGATAGTGACATTGCCAAGGGATTTCAGTGCGGGGAGGGCAAAGCCAGATATCTTGCTACTTTTGGAATTGCGCCATACTTTCATTCTCTTTTGAAAAAAAACAAGTCGAATCAGATTCTGTATACATACTTCTCTTTGATGAGAGCATGAACAAACAGATGAAACATCAGCAGATGGATATCTACGTTCGCTTTTGGACAATTGAAATGGTGACAACTCAGTACTTCACATCTGTGTTTCTTGGACATACTTATGCCACCATTTACAAATCCTTGGAACCAATCATCACTGATCTGGAACGCTGGCATCTTCATTTGTCAATGGATGGACCTAATGCAAATTGGAAGGTGTGTGTGTGTGTCTCTCTCTCTCTCACACTCTCTCTCTCTCTCTATCTCATTATTATTATTATTGACAAGCTGCTTCTGGCTACTATTTGTACTAAACCTTACAGTTGCAGTTTGTTTACGACTTTACTGAAAAAAATTAATGGGATACATAGCGGTGCGTTTATGTTGGAGATAGGGAGGGAGGGTGTGTGAGCAAGGTTTTAAATAGTTTTAGCCACATGGGAGGAAAATGTTGGTATCAGCTATGTTTCATCAGGTTGGGTTTGTTGTTGATTGTTGGTGTTTTTTTTTTGTTTGTTTTTTTTTTTGGTGGGGGGGGGGGGGGGGGGGGGGGAGACAGTATTTTCACAAAATGGAGGTAATTTACTTGCTAAATTTAAGCATGGCCCCCCTAAACTTTGAGCCAAGGAAGCAAGGAAGTTTAACATTATTTGAAAGATGAGATATAGAATTATAATTTATACTTCCTGGTAAAACTCTGCTTGTGTTACTGTTAATGTTGGGCATTGCTCATGTTACAAATAAAGGATAAATTATTATATAGAAGAAAAATTACACATTGTATTTTTCTTTTTGTAGCAATCATGAAGATTGTTAAAATGTTAAGTGGACTTCATTGTAGACATGTATTCAAATTTCAGTGCACATAATTGACTTGTACCTTTTTTTTTTTTTAGCTCCATGATGATATCCAGAAAGAGATGCAGAAACAGACCGGCAAGCAGATGCTTCAAGCTGGGACTTGCGGAACCCACACCCTGCACAACGCTTTCAGAGCTGGCTGTGCTGCTGCTCGTTGGGAGATAGAAAATCTCCTTTGTGCATTGTACCAAGTGTTCCTTCATTCTCCAGCCCGCCGTGAAAATTTCACAAGTGTGACAGGAATCAGTGTTTCCCCCCTCAAGTTCTGCAAAGTCAGGTGGCTGGAGAATATTGATCCCGCTGAGCGAGCCATTGAAATGATGCCTCATCTGGTTGCTTACTGCAGTGCAGCAAAAGCAAAGAAGGTGAAAGTCACGACACGGATTTTTCTTCGTATAATTTTGTAGGGGAGTAAGTTTAGAGGGGTGACAGGATTTAGTTAGCCACTGGGTAGCGATAGTGTAGTGTGTAGTATATGGCCTTTGCACGAGTTTTGCTGCTGTGCGAGGGTTGGGTGGACGGCGTGCAGCCACGTGGCCACCCATTCTGAACGTCATCAGGTGGTACCTGCTTCACGTGAATTTTTATCACATGAGGTAGTGAGCAGTTTTTCGCCATCCTAACAGTATCAAAATTACTAGTCAGGCGCAAAACACCAGCTAACGAAAGCAGTCGTTTTTTTCAACATAGTCTGTGAGGGGGGTTTGTGCGGGCGTGGTTTTCCATTTGCTGCCACCTCAAGTAGCTGTGTCGTCCCTCTGTGATGGTCCTACGATACGGCCCTGGTTCGAGCCCGGGAGTCGGTGTCCTGTGACGAGAGAAGAAGAGAGCTGCGACGACTGTACCCCTGGCTTGTCTTGTCTTGTTTGTCTTCGTCCTAGCTGGGGTGTCTTCACGGATGAAATGCATCTTTAAATTTAATTAAATACGAAGAATTAACCAGCTAGTCTGCCACCCGTGCTGTGGTGCTCTGCGCGGAAGCTGAATGTGTCACTCCGCATTGTGGGCTACGACACCGGACCTGGGTGCCTTCGCACGCCTCGTATTTAGTCAGGTCGGGTCGTCCCATATAGTTACTTCTAATTTGTTTACGTGAAGTTGTGTATAATTGTTATAAGGAACGTTAGTCTATTTCATATTCTCCTTGTAGCGATTGTATTGCTAGAGGAGCTTTTGGTACAGTAACATTTGGAGTTATATTGTTTAAAGTAGCCTGTGTTACGAAAGACCTTATCGCGGAAGCAAGAGTGTCGAGTTGAACTGCGCTCAACGGTTGTGCTTCCCGCGAGAAGGTCCCGTGACGTAAAATATATTGTTTATTCAACTTTCAGTTACCTTAAGTTATGTGATATTGGTTAGGCTCCATTTGCATATGAGATGTTTAGTCTCCATGTGCTTATGTGATATTACTCTGAGACGTACTAGTTAAAGGAACCTTGTGTGTCCTGAGACGTGCTGGTTAAGAGCCTTGTGCTGTCAATGTATAATTTGCTAGCTTAATTCGAACTTGTTGTTCGGGACCCCTTTGGGGAGATATAGTAGTATACGAATTGTATTCACTGTTCTCGATCTTTATTTGAGTTAGTAAGCAAGCACATTTAGTCCATTTAGTTGTTGTGCTATTTGAACTGGCGTATTAAGGAGCCACGTGTTGTAATAGACTCTCCGCGGAAGCAAAAGCACTGGTATAACTGACGTTAGCGCTTGACGCTTGTGCTTCCGGCGGGGTCTAGTGGCGTAGGGTTTAAGCCTTTCAGTCTGTTTTCTTTTGCTCACAAACCAGATAGGTGAGGCTAGCGCTGGCAGAATTGTATACAAACCAAGGGGAATCACAGCGCTGGACAGACAAACAGTTAGATCCCCTGTCCCCGCCTATCAGGCACCCAATCGCCAGCCCACAGAGAAATACGCAGGTATAGAACAAGACAGTCATTTCCATCCTCAAAAAGAATGGATCAGGTCTCCCACACAACCCATGTCCCCCTCCGGAACCCAGGAAGCAGGCAGGAGAAACACACACACACAAACATGAAGGCGCGCCACCACATGTGGCCGGGCAAACACCCCGACCTCCCACAGCAGACGCACAGAACACCACACAACAATGCAACGACACAAACCCGCCCCAAGCCACAGACACCCACAAACCAGACAGGTGAGGCCAGCGCTGGCAGAACCGTACACAAACCAAGGGGAACCACAGCGCCGGACAGACAAACAGCCAGATCCCCGATAGGCGGGGGCAGGGGATCTAACTGTTTGTCCAGCGCTGTGATTCCCCTTGGTTTGTATACAATATGTTTTCTTTTGTATTAGTAAGGATAGTAGTTTTATTTATATATTGTTCGTTTGTATTTTATTAGGAATATTTAGTTTAGTTATCCGTTATTTTGTATTATGTATTAAGGGTATTTAGTGTGGGGAGTTTGGACGTATGTGTGCGTGAACGTGACAGGTGAACGTGTGTTTAAGATTGAGTGTGAATAGTTTGTTTTTGTTAGGGTATTTAATAACTTACTTACTTACACCTGTCACCCCTACCCGGGTATAGGCCGTCGACGAGAGACCTCCAGCAACTCCTGTCCTGTGCTTCTCCTTCGATTCTACTCCAGGTGGTTCCCAGTCTCTTGATGTCTGCTTGGAGGTCTCGACGCCAGGAGTTTTTTGGCCTACCTCTTTTTCTCTTTCCCTGGGGGTTCCATGACAATGCCTGCCTAGTGATATTGGAAGCTGGCTTTCTCAGACTGTGACCGATCCATCCCCATCTTCTTCGCCCAATTTCATTCTCTGCTGTTATCTGCTCTGTTCTCTTCCAGAGTCTGACGTTGCTGATCTTCTCTGGCCAGTGGATTTTCAAAATTCTTCTAAGGCAACTGTTCATGAAGGTCTGTACTCTGTTGACTGCGGTTTTTGTCAATCTCCAAGTCTCTGCTCCATATAGGAGAACTGCTTTTACGTTGGAGTTGAAAATCCGGGCTTTGGTGTGTTGTGACAGCTCTCTGGAACTCCACACTTTTTTCAACTGGAGAAAGGCTGCTCTGGCTTTACCGATTCGTGCTCTGACATCTGCATCAGTGCCGCCTTTTTTGTCTATGATGCTCCCAAGATAGGTGAAGGACTCCACCTCCTCCAACGGGGTGCCAGCAAGCAAGACTGGTTCTTCCCTGGTTGCTTTCAGCCTCATTGTCTTTGTTTTCTGTTTGTGAATGGTGAGGCCCACTTGGGACGAGATGTCAGCAAGCCTCGTGGTCTTGTCCTGCATTTGTTGATGAGTGTGGGACAGTAATGCCAAGTCGTCTGCAAAATCGAGGTCATCAAGCTGTGTCCACTGTATTCCACTTCGTCTGTGCTCTGTGGTCATCTTCATGACCCAGTCTATGGCCAGTAGGAAAAGGAACGGAGACAGCAGACACCCCTGCCTGACACCAGTTCTGACTTGGAGCTCCCTGGTGAACTGCCCTTCGTGGATCACGCAACATGTCATGCCATCGTAGCTGCACTTGATCAGGCGGACGAGCTTTGTGGGTACACCGTAGTGTCGTAGGAGTTTCCACATAGTCTCTCGGTCCACGCTGTCAAATGCTTTCTCATAATCCACAAAGTTGACGTACAGCGGGGAGCTCCACTCCACAGACTGTTCCACGATGACGCGGAGAGTGGCGATCTGGTCTGTACATGATCGGTTCTTCCTGAATCCTGCTTGCTGGTCTCTCAGCTGGGGGTCAACGGAGCTCTTCATTCTCTCTAGGATGATCCTGTTGAAGACCTTTCCTGGTACTGACAGCAAGGTGATTCCTCTGTAGTTGGAACACTTGCTGAGGTCGCCTTTCTTGGGAAGCTTGATTAGGTACCCCTCCTTCCAGTCAGCCGGCATCACCTCCTCTTCCCAGATCTTTCCAAAAAGTGGGTACAGCATCTCCACTGTGGTCTCTAGGTCTGCTTTCAGAGACTCCGCTGTGATGCCATCTGGCCCTGCTGCTTTGCCGTTCTTCAAAAATGCCACTGCTCTTCTGATCTCTTCCCGGCTGGGTCTGTCACAGCTGATGGGTAGGTCGGTCTCTGCCGGCTGGATGTCTGGGGGGTTGGGTGGGCTAGGTCTGTTCAGTAACTTTTCAAAATACTCGGCCCATCTGTCGAGTTGGTCTGCTCTGTCTGCAATAGGCTTGCCTTCTTTGTCTTTTACTGGTCTTTCTGTATGGCCATACTTGCCCGACAATCTTCTGGTAATGTCGTAGAGCTGTTGGGTATTTAATAAACGTCGTTGTTATTGTTCCTCTGGTGTTTGTGTTAGGTTTGTGTTAGTGTGGGTTGGGTGTGTCTCGAGCGGTAGCGCTCATAGTTCACACCCCGGAAGCGGGGTCCTGACAGCCAACATCCGATTCGTTTGAGATTGTAAAAAAGCCATCCAGGATCCCTTGGTTACATCCAAACTTCGTTTTTTTGTGATGGTGGCCAGAGAGGTCCAGCACTTTCTGGCTGGTTATCAGACTGACAAACCAATGCTGCCTTTCATAGGAGAAGACTTGGGATGCTTGCTGAAAGGCCTGATGGAGAAATTTTTGAAACCGGAGTTGATGAAGAAAGAAGCAAACTCTGTGTCAGGACTTGTGAGGATTGACATCACCAAGAAAGAAAACCATGTGGACCTTGACAAGATAGCTGTAGGCTTTGCTGTTGAGAGACAGTTACAGAAAACTGGTTATGCTTCCGACAGGCAAAAGAGTGAATTCCGGTGTGCTTGCAAAGATTTTCTTCTTCATCTTGTCAATAAAATGTTGGAGAAGTACCCAGTCACATATCCTTTGATGCGGCTTCTTGGATGGTTGGACCCACGACACATGGCTGCTGCGGAAGAGAGAGAACAGAACATCAATAAACTCAAAAAATGCCTCAACATCATGCATAATGCTTCTAGAATCGATGAGTCTTCATGCGATGCAGTGATTTCTCAGTTTTCCAGGTTTCTAGATACAGTGTTTTCCAAACACACGGCAGATCAAATCGTTCAATCCATCTATTGAGAGTGACAGACTTGATGTCCTGCTTCACAGCCACCTGTCTAAAGACAAGAAACACGGAGATCTATGGACTGTGATCAGACAGCTGCTTCTCCTGTCCCATGGCCAGGCTACAGTGGAAAGGAGTTTTTCTTTGAACAAAGAAGCCAGCACAGACAATATTTCACAGCTTGGGCTCACAACCCGTCGCCAGATTGTTGATCATGTGAGACATGCAGGGGGTGTGCTGAAAGTTCCCATCACAAAGAACTTCTTCTGTCTGTTTCTTCTGCGAGAAGCAAGTACCATCAACACTTGGAAGACTAAAAAAAAAAAGAAAGAGGCAGAAAAGGCATCCCAAAAACGTATGCATGCCCAAGAAAAGGTGACTGAGCTGAAAACAAAGAAGAAACGGTTCAGCGAGGAAATTCTTTACCTAGAAAAAGAAGCAGACAAGCTTGCTGAAACAGCGGAAAATACAGGACAAGTGCGCTTTATCACCCAGTCCAATGCACTACGCAGAAAAGCCAAGGAGAAGAAAGTCAGCCTTGAAGATTTGGACAAAGAAATCTCTGAAGAAATGGAACGACTCAGATTCCCTATAAGTATAAATATTAAACCAACTGAATACTTTAATCAGCTTTGGATAGTACTACAGACTTCTTACCTCCAGTGCTTAGAAATGTATAGACTTAGCATAACACGCTCATCATCCAAGCCACACTTCATGCTGAGATTGACAGACAGGAGTGTACGTTCATCTTAATGTCCAAAAAGTATAACGATTATTAACATGCTATCTTGTTTATTAATGCTGGGTTTCTGTGTTCCATGCCCCAGGAAGTTTCACAAAATGGCCCTTGAAAGCCCTTGTAATGTCCTGGAATTTTGTGCTCAAAAGTCTGTATGAACCCTGTCTATGCAGACTTGATGAAGGAATATTATGACATCATTTTTATTTGGGTCCCAGGGCATGTGGGCATCGAAGGCAACAGGATCGCAGATTCTGCTGCCAACGATGCACGCAACGACCCCGTCCCTGATGCACACTGTCCATAGTAATTTTAGACCTGTGATTAGTGCGTACATAGCCTGTGAGTGGCAGTCCGAGTGAGACAAAGAGGAAGCTAACAAGCTTCCTAAGGTGTCCGACAGTTTACATTATCGCTGCGGCAGCCGCCGTGGGGAGACTGTCCTTGCTCGGCTCCACATCGGGCACACATGTTACGCACTCTTATTTCCTTAAACAGGAGGAGCGTCCATGGTGTTATGCCTGCGATGAGCAGTATTCTGTTAAACATTTTTTGCTGTCATGTGCCGATCTAATTGACGCAAGATATAAACACTTCACAGCAGACTCCTTGAAGGTTTTCTTCTGGGATGTACCCCCGGACAAGATCTTCAGTTTTCTGAGAGAGTGCAATATTTTTAATAAGATTTGAGCATTCATAGACGATGTTAATTCTATTTTTTGAGAGTCTGTAGACATTTCCTTTAAAGACCTGCGCGCCATTTTAGCATGAAATATTTTTAAGATATATTTGCATCTTGTCTTAAGACCTTTCTTTTAGTCTGGCTGGCCAGACTTTTACCCATCCCGCTATGAGATGGCCTTAGTTGCCTGTTTGGCGTTAAACCCAAATAACTAACTGTGCGTACTAATTTAGATGAACCCTCAGATATATCAAGGATCACAAGAGATAGAAAACAGGTTAAAAAAAAATTTTTTTTTCCTCAAATACCATTAACAACTTTAAACCAAAACCTGGTACAGAATTGCCTGATAGTAACACCTTCCTATTTATACTATTTTGGATGACCCCTCAGAAAAGTCAGTCACAAGAGATCAGGAAATAGGTCATCAATAGCCATTTCTTGACAAAAATTGTTTCTTTTCAAGTACATTTTACTACTTCCACCCCCTTTGCCATTCTTATTATGAAACATGAGATACACAACAACACTTGGTCACATGGCATTTTGCTAATTTTGAAGTTTTCTGTACATCGATGATCTGGGATTATTTTTTTCAGGGAGAACACATTACATCAACTCCAAAGTCGGAAAAAAGGGACTGCTTTGACAATTGAAAGACCTCTCGTGGATCAGCTAGTGAGTTTTTTTCTTTGCTATTTTTTGGTTGGTGCTTGAGTGATCTGGATCAACCTGATAGGTTGCGCCAGATTTGCCTGGTGTCTCATGAGTTGCCAAGCTAAATGAGGTACTTGAAATGCACAAAATGCGTCTTTACACAACAGTTTTTGACATTTTATATCAGGATGAACTTTTACCTTGATGGCACAGAATGAGGTGGGTAACATAATGATGATTTAAGCCTTTCACTGGTAGTGGTCGCAGGTCGTGTTTCTGAAATCTTTGTAGTTTGTCAACACCAACCCTAGTAGCAAAATGTCTTCAGCTGTGCGCGGGCCCATTGCAGCTGTAGTGGGCACTAGGGCCTTTGCTGGCCGCAGTTGGCCAAAGAACCTATACACACAGTAATATTGGCAGGAGGCATGGATCTTTGTCTCATGTAATTTTGTCACATAGACCTTTGTCTCATGTAACTGGATCTTGTGCAGTTCTCAGCAGGGAACTGGTTAATGTTAGGTGCAGATTTAGCGTTGTATCTAACTAAACTGAAATCTCCCTTGAATTATAAAGGCCAGTCCATTTCCTGCAGCTGGTATACATATGATAGATGCTTGCCAATACTAATTTAAAGGGTCACAAGAGACCAGGAAATAAGTTTTTTTGAAAAATCCAATTATAAACAAACATTGTTTTCTCCTTTGTACAGGTATACCTATGGTAGGACCTTCCTTTACATACTACCGGTAATTTGGATGACCTTGGAAGATCAAGAAGGGTTACAAGAGATCAAAAAAATAGGTTACAAATAACCATTTTTGGGACCAAAAAATGTTTTTTCTCGATTACTATTTACAGCTTCAAACCCAAACTTGCTCCAGAGATACCTGATGATAAGACCTTCCTAGGCATGCATGCCAAGTTGGATGGCCACTTGGAAAGGTCAAGGTTCACAAGAGATCAGCAAATGATGTGAAAAATGTCAATTTGTTGTAGAAGTTTAGTTTTTATCAGCAATTTTGCAAAATTTCTCAACCAAATGTGGCAAAAAGGCACATCACTAAGCATACTTATAAGATTCACTACTTGCTTAGGTTTTATATCAGATATAAAACCTACGACCTGAGGACCTCGATGCCACCGTCCCAGCTTGCTAGGCCATGGCAAACGAACCAAGGGTTTAAAGGGTGGGGCCAGTACTGCGCACACTGCACTCCACCAAAAAGCTCCACCGCGCAGGCTTTAGGAAACACCCACGGACTATGACACTTAACTTTCCAAGTCCTGTAGCGATGGGCAAGGGGCAAAACGGCAGGTGAAAGATGTCACTGGAAGCCGCAGTCTCAAACCTGCATGCAGGCGGTTCAGGATATTGGTCGCCTGATGTTGACCTGGGGATGACAACGTCACTCGGCACACCCTGAACGACCAAGCAGCCTTCTCTAGGGACAGCACTGCTTGCTCCACACGGAGAGGGGCCTAGAAAAGGTGGCCTAACCAAAGCTCATCCCCTCGTAACCCCAGTTGGCTAGCCGCGGTCAACGGGCATCTTCTCATGCGGTCAGAAAACGAGAAAAAACAATGGATCCACTCTCATGACGACCACGACCGGACTCAACGTAGCATGCTGGAACATCCGAACCATGCTCGACACAGCAGACAGCGGACGCCCTGAGCGTCGCTCCGCCCTCATTGCCCATGAATTGCGGAGGTTAAACATCGACATCGCCGCGCTCAGCGAAGTATGCCTCCCGGAGGAAGGCAGCCTCCAAGAACTTGGCGCTGGCTACACCCTCTACTGGTCAGGCAGGCCTGCATCAGAAAGACGGCTCTCAGGCGTGGGCTTCATGGTGAAGACCCCCATTGCGACTAAGTTGGAAAACCTACCAACGGGTCACTCCGACCGCATCATGTCCATGCGCCACCCACTGAGACACCAGCAATACGTCACCCTTCTCAGTGTGTACTCCCCAACCCTCCTGGCAGAGCCTGCAGAAAAAGACAAGTTCTACTCTGACCTGCGCAGCCTCCTGCAAAGCATCCCTGCAGATGACAAAGTCATCATCCTTGGCGACTTCAACGCCAGAGTGGGCCAAGACTTTGAAGCCTGGAAAGGAGTCCTCGGCAAGTATGGTGTTGGGAACTGCAATGACAATGGTCGCCTACTGTTGGAGCTCTGTGCAGAGCAGCAACTTGTCATCACCAACACTACTTTCCAGCAAAAGGACAGTCGAAAGACCACCTGGATGCATCCTCGCTCCAAGCACTGGCACCTTATCGACTATGTCCTAGTGCATCAGAGGGACCACAGTGACGTCCTCCTCACCAGAGTGATGCCCAGCGCAGAGTGCCACACTGACCACCGCCTTGTTCGCTGCAAACTCAGGCTCCGCCTCAAGCTGAAACCCAAGAAAGGGGGCCCCCCCAAGAAAAAGCTTGATGTTGCCAGCCTTCAGCGTGACGACAAGAAAGCTGCCCTTCAGGCCGATTTACAGCGCATGCTCAAAGACACAGTTGATCCAGCAGACTCCTCCCCTGAAACACTCTGGGAACAACTGAAAACTGCTATTGTAAAATCTTCTGTGGAAGTCTTGGGCTTTGCTAGAAAGAGGAACAAAGACTGGTTTGACGAAAACGACGTAGAGATCCAGGAACTTCTAGCAAAAAAAAAGAGCCGCCCACCAGGCCAACCTAGCCCAGCCTTCCTGCCCTGTGAAGAAGTCTGCCTTCCGCCTCATCTGCAGCAGTCTCCAGCTCAAGCTTAGAGAACTCCAGAACGAGTGGTGGTCCAGACTCGCACAGAGGACCCAGCTCTGCGCTGACAACGGTGACTACAGGGGCTTCTACGAAGCACTGAAAGCAGTGTATGGCCCTAGGCACCTGGTACAAAGTCCCCTGCGAAGCGCTGATGGACAGGCTCTCCTCACAGATAATACCTCCATCTTGAACCGCTGGTCGGAATACTTTCAGGACCTCTTCGGCGCTGAGCGCACTGTTCAAGAAACAGTCATCCTCCAAATCCCACACCTTCCACTAAAGGTTGAATTGGACGAACCGCCCACCGCCGAAGAGACCCTCACAGCCATCCACCAGCTCAAGAGTGGCAAAGCAGCAGGCATTGACGGAATCCCGCCAGAGATATGGAAACATGGAGGCCCAGCACTGCACAACAAGCTCCACGACCTCTTTCTCTGCTGCTGGGAAAAAGGAACACTACCAAAGGATCTCCGTGATGCAGTCATCATCACCCTGTACAAGAACAAAGGAGAGAAGTCTGCCTGCTCTAATTATCGTGGAATTACCCTGCTGTCCATTGCCGGGAAAATTCTCGCAAGGTTGCTCCTGAATCGGCTGGTACCCGCCATCGCTGAAGACCCCCTCCCAGAGGGCCAGTGTGGCTTCAGAGCCAACAGGAGTACCACTGACATGGTCTTTGTGCTGAGACAGCTTCAGGAGAAGTGCCGCGAGCAGAACAAAGGGCTGTACGTAACGTTTGTCGACCTAACAAAAGCGTTTGACACTGTGAGCAGGCAAGGTATGTGGCAGATCCTGGAGCGACTAGGCTGTCCCCCAAAGTTCCTCAACATGATCGTCCAGCTCCACGAGGACCAGCAAGGCCAGGTCAGACTAAACAGTGACCTCTCAGAACCATTCCCCATTCGCAACGGCGTGAAGCAAGGCTGCGTGCTGGCACCGACCTTCTTCACCATCTTCTTTAGCATGATGTTGAAGCACGCCACAGTGGACCTTGACGATGACGACGCAGTGTACATCAGGTATCGTCTCGATGGCAGCCTGTTCAACCTCAGACGACTCCAGGCCCACACGAAAACCCTAGACCAACTGATTCGTGAGCTGCTCTTTGCTGATGACGCTGCCCTCGTTGCACACACAGAGAGAGCCTTGCAGCGCATTATGTCCTGCTTCGCAGATGCCGCCCAGCTCTTTGGACTTGAGATCAGTCTGAAAAAGACAGAGGTCCTTCATCAGCCAGCACCCAAGGAAGAGCATCGCCCTCCCCACATCACCATCGGCGAGTCCGAACTGAAGTCTGTACACCAGTTTACCTACCTCGGCTGCATCATCACGTCAGACGCCAAGCTGGACAAGGAGCTGGATAACAGGCTGGCAAAAGCAAACAGTGCTTTCGGGCGACTATTCAAGCGGGTGTGGCACAATCAACAGCTGAAAAAAGGCACCAAGATCAGCGTGTACAGAGATGTCGTCCTCACCACCCTGCTGTACGGTTCCGAGTCCTGGGCCCTCTACCGCAGCCAAGTACGACTCCTCGAACGCTTTCACCAGCGCTGCCTGCATACCATCCTCAGCATTCACTGGAGTGACTATGTCACCAACGTCGAGGTCCTTGAACAGGCGGAAACTGTGAGCATCGAGGCTTTGCTGCTGCGGACACAGCTTCGCTGGGCGGGGCACGTCTCCAGGATGGAGGATCGTCTCCTACCCAAGATCACTCTGTTCGGCGAGCTCGCCACTGGACACCGAGACAGAGGGGCACCATAGAAGAGATACAAAGACGGTCTCAAGAAGTCACTTAGTGCCTGCCAAATCGACCACCGCCAGTGGTCTTCGCTTGCTGCGGACCGTGACACCTGGCGCTCCACCATTCACAAGGCAGCCGTCTCCTTTGAGGACTCTCGCAGAGCTAACCTCAAGGACAAGCGGCTCAGGAGAAAAAACAGAGTTGTCGTAACTCAGAACCCTGACCAGACCTTCCCCTGTAGCCACTGCGGTCGAACCTGCTTGTCCCGGATTGGCCTCCGCAGTCACGAAAACGCCTGCAGACGACATGGGCAAGCCCTATAGAATCTTCGTTCACGAAGTCAAGCCATGAACTTGCTTAGGTCAAGGGGTAAGGGGAGGTTGACAAAAATGCGGAAGTGCATTAATTTTGAGAAAACATGGATTTCATGGATACAAAAGCCTCTTACATTAGAACACTTGTATATTTGACCTGTCAAAATGGTCAAGGTCACAAAGGTCAGATCAGGTAAGTAGATCGGTCATACACGTCAGCCTTGAAGATCGACAAGTGACGTGAGTATGTCGTGGATGTCTTTGATACTTGGGCATGCACAACAAGTTATTTTGCTTTGTCATGGGCAGTGGGCGAAATAGTGCAGACGACTTGGGAACCATTTATTCAGTGAGCTTAGGCTCTGCATGCTAACTTCATTAAAGTAGCATTTGTTTCCTCAAAATACATTACCGATGGCATTACTATTTGGAATATACCCCGTACCCGATTTCAGCCTAAGACCCTTTGTGTGTACCTACATGACAAGGGCCATAACTCAGAGAGTTGTATCCAAGTGACTGGGTAGTCTCCCCTCCCTCTATCTGGTCACGTGGGCCGTGCATTCCCGCCAGTCTTACCCTTAGCTTCACAGTGAACGGTTCACCGGCTTCAGCCTCTCCATTGTTTGGATTAATTCTTCGGCTATACTTCGTCTCAGGTTTCGCTAGTGGCTCAGAAGATGGCGAGGTAAGGCCTCAGGTTATGCCTACGGGTAAACGAGCCTTTGTTTACAAGGAGCGTCAGGATATCCCGTGGAATTTGTCGAAATTTTTGTTCAGACTGGGCTTAGCCCTCGGACTGTCGGGTAAGTTCTGTTCTCGGGGCCTTTCGTTCTGGCCCCGGGCGGTTGCTTTTATGGCTTCTGCTTTATGTTGCAGTACGCAGCTTCGCACAGGCAGGACATGTAAAGGGTTCCAGTGGCCTACGGACTCGCATATTCTGTGTCTTCCCTGTTCCGGCTGCTCCTCAGCCCGTACCTGCGCTCAGGGCGCTATGTGGAAGAAGCAGAAGTGGTCCCAGCTGTGGGAGTTTTATCGGCGCGGCGCCCAGGAGCTAACTACGCTACCACGCCTTTGGACAGTGACAGGTCAGTACGTAACATTAAGCACTTTTAGCCCCCACACCACCCACATCTCCGCGCCGTACTGCGACCTCGGAGATGGTGGGGCCTGCTTCCCGCCGGACACCGGACTCAGTCCCGTTAGCCCTTTCATAGCGATGGCCGGGAGAGTCAACACCGTCTCGCATGGCACTTCGCAAGGGGTGACAGAGATCTTAGCCAGTCTCGCATGGTCCTCCGCAAGGGGCGACCGAGAGACAGAGCACTCGAAAGACATACTCTTGCGCTAGCTTCCACTAGAAGTTGTCTGTCAGCCACCCCCAGCGCTTACAGGCTCCTAGTATGGAGGTGCGCTCGGACAGTCGCCGCTACGGGAGGAGCCCTTCACCTCGGCGTCGGCCTACTTCTCCCGTGCAGCCAGGGCTCCCAGCCAGAGGCGGTCCCATCGCGCTCCTCAGCGTCCCACTCTTCATAGCCATTCCCCAGCCCTCGGGGAAGTTTTCGCACACACTCCTTGGAAGCTCCCCTCAGCGTGCCTTGGGACAGCTCGTCACGACTCCCCGCCAGCTTATCGGCCCTTGCGTACGGGGCGTCTTCCCTCTCTCGTCTTCCGAGCAAGACCGCCGCTCAGCGCTACGGTAGTGCCCGGACCTCAGCAGCAGTCGCGCACCGCTTGGCTTTCCCTGACTCGCACCCGACGCGCGGACTCCCTGAGCGCTTGCCGGACACGCCCTGCTGGTCTCCGCTGGACAATGTTTTTCCTCGTCAGGACGTGGATTCTGTGTGCCCATGGCTTCGGATTGAATGAAGACGTCTTCACTCTGCATCAGCGCTGTTCCCTCTGGACCCCTGCCCCCGCAGTGCATCTGACACGGCAGGAGAGACACCAGGTTTGTCTGAGACTTCACGACCTCAGCTATTCTTCCCTTGGAGGGATGCCCGCCTTCACCACCGCTCCAGAGGAAGGCCGCGGCCTCGGTCGATGCCCCGTTTCAGGCGAAGCGTTCAAGACTCTGCCTCAGCCCCCGGGATTAGAGATCTTTCGGACGCCTGGATGAGCACCTATGCCAGGGCATGCTGCGGGATAGGGATTTTCTTTGCAGGCACCCGTTGGCCGACTGGCGTCGCTTTCAAGTTTCGGGACACGCTCAAACTTCGCCTGCCCTCTCCCAGCGGTGGACCCTGCGGCGGAGTTACAAGCTGGAGGCAAGGTACACGCCCGTCGGTTCTTACCCCCCAGTCTGGACCACTCGGCAAGTCTATTCGGGTCTCCCTGGCTTGTGCGGGATTTCTGGACCTGCCCATGCAGCCGGTGGTGCGGAGTGTGGAGGAGTTGGGAGCAACCGAACGAGGCACGTTGCGGGACGTCCTCTCTCTTGCTGTGACAACGGATCACGCCAACCCCTTGGTGGCGGCGAATTGACCTGATGAGATGAGACGCTGTGCTGGAGAGTTGCCCTGGCACCCCCTCGCGATCTTCGTCGCTCAGCGTCAACATGTTCTTCTTGGGGGGGGGGGGGGGGGGGGGGGGGGGGGGGTGGAGACCTCTCCTCTTTGGCTCTACCTGGCAAGAGGTTCAGGACTCGGCTAAGGACCTGTGGCCAAGCGCTCCCGGTGCGGATTCCTCCCGGTTCCAGCTCCCCGTAAGGACAAGGGTCGCGCCCTGTGGAGCTTCAGACCCGCCTCCCGGCTGGTTGCCAGACTACCTCTCAAACCCAGACATCATGCCCTCGCTGGTCATGCCCGCCCCTTCCAGTCCTCGGCTCCCGGGCATTCCTGGGCCAGGACAGTGACTTTTCCCGACTTCGCCCATGCCATTCCTTGCAGGGTCTCCATTCGGCGGGAGGCTAGCAAGGCACAGCAATGAGTTGTGTTTTCTGCTGCCGGAAGACCCGGGGATTCTCGATACGATCTCGGCAGGAGTTCGGATCTCTTTGCAGATCCTGGTCCCGCGGAGACGCTCACCCATCGGGACGCGCGTACCAGTCGACCAGTGCAAGGCGGACTCTCTTCAGGGGGCGATGGCCGCGCTGCTCCAGAAGGCCGCCACCGAAGTAGTAGCTCAACAGGACTCCCCAGCGTTCTACAGTCGGCTCTTTGTGGTTCTGAAGCCCGATGGCAAGTGGCGACCGGTCATCGACCTCTCGGCCCTGAACAAGTTTTTGTCGCCCCCTCCTTGCTTGGAAACAGCTACCTTACGAGCCTCGGTACAGTCTTTGGACTATGCGGTCAGTCGCGACCTGTCCGATGCATACCTGCACGTTCCCCGGCACACGGCCTCTCGGCGTTACCTGCGATTCGCCTTTCGTGGGGTCGTTTATCAGTTTTGGGTCCTACCTTTCGGTCTCAACCTCAGCCTTTGGGTCTTTACGCTGATTAGGGATGCCGTAGTCGCCAGAACCGGGCAGGATTCCTCAAGTCCTACCTCCAACTATCTCGGCGACATGCTCCTCTAGAATCAGGACGCGGCCTCGCTAAGGGCGGACAGGGACGCTCTCCTAGCGCTTCTTCGCTGGCTCAGGTTCATCATCAGCGAGGGAAGTCAGTCTTGGTGCCGTCTCACATGTTTTTCACCTGGGCATGGAATTCCTGACCAACCTCAACAGGGTTCGTCTACCGGAGGCTCGGATCCAGAAGGTGGCGGCCTTAGCACTTCAGGTCTCTCTAGCGGACGCGGTCCCGGCCAGGACCTGGCTCCAGCTCTTGGGTCTAATCGGCGCGGCGGCGGACCTCTTACCCCTCAGCAGGCTCTACTCGCTACAGCTGCATGTGCTGCTCCACTGGCGTCCGTCCTCGGGAGATCTATCAGCCTCGATCCCAGTCCCGCTGTTGATCCGGCCACATCTGCTCAGATGGACAGATCACTCTTGGTTGGCGACAGGAGTCCCACTTTTCACCCCCCACATTCTCTCTCCCCCCCCCCCCCCCCCTTCTCCTTTTGCGCGGACACAAGCCTCTTCGGCTGGGGTGCCCACTTACTGCCGGAATTCAGCACCGTCTCAGGCCAGGGGGCATTGGTCCTTCGAGACAAGCTTATCAACTGGTGGGAGTTGAAGGCGGTGAGGTTGGCGCTCATCAACTGGGAATCGCGGCTTTGCGGCCAGGAAGTCCTGATCCTGTCCGACTATGCGACGGTGGTATCCTATATTCAGAAGCAAGGCAGCACTCGGGGCCCCGGCCCTCTGCATGCTACTTAACAGATCTTGTGGTGCAGAGATCGGGGGATTGCGCTCCGGCACATCCCGGGACACCTGAATGTTCTCGCGGTCACCCTTTTGCGACGAGGACAGCTCCTCCACACCGAGTGGTCCCGCCGGCAGGACTTCTGCCGGATGATCTGTGTGCACTGGGAGACGCCATGATTGACCTGTTTGCGACCAGATGGAACAAGCAGCTGCCGCTATTTGTCTCGCCCATCCCGGACCCCCTTGCGTGGGCCATGGACGCTCTGTCCGTCTCCTGGGAGGGCTTCGTGGCCTACGCTTATCCTCCCTTGGTGCTGGTGCCCAAGGTGCTCCTCAAGCTACGGGGTTGCAACACGGTTCTACTGCTTGTCGCCCCGTTCAGTTGGAACAGGACGTGGGCGACAGATCTTTGAGCCTCGCCAGCGACCCTCCTCTCCGGCTCCCCACACCTCGTACGATGCTGGAGCAGCCCTGGCAGAATCTCTTCCACCCTTGCCCGGAGAGACTTCTGCTTCACGCCTGGAGGTTGTGCGACAAGCCCTCACAGCGTGAGGTTTATCGATGCGGCAGTGGAGGTGATCGCAGTAGCCCACAGACCATCCGCCCTCAGGGTGTACGCAGGAGAGTGGAGGGTCCCAGCGCCTCTCCCCCACGGCTCTGACCACGCCTCAGCTGGCTGAGTTCTTCTTGTGGTGGTTACTGAGCAGAACTTCGCCCCAATCACCATCCATGGTTACCTTTCGATGGTGCAGACACTTATCGGCACTTAGGCCTACCAGACCCGGGAGCGTGCAAGGATCTCTCAGACCTGATGTTCCACTTCGCACTGCAGCGGCCAGTCGCTCGTTCTCTCGCTTCACGCGGGGACCTCCCAGGGGTGTTGCCTTGGTTGAACTCTAGTCGGTTCGAACATCTTCCCTTGGCCTGCCTCACGGAAGTGACTAGGAAGACCTACTTCCTCTTGCCCCGCACCACAGCGGCCAGAATGAACGAGCTGCATGCCCTTTCGGCGGACCCAGCCTGCATGCAGTTCAGGATCGATGGATCAGTTCTCCTTCTGACCAATCCTTCCTTCTTGGCCAGGAATAGACTCCCCGCGGCGGCGCCCCAGGTGTTGAGTCTTCGCCATTACAGGGTTGAGCTGGTCCCAGACATCACGGCTGCAGGATCTAGCCCGAGCATTAAGAGTCTACCTGTGCAGAGTGAAGCCCTTCAGGAGAGGCCGCTCCCACCTCTGCCTGCCCTCGGCCCCAGGCCGAGCTGGCATTTCCACCCAGATGTTCACGTCCTGGTTGTGATGGACCATCCGCTCCACTTACATATATCTCTTACCACAGAGGGCCAGGAGAGTGCGGATATGGGCTGACAAAGTCAGAGCGTTCGCCGCCAGCATCGCGTTCGACCGCAACTGCGTAGTCAGAGACATCGTTGCAGCGGTAGGGTGGTGAGCAGAGTCCACCTACGCCTGCTTTTATCTCCGAGACCTCTCCGTCCAACGAGGAAACCTGGCCCTCGTCGGAGACCTCGGCAACGCAACCCTCCCTCCCTACCTCTTAGCTGAAATCGTCGGGAGGTTGCCCCTTGAAGCTAAGCTTTTAGCCGTGGTGGGGTTTTTGGGCAGCACCCTCCTCCTTTTCACTATTCTTCCATGTAGTAATGCCATCGGCAATGTATTTTGAGTAAACAAATGTCTTTTTCTCTAAAATGTATTTTTTCGGAAAATACTTACCGATGGCATTACTCGGAGGACCCTCCCACCTACCCCGCTTGCCGCCTCTACGCTAAGTGTAAGACTGGCAGGAATGTACGGCCCACGTGACCGGATGGAGGGAGGGGAGACTACCCGGTCACTTGGATACAACTCTCTAAGTTACGGCCCTTGTCGTGTAGGTACACACAAAGGGTTTTAGTCTGAAATCGGTCAAGTTAAGGGGTATATTCCACATAGTAATGCTATCGGTAAGTATTTTTCGAAAAAATACATTTTAGAAAAAAATACATGTTTCTGTTCTAAAATAAAAATTTGTATTTGTCATTCAATCTCCCAGAAACATGACTGCCTCGCCCAGCTCAAAATTTACTCACTTTTGGCGACGGTTGAGTGGATTTGGTTCTCACTGAAAGTTTATGACATTGTATTCTGCATTCTTTCAGGACCCTGTATTCTGCATTCTTTCAGGACCCTGATGCCCCGGTGCGACAGAGACGTTACCTTGATGACCTGGACAAAGAGGATGAGCAGAGGTTACTTCAGCATCTCTTCCTGTGCATCAGGGCTGGACAGCTAGACAAGGTGTGGTGACTTGTTTTGTTAGCACCCCCATGGGTCACACCGCCCTGTCAAAATTAAAAATGCAAAAAAAATGTTGGTCATATATTTGAAAAGAAAGAAAATTGGCAGGTAAACAGATAATGTCATTGAAGTGGTAACTAAATCAGCGTTTTACTTTTGTAATGTTGTTGATGATTGTTTTCCCCCCTGATATGGATTGATCACAATAGATGAAGGTTGGAGTCAGAATGCCTAAAGATGCCATCTTGTCCTGGCACAACCTTTGAACTTTTGTTGTTGACTTTTCTCTTGAACTGTTGTCTTGAGGGGACAATTTCCAAATAGTGAATTTTCAACTCGAGGTCTCAATGTTTGAACTTTTTTTAGGCACAGGAGTTGTGTCAGAGCTGTGGACAAGCTTGGCGAGCAGCCACTCTTGAGGGATGGCGGCTTTTTCATGACGCTAACAGACAACATCTACGGTCGACCATTGCCCCCATTACTGGCAATCCCAACCGTGATGTATGGAAATCCGTCTGCTGGAGAATGGCTTCAGAGGTAGGGTGTATTTGGACATCACGTAGTTAGCAAGATACATTGATCCTCATGAGCCCCTGCAACCTGCCTCTTGCATTTATATCAGTGTTGGTTAACCCGTTACATTCTGAGGCTGATTTTGTAAAATGTGCTTATTGTACAATGAAGGCTACATTAGTATTACAGATTAAGGAGATAGGTCAACTGTTTTAGTTCAAGGGTGGTGCCAGAATAGCTTGGCACCAGAGGCGCCAAGCTATTGTGGCACCACCCTTGAACTATCAGTCAAATTTATTTCAAGCAATGGGTGTATCAGGATGATACGGGTTAAGGGGTACAAACATGCATGGTCCAACTTGGTGTAGGCTCTATTCTGTAAAATACAAGTTTGCAAACACTTTTGAGCAGGCAGTGTTTACTAGGGTGTAGTCTGTCAGGTGAGGAGCAATTTGAATCATTTGTTTCTTGCTGCAATATGAAATTACAAAATTGCATTTTATGTTCATTTCAGGGCAAATATGACCTGTTTGAGACAGCCATCTATGCAGCACTGAGTGGGAACCTGAAGGGTTTGTTGCCCGTATGTCACTCGTGGTACGACTGCCTGTGGGCATACTTCCGTACCTTGGTAGATGTCCGGGTGGAACAGGAGGTCCGATTGCGCAGTGTCACATATCGCAAACCCCTCAACCTGCCAGCAGAGTATTGGGACAGACTGTGAGTAGGGTTTTTTGGTTGTTATTTCTTTACCTCCCATGTAATATCAAAAGTGTTTTTTTACCTCGCATGCCATATCAAAGTGAGTCTATTTATGGGTCAGTAGTCTTCCATCATCTTGTCTTTTGTTTGTAGTAAACTTTAATCTTGGCATTTTACTTGAGACTTTAATGCTATTTTTTGGCTCACTTGCGAAGCAAAAGTGAGTGTGTGATCTGGGCAAGTGGCCATCTATACGGTGTCCATCGTCCATTGTAAACTTTAATGCTGGCATTTTCTCAGAGACTAATCAAGACAAAGACTTCAAACTTGGCCCAAGGACACAATGTGACAAGACCTTTCTAAACATACCAGTGTTAGTGACCTCTCTCAAAGGTCAAGGTCATAGGGGGTCCAGAAATAAAATATAGCCATATTTTGACAAAAACTGTTATATCTCAGATACTGTCTTCATATTCAAATCCAAACTTGGCACAGAGATACCTGATAGTAAGACCTATCCAAGCGTACTTATTTGGATAACCCCTCGGATAGGTCAATGGTCACAAGAGGTCGGCAAATGTGTGAAAAATACTAGTTTTGGACATAATTGTAGTTTTTAACAAAGTTTTTGCAAACTTTTAAACCAAATTTGGCACAAAGGTAGCTGATGAGAACTTCCTATGTATGCTAATTTAGTTGACCTATCTCAAAGGTCATGGGGTGATCCAGAACTAAGTATAAAAAAAAATGTATATATTTTAACAGAAACTGTTTTTTTTTCTCAAATACTATTTTCAACTTCAAACCCAAACTTGGTACGGAGATGCCTAATAGTAAGACCTATCTATGCATACTAATTGGGATGACCCCTTGGGAAGGTCAAGGGTCACAAGAGGTCAGTAAATGCTTAAAACATGCTAGTTTTTGACTCACATGTGAAGCAAAAGTGCATGTGTTCTGGGCCAATGGTTAACCTTTTGCCACCGTAGTCTGCCAGCTAGATTTTTCCCCCTGAGCTAATGCCTTATTTTGGCTCACTTCCCTGCTACCGTAGTAATTTTGACACATTTCATTGGCTTTGTTGTAAAAATCTTATCATACCCCAACATATTTGGTATCAGTGGAAAAAGCAATTCAAGGTGAACTCATAGACACTATGCTGAAGAAAATATTTTGTAATGTTAAGATTTTACAGGTGTATAAAGAAGATGGGGTAAGAAGCCAAAAATCAAAAACAGTTTTGCACTGGGTTCTGAAAACATGCTGTTAGTGTATTAGTTAGGCAGAGTGTGAAAATTACAACTAACTTAGCATTCCAGAGACATATTCTAGTGTGTCACCAGTAAATAATCCAGAAAAAAAAAGGCACAACAGAAAAGTTTCTTCACACATAAAAGTTTTTACAGCAAAATCCGCCATTTTTTTCGCACATGGGGACATTTTGTATTAGAGCTTCTGATTCGTTGGTTTCAGCCCATACAAACAAGAAAAGTCACTCTACAAGTACAGAAATGAGTGCTTGACATATTATAGTAGGTTGCTTCCCTTAGACCATACTGCCGGTATTGCCTGTTTTAAACTGGTATCCAGCGCACAGATGTGTGCGCCTCGTCGGCAGTGGGAAACAAGGCCAGCGCACATGTGTGCGTCCCGTCGGCAACGGAGCTTTGCTTGGCGAGCACATATGTGACCCGCCACCACAAAATGAGTCTTAAGTCACTTTTTGGACATTTTGAGATATTGATATCAGCAGAAACTAGAAAAAAAAAAACTTTTTAATGGTGCCAATAACATGTGAATCAGACGATTGGTCACCGAGTTATGGTTTATAGGAACTGGGGACCCCACACATGTACCCGACCAGGCCACCCGACAATTTTCAAAATGAGTCTAAAGTCACTTTTTGGACATTTTGAGATATTAATATCAGCAGAAACTAGAAAGAAAACCCTTTTTAATGGTGTGAATAACATGTGAATCAGACGATTGGTCACCGAGTTATGGTTTTTAGAAACTGGGGACCCTGCACATGTACCCGACTATGCCACCCGACAATTTTCACCAATAGCGGGAAATCGGGTCAGGGACATTACGACTCATTTCGTGGTGGCGGGTCACATGTGTGTTCCGTCGTCAAAAGATTATCTGTCCGCCGTCGTCCGTGGTAAACTTCAGTGTTGCTATTTTCTCACAGACTGTTCAAGCCACAGTCTTCAAACATGGCCCAAGGATACTTTGTGGCAAGACCTTTCTAAAAATACCAATTTGGGTGACCTCTCACAAAGTTCAAGGTCACAGGGGATCAGGGATATATATTTTTACATAATTTTTTTTTCTCAAATACTGTTGACAATTTCAAAACCCAAACTTGGTACAGAGATACCTGATGGGAAGATTTTTCTATGTATACTAATTTGGTTGATCCTTGGTAAGGTCAAGGGTCACAAGAGCTCAGGAAATATGTAATCAAAAATAGCTATATTTTGACAAAAGATGTTTTTTTCTCAAATACTATTCACAACTTCAAACCCAAACTTGCTACAGAGATACCTGATGGTAAGACCTATCTATGTAAACTAATTTGGATGACCCCTTGGAAAGGTCAAGGGTCACAAGAGCACAGGAAATAGGTAAAAAAAAAAAAAAGCCATATTTTGACAAAAGATTTTTTTTTCTCAAATGCTATTCACAACTTCAAACACAGTGTTTCCCAAAACGCACATGTGTGCGTCAGAGACGCACAAAAACTGAAAAAGGACGCATGAAAAAAAAAATGGTGCGTCACAAGGGACGCAACGGTTTTTTTTTTACTGCCGTTATGTATCCTGGCACCTCTGAGCTATCGTGCGCCCGACGAGCCGAGTAAGCGCGGTGATCTCCCCTACCCACTGACCGCGCTGACATGCATGCGCAGCCTTTTTGTTTGCTTCCGAAAAGCTGAAACATGTCGCTCGACACATGGCTACGGAAAACGATAACCCGCAGAAATGCGGAAGACGATGCAATCGTTGAACTTGAAAGCCAAACTCCGACATCATCGGCCCCGAAGGCGGATGGGAAGAAAGACAAACAAACCCGACCGAGAGACACGGAGCCGGAGCAAGAGGAATCGACCAAAGCTGAGCCTAACTCAACCGGCACTGCTAAATCGGCTGCGAAGAAACGTCGCATTAACGACTCGTGGCTGCATGACTTCCCGTGGTTAAACTTTGAAGATGGAAAAATGTTCTGCAAGGTTTGCACCGAGGCGGCAGAGGGCCGCAAGCAGTCCAAGTCGGGAAACAATTTTGTTGAAGGCGCTTCGAATTTTCAAAGGTGAGTTTTTCAATTTTCGAAGAAGAAGAAGAGTGCAGTCCAAGTGTCAGTGATTGTGATTTTGTAGTCTTGATGTTTAGTCCTTTTAGTTTTAGTTACACATTGACAAACAAGTTCATTTGAGTGGAAGCTTTTTAGTATCTAGCCCCCCCCCCCCCCCCCACCCCCCTCCCGTCTCTCTCTCGACTCTCTCTCTCTCAACTCTCTCTCTCTCCCTCCCTCCCTCTCTCTCTCTCTCTGTCTAATGTAAAGTGTTGGGGTTTTATTCTTCAGAACTGCTCTCACTCGCCACTTGGGTAGTGATTGCCACAAAGCATCATGTACCGTGATCCAGCAGCGGAAGGCAATGGCATGCTATCAAGAGAAGCAACTTCAACAAGAAATGTCTACGATGAGCAGCGACTCTATGACTGCGCAGATGTCCACTGCAGTGATGATGGCACTAGAAGACATTCCTGACAGAAAGTTTCCTGCTCTCCTGAAACTTCAGGTGATTTTCCATTTGCATAAAATTAAGTTTGTATTTGTTTTGTTAAAATACTTGGCAAAGAAACTAGCAATGTTAGTAATAATGCATCTGTTCCTCTCACATTCTGAATGTGGTGTAAAACTAAAAGTTATTTGCTTTCATTCATTTTATTTTTATCAATACAGTGAATTTTGTATTCTGTTATGTGTTGCAGAAAAAGAATGGGGTGGAATTTGCTTTAATTTATTTTATTTTTACCCATGCAGTGAATTTTGTATTCTGTTATGTGTTGCAGAAAAAGAATGGGGTGGAATCTCTTCAAGATGAAAAGAAGTGGTACAGAAGGAATGAATCCTGTAAGGAATTGCAAGCGTCAGCTGCTGCGGTGTGTGAAGACAAAATGCGCCAACGTTTGATGGATTCACCTTTCTTGGGCATAATGCTAGACGAGAGCCTGGACATCGCCGTACAGAAGAAGCTTGTCATTTACTTTAAACTGCTCATTCATGGGAAGCCGCATGTCATGTTTGGCACAAACTGTGAAGTTCTAGATGGCAAGGCTGTCACTATTGTTACAGCTGTTCGTCAGTATCTGGCTGACATGCAGATCCCCTTGGACAAAGTGGTTGGCATTGGCACCGATGGTGCAAACGTCATGATTGGTTGTAACAATGGGGTGACGACAGTGCTGAAGCGGTTGCAGCCAAGCATGGTGAGTGTGTGGTGTTGTGCACACAGACTGTCGTTGATGTCACACTGGGCAGCATCTCAAGTGGCTGCTTTGAAGAAAGTGCAGGATACGCTTGTGGCCATCTTCAATTACTTCAAATACTCCGCTGTACGCTACAACAAGCTTAAGACATTGAAGCAGATCATGGATGAGAAAGTCAAGCGTTTCAAGAAGCCAACATCAGTCAGGTGGCTCTCTCTTCAGGATGCAGTGATCGCTGCAGAGGATTCCTGGGGTTGCCTGGTTCTCACTCTGGAGAATGCTGCCACAGAAAAAGATGTCACTGCACGGTCTCTTCTGAAGGAAGTGAAGACGTACAAGTTCATTTCACTGCTGTGCATCTTGAGGGACATTCTTGATCCCCTCATGAAATGCAGCCTGTCCTTCCAGAGGGACAACACTGATGTGGAGGAGGCTATGAACAGCTTGGAGTCAACCCTGGAGCACATCTCCTCCCTTCCTGACTTCCCTGGGCCCAATCTTACCCGTCTACACACCAGCCTGGACCAGCAAGGACAGTATCAAAACATTGTGTTTCAGGCTGGGGAGGGGCAGAGGCAGACAACACAGAACACATGCAAGACCTTTTCACAAAAGATCAAAGTTGAAGCCAAAAGAAGATTTCCGGAGGGAGACATGGGTATCCTCAAAACACTTGACAAAGTTCTCAACCCCAAACATCTCCCCCTTCAGATGGCCGAGATGGTCCAGTACGGAAATGACTGCCTAGAAGAACTCTGTGAGGCATTTCCGCAAGTGGATGCCCAGCGCTGCAAGGACGACTATCGGCAGTTCAAGACCCTTCTGAACAACAACAGGGGGGAATCCTTGGAGACCATGTCTATCAAGGTCTTGGGGAAATCGGACCAGTTTCCTGACTTTGCGACTCTTGCCAGCATTTCACTTGTTGTCCCCATCACTTCAGTGCCCTGTGAGAGGGCCTTCTCGCTGCAGAATGCTATTATGAACCCAAACAGGAACAGGCTGAGTATCAAGCATGTGAAAAACAAGATGCTCATAACAAATGAGAGGAGGCTGCTGTGCACGGTGCATGCTCAAGCCTTGAAGGCAACAGGGAGCAAGAAGCAGGACATTGAGCAGGAGCTTGAAAAGCTGGTGCCCTACCCCATGTCAGAGGAATTCACTGAAGCTTCTGTGGCACACTACAGGAGCACTGCTCAGCGCAAGAAATGAACTTCATTTACTTTTGGCCACTACAGAAAGTGTGCATGATGTTGAATCATCATTTTCAGTTCTCCCTAGACTAGGCAATGATGATCTTGTCTGTAATACGCAGTTGAACAGATTTTTTTGTCTCTTTTTTTTTTTCTTCTGGTCATCGACTTAGTCCCCTCTAACACTAACTGCTTTTACAGAGACAATTTGTCAGTACACGCAGGTGATGTGTGTAAATTGTCGTATGACCATTTCATGTTTGTTCTATGGTCATTTTATGTGATTTTAAGGTTCCTCTAGTCAATGATGGATTCCTTTGTAACATTTATCAGAACAGTATTCCTTTTGTTGTGTTGCTTGTTTTATGGCTATTCATAATTTTCAATAAAGTTGCATTGAAAACTAAGCTTTGTTTGACTTTGAGGCGTATTTGTGTGTCCGTGATGTTGGTAATCAAAATCAAGGTAAATGTAGGAATTGTAAGGGGACTCTCAAATTTTGTAAGGGGACTCTTGAAATTTTGCACCAGAGAGTCCCAAGGACTCTCTGAAAAAAAAGCTGTGGGAAACACTGAAACACAAACTTGGTACAGAGATACCTGATGGTAAGACCTATCTATGCATACTAATTTGGATGACCCTTCGGAAAGGTCAAGGGTCACAAGAGCTCAGGAAATGGGTGAAAAATGCTGATTTTTAATTTTAATAGAATTGTAGTTATCATCAACAGTTTTGCAAACTTCTCAATTAAATTTGGCACAAAGGTAGCTGATGATGATAAGACCTTTCTATGTATACTACTTTAGTTGACTTATTGCTAAAGTCTAGGGTCACCGGGGTTTGACAGATGTGTGAAAACTGATTAAATTTTGAGAAAAAATGGATTTTGCTGGTGCAAAAGCCATCCCTTATTGTCACAAAGGTCACACGTGTAGATCGGTCATACACGTGAGCCATAAGGGCTTTGCCTTTCTTGTTATCAAAAGTTTTTGGAAAATTTTCAATCAAATTTGGTACAGGTTTGCTGATGGCAAGACTATGCATACCAAGTTAGTCAACCCATCTTAAAGGTCAATGGTCACGGGTGGTTGACAGATGTGTGAAAAATGTTTAACTTTTGAGAAAACATGCATTTCATTGGTGCAGAAGCCAGCCATTTACTTATTGTCACAAAGATCACACATGTGGATCGGTCATAAGGTACACGTGAACCATAAGGGCTTTGCCTTTTTTGTTTGTTTTTTAGTCTCTTCTGTTTATAGAAGAGACTTTTTAGGACTGGGCGTGGTGGAGCGATTTCAAAAGAAGACACATGACGTCATAGGCGGCCTAGACTAAAACTCTGTCAGTGAAGTAACAAGATAAACATACCTTTGGCGCGAACGGCCGTGCGTGTACGTAAGTAAACAAGAAAATCTGCAAAGTTTGCGTACGTACAAGCTTGAAATAGGGAAGGTGCTTCACTCAGGGGATGCCTAGGAGCCCCTCCGAGCATTTTGAAATGGATGTTTCATTGAAGAGTTAAATGACCGTTTATAGGAAGTGGGTTGACCCACATTAGAATCAGTTAATTTCATTATATTCACTTGCAGTTTTGGATATAACCAGATTGGAGAAAGACATTGGATGAGTTCGTTAGCCTGTTTTGTATCTTTTGAACTTTTTCAGTAAAAATTAATTCTATGAAGAATTTCTTTTAAAGTAAAAATCCTCGACTTCTGGAGAAAGTCATACAGTGACAGTGACTTTAAAGCAGAAATTTCGTCATCACACAGACATTGATGCAATACTCTAGATGTGACGTATTTCTTTCTCTCTCTCTCCCTCTCTCTCTCTCTCTCTCTCTCTCTCTCTCTATCTCTCTCTCTAAACAATACGGCGTATGCACTGTGACCCTTTAGAGCTAATTCTAATTTTTTCTCCTTTTTAATTTTTATTTTTTATTTTTATGTGCTGTAAAGCGCTCCGAGCTTGCTGTTCGTGGGGAAGGGCGCTATATAAAAACTATGTATTATTATTATTATTACTGTAAGTGTGCAACAAGTCGGCCGCACATCTTGTACCTTTAGTCGATGTGTAATGTTCGATCAACCTAGCTTGAAGGTTCCGTAGTGAGGTAAAAAAAAAAAACAAGCATGCAGACTTCAAAGAACAAAAATCAGGCCAGCATCATGGGAAGGTTGTTTATAAATCCCCGACACTATGTCATTGTCTTAGGTAAGGTGATATAATAAAAAAAATATGCGACAAATGTGGTGATACTATGCTGCTTGATTCTAGCCGAAAAGAGATCGAAGACGAAGAGGAAAGACTGTTAAAGGTACATGGACGGGAACAGTTTGTCTGTTTGATAATTATGACACCAATCTTGAGCAGGATTTTTTGGTTTGCTTTGTTATATCTGTGCAGGCGCAGAAAAAAGACAAAATCGTACCCTTTTCTTTTGTCATCTTATGCCTCCATTTGCTCCCCCTCCTCCCTGCCCACTCCCCTCTACTCTGCACACATACACACACACCACTCAAAATCCTGCACTGTACAACAAAAGTATTCTTTCAAGTTATTCAACATTGCATGCTTAGAACATTACACGACGTTTACATGCCAATTACAATACGTCAGAAACGAACATTTTATGACGTAAAAGATTTGTGTATCTGGCTCCTGCAGTAGGCCTACTTTTTACCAGTGTCCTCTTGACACCCTGTCTTCAAATAGACACTTGGAAAATACCTGTTCAAATGCACGTCGGCCGCGACACTAGGCGTCAACGTTTTATATAGGCCTTGCACACTTATAGTAATAGACTTGTGAGCTCACTGATTTATTGACAAATTTGCGAGGCTTTTTCAAATATATTTCAAAAGCTTAATCAGATCAAAGACAGTAGGTAGAGACCCTTGACAGTGAGTACAGCTCGCATAAAAAAGGACTTTGTGAGTTATGGCTCTTATATAGAAGAGACTTTACGGGTTATGGTTCATCCCATCTTTAATATATGATTTCATGCTTGTTTTAACCCTTTTAGCCACAAGGTCCCATTTCTCAAATTTTGGAGGTGTTGCCTAATGACTGTGTACCAGTTGCAGGAAATGGATTGACCATGATAATTCAAGGGTAGTGCCAGATTAGCTTGGCACCTGAAGGCACCAAGCTAATCTGGCACTACCTTTGAATAGCATGGTCAATCCATCTCCTGCTGTAGGGACTCGGGGTTAACAGTAATTTCATGGAGGTGTCAGTATATGTCAGCATGATCTATGTTCCTTTTTTTTCTCAGCATGGAGCCTGAACAGGTGTTTGATGAACTGCAAGCAAGCACTGATGAGGTTTGTCATTGTTTCCCTCATTTTTAAGTCCCTTTTATTTATAGAATGGACTTTTTAGGACGGGTTGCGGTGGGGCGAATTTAAATAACATGTCCATGATGTCAAAGGCAGGCAGGCCTAAACCTCTAACAATTGAAGTAACAAGATAAAAATTACGTCATGTCTAGTTACGCTAACCTCGCCACTGAACGTACATTTGGCACGAAGCGCCGTATGTGCGTATGTATGTGTATGCGTATGTATGTAAACAAGAGAATCTCTGATATTTCTGTACACACAAGCTTGAAACTTGGTGAAATACTTTCTTAAGTGGGTGGCTAAGAAAGCTTCCGAGCATATTGTAATTGAATATCTCATTGAAGACATAAACAACCGTTTATAGGAAGTCGGTTGACCCAGATCAGAGTCCATAATTTTTGTCATATTGAACTTAGCCAGTTTGGAGAAAGACATTGGACGAGTTTGTTAGCCAGCTTTGTATCCTTTCAGCTTCTTTAGTAAAAATTAATTCTTTTCAAAAAAGAATTAAAACACTAAAATACCTTTACTTCTAGAGAAAGTCAGACAGTGGCTGTTACGATTGTGGTTGTGTTGTTCTGTGAGAGCATGCATGTGTTAATCGTAGGAAACGATCTGATATTTATTTGAGCTATCTTGGTTACGTATCACGTACCTTTTCAATAAGATTCTTTATCTTGTGCGCAGATAGCGGAATTGGCTTTGTTATGATACGCTAAGTTTAGTCCGGAAGCTTCTAGCAAAGTCGCACGGAGAATAGCGGTCGATTTTTGTTTTGCGTAGATTAGCTGAGAATAAACTAGAACGTTCGAGCAGGGTCGCGCTGTCGAGTGACCTTACGTGTGACGTCAAAGAGTAAGCAACATTTTACACAGTAGTAAATCCGCTCTGTTTTTAGTCATAGTTGTTTCTTGTGCGCGTGAAGTTGGCAGCCGTTCTTTGCGTGTTATGAAAGGTCGTGAACGGTCTGCCATACTCTTATGTTACGTCATTACACAGTAGGATTTGGGGCTGAAATGAGCAGTCGAATTTTTGTAGACTATTATAGTTTATTCTAGAAAGTTCTTTTTTTATTAATATTTATGAGTTTCAGTTACGTGTTCCATTCTGATTGGTTGCGTTGTGTGATTTCGTTAGATTATTCTGGAAAGTCGTTTTACTATAAAAGTTGGTGCTAGGAAGCAGGTGTGTACATTGTCATGCATTGTCAATTGTAGGGACACACAGTTTATCGTAGGTACGTGGCCCGTATAGGGTGTACATTGTGAGAGACACAGCGTAACGGTGGTGTACGTTGTATGAGAAACATTGTGTCGCCAGTGTTGACATTTTCAGAAGAGACATTGTATCAGTGTTGGTGCAATTGGGAATGCATCGTGTGGAGATCGCATCGCTGAAATAAAGTAGTGTTGGAACTGTTACTCCAGTATTGTCTACATCCTTAAGCCACGTGTGACGGGTTGCAGTTGAATGAAGTTTCTTTAAAAAGAACCTTACGTGCGTGCCGTCTGGTGTGATATACTATGACCACGACTCAACCACGTAACCGTGGCGGTGACGTAAAAGAGGCAACTCCGTCACCACGCAGATACTGACATAATACTCTAAATATGACGTCATTCTCTGTCGCGCGCGCGGCTCTCTCCACTCTCTTTCACACAAACATGCGTGCATCTCCAGCAGGGTTCGCACGGGCCATAAAAGGCCCTAACATTTTTAAGACAAAAATTAGGGGCCCCTAAAGGCCCTGGAAATGAAAATGAGGTGGCTGGAGGCCCTGAAAACGTAAAAAGCCTGAGGGAATAAAAACGTTTTTCAACAGAAAAAAAAATTGGGAGAAAACAATCAGATTCAAGATTTCCACCTACCTTGACTGTGTTGCAAGAACGATGTGTTTACTCCAGCCAGTGTAAGAAGTTTATGCTTTTGTAATGACTATGACAATTTACTTGAGACATACCAGAAACTGAGAAAGTGATTAAGTACTTGCTGGATAAGGATTTGTATCGGAGAAGAAATGTCTATGGACACCATTTGGTAAATTTTATTTTATTCTGTATTTTTGTGTCATGATAGCCCTATTTTGTTTTTATTTTTAGATGTTAAAACAGGCCCTAAAAGTCCCTAATTTTTTTCTTGAAACAGGCCCTAAAAGGCCCTCAATTTTTTTCTTGAAGGTCTGTATGAACCCTGTCCAGGAGGAATAGATCCTCATGAGCCCTCCAGGCGCATGAGGATTTATGCCTCTTGGAGATGTTTGGAGCACACACGCACTAACACGTACACGCACATCGACGCGCTTGCAGAAGAGCATGCAGGTGACCCGTGTACTTAGTATATCATGTAGCTAGGTAAAGTCAATCTGCTTTCACACAAACTATGGCAAGATGGAAATTGTACCATGAAGTTCTAGTTTTGTAACCATTTTGTCAAGCCTATGAAGCAAAAGTGAAACTCATATCACATAAAATATAAAATTACGTAAAAACTAAAACTTACGTCATGACAAATGACGTTTGACAAATCAGTGTCGCATATGTCCTGCGCACCTTACAGAATTCACTGATGCATTAGCAGATCTGTGAGTCTTTTTCAATAGGAGATAATTCAACATCAGAATCAGGTCAAAGACAAAAAGTAGAGACCATTGACATCGAGGACAGCTCTCATATAGAAGGGACATTGTGGGTTATGGTTCATCCCATCTTGTTTTTTGTTGGGTTTTTGTTGTTGTTTTATTTGTTTTACTTCTAGGTGTAATTGAAGTTGTCCTGATGTTAGAAATGAACCAGAAAATGCACCAAAAGTTCACATTTCATTTTGTGGGTGCAGCCAGTCCACTTTATCTGCAAGAAACATATATTCTCATGAACCCATGCTGCTGCAGGGGCTTATGAGAATTCATGAGTTACACTTACAGTCGTCGGTGCTGAAGACTGATGCAGCATTTTCAAACTGCCAGAACAGACCTTCAGCCAGCTCATTCCATATGCAAGAGGCATAGATTCTCATGAGCAGGGCTCATGGGAATAATTACTTCTTTCTGACACAGATAAGGCAGAGGTACATCTGCATACTTGTATTAAATATATGATTCAGACCTTCAGCCAGCTCATTCCATCTGCAAGAGGCATAGATTCTCATGAACAGGGGCTCATGGGAATAATTACTTCTTTCTGACACAGATAAGGCAGAGGTACATCTGCATACTTGTATTAAATATATGATTACCTGTATTATTTTGAAAGGAGTAGATGTGACATTTCTCTGGGTACCTTCACATTGAGGGATTTTTTTTTGACTCACGTGTGAAGAAAAAGTGAGTATGTTTTGGGCCAGTGGTCGTCCGTCCATCATCCGTCGTCCGTCCGCCGTTGTCCGTGGTAAACTTTAACATTGGCATTTTTTCGGAGAATATTCAAGCCACATTCTTCAAACTTGCCCCAAGGATACTTTGTGGTAAGACCTTTCTAAACATACCCATTTGAGTGACCTCTCACAAAGGTCAAGGTCACAGGGGATCAGGAAATAGGTAACAAAAATAGCTATATTTTGACATAATTTATTTTTTCTGAAATACTATTCACAACTTCAAACCCAAACTTGATACAAAGATACCTGATGGTAAGACCTTTCTATACGTACTAATTTGGTTGATCCCTGGGAAAGGTCAAGGGTCACGAGAGCTCAGGAAATAGGTGAAAAATAGCCATATTTTGACAAAAGATGTTTTTTCTCAAATACTATTCATAACTTCAAACCCAAATTTGGTACAGAGATACCTGATGGTAAGACCTATCTATGCATACTAATTTAGATGACACCTCGGAAAGGTCAAGGGTCATAAGGGCTCAGGAAATAGGCCCGAAATAGCCATATTTTGACAAAAGATTTTTTTTTTTCTCAAATACTATTCACAACTTTAAACCCAAACTTGCTACAGAGGAAGACCTTTCTATGCGCACTAATTTGGTTGATCCCTCGGAAAGGTCAAGGGTCACGAGAGCTCAGGAAATAGGTCTAAAATAGCCATATTTTGACAAAAGAAGTTTTTTCTCAAATACTATTCACAACTTAAAACCCAAATTTGGTACAGAGATACCTGATGGTAAGGCCTATCTATGCATACTAATATGGATGACCCCTTGGAAAGGTCAAGGGTCACAAAAGGCTGGCAAATGTGTGTAAAATGCTGATTTTTTAAAATTGTAGGTATTCCCAAATTTTTGCAAATTTTTTAACCAAATTTGGTACAAAGATAGCTGATGATAAGACCTTCCTATGCATACTAATTTAGTCGACTCATCACAAAGGTCAAGGATCACGGGGGTTGACAGATGTGTGAAAAATGCAAACATTTTCAGAAAACATGGATTTTGCTCCTGCAGAAGCCAGCCCTTGTCACAAAAGTCAGACATGTAAATCGGTCATACAGGTGAGCCATAATGGCTTTGCTTTTCTTGTTTTGGAATGAAATGTGTGATAGGCTAGCAAAAAGTGGTGCTGAGAATGGAGGAAACTCACTTAAAGATAACAACCTGACAAATTATCGCAACATAAAATCTATATTGCGCTTGCAAAATCTATACAAAAGGGTAAAATAAAAAGTAACGGTAATATGCCAGCATGTTCAAGAAAATTAGCAACTCAAATATGCAAACTACGATTAACTCTTGGAAAACAACATTTTCTAAAGATATCACTGGTGAATGTTCCGAACCATAATCTGATACTCAAATGCCCTATTAAACTAACACATTTGTTTAGAATGAAATGCTATAAAAGTTGATGATCTAGCAGGAAACATCAATATTTTGCATACCAATATAGCAACAACTATAGTTAAATAAATATACATAACAGGTGTATCAGACTTTTGTAATGCATGTAATTGTATAGTTTAGATTATTAAGTTTCAAGTTTAACAAATTTTTTGTTGTTGAAAGTGGGGGGAGGGGGATCTAAAATCACCAAGATGTAAATAGACATTAAAGAAAATTCATTCATTCATTTATTGCTCATTCATGGTGAACTCTCAGAGCTGAATGGAAAACTCGTTTGCTTTTTTGACACACTGTGCATGTATGAAATACTAATTGTCCATCAGGTCACTATGTCTGTCATTCTCAAATACAGAGCTGTGTGTTCTTAGGAACACTGATGTTATGATAGTTTGACTGATGCTTGTGTTTCAGTGTATTCGAAGAGAGTGCCAGCAGTGGTACCATGTGATACAGAAATGTGTCATTCTTGGAGACATGCCAGGTAAGAAATACATGTGACAGTTTTCCATTACAGTGTAAATATGTGTGTGTGCTTTCATGTGGTTTTGTTTTTTGTTGAAGGCTGTGTATATCTTGCTTTAAACAGGGGTCAACATTGTCAGTATCCAGTCGTGTCACACCTGCTGCAAAAAGTAAACACAATCTGACTGAAAAAAACAGATCACCATGAGACCCCCCACAGTCACAGGGTGTTATAAAGATCTATGCTTTCACTGATACCATTTCATATCGTTCCATGGGTGGTTACAGTTCTTTGACATTAACCCTAATCATTAATAATACACTAGTATGTGTAAGTTTGACTAAAATAGTTCAAGGGTAGTTCCAGAATAGATTGGCGCCTCTAGGCACCAAGCTATTCTGGCACCACCCTTGAACTAAAGCCATTGGTCTATATCCTTATCTGTAAGTACTTTAATGTACTTTTATGTAGCGTGCATATGGCAGTGTACAAATTTGAAGCTTTTAGCATCAGTATGATATGGGTTAAAATAATATCAGATGCACAATCTGTGTTCAGGGGAAGGGTTAATTATAAATGTAATGTTCCTGGCATAACATTTCTGTTTTAGCGTTGGTGGAAGTGATGTACCACTGGGTTCAGACTGCTAAGGACCGAACTGCAATTCCACAGCACCTGCTGCGCTTCATGGCTCACCTCATCCTGTTCCTGCGACGCATCAACCAGGAGTGCAAGGTATGCATAAAAGGGTTTAGACAGAGAGATGAAAATAGGAGAGTTCAAGCCCACCCATTTACTAATCAATTGATTTATTTGATCCTTTCCGTAAATAAACAAACGCACTTGACCAAATACCTCCAACAGCTTCATTTGCCCAGTCAGGCTACCCGGCCCCTTGGAAACAAAGGCTAGTTAAAATATCAGTGCCGTCACAGCCAATGCATTCCCTCACTGTGCACACACAAAACACAACTGTTACCTAAATAACACACAAGGCTCATCAGGCCACCCGACCCTTGGAATGTCTGTGTCATTGACCTCAGTCAGGTCTTTAAACAGGGTAGGTTGCACCTTTTAATACAGGTAAACCTGTCTTCGTTTAGACAGGCACAGTCAAATATTCAGCACACACAACATGCGCGGCACACACGCGGCACATGTGACATACGCGGCACCATACTCAAATTAACTGCACTATTGACTTAAAACAGGCCTGACTGATTTCAGCACAGGTATACTGTTCCCGTTCTGCACACAGCTAAGTATGCATAGTCACTTACACCCCACCCAGCCCCCCCTACCTCCACACCCCACCCCCCACCCTACAAAGCTCCACACACCCCACCCAGGCACCCACCCCAACCCCCACCAACCTTGCACACACAGGCACACACAAACATATTAGGCCAAATTATTCCGTTCTGTGTCAACGCTTCAAATTTATGTCACTATGTCACTAGTACAAATTTTTAATATAAGGCAAACCTTAAATGTAGTTTTTTTTTCCAAATATGGAGCACCAAGTCGTTCCTAAATAAATAAAACTCACCAAGTTAGTAGTTGTGTGGAGGAAAAAGAATTGTTTTTCTGTTTCGACGTCTGTGTGGAGAAAAGTTTCCACTCATCAGCACATCGTGAATGCTGTGATGCATTTAAAATAAAAGACAAAACCCATAACTCTACTCCTAGTGAGAGACCTCAGTGATTCAAGTCACTATACACCCACCCTGTTTTACGAGTGTTTTTAGATTAACAACTCACGCAAGGAGAAAATTGGGTGTGAGTGGTTAGTTTGAAACCTGATCAGTGAACATCTGGTGGTCGCGTGCGTATATTGCCTTACAACCAGGCCAGAGCAGGAAGAGAATCAAGCCAGACAAGCTTTTGCGTAGTCATTATTATAACACCTGCCGTGTGTGTGAGTTTATTAGATTGTGTCCCTTTCATAACCAGGAAGGTTGAAATCGGTAGTGAAACAGATACCTGTTTATGCTCAGTGGGGACGACCCTGTACAATAGGCCTTTTATTTTCAGTTTACCGCACAAGCGTGACGTGTCTGCTAACACGCTCGGATTTTATCATGGTGTATTTCTGATTCAAAATGGGCTGTGAAGGATTAAAACCAAAACAACTCAAAAGCTAAGTGATTTTTTAAATACACGTGAGCGCTTAGCCTGCTCTCAGAAATGTTCAGTTGCGCATCATAAATCAGATACAAATATATATTTATTGCTTCGGCTTTTTCAGTCTTTTTCTGTATCTGAATTGTAATCCTGTCACTGCCGTTTTCGATAGTACGGCCAGAGCCGTGAAGAAAATAATCATCAGAGGAACGCAGATCTAGCCACAGTGCGTACTTGTTTGTCATGTATTCACCGATTTTTACATCATATTACATCATACAGATGCAGATCCTTACAAGCCATGTTTGCTGATTGATCTCTAAGTCTCCCCTCTGCAAAATACTTTGTGATCTCGTCATAATGCTGGTATCCCATCATTCCCGACGCAAAGACTTGATTTGGGCGTCCTTCGATTGTACAGGATAAATGTGTAATCTTTGGATTATAGAATTTTTTTGAATCTCGTTGGTATGGAGCCGCTGGTTCAACAAACAACATAAGAATGCCTTTCAGTGACCTAGCAGGTGTGTTCAAGTTGATGTTCCACATTGGATCGCTTTTATCTTTAGGAATCAAACTGTCTTATCACACGATCATAATAAATCGGCAGTCTTGACTGGTACTGATTTTGAATTAGAGTAGCTAAATGAGCATGTGTGACAATTTCATATTCCAAGGAAATGTTAGAGATCTTATATGTTGCGTCTGTGCCCGTTGATTTGATAACTTTGGAGTAGTCATTAAAGATTAGTTCAAAACTCTGACGGTCATTCAGTGCTCCTTGGTAATAAGGCAAATGCGCTGTTAGGATTTCAAATTCAAGTGGAATGCAAAATCTATTTCCATATGTTTCTGCCACAGTAATGTCCTTGGCTTTTTGTTGTTTTATCTGATGCATTGATTCGAATTTTCATAATGCTATCTGACTGTATGCCTTGGTAAACACGATCTTCTCTTTCTTGTCGTGTAAGCCACAAATCTTTGTAACAGTAGAACACATCGGAATCGTCAAGACTAAACACTTCCTGTCCTTCAAGTTTAACTTTAATATTCTTAATAATTGCTCTACCTAGGTTGTCAACTAGTATTCTTTTGTCATCTGTGTCTGATGAAAGTTCGATATTAAATGCAAGGCGTGCAGTACCAGGAACAATAACGTCACTGGGACCTAGGTTAGGAAACTTAACAGTAAGAATTTGGTTTTGATCTATGGAGCTAGGATTGTTAGTGACGACAATTGATTGTCTAATGCCCTTAACACCAAAAGGTTCACGTAGTTTTCTGTATGGGTCTAACTTCGATCCGTAGGACTGTGCCATTTTTATTATGCACAATAAAAAAATTAATTAATAAAAACAATGGCAGCTGGAGGATTTAACCATGAAGATTTTAAAATGAATGACATGAATGACTATGATACTGGTGCAACAGATATGACAGATATGACTGGTACAAGGAATACTTTTAGTTTACGCCACGAACGTTTAGAAAGCAAAGTGAACTCGTTTTATGATCATGTTGGTGACCGCCCAGACAACATACATCCTAATCAGTTTGAACTTGATGGCAAGGGCCATTTATATTTAAATACTGCTGACAAAGGCAAAGTACAATTGACTAACAAAAGAGACCCTGGTAAGTTTAGAGCTTTAAGTACAATCAAAAATGAAGGTGGTGTTGACGCCTTGCGTCAACTTGGTATTGGAGATAAACAGTTACCACCTCGTTTTGCTAGTGCTCTTCATGATGCGCAAACAAGGTTGCCAACTGGACAAGAAATTGAAATGACTGAAGTAACAAGACTGCCTGAAATAGCAAACACAGTAATACAAGAAACTTCATTTACAGAAGGGCAAATAAATGAGGCTATGAAAACAATGGGTGACTCTCCTTTGACAATGCGGGAGTTAGTGGGGTTGGATAAAACACTGCAGTCAATCAGAGGTGAGCTTGTGAATAATGTAGCCAAACTAGGCGAGCTTGATAATCACATAGAATGAGAAAAAGAAAAACTGGCTAAAGCTGATGATGAGAATTATGATACAGAAATGAAAGAAAGAATACAACACAGATTAAATGATTTGCATATAGAAAGATCAGTGCGACTAGAAGTGATTGAAATTGGGGAAAAAAAACCCTAAAAACACAAGTTAACAGAATTAGGGAAACTATTCAGAAAATACTTCACGAAGACACAACGTTGGCTGAAAGATTGAAAACACTTTTCAGAGAGCAGGGTATCACAATTGCGAGTTTAATTACTGCTCTTGGATTTATTATCAGTACTGTTGTGTTAGCTGTAACGGGTGGACCAGGTGGTAGCGCTCCGGCCCCTCCAGCTCCACCAACTGATCCAAAAGATTTACAGTCGTGGGTAAAGAAACAATTGTCTCATATATCAGACTTACTTAAGAAATTAGCTGTAAAAGCGATGGATGCGCTGCCTGGCATTTTAGGCTCACTTGTCAGTTGGATGATAAATACTGCAGCGAAGGTAGTTGGCTTTATGGCAGAACATGTGTGGGTCTTTTTGGTGACAGTAGGAGGGTTAATGGTAGGTTATTTAATGAAACAGGTAAAGAAGTAATATACCTACTCCAGTGAGACCTATTGTCAATGCTGTTCTCTCGGAATCGTGTGGAGTAAGGGGACTGAAGTATTACAGCTTGTGTTAATACCGGGGCAGGGGAAGTAACCGCCTGTAATGGTTTTAACAACTGTACATGCGCAGTTGTCCCTCCTAAGTTTACAGATTGATTGAGACCGCGTTTTTGACCAACACCTGCAACTATTATTTCATTATTATAATTTGTTATTGTTCCCATTTGGAGTTGAAGATCAGACGGCAACATGTATAGCCCGATGCCAACTACAAAGTCAACTTTTGATCTCGCATATCTGAGAACATCTTGATAGCCCTGTATGCTTGACGGGAGATCAATTACTGAGTTGATCGAATCTTCAAGATTTGCGAGAAACTGTTTTTGAGATTCAAAATTTCCATTCAAAATATTTGATTTTGTTTGAGCTTGTGCACCTAGTAAACACCAGACATATGTTCTGATAGATTCATTTACGCGCTCCACTCCCGCTTGAGTAAACCCGTCACTCCTGTCTAAGATAAATGTGGTCCAGGCATTAGACTGTTTCTGTTCTATAGATCCTAACCATACTTGTGATTTTGATGAGAATGAAGTGTAACCAGGGTAGTAATCTTGTGGGTATTGTCTGTGACTCATAGCGTAATACAATGTACCCATGCCATTGTGATCATCAAGTTTTTTGTGTAAAGTCATACCTGGGGCTGATGTTAAACTCATTACAGATGCGTTCAAATGCTTTCATATCCATGGGGTTGTTATACCTGTTGAAACTAGATTCAGTTGGTAGTGGGGTATGCAGTTCTGACAGTATTCTTCTTAATTGGTAATACGTGTGGAAACGGTAGACAGACTTAATCAGTTTGTTTGGGTGATTTAAATGGTCTGTAAAAGAAATGCCGCATCCTGTAGTACTACACAGTATAGCAAAGTTGAGTTGGTTTTGAAACATCTGTAGTGGACTTGAAGACCACTTTCTTGCAGTAGCATCGTCTGTTATTGGAGGGTTCAGGTAATGATCAAAAGGGTTGGGTACTTTGACTTGAAATAAATCTTGTTCGCTTACAGCTATGTCGAGTTGATTTAGTTGAATTATTTTCTGTTCATAAGTAGGGGCGACATTATATTTGGCATCCACGTTAAATTGAAATGCGTTTGTAGTGGTAATGGTTGGTGATTTAAATTCCATCCTTTTTTTATTAGATAATAAAAATGTTTATTACCTTAACAAATCTTGACACAAGCAAACCAGTGTGGTTAACTAATGGGATTGATAATCGTGATGGTAGCAAGGCTGTAGATATCCAAGAAATGTTTTATACAGTAAAGTGGTTTAATGTAACAGATGATAACAATTATTCTGTAAGTGGAACTCTTGATGGTTTAGAAAAGGGTGATATTTTACGAGCTGGATATTATGACTTTTGTACTTTAGCTGAATGGCTTCAAAATGAATTTAAAATTAAAGCAACTTTAAACCCAGCTAATTTACTTGTTACAATTGATTTTCCGAAAAGTGGTCAGTTTTCTTTATCAATTAGTCTTTTATTATTACTTGGTTTTTTAGGTAAAAAAATAACATATCCAGACGAAGATTGGACACCGTCAGATGAACGTCTACTATCACCAAAAAAACCAAGAATAACTGGCAGATATCCTGTTTATTTGTCAGTACACACAGTGCTAAATGTTCATTTGAAAGAACTAAGCACTACTGATAATCTTCACAATGGAAAGCCTTCATCTTTGTTGAAATGTGTGTCGACTGGAACTGCTCCTTATTGCGAAAATGTAGTTGTTAGATTTCCTAATTCTCAGTTTAAAAAATTGGGCTGCAGTTTCTTTGAATCATTGTGCTTATATGTAACTAATCAGGATGGCAAACCAGTTGTAATGCATGATTTTTATGTTGTGTTGGAAGTGAAATAAATTTTATTTTTGCTAAAATAAAAAATGAGCGGTCTTGGTCCAAAGCCGAGAATTGTTCCAGTTGCATGTCCATCAATAGAGTTGAAAGATTTGGATGACGTGCAAGATTTTGATAAAGAAGGTGAGGTAGGAGAGGTGTATGGCCTTGAACTTGTGTCCGTTGGATTGTACAAACGAAAGGTAATTGATGATGTAAAAGATGGCACGTTTCCTAAACTTAGTCAAGTTCGTGATGTTACTGTTCCTACTCCTGTAAGTAATGTGCTCTACAGCTTAAAACATGTGGGTAATAAGTGGGTAATTATTCCTACCCCTGTTCCGCTTGCACCTATTCCCATTGTATGGGACATAAAGTTTGTTTTTATCAGTCCTTATGTTTATTTTACTGATGAAGGTGCCTTAGTATTTAGAAAAAAAAAATGTTGTTACCCCACCCGGGTCTGCCCTGGGGGACTTGGGTGGGGTTAGGTATTTTTTAGTTCCCAGGGTCACCCTGGTCAGCCCCACAGGGTGGGGTTTTCTCTCTATTCTGGGGCATGTGTTTCTGTCTACCCGAGGTCCATTCACCTGTATTTGCCTTTTTTAAACTCTCCCTACTGTCTGCACTGCCTGTAGCTCTTGATATTGGATGTGTGTTGCTAAATGGTCTTAGCTTTATTTAGGCCCCGTGTGTTAGGTTTATTTAATGTGTTTGACCGGCTGGCGACATACATTCAATGTTCTGTTTAGTTGGTTGTTTTTTTTCACAAGCAGTGCAGGCACGTCCTGAGAAAGCCTTGTTGCTGTCGGGACGTTAAGCAATGTACAATCAATCAATAGAAAAGTTGTTAACTCTGAGCCAATGCTTGTAAGTCTTGTGCCAAGCTATTCCGAAACCAATAGCAGAGAAAAACTAAAACTTCAAGAGTATGGGAAACGAAGGTATTTTCTTACAAATAGAAAGGGTAGAACAGATACTTCTATTTCGTTCGTACCAGCAAATTTTACCATAGATAGAGAAGCGACAATAGTTTTTGAAATTCTCATGAGATCTGTGGAAGCTGTGAAAGAAGCAGATATCGCACAGGGAATCAAACTTACGTGGGATAGCACAGTAGCAGAGTCAACAAAAGTTGTTATTGCTTTTAGAAAAATCAATACAGATTTTGAAGTTTCGAGTAGTGTCCCTGCTGTTAAGGTAGTGATTGATAAAACAACTCTAGTTTATCTAAGTTTCATAAACCTGGAACACATAGATCTTGTTTCATTTTATTACGCTAGCAAATTGTATACCTTTGAAGAGTTGCAAAATAAATTAGAAGATTAAAAAAATATTTGTCAAAAAAAATGCCACCACTGTATCCGCAAATACCTCCTGAGCCGCTTGATCCTATTGTTCCAGATAGATTATTACAGGCAGACTCATTCCGTTTAATGAATATTACAGAAGCGTTGAAATATTTGGAAGGAGAACAAGCAAAATACTCAAGGTGTAAACGACGTTACCAAACGGTTTTCAATTCTGTACACAACATATCAATGGCCGTGGGTGTGGTTTCAGCTGGATTATCTGTAGGAGGTATAGCTCTCTTTGCAACCGGAGTGGGAAGTGTCATAGGAATTGCTATTGAAGGTGTTGGCCTTGCCACAACCTGGCATGCTTTGGTATGGAAGCCCTTAACAAAAGATTTTATACAAAGTTGCAGAAGCATGAAGCCTTGAGTACACTAGCTGGAGCTAAGCTCAGCAGTATGAAACTTATTATCAGTAAATCTTTGGAAGATAATAAAATTGATGATCACGAATTTAAAATAGTGCAGGATGATTTGGCCAATTACAAACAAAAATCTGAAATACAGAATAAGATGCGTAGTCAACTCGTGAATGTTGAAGAGCTAAAGAAATCTTTTTTAGAGGAAGGAAAAAAGATAGGCGTAGAAGAAACTATGAAAAAGGTCCAAGGACTTTTAGGCAAGTAAAGATCAATTGTTCATTAAATTTGTCATACTCTTCGCAAAGATATGTCATGCCTGCTCATTTGACGCCATCAGCTCCACCACCAGAGTGCTAAAAAAAGTTTTCTTGTTGTCCTTGTAACTTGAGAAATCTGTCCTAGTGTCTTATTGTCTGGAGTCAAGAACTTATAAGAACTTATGATAAGACACTTATAAGTTCTTATTTTAAGTCACTTATAAGAACTTGTGACAACTAACTTCAAAGTTAACGTCAAAGTTACTTGTAAGTTGTAGGTAACTTTGAAATTAGTTATCAAGTAAGATCATAAGTTATTCACAAAGCTGTGTTATTTTTTTTATTTTTCATTATAAAATGAACGAAGACGAATTACTTCTTCTAAGCGATATCTGTGCTGTAGAAAACAAAGACTTAGACTTGAAAAAACAGCGTCTTCTCTCTGTAGTTGTTTCTGGAAAATCAAAAGCTTTTCTCGGTAAACAATACATGACAGAAGACATAGAATCCCTCGCCTCTGACGAGCTAATCAAACTTCATGCTAAATATGAAAATCACATTGCTTCACTAATGACACGTGATTTGAGTCGATCTCTTGTCTGCCTATACACAAAAGCTGTGAGTCACTTCCTGCCTACCCCACCCGGGTCTGCCCTGGGGGACTTGGGTGGGGTTAGGTACTTTTTAGTTCCCAGGGTCACCCTGGTCAGCCCCACAGGGTGGGTTTTTCTCTCTATTCTGGGGCATGTGTTTCTGTCTACCCTTTGCCCATTCACCTGTATTTGCCTTTTAAAAACTCTCCCTACTGTCTGCACTGCCTGTAGCTCTTGATATTGGATGTGTGTTGCTAAATGGTCTTAGCTTTATTTAGCCCCATGTGTTAGGTTTATTTAACGTATTTGACCGGCTGGCGACATACATTCAATGTTCTGTTTTTTTTTGTTTTTTTTTTTCACAAGCAGTGCAGGCACGTCCTGAGAAAGCCTTGTTGCTGTCGGGACGTTAAGCAATGTACAATCAATCACTTCCTGCCTGTTGATAGTGACAGTCTATCACACGATTTAGAAAGCAACCCCATAGTTTCAAGTTCAACTGGCAAATTAGCATGCCTTATGTTTTACAAGTTTGGCAATTACCTTGCACCTGTGGTAACCTTGCTCGTTACTGGGAGTCAAATCGATTTTTCTAAAATAAATTTTAAATTAGAAGAAAATGAACGAGACCCAGACGACTCCACAACAGAGTCCTGTCTTGACACAGGTTCAAACAGTGACTAAGGCTAAAAGCCCAGGTCGAATAGAGGCTGGAAAAAGATTAGCTGAATATAACAGACAAAAAAAATTACAGCTTCAAGCATTAATAGAAAAGGGTCATGTAACTGACACACCATCAACAGCACCAGTGTCACTACCGTCAGGACCAACACACCCCCCACAAAGTGAGAGACAAACAACTGAGTCTAAACCTGAAACAACAAAATATATAGTTGCTGGATTTGTTGTCGGATTTGGTTACGTAGGTTACCAATTATACAAAAAATACAAACCACAGACTTGAACAGTGTCCAAATAATCAAGCACTCCAAAAATAAAAGAAGTAGTTGCCACATTACCAGCAACACCCAAAGCCATAGACCCATTTTACATGCAGTAAATAAATTTATTATTTTAATTTTTGTGGCATAAGAAAATGAGCGACACAAAGAACATAATGAACCTCGTTTATCACTCTGCCATAATAAGCGGGCTAACAGTTGCTTATTCTATGCTGGGGAAAAGTCTTCTCAAAATGAAATCAGCAGACTTGAGTAGATTAGACTCCGAAGACAGTGCTAAGCTAGTAGCAGTTGTCACAGCATCGATTGCCACAAAAGACCTTCTCGTCAAGCAAGGAATTATTCCAGAAAATGTTTCTATGTAAATAAAAAATATGGCAACTATAGCTATTATGATTGGTGGGGCCGTTGTTAATGCACTTGCATTTAGTGGTTCAAACTATCTCTTTTCAAAAATGGGTAGAGAGGAATCAGCAGAAGAAATGAAGCGTCACAATGAGGCATCTGAAAAACTGGCACAAGCTCAACAGGATTATGAGAAGCAAAGAATAGAGAAACTTGATTTCATCAATGAAAAACTGAGGCTTGAGGGTCACGCACAGCATACATTTTCTAATGTCGATGACGCGATCAAAGAATATTTTCTTGTAACTGGCGAAGACATGACCATCCCACGACCAAAACTTAGCGACTATTACCAACCAAGCCCAGAACAAAGAAATGGAGAAATAATATTTGTTCTAGTGTGAATGACATTTGTATATTTTACAGGAGTTTTTATTGCTAGAAGAAATGACAGACGTCGGAGCTAAACTATCAAAAATATATTACTCCCCTATTGGCTACTGGAAAGGGAATACTGCAATAGAAAAATTACATGCTGCTGTGGGTGGGGATGTTACACTAGACCAAATAAAACAGTGGCTCAAAAAGCAGGCTATTTGGCAAATATATCTTCCTGCTCCAAGAAAAATAACAAGACCTCATTTTGTAAACACTATCCCTAATGACACCCATCAAATGGATCTCCTGTTCTTGCCACATGATACAATAAGAAAGAAACGATACAAGTATGCATTAACTGTTGTCGACATAGCTTCAAGGTATAAGGATGCCGAACCCATAACTGACAAGAATGCTACCACAGTGGCCACTGCGTTAACAAAGATATATAGTCGTGGTCCTTTAAAATTTCCCAGGCTTGTGCAAGTCGATGACGGATCTGAATTTAACGGCGCTGTTAATCAGTTATTTGCAAAGCATGGCATACTGGTTAGACGAGGCATTCCAGGTGTGCACAGATCACAGGCAATTGTTGAGAACTTTAACAAGCAGTTATCAGAGAGACTTTTCAGCTATCAGTATTCTAAGGAACTCATGCATGACTCACGTAACACTGAGTGGGTTAAGAGATTACCGTCTGTGATAAAAGCAATGAATAATGAGGGTCATTTAAAACCTGTTGATGCTATTAAATTAAAAACAATACCGTCAGGGTCAGAAATAAAAACAAAAGTTCCAGGCACAAGCTTGTTTACAAAACAGGTAAGATATTTGTATCAACCTGGTGAGGCCGAGAATGACGTCAGACGTAGGGCAACTGATCCAATTTGGTCTACGTCTGGCCACAATATAAAAAAAAATAGTTCCTTTCGCTAATGCATCGATTTATTATCTGTATGAGCCTGCGCCTCAGAGGGCATTTGTCAGAGAAGAATTACAGATTCATAGCTGCCAACCCTCCCGATTTTATCGGGAATTTCCCGATTTTTTTCAATTCCCGATTCTCCGGTTTTTTGTACATTTCTCCCGATTTTCATATTTTCAAGCTTTGTTTTAAAATTCGAGGCATTTTGGCGTACCGCGCGGGGTCAAGCGCCTGTAGTTGAGAGCCTACCGCTATACTGTACCGCTAAGCTTTCGGGGACCCACAGCCAGTCTTGATTACGCATGCGCGGCAAATTCCGTCCATTCTGTTTGTTCCGGTTCCTTCGAATTTGCCCTCGAGCACATGCTCAACGATCTTCGCAACTGGTCACAGAGTATTTTCGATTTTCACCAAAATCATGCCTCCTAAGAAGCAGAAGTGTTTGGTGAAGTTCCATCCAGACTACAAGCGTTCCTTTCCTTACATCGACGAATCGAGAAAGGGGGAACACTTTGCCTTTTGTAAAATGTGCCGGGCGGACATAAACATCGGTCACGGCGGCCAAAAAGACATCAGTCTGCACGAAAAACGTAAGAAACACCAAGTATAAGTATAAGTAGCGAAGTATAATGAAGAAAAAATAAAGACTGTCTGGCGGTCAGACTGAATGATGAATTGAATAAACGAAGGAATACATGAAAAAGTAAGAGCATCTTGTGAAATAATTATGAAAGTGTGGAACACAAACCGAAAGAGACGAGAGAGAGAGAGGACTTGCTGTTGAAGGCAAAATCAGCAACATCTCAGTCCCTGAAGGCTGCTGCAAACCCTTGCCCACCATCAAAAGAGTAGATAAACTTTGAATTTTGTTTCAAAGAGAGGCCTCCAAACTGCCTTCAAAATGTTGATTTTCGTTTCCATTGTCCTTGATTTAATTTGTTCAGCTATGCTTTTTTGTGCTGATGTGAATGTAAATAAACTTCAAACTGTAGGATACAAACTGGTCATTATTTTGATTTTTGCTTCAAGGAGAGGCCTCCAAACTGCCTTCAAAATGCTGATTTTCGTTTACGAGCGGGGGGCATAGCCCCCCTGCACCCCCCAGCGGGGCGCTGCCCCTGCACCCTGCCGGGGCCTAGGCAGCCCCTGGACCCCGGCCAGTCAGGATTTTTATTTCTCCAAAGTTGGCAGCTATGCAGATTATTCCCCCAGACACTGTTACACATTTTTAACCATTTCATCAACTAATTCATCGATTAGTTCATCAGCTATTTCTTCAGATAACTTGAGCGCATAATGTCCAGGTGCATAAGCCTTTTCCTTAGTGTGAAACACTCGTTTTGTGTCCCCTACTGCTAGAGACTTTTTATGTGTTTGGATCATTTCAATATTGTGTCTATTTGATCTCAGTGTCTTGTTTGGATAATCAGGCATTAGTTCTCCATCTAATACTTGCTTGTAATGTTCATGACGGATGTCTTTATTTTTTTATCGCTGGTTTTTTTTTTATACCTTTGGTTTTCGACTGACTGCCTTTTTGGTGCAGTATAGAATACATTTTTGATCTCAGTCCAACGTACTCAACTATAGGCACACCATTTAGTTCATCTTTAAATTTCCCAGGCACTTTCTTGTTTTGTGTGCTGAACAGCGGGTGATCCTTAGGGTAATCAGACGTGTCATACATAATTATGAAACTCTGTTTTCATGTCTTCATAAAAGTCTTCAGTAGGCACGTCTATGATCATAGAGTCAGTGTCAGTGTATAACAGACGGCACTTAGGATACTTTGGTTTAAAGTAATCATAATAAAATTCAAGCATCAGCAATTTTGACAACTCAAGAATTGCCATACCAATGAATACTGGCTTGTCCAGTTTGACAATCTTTTTTTTTTGAGTGAAACTGCATACAATGATGAATGAAACTCTTTGTACCCTGTGTACTGTGGCTTGCCTGTAAGCTTAATAGCACCTGATTCAGTTGTGACCAGTCTCACATCTTTGCGGTGATGAGGATTTTCCATTGTCTTACCAAAACAGGCATTGTTCATAAGCTTAAAGAAGTCTTTGTCAAATGCAGTGTTGCCGTCCCTCGCACACAATGTTGTGTTTTTCATTATGTAATCTTTCATGAAAGCACTTTGGTCAAATTGAATACCTCTGTGAACTTTCTTTAGTACTAACCCATGTCTGATGTAAAACTGTAACAAGCGATAGTGGCAAACGTAATTGAATTTGTCATTCAAATTTGGCACAAGTTTGGTGTCTTCTTTTTTACCCGTCATACTCATTTTCTCAACAGCCAACGGATAATCATTGTGGTAATCATGTAGGTGGTGTGGGTACTCCAGGTCTACTTCAAAGATCCAACCCTTTGCATCATTCCGGTCATGAGTCATAATATAGTTTGTTAACTGTGTTATGTCATACTGTGACAAATCGTACAGACAAAAGTTTTTCAAGGGCAATAATTCACACATCGCGAACCCATACAAATTGTTAGCGTCAAGGTATGTAATGAATGACCTTGACCTTGAGGGGTCAAACCCAAGGTCGTCCAGATATTTGTTGTTGGCTCTGGCGTAATTGTTCGCAGCAATACTAATGCCTCCCCTCAATCCACGTTCCACCATTTCACCACCCCACCCGGGTCTGCCCTGGGGGACTTGGGTGGGGTTAGGTATTTTTTAGTTCCCAGGGTCACCCTGGTCAGCCCCACAGGGTGGGTTTTTCTCTCTATTCTGGGGCATTTGTTTCTGTCTACCCTTTGTCCATTCACCTGTATTTGCCTTTTTAAAACTCTCCCTACTGTCTGCACTGCCTGTAGCTCTTGATATTAGATGTGTGTTGCTAAATGGTCTTAGCTTTATTTAGGCCCCATGTGTTAGGTTTATTTAATGTATTTGACCAGCTGGCGACATACATTCAATGTTCTGTTTATTTTTTTTTCACAAGCAGTGCAGGCACGTCCTGAGAAAGCCTTGTTGCTGTCGGGACGTTAAGCAATGTACAATCATCCACCATTTCACCCATCGTACGATCCGACAACAGGTCTATAAATATCTTGCTGGATTTCAAAAATGCATCCCATGTCATGCCAGGACTAGTTATGTAGCAAGCTGGGTCAAGACTGTAGTGTAACAAACCCTTTTCATGATAACTTTCAAATACGTCTGCTAGCAAGCAAACATCAGCTTTCAAGTACTGGTCATGGTAATCACCAATCGTTTCACACCCTAGTTTACCCCACGCATCGAGAGCGTGCTGGTAATCAGAGTCAGAAATACCTTTACCATTAAGTGTGGAATAAAATTTCTCTTTTGGTGGCAGTCTCCTTTCTTCAAACACAACCCAGTGATCAATGTATTCGTAGGGGTAGACTCCTTTTTTAATCAAGTCTGGCTCAAAATATTTACTTGTTATTGGAAACTCAGTCAGTCCTTTTGCGAGACTAGCAATCCCTAAAGACAAATGTTGCATGGAGTCATAAAATGCTAATTTGTTGTCCAGCCTAAAAGTCAAGTATTTTTCAGTTGTCTGGGCAATACAACTAATTTTTTTGTAAGACTCATCCACAGCCTGCATAATAATATGTGAATCATACCCTTTGAGATTGTGGAAAAAGATAGGCAACTTATATGCCTTGAGATCTATTTTTAATTTCAAGTTACAATCACCATGGGCAGCACAGAGATGTTTACCCTTACGATTTTGGAGTAATTTCTTACGATTTTTGGCATAGATTACGCCACTACGATTTTTTTCACACTATTACAATTATTTAAAACAAAAACTACGATTTTTGAAATCATATTCCAATCCGCTTTTTTTCTTAGAAAGTGATCAAACAAAATCCTACTTCAAAACATAACTGGGTCCATGACCAGATCCAACATTAGTACATAAAATAATAATTTATATGATTTCCTAATTTATCATTAATATTAGTTGCCTTTTAAATCTAGAAATAAAGTAAATGTAGGAGTTATTCAAATTAAAACAATATCATCATCATCATCAGTCCCTTGCCCGAACTGGGCGTTGGGGGGACTGAAAGGCAGCAGCAACAGACAGTGCTCTCCACTGAGTTCTATTTTGGGCGGTGGCAAGCAAGTCTGACATCTCGAGTTCGGTCCATTCTTTTATGTTTGCGACCCAACTCTAAAACAATAACAAGGGGAGTAATCACACTAGGACAATTTGCTCGATTACGTCCCTTTACTTAAACCAACCTGTCGGTGTCTGCTTTCCCTTGGTTGGACCTAAGTGCAATGATCAGAAAATTTTGCAATGTGCAAGTTTTAAAAAAAAAAAAAAAAATTAAGTGGAGGGGGGGGGGGGGGGCGCCCAACCATTATTTAACCCATTACAGAGATGTGCAAACTATATGTGTCCTGGTCAGTGATGTGTGTGTGTGTGTCATTTTTATTTTTGCGCACGTGCTAATATAAAAGGCACAATATAAAAAACAGTGCAGAAATAATATGTAACAATAGTAATAGTATTACTGAAATTTTAATAGTATTACTGAAATTTCAAATAGCTAATACTGAAACTTCAAATTGAGGGTAGGCATGCCTGAATTAACATAGTTATTTTTTTTCTTTTCACTTGTATCTCATTTCGAGTGCAAATAAAAACTGCAAGGCTTTGTAAGAACTTGTTGAGTGAGATTGCGCTTGAGAACGATCAAATGTGCTGACAGAAAGCATTACTCTTTTTACCCAAGATTACTCTTTCTGGCATAGCCCATTACTCCATTTTTTTGGGGGGTAAACATCTCTGGCAGCACCTCTGTAACGCCCAGTTATGTGGTCATGGTCATCACCCTTCAGAAGTTGATCACAACCTCCTAAAGGTTGTTCACAAATCCAACAAACCTCCGCCGTATCAAAATTTAGTTTATCTTCTTCTGTCATCACCAAAGGCATCTGACACTTTTCCAAATAATGTACTACCTGACTATACAGTTGTCTCATTTCTGTTAAAAACTCAGCTGCTGCATTTTCACCTCTGTAAATAACAGGTTCTGTATGCTGACCGTCAGACCTAACAAGAATATATCCGAAAGAACACACCACTTGATCACTCAATTTTACAGTCTTTGGTAATGATTCTGGAACAGCAGAGGTGCCTACCTTACGCGCTAGCTCGTATTTTTACGCATTTTCGGCTCAAATTACGCGAATACGAACTGTTCCGCCAAAATACGCATTTTCAGTGTGGTCAAATACGATATTTCTCCCGAGGTACAATCCGATGTCCGAACCGATATTTTTACTAGCTACAGTATCATTGCGCATGTGCAAAAAGAAATCTCGTGCGCGAGATTAGGTGCGTGGTTTTCTTGTCCGCCATTTCCCTATTACTACTTTCTATTAGTTGTGCTGCATGGTGGAAAATGGAGTCAAGAAAACGTCGGCGCTCGCACGAAACCGACGATGAATCGGACTTAAGTGACCCTGAAATTTTCTAAGCATTACTTTGCTAGGGTGACTTATCAGACTGATAGTTCTGTAGTTCTGGCACTGTTTCAGGTTTCCTTTCTTGGGGAGCGGGATCACTAGAGACTGTGTCCATTCTACTGGCCATTTCTTTTGCTCCCAGATCTTTTGACAGAGTGTAGTGAGGACCTTCGTTGTTACTTCTCCTCCATGTTTCAACAGTTCAGCAGGTACGTTGTCTACACCTGGAGACTTTCCTCCCTTCAGGCCGCGTACGGCTGCTTCCACCTCTTCAGCTAACACTGGCAGGTCTTCAGCCTTCCTGGCCCCAGCCTGGTTGTTTTGGAGGATGCTGGTGTCTGGCTCAGCCTTGTAGTTATACAAGTCTCGGCAGTACTCAGTCCATCTGTTTAGTACAGCAGTGTTTTCCGTAAGGAGTTGGCCGCTGCTGTCTTCGATGACTGTGGCTGTTCGCTGTTGAGTCTTAGTGAGGGTCCTTAGCGTTTCATAAGCCTTCTTGCTGTTGCCGTTTGCCATGCCCTCTTCCACGCTACAACACTGGTCTTCAATCCAATCTTCTTTGGCTTCTTTCATCCTCTTCCTGATCTTCTTGTTGACAAGTCTGTACTTGTTTGCTGATGTGAGGTCTTGGCCTCTCTTTTTCTTCCAGGCTCTCCTCTCATCACAGAGATCGAGGATGTCATCGGTGACCCAGGGCTGTTTGCGCTTCCTCTGCTTCCCCAGCACTTCTTCTGCTGTAGAAAGTAACACCTCTTTTATATTTCCAGCAAGGGTGTCTACGTCACAGTCCAAAGTAGCCAAGGCTGCAAATCTGCCTCCCACCTGGGCTTGGAAGAGCTCTTCTACTTCCGGGTCTTTTAGCTTCTGGAGGTCGAATCTGATGCGAGGGCTCTTGCTATCTCGTTTCAATGCCAGCTTCAACTTGAGGCTAGTAAGGACGAGGTTGTGGTCGCTGCCAATATCAGCGCCAGGAAAGGACCTCGTTTGTGCTTTGTTAATGCTGGATTTGAATCGTCGAGGCAGCAAGATGAAGTCAATCTGGTTATGGACCAGGCCTCCTGGCGATTGCCATGTCACTGTTCTTGACTTCTTGTGTGGATGGAGGGTATTAGCAACGGTGAGACGGTGACTCTGTGCGAACTCTAAAAGTCGCAGGCCTCTGTCGTTTGTTTCTCCAAGGCCAAACTTGCCAGCTGTTCCTGCCCATTGTTGGTAGGCGTCAGGGCCGATCTTTGCATTCCAGTCACCGAGGACAGTCAGAATGTCTTTCTTAGGTGTTTTCTTGATGATGTTGTCCAGTTGTTCGTAAAATTCTTCTAATTCTTCATCATCATGATCTGCTGTTGGAGCGTATACTTGAATGATAGTGATGTTGTGCGGTCGGGCGGAGATGCGGATGGAGATTAGTCTGCTTGACACGGGGGTGCAGCTGATGACAGTTCCAGCCACCTCTTTCCTTACGATAAAAGCTACGCCATGTTCGTGCTTGGTTTCTTTTCCGCTGAACCAGATTTTATGGCCTTCATCTGTTGTTGTTTCTCCGAAGCCTGTCCATCGAACTTCTGCAAGTCCTACAATGTCCCAGCGATAGCGCTTCAACTCGTGGGTGAGTTCCTTCACTTTGCCGCACTGGTAGAGTGTGCGAACGTTCCAAGTTCCGATAGTTATTCCTTGCGTGGGCAGCTTGATGGTGGGTTTGGTTCCAGTAACACACTTGTCGCCCCCACCCTGGAGACCTCCAATGGGGTGCGCGGTCGTTGGTGATCCGGGCCCCGACCGATCCGGCATGTTATTCTTATTCTGTTGCTTGTCCATCAGTCCTTTCAATGGCCTTAGGCGAACTTGGCGGCGCCAGAACTACAGAACTATCAGTCTGATAAGTCACCCTAGCAAAGTAATGCTTAGAATCATTCTCAACCGCCTCAAAACTTTCGCCGAGGAACTGCTGGCAGAAGAACAGGCTGGCTTCAGAGTTGGAAGAAGCACTGTAGAGCAGATTTTCAACTGCCGCGTCCTGATCGAGAAACATCTGCAGCATCAGCGCGAACTCTACCACAACTTCATTGATTTCAGGAAAGCATTTGATCGCGTCTGGCACGACGGACTCTGGCAAGTCATGAGATCGTTCAACATAGAGGAGGGACTGATCCAAATGATAGAAGCGCTTTACAAGAACGCCTGCAGCGCGGTTCTACTTAACAATCAGTCAGGCGAGTTCTTCAGGACGACGATCGGTGTCCGTCAAGGATGCCTGCTCTCTCCTGTCCTTTTCAACATATTCCTGGAGAAGATCATGCAGGAAACCCTCCACGACCACCATACTTCAATCTCTATTGGTGGCAGATCCCTGTGCAATCTTCGATTCGCAGACGACATTGACCTCATGGCAGGCAGCAATAGTGAGCTCCAAAACCTGACAGACAAACTTTCAAGTAGCGCAGGGTCTTATGGCATGGAGATCAGTACGGATAAAAGCAAAGTGATGATCAACACCACAAGCGACAGCAGCAGCAACATTCACATGAACGGCCAGAAGCTAGAAGAGGTCAATAGCTTCAAGTACTTGGGAGCCACCCTGTCCAAAGACGGTAGTTGCATAGCAGAGATCCGTATCAGGATAGGTACAGCAACATCCGCAATGGCCAGGCTGGACAGGATATGGCGAAGTAACTCCATCAGCTTCACCATCAAGTACAGGCTTTACAAGTCCCTCGTAGTGTCTATTCTACTCTACGGCTGTGAGACTTGGACACTGCTTGCAGACTCAGAAAAGAAAATCCAGGCCTTTGAGAACAAGTGCCTGAGGAAGTTGCTCCGCATCTCGTACCGCGAGCACAAGACCAACGAATATGTACGGAGCATCGTCACTTCCCTGGTGGGCCCACATGAACCCCTTCTGGCAACCGTGAAACGGCGCAAGCTTGCTTGGTTTGGCCACGTGACCCGACACAACACCTTGTCCAAGACTATCCTCCAAGGCACTCTCGAAGGAAGTCGTCGGCGAGGTCGTCAGAGAAAGAGTTGGGTCGCAAACATAAAAGAATGGACCGAACTCGAGATGCCAGACTTGCTTGCCACCGCCCAAAATAGAACTCAGTGGAGAGCACTGTCTGTTGCTGCTGCCTTTCAGTCCCCCCAACGCCCAGTTCGGGCAAGGGACTGATGATGATGATGATGATGACCCTGAAATGAAAGCCTCTGCTGCTAAGAAAACTTCTCAAGGAAAGCAGAAGTTTCTCAAAGAATATGAAAGCAGATTTCCTGGGATAATAGAATCTACAAAAGGATTACTGCATGCATTTTGCAGCGTGTGCTGAAAAACTTTGGCATTGCCCACAGTGGTGCTTATGATATTCAAAGACATTTGGAGTCAGCTGGGCACAAGGCCAAGGCAGCAGTGCATCCGAAAGCGGACATCAAGCACTTTTTGGTTAAGTGCGCGAAGAATGCACAGAGCAAAGAAGCACATCAAGAAAGTGTCACACGTGCGGAAATGGGTATGGCGGAAATGATTGCCAAGTTCAATTTGCCGCTGAAATCATCGGAGACACTAGTGGCATTTTGTAAACAGGCGTTTCCTGACTCGGGAATAGCACAAGGTATGTTAATGTATTGTTTAATTCTCTAAGTTGTTTAACAAAGACGGTTTAATTATTTGCCATCTTCATTATGTTTCACCTGAGGGGGGGGGGGGGGGGGGGTAAAATCTTTCGTCAGGGTCTTAGCATCTAGTGTGGGGAAATGAAAACACCACAAACACAACTTCCTCTCACGTTGAATGTTTGGAGCTAACAGACATTTGACATTTACTTGAAGTTGTCTACTTCTGTAGGTAATGAGTATTATAATATAGTTTTATACTGATAAAGCTGAACAATAGGTCCTGTGATTTTTGTAATTTTGTCACAATTCTTATCCATCTTTTATTTAAAAAATAATCAACTGTTACACATACAGGAATGCAGTGCGGTCGCAGCAAAACTGCGGCCCTCGTTGATCATATGGCACAGTCGGCCAAGAACCAGCTGATAAAGAGAATGCGGGACGGGCCATTTACCCTGTCCACAGATGGCAGTAATGACGCAGAAGCAAAGGAATTCCCCATTGTCATTCGGACAGTGAACATGAGCTCGGGAAAGGTGACATCTGAGCTCCTTGCAATACCTGTCTGCACAGAATCTGCCACAGGTAAGTATTTATGCCATAAGGATCTAATCATCCATTATCAGTCAGTGATGTATGAAAATCAAAATTATAAACATATAAAATGTGCTGAACGCACACACGTCATTGTCTCAATTGAAATTATTTATTTGGTTAAGGCCATAGTCCCCTACATATCTAAAGAAAAATAGTGAAAATTTTTTACTATGTTGTCGTGGCATAAAGTTAAGTAGTCAAGTAGTAATTCATTAATATTCTGTAATTTCTTTCTTTTATTTAGACCAGAAGGGTTGACTGCCAGTGCTTGTAATTTGGGAAAAAAAAAAACGACCAAGTGAGTAGGAAAAAGCATTGTTATTTATTTTTATTTTTGTGCAGGTGAAAACATCTTCAGCTTGCTAGACCGGGAAATTGGTGACAGGCATGTGAAGTGGACAAACTGTCTTTCATTGGGTTGTGATAACGCCAGTGTTATGACAGGCATCCACAAAGGTGTCTTCGCATTCATAAAGAAGAAACATGAACACCTGTATCTTGCTGGATGCACACTGCATATGCTACACAATGGGGCAAGGTATGTAGCTTTTAGGGTTTTATCTTCTTGCTCTTAATATAATATATATCATGTCTGCATATGCACATTATTGAGGGTGGTGAACCTATGTGTTTTTATTTTCTTTATGCTTGTTATCGCATAATGGTTGTGAGACTGAGAGCATTTGTTTTACCCATTCGCTTGATGCGTTTGGTGCCTATGTTATACAAATATGTTACTATTGTGCACTGGTTATATTTGCAGGAAAGCAGCAACTGTCCTGCCAAAGTTTGAGGAAATATTAGTAGACATATATCAATACTTTCACAAAAGCAGCACCAGAGCGGATCGTTTCCGACGGGAGCAGTTGGACCATGGCCTTGGGGCACGGGAACAAAAAAAGAACCTAAAACATGTCCCGACTCGATGGCTCAGCATCACAAGGTACTTTTTGATGTTTAACTTTTGTAGCTATTTTTAAAAACTCTACAAAGAGGTAAATGGGATAATTTTGCTAAATTGATGCATGGCTGGTTCATGTAATGTTACAATCGTTGTTTGATTTCAGGTGTCTTGGAAGGCTTCTTGAAAATTGGGACCCACTCAAGACATTTTTTTTCGCTGAAGCTCAAGAACTGAAGAGTCACAAGTTGAAGATGTCAAGCTACAGCCAACAGAAAGTTGAGAGCATCCTTGAATTCATCAGGAGTCCAACAAACAAGTTATGTGCCCTGTTTCTGCAGTTTGTACATGAGGAAATATACGAAGCTGTCTTGGTGACCTTTCAAGCTGAAGATCCCAAGATTTATGAACTCCGTGGAGGCCTGATGAAGCTGATGAAGAGGCTGCTGTGCTTCTTTGTGCAGGCAGAGATAGTGGTGAAAGCAGGCAGTGACCTCAAGCTGGTGAACTTTATGGCTAAAGAGAATCTCAAATCCAAGGAAGAAGTCAACATTGGAGAGGGTGCCAGAAGGTTTATCCAGGTATATTGTCAGTTTAATTAAGTACATTTTTGCTTGATTTTAATTTTATTGTAGCATGCACTGAGTATGCTTTCTTTCTTACATGTTGTAATCATTTATTTTCCATTTATTATTCATGTTCTTGTTTTTATTATTATTGTTGGAGGTTTCTTTGGTGTGGGGCCTTTTATTGCCCCTGAAAACACTGTTGTTGATTCTGTGCATGCATTTTTGTTTCAGGCCAAAGAAGCTAATCACCTCCGAGACCACAAGGTGGAACAGTTCTTTGCTGATGTCTTCAAGTATTACCAGACTGTCTGTGAGTACTTGTTCAAGAGGTTTCCTCTGGATGACCCTGTGCTGAGACATGCGGAGGTTGCAGATGTCCGAAAGCAGGTGACGGCATCTTCTATTAGCTTGGACTTTTTTTTGGCCAGGTTTGTGGCAGTCTTTTTTTTTCTTTGAGATTCTCTGTTTCACATGTTGTATTTAATGCTAGTATTAATTTGACAATACAATAATTTATTGTGTCATTACTATGACTATGATTTTATGGTTCTTTCCACTTCTTAATTTTATTGAATATTTCTCAAAATGTTCTGGTCGCTTCGCAGGTTTCCAGTCCTTCTGCCGAAAGGTACTTCCAAACAACAGATCACGACTCAGTTTATGGAGTACCAGTGTGATGATGTGAGTGCCAGCATCAAGCCTCACATGGATGAGACCTGGGCAGCAATTGCCACACTGAAAGATTGCACTGGCCAGTGCCATTACAAGGAATTGGCAGAGGTCATGATGGGCATTCTAACCTTGCCACACTCTTCTGCCCATTGTGAGCGGGTATTTTCCTGTGTTAGGAAAAATAAAACGGATCAGAGGGCCAGCCTTGGCAGAAAAACTCTAGAAAGTTTGCTGGTCTTGAAGTCTCGGCCAGATTGCCCGTTGCCATACTCTGTGGAGGATGTCAGAGCTGCAAAGTCATGCTACACTGAGAGGCTGAAGCAGTATGACTGAAATCTGTGTGGTCTGGTATTTTAGAGTCAGCTTGATTGTGATGTATGTATGTTTTTTGTGTTGATCTTAACATGGACGCTCGTCAGTTATGGCATAACAATTTCCTAATGTTTATGCATATGGCAATAAAGTGTATCTTATCTTATTTTTAATTTGTTTGCTGTGGTGTATATTTCCGTTGCATGTTGCGCTGAAACGATTATACAAAATACACATTTTTAAGCAGCCCATTACACAAAATGGTCTAGGAGGGGTAGGCACCTCTGGAACAGGACCCTCATATGGCACAACCAGTGATTCAAAATCAGCATACACTACAAACGGCAGCTTTTGCTGATTAACATAGTTCTTGAAATAAACCTTGCTACCAGGATCTGGATACCTAAGTATTGTTTGAATGTCATCAGCTGACCTACAGTGCAGGGTATGTTTATGTGCCACTTTTATAGAGGAGAACCTTTGTAAACATCTTTTACATACTTCCTGTTTGCCATTGTGTTTTGATACATGATTATGAATTAGTCGTGACATACTCCTAATAATTGTGTAGTGAAAGTTATCACCTGAGCTTATTAGTAACATATCAACATGCTTATCTTCTGACTGACCGTAGGTTGGGGCAATTGGTGACACTCTAATTGGTTGTAACTTGTTCTCAGACTCATTATCCCATACATACACATTCACAGATATCCCAGGATTTAGTTTTTCAAACAGATCAATATCCTCCACCTTAACAGGAAAATCTATGCCACTGAAGTTGAGTTCATTTACAAATTTGGTATAGTTGGATACACGTTCAGGTTTTGTTTTTACAAAATGCAGTTTGGCAAGCACACACCACATGAAACAGAAATTATCTTTGTTCTGCACATTGACGACAGCCTTTTTGTCTGCAACCTCAGTTGGTAGGGGCAACCATGATTTGCCTAAAATAGGATGGTATCTTGACTGCTTCAGTTGCAATTCATGTACACGGCCTTCATGCCAACCAGACCCTTGCATTTTTGCTCTGTCAATTGCTTCTAAAAAGTCAGGCAACAGTCTTTCTCTAAACACTTTTTCCAATTCCTCTTTTGAATTAACTGTGTGTTGTCTTGTTGAGATATACGAAACAATCACTTCACCATCTACCCTGGTAAATTCTATTTTAGCAACAATCTTAATCTTTACACTACCAGAAAGAAGGTTATCTTGTATGACCAAAAAAGACCTTTCTATCGATTCATAGACACTGTAAGTGTTGGATATAGGCAAGTCTGTTGTGTGAAACACGTTTCTTAAGCTTGACGAGCTTTGGGCATTGTCCGTCATTTTTATTTGACCGACAAAATAATAAATAGGAAAACTTATACCTGTGTAATACCACTTTATTGTCTGTAATCCCTATAATAATAAATATTTAGTTCATTCCCCAGCAAATCAACCACTTCCCCGGTATGTGTCTTAAGGTCTTGTGCTCATGCTGCAGGTGTAATATCACTTTATTGACAGTAACAAATTCAATATAATCATGTTGTTTACTTAGATGGTAAAATATGTGTAAACACATACTCTCAAACCAGTCACAGTTAGCATCATAAACTATAAAATCTTGTGTCTTAAGATCAACAGTCTTGTAATTATAACGTGGTGGACTATTAGCCTTTAGCACGCTGATGGCGACATTTGTCGCTAGCCGCCATCTTGCTTGATTATTGGATGGCGACATATGTCGCCACCGCTTGGTCTGCTCGTAATCGGCTATGGTAAACACACTGGGTTGCTATGAGGCCTTTGCAAAGGATTGTGGGTGATTGTAAATGAGTCTTACTTCCGTTTTCTGTCGGCCATCTTGCTAACTTCGAGTGTGTTTGAGCGATTCGAATTTTCTAAGCGAGAGTGTGTTTTGACGGCTTCATTTTGACAACCCCCACCCGGGTCTGCCCTGGGGGACTTGGGTGGGGTTAGGTACTTTTTAGTTCCCAGGGTCACCCTGGTCAGCCCCACAGGGTGAGTTTTTCTCTCTATTCTGGGGCATGTGTTTCTGTCTACCCGAGGTCCATTCACCTGTATTTGCCTTTTTAAAACTCTCCCTACTGTCTGCACTGCCTGTAGCTCTTGATATTGGATGTGTGTTGCTAAATGGTCTTAGCTTTATTTAGGCCCCATGTGTTAGGTTTATTTAATGTATTTGACCGGCTGGCGACATACATTCAATGTTCTGTTTAGTTGGTTTTTTTTCACAAGCAGTGCAGGCACGTCCTGAGAAAGCCTTGTTGCTGTCGGGACGTTAAGCAATGTACAATCAATCAATCAATTCATTTTGACAAAAGATGGCAGACGAGGAGTTAGAAGCGTTCATCCAGGAATATTTTATGGACTCAGATTCAGATGATGAAGACTTTCTTGGCTTTTTGCCAGAAGACTTGAGACCAAGGGGGGTGGATGATGGTGGTGATGGACAGGGGAGCGAGTCTGAATCGAGTGATAGCGAAGCAGAGAACAGGGAAACGGTGCCTGATGGATACAGTCATCAATGGCTGATTGATTTTGCTGACAATGCAGGCCCGAGGCATATTGATGAGGACATTTCCGAATCTGGTTTGTTAAAAAATTTTATCACAGATGAAGTTGTTGATCTGTTCGTTACAGAGACTAATCATTACGCTAGTCAGGTGAGAGGGGATAGGGTGAGACCCAGCTCTCGAATTGCCCTGTGGTCTCCTGTCACTGTGGACGAAATGACAGCATTTATTGCCATTTTACTGCTGATAGGTCTCACAAAAAGGTCATCTTTTGAACTGTATTGGTCGACTGATGAATGCATTGAGATGCCAGGCTTCAGGCGTATAATGTCAAGAGACAGATTTCTCAGCATTCTTTCATTTTTTCATCTTATTGACAACACTACTGCCTTGCCACGAGATCATCCACAACATGACAAAGGTTTCAAAGTCCGTGCACTATTGCAGGTGCTCCTCCCACTGTGGCAAAGACATTTTGTGCCAGCCAAAGAACTTTCCATAGATGAAAGCATGATCCCCTTCAAAGGCAGATCAAACATAATGCAGTACATGCCAGCCAAACCAACAAAGTGGGGTCTAAAAGCTTATGGGTTAGCCGACGCAAAAACTGGGTATATGTGGAACTGGGAGTTATATCTTGGGAAAGAAAACAACCCTCTTCCACGGGGAATTGGAGTGGCACACAGAGTTGTAACCATCCTTGCTGAGCCTCTCTACGGAAAGGGCCATGTCATCTACATGGTCAATTTCTTTTCTTCATCACCCCTTTTCCATGAACTAGCAGAGAATCAGATGGCTGCTTGCAGAACTCTGCGTGTGAATCGCCAAGGTGTCCCTGCAACTATCAAGCAGGCCAAACTCAAAGCAGGAGATCCCCTAGTCACAGAACGCAATGGTCACACCCTGTATATTGCCTGGTTTGATAAAAGGCCAGTGAATCTCATGACCACAACTCATTCAACAGAGACATTCCGAAAGGAAGTTAGATCCAAACACCATCGCGATCGTGTGCGAGTTGTTGACAAACCATGTGCAGTACAAGCCTACTCACAGCACATGGGTGGCATTGACTTACTTACTTACTTACGCCTGTCACCCCTACCTGGGTATAGGCCGTCGACGAGAGACCTCCAGCAACTCCTGTCCTGTGCTTCTCCTTCGATTCTACTCCAGGTGGTTCCCAGTCTCTTGATGTCTGCTTGGAGGTCTCGACGCCAGGAGTTTCTCGGCCTACCTCTTTTCCTCTTTCCCTGGGGGTTCCATGACAATGCCTGCCTAGTGATACTGGAAGCTGGCTTTCTCAGACTGTGACCGATCCATCCCCATCTTCTTCGCCCAATTTCATTCTCTGCTGTTATCTGCTCTGTTCTCTCCCAGAGTCTGACGTTGCTGATCTTCTCTGGCCAGTGGATTTTCAAAATTCTTCTAAGGCAACTGTTCATGAAGGTCTGTACTCTGTTGACTGTGGTTTTTGTCAATCTCCATGTCTCTGCTCCATATAGGAGAACTGCTTTTACATTGGATTGGAAATCCGGACTTTGGTGTGTTGTGACAGCTCTCTGGAACTCCACACTTTTTTCAACTGGAGAAAGGCTGCTCTGCTTTGTGGGGACAAAGACTTATTCTTGATGGACATTTCCCATGCAACAACCCCAAGCGGCTCGCAAATGGCAGACCAACAATGATTGACTGTGTTGTGTGTTCTGACCGAACAAAAAAGCGTCATCAGACCCAGTTCATGTGTCGAAAGTGCAATGTGGCTATGTGTGTGACTCCCTGCTTTGAAAGGTACCACACCCTTGTCCATTTCAAAGTGGACTGCACCACAGAGCTCCACAAGCAGTAGAATAGTAAGCATAATCTTTTTCAGTCTCTCTAAAGTCTTCTGATTATTTTTTTGTTTGTTGTCAAGATAATAACACAGATAGCACAATTTGAAGAATAGTGACATAATCTTTATTCATTTATTTACATCCATGCCAAATTTCACAATCATACATAGAAAAATGAAAAAGTTGTAGGCTTTTGAAATAAGTAGGGCAGCGTTGGGTTCAGCCCACTCAAAAAGAATGCAGTGGCAGGGGAAAGAACTGCCAGCGGAAAGCAGAGTGCTAAAGGTTAGAATATCCAAAAGTTACATTAAATGCCATGTATATCTTCGTTGGTGTTGAGAGTTTTATCAAAGGCTCAAACGGGTGTTTAACTTGTGTTTTTAAGTCATAAAAATGCACAACACCTCTGACGCACTCTGTGATATCAAATGCTCGCCCGCTTTGTCTGTCCATCATTTTTTATGGACAAAAACAAAAGGTTAAATTAATTCACTAACCCATACCCTGTGGGCTGATCTGTCTTTAAAATAAGCTTTAGATGCTTAGTCAATTTCAGTTTGTTTTTCACAATGTCTCGTTCATGTTTGTTGGGGATGACATCGTTCTCTCTGAGACAGTCTTCAAAGCTGTCACGATCTTTACAGTAAAACAAACAGATAAACTTTAACTGCTCACGAAAATCTTTCAGTACAGCATTATATTTCTGAGTGAGAATCCATACACTGATGTTTGCATGTCTGCCACTGAAGGCCAGTTCTGCTAGTGTGTTTCTCTTCTTAACAATATCCTTATCTGCAGAGCAGTCATCGACTATGAACAGGGTTGGCTGTCCTTCAAATTTCTTGTAATAATACTGCAGGTAGTCGCCCCCACCCGGGTCTGCCCTGGGGGACTTGGGTGGGGTTAGGTATTTTTTAGTTCCCAGGGTCACCCTGGTCAGCCCCACAGGGTGGGTTTTTCTCTCTATTCTGGGGCATGTGTTTCTGTCTACCCTTTGTCCATTCACCTGTATTTGCCTTTTTAAAACTCTCCCTACTGTCTGCACTGCCTGTAGCTCTTGATATTGGATGTGTGTTGCTAAATGGTCTTAGCTTTATTTAGGCCCCATGTGTTAGGTTTATTTAATGTATTTGACCAGCTGGCGACATACATTCAATGTTCTGTTTAGTTTTTTTCACAAGCAGTGCAGGCACGTCCTGAGAAAGCCTTGTTGCTGTCGGGACGTTAAGCAATGTACAATCAATCAATCAATCGTTCAGTTTTTTCTCAGGGTCAACTAAGTAAATGTTGCTGTCAGTCCAAATGAATGAACGGTTGTGATAAGCTTTGTTGTGTTTGACCCCACCCGGGTCTGCCCTGGGGGACTTGGGTGGGGTTAGGTACTTTTTAGTTACCCCACCCGGGTCTGCCCTGGGGGACTTGGGTGGGGTTAGGTATTTTTTAGTTCCCAGGGTCACCCTGGTCAGCCCCACAGGGTGGGGTTTTCTCTCTATTCTGGGGCATGTGTTTCTGTCTACCCGAGGTCCATTCACCTGTATTTGCCTTTTTTAAACTCTCCCTACTGTCTGCACTGCCTGTAGCTCTTGATATTGGATGTGTGTTGCTAAATGGTCTTAGCAAGGAGTACTAAAGACAGGAGATGGGCTTCTGATGCCCAGCCTGTGCTAGCGAAGGCCATTGCATGCCTCTGCCTTAAGTGTTATTCACAGACTATTAAGCCGCTAACTGTTTAGTGGCAAGGTTTATTTAAGATTTAAAAGTACTAAACTATGTCATACAAGATTTTTTGGGACCAAAACCTTATGTAATGGGTCATCATAAGGCGTATTTGATACTGTTAATTAGAAGAGACTTTGTTGCAAGTAAACCTGCCATGCTAATATTTGAAGTTAAAATGAGCATTCTGTTTTCTTATAAATCCTCTAAATTGACATTATAGTAATTAATCCATAGAAAAAATTATTGACTCACCACCTACTCTGACATACGCGCCTTCTTGACTGATGTCTGCAGGAGCACTCCATTCCTTTGCTGGTCCTTCTCCAGGTTGTGCAGTCCATGCAAGAGAACATTTGACAGAGATCTGAGCAGTTTCTGACACAGTGACACACTGTCCAAGTTGTAGTATGATCCCATGGTTGACAGTATCATACATAGTCTCCGGCAACAGCATGCACGATGGTGGGCGTTTTTCACAAAACACAGCCCAACCTCAACCAGCTGGTATGTCCACTCATGAGGAACTGTGAGAGAGCCTCGTGACACCTCCTGGATGAAATTCTTTACATCACTATTCACCAGGGGTTCCTCATCACTGAAACTGAGGTCTTCTGAACACTTCCCCTCCAGCCATCCAGCAACATAGGCACAGCAGCTTTTCTCGTTGTTGGTGAGCGTGACATCGGAGATGCTGTTTTCAATTGAAGCTGCATCATCAACAATTAGTGGCCCGATGCAATCATGAACTTTCGGCTGGTCATCCATCTCGACAGATTTGAGAAAGGTGGCTGCATGTCTAGCTAGGCGTTTCTTTGCAGCACCTGACACATCTCCAACGGTCATGAACGCGTTGCCTCCTGTTGACTGTCTGTACACGCTAAATTCCCCTTCATCATTATGCAGAGCATAGATGTTGCCTTTGAATCAGGTTCGTTTGCAGCCATTCCACTCAGAACACCGCCAGAGAAGGCAAGTGTAGGGCGAATCTTGACTTCATCAACAAGCAAGAGTGCATTCTTTTGCTGCGGTTTGTTGATCTTCTGGAATGTCTTCAGTAGCACTCCATCTAGGTTCACAGAAGAAATCACTGCTTGCACCTTCCTTTTGTTGGGCATCATCAGGTATTCTCTCAGAAATTCAAACGAGCAATTAGGAAAAGATTCTACAGCAAAGCAGTAATCTTGGGTGGAATAACGTTTTTCACACAGAAGTTTCAGCTGATGCGTGATGAACTCCAAATTTTTTTGCTGCTTGCTGTCTTGGAATTCCAGTTGTTCGAGAACTGCTGCCATTTCAAGAATCTTGTCAACAGTAGGAATGACGTAATTCCTGACCGTGTGAACTGCTTCGTGGAACTGGGCGTAAGAAGATAATCCATTGTTTGGATGCAAAATTTTTCCAAGAGGTACTCTGATTTCTTTCTTGTATGCAGTGAGAATGAGAGGTGAGCAAAGTGTTGCCTTATTCTCAACTATGATCGTCGACTCACATTCTGTGAAATCCTTTGACATGAAGAGGCAAACAAACCTGTCATCAGTTCTTGAAATAACAATGTTGTCATACTTCTTCAGTTCTTTTTCAGGCACAAAGTCAGAAAATGATGTTATTTTGTCCTTTTTTAGGAAGTGCTGCAATTGCTTATCTTCTTGTTTTGATGGACGAGGAGGAGGTTTTGGGGTTGGCAAACATGAAATAGGCACATCAAAAATACTCGGAGGCTGTGTTGGTCTTGTAGATCCACCTGGTATTTTCACCATTGGTGTGTCGGAAGGCCAATGTCTTTCACATATGTAAAACTTGGCTGCGTCAACAACAAAGTGTTCTCGTGGGGGTAGAACAGCTATCCATTTCTGTCTGTCTACTTCGTCTTTGGGCAATTTAAACACCCTACACTTGTTTGATTCATTGTAATTTCCAGTACACTTTGCAACACCACATTTGTTAGGCATGATGAAGCCTAGAACATGAGCAATTTCACAAAACACAAGAGAAGAGAAAATGCAAATAACAAACGTCCGCCATGTGAGTTGAAACTGCACTCATTTCCTGTTTGGCCCTTGCGCAGTGCAAAAGAGTGCCACATTGTATACACTGATTAATAAAGGATTTAAAGGATTTCTAGCTCATTAGGTATGTTAAATTTCAGTATTTACAAGTAGGAAAATGCTTAAATAATACTATTCTTAGATAAATTATTTAATCATCTATTTATTTTCACTTAGTATTAGGGACGTATTAATGCGCAGGAGCTTTGCCGGGGCATTGCTGAGGCAGAGCTAAAAATAGCTCACTGAGTCAGCGTGCAGTCTTGGCTCTGTGAGAGGCACTGGCCTTCGCTAGTTACTCCTGGAAGTGGCAAAGCCATCTCCTGTCTTTAGTACTCCTTGGGTCTTAGCTTTATTTAGGCCCCATGTGTTAGGTTTATTTAATGTGTTTGACCGGCTGGCGACATACATTCAATGTTCTGTTTAGTTGGGTTTTTTTTTTTTCACAAGCAGTGCAGGCACGTCCTGAGAAAGCCTTGTTGCTGTCGGGACGTTAAGCAATGTACAATCAATCTATCAATCAATTACTTTTTAGTTCCCAGGGTCACCCTGGTCAGCCCCACAGGGTGAGTTTTTCTCTCTATTCTGGGGCATGTGTTTCTGTCTACCCGAGGTCCATTCACCTGTATTTGCCTTTTTAAAACTCTCCCTACTGTCTGCGCTGCCTGTAGCTCTTGATATTGGATGTGTGTTGCTAGATGGTCTTAGCTTTATTTAGGCCCCATGTGTTAGGTTTATTTAATGTATTTGACCGGCTGGCGACATACATTCAATGTTCTGTTTAGTTGTTTTTTTCACAAGCAGTGCAGGCACGTCCTGAGAAAGCCTTGTTGCTGTCGGGACGTTAAGCAATGTACAATCAATCAATTTGTTGTGTTTGACAGTAGGACAGAATATCACAATGTTTTCAAAATGATGAATGTATCTTGTTTGTAATAGATTAAGTACAAATTCAGTTTTTCCACAGCCCGTGGCACCAACAAATAAGCCACAGTGTGGGTCGAGCGTCATTAAGTTCATTTTTAAAACACAGTATATAAACTGTGTGTACAAAACACTATGCATACCTTTCTGGTCATGAAATGGGTGCATTCTAATAAACTCACTCACCCACACAGAGCAGCTGTTATATAATGACTACGGAAAAGCTTGGGCATAAAAGGCCTATTGTACAGGGTCGTCCCCACTGAGCATAAACAGTATCCGTTTCACTACCGATTTCAACCTTCCTGGTTATGAAAGGGACACAATCTAATAAACTCACACACACACACACACACGGCAGGTGTTATATAATGACTACGCAAAAGCTTGTCTGGCTTAATTCTCTTCTTGCTCTGGCCCGGTTGTAAGGCAATAAACGCACGCGACCACCAGATGTTCACTGATCGGGTTTCAAACTAACCACTCACACCCAATTTTCTCCTCGCGTGAGTTGTTAATCTAAAAACACTCGTAAAACAGGGTGGGTGTATAGTGACTTGAATCACTGAGGTCTCTCACTGGGAGTAGAGTTATGGGTTTTGTCTTTTATTTTAAATGCATCGCAGCATTCACGATGTGCTGATGAGTGGAAACTTTTCTCCACACAGACGTCAAAACAGAAAAACAATTCTTTTTTCTCCACACAACTACTAACTTGGCGAGTTTTATTTATTTATGAACGACTTGGTGCTCCATATTTGGAAAAAAAAAACTATATTTAAGGTTTGCCTTACATTAAAAATTTGTACTAGTGACATAGTGACATAAATTTGAAGCGTTGACACAGAACGGAATAATTTGGCCTAATATGTTTGTGTGTGCCTGTGTGTGCAAGGTTGGTGGGGGTTGGGGTGGGTGCCTGGGTGGGGTATGTGGGGCTTTGTAGGGTGGAGGGTGGGGTGTGGAGGTAGGGGGGCTGGGTGGGGTGTAAGTGACTATGCATACTTAGCTGTGTGCAGAACGGGAACAGTATACCTGTGCTGAAATCAGTCAGGCCTATTTTAAGTCAATAGTGCAGTTAATTTGAGTATGGTGCCACGTATGTCACGTGTGCCGCGTGTGTGCGCGCATGTTGTGTGTGCTGAATATTTGACTGTGCCTGTCTAAACGAAGACAGGTTTACCTGTATTAAAAGGTGCAACCTACCCTGTTTAAAGACCTGACTGAGGTCAATGATACAGACATTCCAAGGGTCGGGTGGCCTGATGAGCCTTGTGTGTTATTTAGGTAACAGTTGTGTTTTGTGTGTGCGCAGTGAGGGAATGCATTGGCTGTGACAGCATTGATATTTTAACTAGCCTTTCTTTCCAAGGGGCCGGGTAGCCTGACTGGGCAAATAAAGCTGTGGGAGGTATTTGGTCAAGTGCGTTTGTTTATTTACGGAAAGGATCAAATAAATCAATTGATTAGTAAATGGGTGGGCTTGAACTCTCCTATTTTCATCTCTCTTTAGACACCACAATTGAAGATGAATCAGCCGTGATAGTTAAAGTATCATTACGCGTAAATTTGAAGACACATTTCAGCACCATTTGAGTTTCTTATGCCTTGTTGACACACCTAATGAACTTTTAACAGCAGTTGGGACACACAGCAAAAGCACATTTGTAATCGCACTTATTTATTCTGCCCACCCGCTAGCGTGTCAATATATTTTTAACTGTTTCACGTACTGAAAGCGTTGTTTTTATAGAACGGAGTGGAGTCATTGTCAAATTACTTGATATCAAAACGTGTGCTGAATTGGATTAACCTGTGTCTAAATGAACCATAACTAAACCTGTGTGTAGCGTTTCATAACCGTCAGTTGCAGAAGTGTATCTTTGAACAGTTACGGCGGTAGTGGGCCTTTAAAGAGTAGTTAGTTTGTTATTTGTTAGGGTTTAACGCTGAGCAGGTGACGAAGGTTATCTCATGGCAGAGTTCAAGAGTAGCATTAGTTCAAGATCTCACACATGAACAATTCTACAATTTTTAGAATTGGACCTTTTTGGCGCATCATTGCATAGCAAAAACATAAATTTCATGTCTTGATAGCAGCAACAAAAATGCTTTAAAAATGCATATGATAATTTTGGCATCCTGCTGATGTGTAGCTGTTAGCAGGCCTGCGTGTGTTTTGTCACATTTGGCCATTTTCACTTGTGGAGATGGATTGGTCATAATGGTTCTGGGGGAGTGCAAGAATGGTGCCTTTCTAGGTGCCAAGCTAATCTTGCAATACGTTTGAACTGTCATGGTCTTTGTAATTCCTGCTGTGTGTTGTTTCAGGAGGACCTGTGTACGGTGGTGCTGGAAGCATATGTTGAGCGTTTGATACAGAGTGGCCACAAGCGACTGGTAGCTCACTATGTCTCCAACCTCCCCCCGCCCAGGCAGGTCCAGTGGTACGCTCATTTCCTGGAAGGTAAGTGCCTCATGAGAATCATGGGTGTATGGCATACATCATAGACCTTCATGGCTTACTGTTTACTTTTAACCCTTTCAGCCCTGAGTAAATAAGAAGTCTATATACCCTTCAGCCCTGACTTTATTTGAGAAATTTCTGTTGAAAATGGGTGTGCATTGTAAAATATTTGTAAATAATAATAATAATATAGTTTTTATATAGCGCCCTTCCCCATGAACAGCAAGCTCGGAGTGCTTTACAGCACATAAAAAAACATTAAAAAGGAGAAAAATTAGAACACACTCACTCTTTAAATAAACATCTGCTCGCACCATGTAGGCGCATTTCTAACACGAAACACACACACACACGCACACACACACATACACACATGGGCTACCCACATACGAAACAACCAACATTTCCAGGCAGCACATCCAGACTAAGCTAATCTTGATATGCTACCAGGAAAAGATGGGTCTTCAAATTTGTTTTGAAGGTCATCAGGGTAGTGGAAAGACGGACATGCAGTGGAAGTGAGTTCCAGACTTGAGGGGCCTGATAACTGAAAGAACGGGCACCAGCAGTTTTTAGGCTGACTCTGGGCTGAACGAGCAGTTTTTGTGAGCTTGAGCGTAGACTTCTACTAGGATTATGTGATGCAAGGGAAGAAGACAGATATGCAGGAAGCGTATTGTCATACCTCGCGCTGGGACCATACGGCGTTGAGGCGCGTCCCCTGGGTGGTGGATAGGGGGTCCCTCGTGAGAGGGGTGCACCGAATGAAATAAGGTGCCGTGAACCAACATGGTCTAAGGGAAGGTGACCCCGACAGAAAACCCCTGGTCCTCCTAGTAAGGGGGTTGGGCGTGGGGGTAGCTTCCCCACCCTGCAAAAAAGGAAATCGCTACAAAAACGCCGACGAAAAGACTAACAGTAATTCCTTTCCTGGAGGAGGAAGGTTCTTCTACTAGAAGACTTATGACGTCTTGTGGTGAAAGCCGGAAGTCTTCGGAAGCCACAGGACCGAGCCGCCTCTCTCTATCCAGGGATACAACCATGGGCACATGGAACGTCAAGACCATGTACCAGAGCGGCAAGGCCGCCCAGATAGCAGCGGAAATGCAAAAGTACAACCTTTCCCTGCTAGGCATCAGTGAAGCCAGATGGACGCAGTCTGGCCAGAAAAGGCTGTTAAGTGGGGAGATGGTTCTGTATTCAGGTCATGAAGAGGAGAATGCCCCACATACAGAAGGAGTAGCACTCATGCTGTCACCAGTGGCACAGGGAGCGCTGATGGGCTGGGAACCTCTTGGGCCAAGAATTATAACAGCAGCCTTTAGAACCAAGAAAAAGCTCAAGCTGAACGTCATCCAGTGTTATGCGCCCACCAATGACAGTGACGAGGAAGAGAAACAAGAGTTCTACGACCGACTCCAGAGTGCCGTGGACAAATGTGCGGAGCGAGACATCACCATCGTCATGGGCGATTTTAATGCCAAAATAGGGGAGGACAACACCGGATACGAAGAGGTGATGGGGAGACAGGGACTAGGCTCGGAGATGAGTGAGAACGGGGAGAGGTTTGTAGACTTTTGTGCTCTAAACCGACTTGTCATTGGAGGCAGCATCTTCCCACACAGAAGAATACACAAAGCAACTTGGGTCTCACCTGACCATACAACAGAGAACCAAATAGACCATATCTGCATTAGCAAGAAATTTAGAAGATCCCTTCAAGATGTTCGAGTGAGGAGGGGAGCAGATGTCGCCTCAGACCACCATCTGCTTACCTTAAGAATGAAGCTCAAGCTAAAGAAAAGCCGCACAGAGACGACAAGAAGACAGCGCTATAATGTAGGCCCCATGAGAGAAACTGGAGTTAGAGAAGAGTTCAAACTGGTGCTGTCCAACCGGTTTCAAGCGCTACAGGAGCTAGTAAATGAAGAGAAGGCGGTCACCACAGAGCAGCAGTGGAAGGCAGTTAGAGAGGCGCTGAACTCAACCTGCAAAGACACTGTAGGGTTCAGGAAACACCACCACAAGGACTGGCTGTCAGCACAGACCTTGAAGAAGATAGAAGCGAGGAAGCAGAAGAAAGCAGCGGTCAACAACAGTCGCACGAGAGCAGCCAAAGTAAGGGCACAGGGGGAATACTCGGAAGCCAACCGCGAGGTGAAGAGGAGTATCAGGGCAGACAAGAGGGCCTACACACATAGCTGCCAACCCTCCCGATTTTATCGGGAATTTCCCGATTTTTTTTCAATTCCCGATTTTCCGTTTTTTTGTACATTTCTCCCGATTTTCATATTTTCAAGCTTTGTTTTAAAATTCGAGGCATTTTGGCGTACCGCGCGGGGTCAAGCGCCTGTAGTTGAGAGCCTACCGCTATACTGTACCGCTAAGCTTTCGGGGACCCACAGCCAGTCTTGATTACGCATGCGCGGCAAATTCCGTCCATTCTGTTTGTTCCGGTTCCTTCGAATTTGCCCTCGAGCACATGCTCAACGATCTTCACAACTGGTCACAGAGTATTTTCGATTTTCAACAAAATCATGCCTCCTAAGAAGCAGAAGTGTTTGGTGAAGTTCCATCCAGACTACAAGCGTTCCTTTCCTTACATCGACGAATCGAGAAAGGGGGAACACTTTGCCTTTTCTAAAATGTGCCGGGCGGACATAAACATCGGTCACGGCGGCCAAAAAGACATCAGTCTGCACGAAAAACGTAAGAAACACCAAGTATAAGTATAAGTAGCGAAGTATAATGAAGAAAAAATAAAGACTGTCTGGCGGTCAGACTGAATGATGAATTGAATAAACGAAGGAATACATGAAAAAGTAAGAGCATCTTGTGAAATAATTATGAAAGTGTGGAACACAAACCGAAAGAGACGAGAGAGAGAGAGAGAGGACTTGCTGTTGAAGGCAAAATCAGCAACATCTCAGTCCCTGAAGGCTGCTGCAAACCCTTGCCCACCATCAAAAGAGTAGATAAACTTTGAATTTTGTTTCAAAGAGAGGCCTCCAAACTGCCTTCAAAATGCTGATTTTCGTTTCCATTGTCCTTGATTTAGTTTGTTCAGCTATGATTTTTTTGTGCTGATGTGAATGTAAATAAACTTCAAACTGTAGGATACAAACTGGTCATTATTTTGATTTTTGCTTCAAGGAGAGGCCTCCAAACTGCCTTCAAAATGCTGATTTTTCGTTTCCATTGATTTATTTTGTTCAGCCATGATTTTTTTGTGCTGATGTGAATGTAAATGACTTCAAACTAAAGGATACAAACTGGTTATTATTTTGAATTTTGCTTCAAGGAGAGGCCTCCAAACTGCCATCAAAATGCTGATTTTCGTTTACGAGCGGGGGGCGTAGCCCCCCTGCACCCCCCAGCGGGGCACTGCCCCTGCACCCTGCCGGGGCCTAGGCGGCCCCTGGACCCCGGCCAGTCAGGATTTTTATTTCTCCAAAGTTGGCAGCTATGTACACAGACAGCCTGGCAGCAGAGGCAGAAAAGGCGGCAGGCAGCGGCAACATGAAACAGCTCTACGACATTACCAGAAGATTGTCGGGTAAGTATGGCCATACAGAAAGACCAGTAAAAGACAAAGAAGGCAAGCCTGTTGCAGACAGAGCAGACTAACTCGACAGATGGGCCGAGTATTTTGAAGAGTTACTGAACAGACCTAGCCCACCCGACCCCCCCCCCCCCCCCCCCCCCCCCCCCCCCCACCCAGCCCGACCATCCAGCCAGCAGTGACAGACCTACCCATCAGCTGTGACAGACCCAGCCGGGAAGAGATCAGAAAAGCAGTGGCATTGTTGAAGAATGGCAAAGCAGCAGGGCCAGATGGCATCCCAGCGGAGTCTCTGAAAGCAGACCTAGAGACAACAGTTGAGATGCTGTACCCACTGTTTGGAAAGATCTGGGAAGAGGAGGTGATGCCAGCTGACTGGAAGGAGGGGTACCTAATCAAGCTTCCCAAGAAAGGCGACCTCAGCAAGTGTTCCAACTACAGAGGAATCACCTTGCTGTCAGTACCAGGAAAGGTCTTCAACAGGATCATCCTAGAGAGAATGAAGAGCTCCGTTGACCCCCAGCTGAGAGACCAGCAAGCAGGATTCAGGAAGAACCGATCATGTACAGACCAGATCGCCACTCTCCGCATCATCGTGGAACAGTCTCTGGAGTGGAGCTCCCCGCTGTACGTCAACTTTGTGGATTATGAGAAAGCATTTGACAGCGTGGACCGAGAGACTCTGTGGAAACTCCTACGACACTACGGTGTACCCACAAAGCTCATCCGCCTGATCAAGAGCATCTATGATGGCATGACATGTCGCGTGATCCACGAAGGGCAGTTCACCAGAGAGCTCCAGGTCAGAACTGGTGTCAGGCAGGGGTGTCTGCTGTCTCCGTTCCTCTTCCTACTGGCCATAGACTGGGTCATGAAGATGACCACAGAGCACAGACGAAGTGGAATACAGTGGACACTGTGGACACAGCTTGACGACCTCGATTTTGCAGACGACTTGGCATTACTGTCCCACACTCATTAACAAATGCAGGACAAGACCACGAGGCTTGCTGACATCTCGTCCCAAGTGGGCCTCACCATTCACAAACAGAAAACAAAGACAATGAGGCTGAACGCAACCAGGGAAGAACCAGTCTTGCTTGCTGGCACCCCGTTGGAGGAGGTGGAGTCCTTCACCTATCTCGGGAGCATCATAGACAAAAAAGGCGGCACTGATGCAGATGTCAGAGCACGAATCGGTAAAGCCAGAGCAGCCTTTCTCCAGTTGAAAAAAGTGTGGAGTTCCAGAGAGCTGTCACAACACACCAAAGTCCGGATTTTCAACTCCAATGTAAAAGCAGTTCTCTTATATGGAGCAGAGACATGGAGATTGACAAAAACCACAGTCAACAGAGTACAGACCTTCATGAACAGTTGCCTTAGAAGAATTTTGAAAATCCACTGGCCAGAGAAGATCAGCAACTTCAGACTCTGGGAGAGAACAGAGCAGATAACAGCAGAGAATGAAATTGGGCGAAGAAGATGGGGATGGATCGGTCAGTCTGAGAAAGCCAGCTTCCAGTATCACTAGGCAGGCATTGTCATGGAACCCCCAGGGAAAGAGGAAAAGAGGTAGGCCGAGAAACTCCTGGCGTCGAGACCTCCAAGCAGACATCAAGAGACTGGGAACCACCTGGAGTAGAATCGAAGGAGAAGCACAGGACAGGAGTTGCTGGAGGTCTCTCGTCGACGGCCTATACCCGGGTAGGGGTGACAGGCGTAAGTAAGTAAGTAAGTATTGTCATAGTGTTTGTATGCCAAAGTGGCCAACTTGTACTCTATTCTCTGTTTGACAGGCAGCCAGTGGAGATGCTTTAGCAGTGGTGTGATATGATCAGTACGTTTTTTTGCGAAGGACTAACCGGGCTGCATTATTCTGGATACGCTGAATGCGAGTGAGTTGATCAGATGAGATACCAGCAAGGAGGGAATTACAGTAATCTAGACGGGACAGAATGCGAGAGCATACAAGCTGGGCAGTAGCCTTTTCTGTCAAAAAGGATCTGATCATGCCTATTTTGCGGAGCTCCAGGTAGTCAAAGATAATAATAATTGTTTTTTCAAAATACATTATCGATGGCATTGCTATCTGGATGGACGGTCTAGTTCTTCGGAACCGGATGTCCTCAGCCTTCATCCTACGGATTCGGCTTCGGCCATCTTCCTGCGGGATTCGGCGGCGGGATCCCCTTCCTGCCTATCAGCGTTCTCGTCGGCCTCCTCCTCCTTGGACATCGTTGGCCCTTCGCTCGGATCGCAGACTATCAGCGCCTTGGAAGAGGCCTCCCGGCTTATTGCGAAGTTTTTCCCGCCCGACTTCTGTCCTCCTTCACCCCCGATGAAGAGACAGGCTTCCGCTATGGTCGACGCACAAAGGCACGTCAAGCACCGCAAGTCCCTTCCTCAACCTGCCGGCTTCCGGGACCTCACAGAGGCGTTCTCCGACCAATTACGACAAGACAACTTCGGCAACTTCTCAGACTCGCGGTGGCCTGCAGGGATTAACTTGAGCTTCCGCCAGGCCTGGTACGCGGGACATTCTCAAGCCTTCACCGTCCCTCTCCCAGTGGTGGATACGGCGGCCCTAGTCCAAGCGGGCGGCCGCAGAATTGTCTTGAAAGCTTGGCCTCGTCCGCTCGACAGGATCGCTTGCTTAGTGCGAAATTCGCTGGCGTGCTCAGGGTTCCTGGAGTTGGCTACCCAGGCGGTTTTGCAGTGCCTGGAGGGAACTTGGGACCTGGAGGTTCCGTCCCCTCTCCGCGATGTACAGTCCATCCTGATAGCGGCCAACCGGGCTGCCTACCACTCCTCCACCAACGCCATGGCGGCGGCCGCCAATTATGATCTTTGGTGACGGGATACCCTTCTGCATCTCTGCGCGGATCTCCCGAAATCGGTGAAGACCCAGCTTCGACAGGCCCCCGTAGGTGATCTCAGCTTTTCGGGGACACGTGGCAGTCAGTTAAAGACTCGTCCAAGGACCTGTGGCCCAGACCTGTCTCCACTCCTGCATCGACTCGCTTTCGCGGCCCCCGCCCGGCCGGGGGTCGTGCCCGGCGGTCTTCTAGACCCTCCTTGCTTCCAGTCGGTTCGGCTAGAGATAGGGCTCGCCCTCCTCAGGCCCCTCAGCCCTTCCCCGCCTCCCGCCCCTCTTGGTCCCGCGGCGCCTGTAAGTCCGGGTGCGGTCGGGCCCGCTGACTTGCCCCCTCGCCCCCGTCGGCAGTTCCCAGGTCTCCAGTCGGCGGGCGGCTGTCTCTTTACAGCGACCATTGGAGGTCGCTGTTCCCAGACGACCCCTGGATCCTTTCCACGGTTTCTACAGGCCTCCAGCTTTCGTTCCGGTCCCCTGCGCCTCTTCGCAGGTCCTCCTTGTGGACCCAGTCTCCACTCGACACCTTTCAGGCGGATGCTCTGCGCAGAGAAGTTTCGGCTCTCCTCGACAAAGCAGCGACGGAGGTGGTTTCGCGTCAGGACTCACCAGCATTTTACAGCCGCCTCTTTCTCGTTCCCAAACCAGGAGGCAAGTGGCGCCCAGTCATCGACTTGTCGGCGCTAAACAAGTTCATTTCGGCCCCTCGGTTCCGGATGGAGACAGCCAGGATTCTCCGAGCGGCCGGCCGTCCGTCCGATGGACTTCGCGATCAGCCTCAATCTGTCCGACGCATATCTTCACGTCCCGATTCATCCATCGTCTCGCAGGTACCTGCGGTTTGCCTTTGGGGGAGTTGTTTACCAGTTCTGCGCCCTTCCCTTCGGCCTCAACATCAGTCTGTGGGTTTTTACGAGGATCCTCGACGCGGTGATGGCCTATTCTGCCTACGATCCCTGAGCCCAGCCTCCAATTACTTGGACGACCTACTACTGCGAAATCTGATAGCCTCGGCGCTCCAAGAGGACAGAGACGCCCTGCTTTCCCTCCTGCGTCGCCTCGGGTTTCTTCTCAATCTGGGCAAATCGGATCTTGCCCCCTCTCAGCGTTTTCTACATCTGGGGATGGAATTCCTGACCGATCTCAATCTAGTCTGCCTGCCTCTGGCCCGGCGGCAGAAGATCGTCGATCTAGCGTTTTCGATGGAGGTAGGGGCCTCCTTCTCAGCCAGGGTCTGGCTTCAACTTCTGGGCCTGCTCAGTGCGGCTGCGGACTTGCTTCCCTTGGGCAGGCTTTATGCCCGCCCGTTGCAGCTACATCTCCTACTACACTGGCGTCCTTCGTTGGGTTCCCTTGCGGATCTTGTACCGGTTACTCCTCTGGCTCGTCCACACCTCCAGAGGTGGGCGGACATCGCTTGGCTGGCTACGGGCGTGCCTCTTCACTCACCTCCGCCCCGGTGGTCTCTCTGCACCGACGCGAGTCAGGCCGGCTGGGGCGCGCATCTGTTACCGGACTTTGTCTCGGCCTCGGGCCTTTGGCCGCGGGGTTTGGCGGACAAACACATCAACTGGCTGGAGCTGAAGGCAGTTTGGCTGGCCCTCAGTTTCTGGCAGGAGACCTTGACCAACCAGGATGTTCTCGGTCTCTCAGACAACTCGATGGTGGTGGCTTACATACAGAACCAGGGTGGCACACACTCGCCCTCCCTGTGCATTCTGCTTTACCATCTCCTCCTCTGGTGCAGGGACCGGGGCATTACTCTACGGGCTCGCCACATTCCCGGCCACCTGAACGTGATCGCGGACGCCCTGTCCCGCCGCGGACAGCTGCTCCACACGGAGTGGTCTCTACGCCCGGACATCTTTCGCCTGATCTGCTCCCGGTGGGAAACGCCTTTAGTGGAATTGTTTGCCACCAGATGGAACATACAGCTCCCGGTCTACGTCTCACCAGTCCCGGACCCGCTCGCCTGGGCAGTAGACGCGCTCTCCATCCCCTGGGACGGTCTGATCGCTTACGCCTACCCCCCGTCAGTCCTCGTTCCGAAGGTTCTGCAGAAGCTTCAGGGTTGCTCCGCAGTCCTCTTTTTGGTGGCCTCCTTCAACTGGAACAAGAGCTGGACTACGGACCTACTCGAGCTAGCGACGGACCCGCCGCTGGAGCTTCCTACACCTCCCACGATGCTCAAGCAGCCCCGCCAGCAGCTTTTCCATCCGTGCCCGGATCGCCTCCTCCTTCACGCCTGGAGGTTGTCCGGCAAGCCCTCGCCGCTAGAGGTTTCTCGGATGCGGCGGTGGGGGCTATTGCAGCAGCCCGCAGACGGTCTTTTTACACGGCGGGTATATGAGAGCAAGTGGAGGGTCCTTCAGCCCTGGTGCGCCTCCAGAAGTCTCCCTCCCACACATCTAGCCACCCCGGAGCTGGCGGAGTTCTTCCTGTGGCTCTTTGAAGAACAAGGCTTAGCACCCATTACCATCAAAGGATACCGCTCCATGATCGCGGACACTTACCGCCACCTGGGCCAGCCAGACCCAGGCGCTTGCAAGGATCTATCGGACTTGCTGGCACATTTTGAGCTCCGACTACCAGTCTCTCGGTCCCTAGTTCCTCGGTGGGATCTCGCCTGGGTACTAACGTGGCTGAACACGGACCGCTTTGAACCTCTACATTTGGCTAGTTTCTCAGATTTGACCCGGAAAGCATGTTTTCTGCTGGCTCTCGCCACGGCGTCCCGAGTGAGCGAGCTTCACGCTCTCTCGGTACTTCCCTCCTGTTTGCAGTTTCGCTCGGACGGTTCTGCACAGCTTCTCACCGACCCATCCTTTTTGGCCAAGAACCGCCGCCCTGCGGCGGCTCCTCAGATGCTGACTGTAAGGCCTCTCCGTGGAACGGACATGGCCCCTGAGTCGCGTCAACAGGACCCGGTGCGGGCGCTTAGGATTTACCTGCGTCGCTCTGATATCTTGGCCCAGACAGTGTCGTCCTGGCTGTGGTGGGTGATTAAGTCGGCCTACCAGGACCTCTCCCCGGACGGCGATAGACTTCTTCACATCCGGACGCATGAAGTAAGAGCAGTGGCCACCAGTCTTGCCCTGGACCGCAACTGCTCGGTCAAAGATATTGTTACAGCGGTCGGCTGGCGAGCTGACTCCACCTTCGCCCACTTTTATCTCAGACCTATCCGGCCAACGTGACTCCCTGGCACGGGTGGGCGACATCTCCGCGGCCCAGCACTCCCTCCGCGCGCCCCTGGTGTCTTAGGTACGTCATAGCTGAAATCGTCGGGAGTGCTCGCTCTCTCTCTCTCTCTCTCTCTCTCTCTCTCTCTCTCTCTCTCTCTCTCGGCCGACGGGTGGTTGGGTTTGCGGTTATACGAACGGCACCCTCCGCCTGTTCGACATTCTTCCAGATAGTAATGCCATCGGTAATGTATTTTGAAAAAACAAATGAATTTTTTTTCTAAAATGTATTTTTGGGAAAAATACTTGCCGATGGCATTACTCAGACTGCCCTCCCGCCTGCCCCGCTTGCCTTTTTTGGCTATGTGTGAAACTGACAGGGTCGCCCTACGAATGCTGGGATACGGTAGTGAGGGGAGGCCACCCGGGGCCCCGGTGCGTGGATCCCCGGTGTCTCCTCCCCAGTTGTGTGGTTTACACAACTTTTGGCTGAAATCTATAGGCAATTGAGTGTATTCCAGATAGTAATGCCATCGGTAAGTATTTTTCAAAAGAATACATTTTAGGAAAAAAATTCATTTTACAACAAATATCCGTATAAAGTATATATGTGCCGATTTGCCATTGGATGGACTACCGTTTTATGATTTTGATCACACTGTGTCACGTGTCGTAATGCTTGGTGACAAAAATAGTGACAGGTGACAATAAACTTGAAAAAAAATGTCTTTTATGCATGACTGGTCACTGTTGTTTAACATGCATCACTAAATAGGGCATCTGTTACTGTGACACATTAGTGTCCATGCATTTCCAGCATGCCGATACACTGTAAGGCCCCTACCTTGTCACCAGATGTCACTGATACGGTATATCCACGGTCTAGATAACATGTAATAAGCGGCATTGAACGATGATCAGTGTGTCTGTGTTGTGTGTCATACACGATCGGATGGAAGTACCAGTGTTGTAAAGACTATACACGTACTACACATGTGACCAGTGTGTGTCGTCGGTGTCCACAGAGTCACTTACAGGTGCACCAAGGAGTGGCATCAAAAAAACGGAATATCAATTAGAACCTCAGAATCAAGCTGTAAGACATTGACGTTGTCAGTGCCTCAACCGTCTATCGCTCTAGCTAACACTGCCAACACGTGGTTATGCTGCCACGCCACTGTATGTGGGCACACATGTCCCAATACATCAAAGATATCTGCTTTTAAAACCATGGCTCCAAACACAAAATTGTATCACTCTGAATATCTACACATCCACTCGTCATTCCGACCGTCCCTGAGGGTTTAATGAGGTGATACTTTCAAATTTGACCTTTTGTATGCTTGGTTTATCAGGGGTAAACGGTCATGACGAGCGTCAGCTGTGCCTGCAGCTGGCAGAGGATGCTGGACTCGATGTGGCTACTATCACCAAGACAGTTGTGGAAAACATCCGCAACCGTGACGCAGCTGTGGTGACTATAGATGCATCGCTCACTGTCAATGTAGCCATATCTGAGGTACCTTTTTTTTTTTCTTCTTCAGTACTTTTTTGTCCATGTTTTGTTAGAGGCATGTAAAACATATTCTAAAAGTCTAGCTAATTAGCTTTGCAGTATTTTCTTTTTACAAATTATTCACACCTCATGACTGTCTCACCTTTAGGAGCCCTCAGCTCAGTTGTTGAAAGTGATAAATGTATTCTCTTTCGCTGCCTTAGTTGGCCATCAAATGAATTTAAATTTCCTTGATTTTCTGAAAGTCAAAAGAATTTTTCAAATGCCTTTAAATTTGCCCTTCTTCAACCAGATTCACTGTTAAAGCTATTCACTGCATTTTCTTGAATGGTCTTTGCCGTAATTGCATTTTGTGATTGAGAATAAGATCATGGCTGCTTTTTAAAAGCTTTCTTTGACTTGACTGAAGTTGTTTGATTTTCAGGATGACCGTAAGAAGATTGAAGCTATTGACTGGCTAGTGTTCGATCCATCCCAGAGAGCAGAGGCCCTCAAGCAAGCCAATGCTGTCATGAGATCCTTTATTGGTAGGTTTCATTGAAAAACCATGTTTCTCCTTCACTGTTGGTATAAGGACAAGTCCAAATGAAAGTTGCACCTATTCAGCCCTGGTATAGTGCTGCAGAGAATGAACTGATCATGATGGTTTGAATGTGGTGCGAGAATATTGATGTGATGATGATGATGGCAGACACTTGTATAGTGCTGAAAACCTCCATGCTGTGTGCCCATAGTGTTGGGATGGTTTGGTATGTAAGATGCACTTATTCAGCCTTGCAATCGAAGATGACTTGAACATAGTTCATGGGTGGTGCCAGAATAGTTTCATGCCCGTTATGACAACCCCATATTCTGGCAGCCTCCTTGAAGTAGTATGTTTGATCTGTCATGTCAACAGTAATCTAGCCTTCAGAGGACAGCTCCAAATTTGAAACTTACGACCTTAAGGAGAGTTAAAAGCACCTAATGAATTTTGATGATATATTTCAGTTTTACAGTTTTATCAGTGCTGATGATCCTATATTTCAGTGGTGAAGAAGCATACTGCAGCAAGAGAGGTTTACGACAAACTTCCATCCGACACCATCAATGTCATCTACCAGACGTGGCATGCGAGGGTAAGTAGCATTCAGCTCACTTAATCAAATTTCAGATACAAACGATTCAATTTTCCAAAAGTTACAGTAGCTCGCTTGAGCTTGCCCTTAGCACATGTGAATGTTCTGTGTTTGTGTACAGTTAGTGAGTGAATGAGCATGATTCACATGTGCGTACTTGGGTTCATTTCGCGGCGGCGCTTTGAGCGGATTGTCAGTTGGGATAAAGCGCTGATATAATGTGCTGATTTATTTATTTATTTTAAGTAACATAATATTTCGGTATGTGCGGGTATTTCCTGTGACCATTATGCAAGGGGTGGGGGGGGGGGGGGAGGAGGCTTATGAGGATCATTGCCTCGTGCATTTACACATCGCCACTATCCATTATCAGTCCTGACAAACCCAGGTCAAGAAAATCCCATTAAAAAAAACCAAAACACACACACACTTAGAAAGACAAGTACAACACAATTTATTAATATTTTGCTCAAATGCAATAGTAAAAGTGAGTGTGTATTGGGCCTCTGTTGTCTGTCTGTTGCCCATCGTCTGTGGTAAACTTTAACATTGAGGCCGTGTGCACTTGCAACCCGGGTTGAACCCAAGTAGAGTTCAACCTGGGTTGTTGCATTTACCAGGCATGGTAATTGTCCTCGGATCCGCGGTTTTCCATGGAAAATAATTTCACATTCCTCAAAAAATATGCTCAAATTGCACAGATTTTCATCACTTGTTTTTTTTCCGTGGGGGCATGCCCCGGATCCCCTAGTTTCAGCTGATTTTTGCTTTGGCAATTCCCATGCCTGATTTACTCTTGCATTTGGAACCGGGGTTGACACGCCCAAATGACACAACAAAGCATTTTAGGAATGCATTATGGTGCCTTACAATACATAGCTCATGATGTTCTTTGGTTCTTGGCGTTCTTGCAGTTGAATGGTGACCAGATTTTCTTTTTATCTTAATTATATTTCTTTTTAATCTTAATTATATTTTTATGTTCTATTTCTTGTGGCATAGAAAGAGACAATCGGTAACCACTTATTATTATCGCAATACTGCTGGAGGCAAATCGTGCTGCAAACTGATATGATGAGTATCTTCAGCCCAGACTAGAAGCCATGGAAATATCTCATTTTCACTTTCCATGTGCACAATCGACTTCAAGGCTGTGAAATCTGTTGTCTCAACGGTACTGAAGTTCCTGCCAGGGACGTCACTTGACGTTTATACACAATAGAATGCGTTTTAGATCCAACCCCAGTTCAACCCTGCTTCAAATCAGGATTGAACTCTACCCTGCTCCAGCCCGGGTTGGACCAAGTGTAAACACACCAACCGGGGTTGTACTTGGGTTTAACACGGGTTGATGTGCAAGTGTAAACGGCCTCATTGGCATTTTCTCAGAGGCTGTTCAAGACAGACTTCAAACTCAGCCCAAGGGTACTTTGTATCAAAACCTTTACATAAATAAACCAATTTGAGTGACCTCGCTCAAAGGTCAAAGTCACAGTGGGTGAAGAAATAGGTTGAAAATTGCCTATTGTTAACAAGAATCTGTATCAAATACTATTTTCAACTTCGAAGTTGAAAACTTGATGATCAGACCTTCCTGCACATATAAAATTGTGCGACTCCACTTAAAGGTCAAGGGTTGCAAGAAGTCAGAAAATCGTTTTTTAAAATGCCTATTGTTTATTTTCTCAAAATCTTTACCGATGGCATTACTACTAGGAATGGTTTGCTTAGCATACCAATTTTAGCCCAAAACTCGTCGTATACACCACAACTGGGGATGCAACTCTAGGGAGTCGTTACCAAGAGACCCTGAGTAGCCTCCCCTGCCTCCCTATACAGTGGTGCGCTCACTGTTTCCCACCAGTCTCTTCGCTTAGCTACACCTAATTGGTCGTATGCACCTAACGTGCTCCGACTGTGTATGGTGGGATTACCTTTTGTGAACTCAACTTACATTGGATTTACGTTGGACGTGTGTTACTACCTGTGTGTGTTGGGTGCTTGGATTACCTTTGGTTTCTGAGGATTTACTTGGTGGTTGGTCTCTGTGGATGACTTACTTACTTACTTACGCCTGTCACCCCTACCCGGGTATAGGCCATCGACGAGAGACCTCCAGCAACTCCTGTCCTGTGCTTCTCCTTCGATTCTACTCCAGGTGGTTCCCAGTCTCTTGATGTCTGCTTGGAGGTCTCGACACCAGGAGTTTCTCGGCCTACCTCTTTTCCTCTTTCCCCCCACCCGGGTCTGCCCTGGGGGACTTGGGTGGGGTTAGGTATTTTTTAGTTCCCAGGGTCACCCTGGTCAGCCCCACAGGGTGGGTTTTTCTCTCTATTCTGGGGCATGTGTTTCTGTCTACCCTTTGTCCATTCACCTGTATTTGCCTTTTTAAAACTCTCCCTACTGTCTGCACTGCCTGTAGCTCTTGATATTGGATGTGTGTTGCTAAATGGTCTTAGCTTTATTTAGGCCCCATGTTGTAGGTTTATTTAACGTATTTGACCGGCTGGCGACATACATTCAATTTTCTGTTTAGTTTTTTTTTTCACAAGCAGTGCAGGCACGTCCTGAGAAAGCCTTGTTGCTGTCGGGACGTTAAGCAATGTACAATCAATCAATCAATCTTTTCCTCTTTCCCTGGGGGTTCCATGACAATGCCTGCCTAGTGATACTGGAAGCTGGCTTTCTCAGACTGTGACCGATCCATCCCCATCTTCTTCGCCCAATTTCATTCTCTGCTGTTATCTGCTCTGTTTTCTCCCAGAGTCTGACGTTGCTGATCTTCTCTGGCCAGTGGATTTTCAAAATTCTTCTAAGGCAACTGTTCATGAAGGTCTGTACTCTGTTGACTGTGGTTTTTGTCAATCTCCAAGTCTCTGCTCCATATAAGAGAACTGCTTTTACATTGGAGTTGAAAATCCGGACTTTGGTGTGTTGTGACAGCTCTCTGGAGCTCCACACTTTTTTCAACTGGAGAAAGGCTGCTCTGGCTTTACCGATTCGTGCTCTGACATCTGCATCAGTGCCGCCTTTTTTGTTCTATGATGCTCCCGAGATAGGTGAAGGACTCCACCTCCTCCAACGGGGTGCCAGCAAGCAAGACTGGTTCTTCCCTGGTTGTGTTCAGCCTCATTGTCTTTGTTTTCTGTTTGTGAATGGTGAGGCCCACTTGGGACGAGATGTCAGCAAGCCTCGTGGTCTTGTCCTGCATTTGTTGATGAGTGTGGGACAGTAATGCCAAGTCGTCTGCAAAATCGAGGTCGTCAAGCTGTGTCCACAGTGTCCACTGTATTCCACTTCGTCTGTGCTCTGTGGTCATCTTCATGACCCAGTCTATGACCAGTAGGAAGAGGAACGGAGACAGCAGACACCCCTGCCTGACACCGGTTCTGACCTGGAGCTCCCTGGTGAACTGCCCTTCGTGGATCATGCGACATGTCATGCCATCGTAGCTGCTCTTGATCAGGCGGACGAGCTTTGTGGGTACACCGTAGTGTCGTAGGAGTTTCCACAGAGTCTCTCGGTCCACACTGTCAAATGCTTTCTCATAATCCACAAAGTTGACGTACAGCGGGGAGCTCCACTCAGAGACTGTTCCACGATGATGCGGAGAGTGGCGATCTGGTCTACATGATCGGTTCTTCCTGAATCCTGCTTGCTGGTCTCTCAGCTGGGGGTCAACGGAGCTCTTCATTCTCTCCAGGATGATCCTGTTGAAGACCTTTCCTAGTACTGACAGCAAGATGATTCCTCTGTAGTTGGAACACTTGCTGAGGTCGCCTTTCTTGGGAAGCTTGATTAGGTACCCCTCCTTCCAGTCAGCCGGCATCACCACCTCTTCCCAGATTTTTCCAAACAGTGGGTACAGCATCTCCACTGTTGTCTCTAGGTCTGCTTTCAGAGACTCCACTGGGATGCCATCTGGGCCTGCTGCTTTGCCGTTCTTCAAGAATGCCACTGCTCTTCTGATCTCTTCCCGGCTGGGTCTGTTACAGCTGATGGGTAGGTCGGTCTCTGCCGGCTGGATGTCTGGGGGGTCGGGTGGGCTAGGTCTGTTCAGTAACTCTTCAAAATACTCGGCCCATCTGTCGAGTTGGTCTGCTGTCTCAATGGCTTACTCACAACCAGTGGTGAGGCTAGCGCTGCAGATTGTCAGTACTCAACCAAGGGAATCACGCGCTGGACGACACAGTTGATCCCTGCTGATGGCGGGCAGGATTAACTGTTGTCTGTCCAGCGCTGTGATTCCCCTTGGTTACAATAGGCTTGCCTTCTTTGTCTTTTACTGGTCTTTCTGTATGGCCATACTTGCCTGACAATCTTCTGGTAATGTCGTAGAGCTTTTTCATGTTGCCGCTGCCTGCTGCCTTTTCTGCCTCTGCTGCCAGGCTGTCTGTGTAGGCCCTCTTGTCTGCCCTGATACTACTCTTCACCTCGCGGTTGGCTTCCGAGTATTCCCCCTGTGCCCTTACTTTGGCTGCTCTCGTGCGACTGTTGTTGACAGCTGCTTTCTTCTGCTTCCTCACTTCTATCTTCTTCAAGGTAAGTGCCAACAGCCAGTCCTTGTGATGGTGTTTCTTGAACCCTTCAGTGTCTTTGCAGGTTGAGTTCAGCGCCTCTCTGCCTTCCACTGCTGCTCAGTGGTGACCGCCTCCTCTTCATTTACTAGCTCCTGTAGCGCTTGAAACCGGTTGGACAGCACCAGTTTGAACTCTTCTCTAACTCCAGTTTCTCTCAGGAGGCCTACATTATAGCGCTGTCTTCTTGTTGTCTCTGTGCGGCTTTTCTTTAGCTTGAGCTTCATTCTTAAGGTAAGCAGATGGTGGTCGGAGGCGACATCTGCTCCCCTCCTCACTCGAACATCTTGAAGGGATCTTCTAAATTTCTTGCTAATGCAGATATGGTCTATTTGGTTCTCTGTTGTATGGTCAGGTGAGACCCAAGTTGCTTTGTGTATTCTTCTGTGTGGGAAGATGCTGCCTCCAATGACAAGTCGGTTTAGAGCACAAAAGTCTACAAACCTCTCCCCGTTCTCACTCATCTCCGAACCTAGTCCCTGTCTCCCCATCACCTCTTCGTATCCGGTGTTGTCCTCCCCTATTTTGCCATTAAAATCGCCCATGACGATGGTGATGTCTCGCTCCGCACATTTGTCCAAGGCACTCTGGAGTCGGTCGTAGAACTCTTGTTTCTCTTCCTCGTCACTGTCATTAGTGGGCGCATAACACTGGATGACGTTCAGCTTGAGCTTTTTCTTGGTTCTAAAGGCTGCTGTGATAATTCTTGGCCCAAGAGGTTCCCAGCCCATCAGCGCTCTCTGCGCCACTGGTGACAGCATGAATGCTACACCTTCTGTATGGGGGGCATTCTCCTCTTCATGACCTGAATACAGAATCATCTCCCCACTTAACAGCCTTTTCTGGCCAGACTGCGTCCATCTGGCTTCACTGATACCTAGCAGGGAAAGGTTGTACTTTTGCATTTCCGCTGCTATCTGGGCGGCCTTGCCGCTCTGGTACATGGTCTTGACGTTCCATGTGCCCATGGTTGTATCCCTGGATAGAGAGAGGCGGCTCGGTCCTGTGGCTTCCGAAGACTTCCGGCTTTCACCACAGGACGTCATAAGTCTTCTGGTAGAAGAACCTTCCTCCTCCAGGAAAGGAATTACTGTTAGTCTTTTCGTCGGCGTTTTTGTAGCTATTTCCTTTTTTGCAGCGTGGGGAAACTACCCCCACGCCCAACCCCCTTACTAGGAGGACCAGGGGATTTCTGTCGGGGTCACCTTCCCTTAGACCATGTTGGTTCACGGCACCTTATTTCATTCGGTGCACCCCTCTCACGAGGGACCCCCTATCCACCACCCAGGGGACGCGCCTCAACGCCATATGGTCCCAGCGCGAGGCATTGTGTCAAAGTGTGGACATTTTGCAGAGAAGACATTGTTGGTGCATTTGTGAATGCATTTCGTGGAGATCGCATCGCTGTAATAAAATAGTGTTGGAACTGTTACTCCAGTGTTGTCTACAACCTTAAGCCACATGTGACGGGTTGCAGCTGAATGAAGTTTCTTTAAAAGAACCTTACCTGCATGCCGTCTGGTGTGATATCATACTACGACCACGACTCAACCACGTAACATTTTGGCACCTCCGATGGGACTTCTTCAGTTGACTCAGTGGAAAGGGTAGCAGGAGAAAACAGGCAGCAGTGAAAAGCAGAGATGGCGACATCGGAGATGGAGACATTCCTGAAAATTGGAAAGGAATGTGGACTCGAAGGAGCTCAACTCCTCGAGTTTGTAAAAGAGAGAGAGAAGGAGAGACTGGAGAGAGAAGAAAAAAGGCGAGAGAGAGAGAGAGAGAAGAAAAGGAGAAACTGGAGAGAGAGGAAAAAGAAGAAAAGAGACGAGAGAGAGAAGAAAAAGAGAGATGGGAGAGAGAAGAAAGAGCTAAAGAGTGTGAAATCAGAAAACTCGAAATTCAGCGAGAAGAAGCAGAGAAACAGCGAGAAGAAGCAGAGAAACAGCGAAGAGAGGCAGAGAAACAACAAGAAGAGGAGCGAGAAGCAGCAGAGAAACAGCAAGAAGAGGCGGAGAGGCAGCGTCAACATGAAATTAATCTAAAGCAGATGGAGATAGAGGCACAGAGCCAGAGAGTTTCTGAAGCAACAGCATTAGCCAGCAGAGAGCAAACAACTCGTGCGCCAAAACTTCCACCTTTCGTTGAAAATTCAGATAAGATGGACGCTTACCTGGAGCGATCGAGCACTTCGCAATCATTTATAACTGGAGACAAGAGACTTGGGCTATCAAACTGAGTGCACTTCTAACTGGCAAAGTGCTTGAATTTTACACCCGCTTGCCAAGAGAAGAAGCCGAAGATTATACACAGTTGAAAGCCGCCCTGTTGAGACAGTACGACTTCACTGAAGAGGTTTACAGGCGACGATTTCGAAACTGCAAGCCTGAAGAAGGAGAAACACCCGGCCTAAGCTACCTGGGGAAATGGATAGAGCTGGCTGGTTTAAACAAAGATTACCAGGACCTGTGTGACCTCATCATCAAAGAACAAGTCCTCAACGCATGTTCAAAGGACCTGGCGGCCCACCTCAGGGAGCAAAAAGACCAGTCCCTAAAGGCCCTGCCCGACTTCGCTCAAAGATACCTTGACGCCCACAACATGAAGTTCGGGCCCAGTAAGCCGCAGCGTGTCTGCACCAGCAGAGGAAATCCACAATGTCAGAGACACCCCGAAATACAAGTCGGTGGAGAACCTGACATGTTTTCTTTGTGGAAAGAGGGGTCACATGGCAATACAATCTTGTGACAGATTGCTTGTGATAGATTGCTGCAGTGATAATTTTTCATGATATGCTTTTGCAGCGTTTGTTAATGTCTTATATTGTTGTTTTATGACGAGCCGAAAGGCAAATTTCTGTCGTGCCTGGACTCGAACAGACAATAAAGTTGTATTGTATTGTATTGTATACGATGTCCTTCTAAAGATGTGCACTGAGGCGATAACACCAGAAGACCCAACCAAGATCGCAGGATAGCAGGCAGAAGTAGTACTACGTCTCAACACAGAGCCGCCGCTGTACTAGCCAATGATGTGACGTCATCCAGTGACTGTGAAGCTAGAGACAGGCGGGCGATACCGGAGCTGATTGAATCTTTCAGAAAGAATGGACGCATCCCAGTAGGAGATAGGGCTACATTCTTACCAGTCTCAAACATCGCGCTGCCTGAGAATGAAGTGCCGAATATGCCGGTGGTGTCAGGATTCGTCGGAAACACACCAGTGAGAGTGCTGAGAGACACCGGTTGTAGCGCCGTTATTGTGAGAGAGAACTTAGTAGCTGAAGACCAGAAGCTACAGGAGTGGATGACCCTCATTTTGTCTGATGGAACTGTAAAAATTATCCCCCTTGCTAAGGTCAACACCCCATACCTGATAGGAGAGGTGAAAGCGTTATGCGTGAAGACCCTAGTCTACGACCTCATCATTGGAAATGTTGACGGTGCCAGAAATCCAGTGGATCCAGATCCAGAGTGAAGACCTGAAGCCTGTGCTGTCACTACGAGAGGTCAGGCAAAGAAGAGTTATCAAACCATCCCTTTAAAAGTGGCCGACAGCACGGAAGCTGCCGTGGTGAATAGGGACAGGCTGGTGGAGCTACAGAGGGCTGATTCCACGCTTGACAAGTTCCGACGTCAGGCCGAGCCCATAACGCGAAGGGGAAAGGAGATAACCTTCGAGACCATGAAAAATATCCTGTACCGGATATTCAACAGCAATGGGGACAAACCTGTGCGTCAAGTAGTACCTGAGCCTCTGAGGATGCAGGTGATGAAATTGGCCCATGATTCCATATTGGGAGGACACCTGGGAATCAGCAAGACCCTCAACAGAATCAGAGCCGTTTTCTACTGGCCTGATGTGGGAGGTGACGTCGCCCGATTCTGTAGGTTATGCGACATATGCCAGAAAACAATCTCCAAGGGAAAGGTGCCCAGGGTTCCTCTAGAGAAAATGCCACTAATCGATATGCCTTTCAAGCGGGTAGCTGTGGACCTGGTGGGGCCAATATCTCCTCCAAGTGAAGACGGTCATCGCTACATTTTTACCCTGGTGGACTACGCTACACGTTATCCTGAGGCCATACCATTGAAGAAGATCAACACTCCAACAGTAGCAGAGGCGCTTGACGACATGTTCAGCCGTTTAGGAATTCCTGAGGAGATCCTGAGTGACCTAGGAACTCAGTTCGTCTCCGACTGCATGGAGGAAGTCAACCGGCTATTGAGCATCCGACACCTTTCTACCACCCCTTATCACCCCATGTGTAATGGGCTGGTTGTAAAGTTTAATGGAACATTGAAGGCTATGGCTAAAGAAACTGTGTGCTGAGCAGCCAAGGTTGTGGCATAGATATATCAATGCCTTACTCTTCGCATACCATGAAGTTCCTCAGGATTCGACAGGGTTTTCCTCTTTTGAATTACTGTACGGCAGGACTGTAAGGGGGACCATGCACATCCTGAAGGAGCTGTGGACCAAGGATATTGACACGCCTGAGATGAAGATCAGCTACCAGTATGTTTTAGACCTGAGAGAGGACTTCCTGTTTAGGTCTCCCAGGCACGCGGCTGGTAGGGGCTCAAATCGTTCGGAGTTGAGCCAAGTGAGCACCCAGGACAAGTCGCAGCGTACAAAGAGCTCTCCCCAGAGCAGCCCAGGATGATGCACACCCGAGCACACGAAGTCAAAACAGAGGCTGCGAGCATCGCCTTGACCGCAACTGCGCAGTGAGGGACATTGTGGCAGCCGTGGGTTGGTGGGCCGAGTCTACCTTCGCCCACTTCTACCTGCGAGACCTATCCGGCCAGCGCGACTACCTGGCCCTAGTAGGGGACATCTCGGTGGCTCAGCACTCCCTCCGGGCGCCACAGGTGCCATGGGTAACGCCTAGCAAAATTGTCGGGAGTGGGCGCGTAGGGGGGGCCTCGATAATTAGCACGCGGAAGCCCTCGGGCATGGGAAAGGTGCACCGAGAAATGCGGCACCCTCCTCCTATTCGCCATTCTTCCTAGTAGTAATGCCATCTGTGAAGATTTTGAGAAAATAAATGGATTTTTCTCTAAAATGTATTTTTTCGGAAAATACTTAACGATGGCATTACTCAGAGGTTGGTCCCTCCCTCCTACCCCGCTTGCCCTAGTGGAACTAAGGCTCAGAGACTGGCGGGAAACGGTGAGCGCGCCACCGGATAGGGAGGCAGGGGAGGCTACTCAGGGTCTCTTGGTAACGACTCCCTATAGTCGCGTCCCCAGTTGTGGTGCACACAAGTTTTTGGGCTAAAATTGGTATGCTAAGCGAACCATTCCTAGTAGCAATGCCATCGGTAAGTATTTTTTGAAAAAAATACATTTAGAGAAAAATCCATTTTTATGAATTCAAAAAGTTGTTACTGGGACAATTGCAAACATAAAGTGCCTGGATTATACGGTGCACGGTAACAAGCACAACGGGTCAATGACTGCTCACTCGGCACTTCGCCAGCCACTACACACCTTGACAAAGCTGAACGCCGTGTCGTTATGCAATGACGGACGCGTGCCATCTGCTTCACGCTGGGTTGAGACTCCTCGTGAAAGGGGTGGCGTATATCAGTGGGATTGACAATTAACTGGAGGAATAGAACACCTGCATCACAAAACGCACATGTGCAAGAGGCATAGAGTTTCACACGCCTCAGGGTCTGTGAGTGTGTGTATCAAACTCATGTTCCCGTAGGTGCACAAATGACTGACGCAACGGCTTTAGCCATCACTACGCATGCGCAGAAAACAAAATGTCGGAAACTACGAGAGACTGACGAAGGTTTGTGTCTGTAAAAGATACACCAGTTGATATGTCACAGTTGCAAATATCGTAAACATGCCAAAACTACAAAAGACTAACGAAGATTTGTGTCCATAAAAGATACAGTTGCAAATATCATAAACATGCCAATGCTTCCACTTACAGTTACAAGTAAGCACTTTTTCCCTTACAAGTAAGCACTTTCCCCCATATCTTTCTGTTCTTACAAGTAAACACTTTTCCCCATATCTTTCTGTTGGTATGCACCATGGAGACTGATTGTTAAGCTTGAAACTTACACGTGCAGTTATGAGTTGATCAGGTTTTTCTGTTTTTGTTGGGTGTAATGTGGTGATAAAATGAAGCTGCACCAACTTTGAAGTGCAAATGTTTACATGTTCAACATTTTACAAGGACAATGTATGTGTGTATTACATGTATTCTTTCCACATTTTTGGTCTTAACTGTGACGATTTTACACACACTAAGGCCACAAACTTGCACTGTAGCATACACAAAATCTAGTAGTGGCTAGGTTAGCGCAGATTTACATTTCTGGGTGCTTCTGGGTCCATTGCTGTCATACCTGCCATGAGCGGTCACCTGCTGTTTATGGCCACTTTTGGTTGGCAACAGGGGTAACCACTTATAGCAGGTTTTACTGTACTGTTGCCATTTGACATTTAAACAACAGTCCATATGTGTAGCCAGTTAGAAAGGTCAATGGTCACAAGTCAGATAAATAATGCGTATCAGTCATGCACTTGAGACATGAGGGCTTTGCCGTTCTTGTTTAAAATAGACATACAAACAATGTGCTACTTAATCTTTCTTTGGTGATCAAAAGTGCCCAAACCCAAGTCAGTTCCACTCTGCAGCAAAAACCACCAGTCAGGAAGAGGCATAGATCCTCGTAAGTCCCGACAGCTGACCTTCAACAATCATTGTTTCATGACTTTTCTTTACTATGTATTTGTTTGAAAAACGTGTTTAGCTTGCTTTTAGTATTGCCCGCCTTGTGCATGTAGCCACTGGCAATGTTTACAGTAGCAGTGGCTACTGACTAAAGGGGGTTACCTGTAATTAATGTGTCAAGATAAAGTTTGAATTTCAATGTGCATGTCTTTTGCAGACAGGTTCTACCATCCTTCCGGTCTCAGATGACAATGCTTTACGGGAATACATGTGCATGAAAGCCTACCTGGTGTGTATCGCCTTGTGTGTTCCTGTTCAAGCTTTTATTATAGTTTGCCTTGATAAATTAAACAATGACAGTACACTAGTGTAGAATCTTTGTGCAAATAGTACAATGCCACCCTTGTGAACAGGTGAAGTAGGAACAATAACTGTACTGAGGAGCGAAAGAAATGTCACGTCATTTGAATCATTGCAAACACTAAGTGCTTCCGATGATTCCCGATGATGTTGCATTTCTTTTTCTCATCAGTATAGGTAAAGAGTTCCAGGGTAGAAACACTACAGTGGGAGATGAATTTGCCATTATATAGTTGTGGTTTGTACCAGAACTATAACGGCAATTTATCTCCCACTGTAGTGTCACAAGTATAATTGTGTTCATGTGTGCGGAGTCTTGTGAAAGAATCATTTTTGGCTCAAGTGAGAAGCAAAAGTGAGTCTGTTCTGGGCCAGTGGTTGTCCGTCCGCGTCATCCGTGGTAAACTTTAACGTTGGCATTTTCTCAGAGACTATTCAAGGCACAGTCTTCAAACTTGGCCCAAGGATACTTTGTGGCAAGAGCTTTCTAAACATACCAATTTGCGTGACCTCACTTAAAGGTCAAGGTCACAGGCGATCAGGAAATGGGTAAAAAATAGCAATATTTAGACAAAATTTATTTTTTCTCAAATACTATTCACAATTTCAAACCCAAACTTAGTACAAAGATACCTGGTGGTAAGACCTTTCTATTCATATTAATTTGGTTGACCATGCGGTAAGGTCAAGGGTCACAAAAGATTAGAAAATAGGTCCAAAATAGCCATATTTGGACAAAAGATGTTTTTTTTTCTCAAATACTATTCACAGCTTCAAACCCAAACTTGGTACAGAGATACCTGATGGTAAGACCTAACTATGCATACTAATTTGGATGACCCCTTGGAAAGGTCAAGGGTCACAAGAGATCGGCAGATGTGTGTAAAATGCCAATTTCTGATAGAATTGTACGTAGTATCGACATTCATTCAAACTTTTCAATTAAATTTAGAATAAAGGTAGCTGATGATAAGACCTTCCTATGTATACTAATTTAGTCAACTCCTCGCAAAGGTCAAGGGTCATGGCTGGTTCACAGAAGTGTGAAAAATGCTTAAATTTTGCTGGTGCAGAAGGATAGTTTGTAGTGAGACCTTTCTAAACATAACAGTCTGAGTGACCTCTCTCATAGGTCAGACAACTTTTCACTTCTTTTGTCATGTTGTATGTTATTACGGTCATGTTGTCAAGATTTGTCATGTTGTGAAGATCTATGACAGATACTTGGAAACCTTAAAATCCACATAAGCAGTCTTGGACATGATCTAGTATTGTGTGTGTGTGGGGGTGCACGTGAGCCTTGATGGCTTTGCCACTCTTGTTATTGTTAAATATTACGATGCTGACATATTTGTGTGAAATTTGAACTCAGCTGGCAGAGCTAATGGGCTGTTGCCTGAAAATGCTCAAGTTCGCTCTTAGTTGGGGTTAAGATTTGCTCAGACTCCATTTGATGCTGTTTTTTTAATCGCCCTCATGGATGCAAAATATGTTAATCCCAGAATTTTTTATGTTTTTAGCATTCATGTTTTACATTTTAATGTTTTTGACCCTCACTGTACTGTAGGATGCAGTGGAGAGTTTTAACGACTGGTTTACTCTGTACCATCATGGTAAACCGCCCAAGCCCAGCGGTGACGGCAGTGGCAGTTTCACCGAACGTGTGGCTTATGAGCATACCCTGAAACAGTATGGTGTGGAAATGGAGAGGTGGAAACACAACCTGGTCAGACAGACATGGGTAAAAGATTTGTCTTACATTGATGTTTTGAATTCTAGAACTAGAAGTATCATATGTGCTGGTCTGTGATTTTAGACCGTAAGGTTCAGAATCTCAGACCGGCACATATAATGAACTTGCTACAGATCAAAAGTTGAATTTAAAGTGGACATCCTTGTAGTAGACTTGTAAGTATCCATCATGTTCAAAAGTTTTGCCAGATCATATTTTTTCAGGGTTGACCAAGTTTTAATTTCTGTAATTGCAGACGACCAAGGATCGCATGTACAATGTACTACTCTTCACAGATGGCGGGTGGATGGTTGACAGACATGAGGTACGTTTGCAAATTTCTTACTTTATGTCCTTCATCTTGAACATTGGAAAAACGCCATTTTTGTGCGTGGCATAAATCTACCCCTTATGCCCCAGTGTTTCCCATAGACATCATATCCCAGTGTCCCAGGGGCCCTCTCTGGATATTTCTGATGGTCACTTTGCCAGTTTCAAGAGTCCCCTAAGTGTTATACACCACAGTCACTCTCAAAATGAATGTGAAACACTTTGAGAAATATTCACTTCAAATGGTTTTACCGGAGTACGCACCTTGAGAACAGACCTTTGTCTTCATTTAGATTTCAAACAGTAAAATACTAGAATAGAAAAGTAGATAGTACTGGGAGAAAAATTGTGCGTCCCATGGACTGCATCATTTACAGATTTTTTTGCGTTGTTTACGCACTGTAGTGCGTAATGGGAAACACGCTGCCTACTCTTAACATTGCTTGTGGCACTGTTTTCTGGATTTTGTCTGCATTAACCATGATTTTGATTTGAAAAATAGATAGTTATGACTTTCATATTGATTATTGTGTGATGATTATCCTATGTGCAAAGCAAAAGTGCGTCTATGTTTTGGGCCAGTGGTCGTCCGTCGTCTGTTTTCCGTTCGCCCTCGTCCGTGGTAAACTTTAACATTGGCATTTTCTCGGAGAGTATTCAAGCCCCATTCTTCAAACTTGGCCCAAGGATACTATGTGGTAAGACCTTTCTAAACATACCAATTTGAGTGATCTCTCACAAAGGTCAAGGTCATAGGGAGTCAGGAAATAGGTCAAAAATAGCTATATTTTGACATAATTTATTTTTTCTCAAATACTATTCACAACTTCAAACCCAAACTTGGTACAAAGATACTTGATGGTAAGACCTTTCTATACGTACTAATTTGGTTGATCCCTTGCAAAGGTCAAGGGTCACAAGAGCTCAGGAAATAGGTGAAAAATAGCCATATTTTGACAAAAGATGTTTTTTCTAAAATACTATTCACAACTTCAAACCCAAACTTGGTACAGAGATACCTGATGGTAAGACCTATCTATGCATACTAATTTGGATGACACCTCAGAAAGGTCAAGGGTGAAACGTGCTCAGGAAATATGTCCGAAATAGCCATATTTTGACAAAAGATGTTTTTTCTCAAATACTATGCACAACTTTAAACCCAAACTTGCTACAGAGATACCTTATGGAAAGACCTTTCTATGCACACTAATTTGGTTGATCCCTCGGAAAGCTCAAGGGTCACGAGAGCTCAGAAAATAGTTCTAAAATAGCCATATTTTGAATGAAAATGTTGTTCTCAAATACTATTCTCAACTTAAAACCCAAATTTGGTACAGAGATACCTGATGGTAAGACCTATCTATGCATACTAATTTGGATGACCCCTTGGAATGGTCAAGGGTCACAATAGGCTGGCAAATGTGTGTAAAATGCTTATTTTTGATAAAATTGTAGATATTCCCAAGTTTTGCAAATTTTTCAACCAAATTTGTTACAAAGATAACTGATGATAAGACCTTCCTATGCATACTAATTTAGTCGACTCATCACAAAGGTCAAGGGTCATGGGGGGTTGACAGATGTGTGAAAAATGCTTACATTTTCAGAAACATGGATTTTGCTGCTGCAGAAGCCAGCCCTTGTCACAAAGGTCACACATGTAAATCAGTCATACACGTCAGCCATAATGGCTTTGCCTTTCTTGTGTGGTTTTTTTTTTTTTTTTTTCATGACTTGATGGTAACTTACAGTCACTAAAGATTAAAACATTGTGAGAAGTGAAAGATATAGCAGCAAAGTACGCCTCCCGGAGGAAGGCAGCCTCCAAGAACTAGGCGCTGGCTACACCCTCTACTGGTCAGGCAGGCCTGCATCAGAAAGACGGCTCTCAGGCGTGGGCTTCATGGTGAAGACCCCCATTGCGACTAAGTTGGAAAACCTACCAATGGGTCACTCCGACGCATCATGTCCATGCGCCTCCCACTGAGACACCAGCAATACGTCACCCTTCTCAGTGTGTACTCCCCAACCCTCCTGGCAGAGCCTGCAGAAAAAGACAAGTTCTACTCTGACCTGCGCAGCCTCCTGCAGAGTACCCCTGCAGACTGCAGACGACAAAGTCATCATCCTTGGCGACTTCAACGCCAGAGTGGGCCAAGACTCTGAAGCCTGGAAAGGAGTCCTCGGCAAGCATGGCATTGGAAACTGCAATGACAATGGTCGCCTACTGTTGGAGCTCTGTGCAGAGCAGCAACTTGTCATCACCAACACTACTTTCCAGCAAAAGGACAGTCGAAAGACCACCTGGATGCATCCTCGCTCCAAGCAGTGGCACCTTATCGACTATGTCCTAGTGCGTCAGAGGGACCGCAGTGACGTCCTCCTCACCAGAGTGATGCCCAGCGCAGAGTGCCACACTGACCACCGCCTTGTTCACTGCAAACTCAGGCTCCGCCTCAAGCTGAAACCCAAGAAAGGGGGCCCCCCCCAAGAAAAAGCTTGATGTTGCCAGCCTTCAGCGTGACGACAAGAAAGCTGCCCTTCAGGCCGATTTACAGCGCATGCTCAAAGACACAGTTGATCCAGCAGACTCCTCCCCTGAAACACTCTGGGAACAACTGAAAACTGCTATTGTAAAATCTTCTGTGGAAGTCTTGGGCTTTGCTAGAAAGAGGAACAAAGACTGGTTTGACGAAAACGACGTAGAGATCCAGGAACTTCTAGCAAAAAAAAAGAGCCGCCCACCAGGCCCACCTAGCCCAGCCTTCCTGCCCTGTGAAGAAGTCTGCCTTCCGCCTCATCTGCAGCAGTCTCCAGCTCAAGCTTAGAGAACTCCAGAACGAGTGGTGGTCCAGACTCGCACAGAGGACCCAGCTCAGCGCTGACAACGGTGACTACAGGGGCTTCTACGAAGCACTGAAAGCAGTGTATGGCCCTAGGCACCTGGTACAAAGTCCCCTGCGAAGCGCTGATGGACAGGCACTCCTCACAGATAATACCTCCATCTTGAACCGCTGGTCGGAATACTTTCAGGACCTCTTCGGCGCTGAGCGCACTGTTCAAGAAACAGTCATCCTCCAAATCCCACACCTTCCACTAAAGGCTAAATTGGACGAACCGCCCACCGCCGAAGAGACCCTCACAGCCATCCACCAGCTCAAGAGTGGCAAAGAAGCAGGCATTGACGGAATCCCACCAGAGATATGGAAACATGGAGGCCCAGCACTGCACAACAAGCTCCACGACCTCTTTCTCTGCTGCTGGGAAAAAGGAACACTACCAAAGGTTCTCCGTGATGCAGTCATCATCACCCTGTACAAGAACAAAGGAGAGAAGTCTGCCTGCTCTAATTATCGTGGAATTACCCTGCTGACCATTGCCGGGAAAATTCTCGCAAGGTTGCTCCTGAATCGGCTGGTACCTGCCATCGCTGAAGACCACCTCCCAGAGGGCCAGTGTGGCTTCAGAGCCAACAGGAGTACCACCGACATGATCTTTGTGCTGAGACAGCTTCAGGAGAAGTGCCGCGAGCAGAACAAAGGGCTGTACGTAACGTTTGTCGACCTAACAAAAGCGTTTGACACTGTGAGCAGGCATGGTATGTGGCAGATCCTGGAGCGACTAGGCTGTCCCCCAAAGGTCCTCAACATGATCGTCCAGCTCCACGAGGACCAGCAAGGCCAGGTCAGACTAAACAGTGACCTCTCAGAACCATTCCCCATTCGCAACGGCGTGAAGCAAGGCTGCGTGCTGGCACCGACCCTCTTCACCATCTTCTTCAGCATGATGTTGAAGCAGGCCACAGTGGACCTCAACGATGACGACGCAGTGTACATCAGGTTTCGTCTCGATGGCAGCCTGTTCAACCTCAGACGACTGCAGGCCCACACGAAAACCCTAGACCAACTGATTCGTGAGCTGCTCTTTGCTGATGACGCTGCCCTCGTTGCACACACAGAGAGAGCCTTGCAGCGCATTACGTCCTGCTTCGCAGATGCCGCCCAGCTCTTTGGACTTGAGGTCAGTCTGAAAAAGACAGAGGTCCTTCATCAGCCAGCACCCAAGGAAGAGCATCGCCCTCCCCACATCACCATCGGTGAGTCCGAACCGAAGTCTGTACACCAGTTTACCTACCTCGGCTGCATCATCACGTCAGACGCCAAGCTGGACAACAGGCTGGCAAAAGCGAACAGTGCTTTCGGGCGACTATTCAAGCGGGTGTGCCACAATCAACAGCTGAAAAAAGGCACCAAGATCAGCGTGTACAGAGCTGTCGTCCTCACCACCCTGCTGTACGGTTCCGAGTCCTGGGCCCTCTTCCGTAGCCAACTACGACTCCTCGAACGCTTTCACCAGCGCTGCCTGCGTACCATCCTCAGCATTCACTGGAGTGACTATGTCACCAACGTCGAGGTCCTTGAACAGGCGGAAACTTTGAGGATCGAGGCTTTGCTGCTGCGGACACAGCTTCGCTGAGCGGGGCACGTCTCCAGGATGGAGGATCATCGCCTACCCAAGATCACTCTGTTCGGCGAGCTCGCCACTGGACACCGAGACAGAGGGGCACCAAAGAAGAGATACAAAGACGGTCTCAAGAAGTCACTTAGTGCCTGCCAAATCGACCACCGCCAGTGGTCTTCGCTTGCTGCGGACCGTGACATCTGGCGCTCCACCATTCACAAGGCAGCCGTCTCATTTGAGGACTCTCGCAGAGCTAACCTCAAGGACAAGCGGCTCAGGAGAAAAAACAGAGTTGTCGTAACTCAGAACCCTGACCAGACCTTCCCCTGCAGCCACTGCGGTCGAACCTGCCTGTCCCGGATTGGCCTCCGCAGTCACGAAAATGCCTGCAGACGACGTGGGCAAGCCCTATAGAATCTTCGTTCGCGAAGTCAAGCCATGATGAGCTGTGAAAATAATAATCTTAACTGTAATGTTGATATGCCTATAATTTGCCTGACAATTTCCAATGTAATATTGGTTTGTTTGGAAATGTTTGTGTAAAAGAGGTACAGAAGAACCTGATTTTGTTGGACACCATTTTTACAGCCACCTCCTGTTTACATTTGCATTGCACATTTGCATTGCACAGATGATGTGGGTTACTATTTTCACCCATTTAACCCTGTAGCTGCAATTCCCAAATTTTGGAGGTATCATCTAATAATAATAATAATACCGGTTATTATATATGCGCTTTTTCCCAATTCTGCGAATCGGCTCAAAGCGCCGCTAACTGCACCCAACACCACGCTCACATGACACACAAGCATTCACTCTGAAGACAAACACAGGACATTCACGTGGTGCGAAGGGCCAGTTCAGCTACTGAGGTTTCGGAAATTTTGATCGCTTGTATTTGAAATTTTATAAAGTGGCCTGAAACCGGTACCATAGGGGAGGGGGAGGAAGAGCCGGAGTACCCGGAGAAAGAACCCCCGACGGTCCGCCCGAATTAACGGTGACACTTACTAGAGGAGAAAAGTCCGACGCCGGAACCCGGTCTCGAACCTCACACCTTTCGCATTGGTGGCAGGCGCCTTAACCACTGCGCCACGGACTGCCCCTAATGACTTTGTACCAGTTGCAGGAGATGAATAGACTGTGATAATTAAAATGTGGTGACAGATTAGCTTGGCACCTAATGGCACCACGCTAATCTGGCACTACCCTTACATTATCATGGTCAATTCATCTCTTGCTGTCGGGTGTTTGGGTTAAATGGGTTAAGGTATTTTTTACTATCACCTGCTGAACACAGTCATCAGTCAGTGTATCTGCTCAGAAAAACACAAATATACCTGGAATTTGCTGCGAGGATAGGCAGTCATGCGTGACAGTCACTGACCAAATGCTCACCACTTCCCCAGCTGCCACACACTCAGACAAAGCCAAGTGACAAATGAGCCATCAGCTCACCAGATGTCTGAGCAGCTGGCAACAACGGTCGTGCTTCCTACTTTGTCATATCCAGATCTTTTTTTAAGTTGGTTTAATTGCTGGTGATGTAATTGTCTACCGAGGCCACATAAAAGGACTACTTTGTCACCCCAGGCGCCTACATGACTGACATTCTCACATTTGTTTTTTCAAAATACATTACTGATGGCATTACTATCTGGAATACACTCTATTGCCTATAGATTTCAGCAAAAGTTGTGTGTAGCACACAACTGGGGAGGAGACACCGGAGATCCAAGCACTAGGACCCCGGGTGGCCTCCCCTTACTACCCTATCCCGGCGAGTACAGGGCAACCTCGTCAGTTTCACTCATAGCTCGACCGGGGACAGTCGAGTTTTTGCCTTTCTCCGTTCAAAGGGTTTTTTCGTCTTCAGTGGTTATTTGGGCTTGATTTGGAGTCGTTCGATTCAGCCCTGGACTCACTACATTCGTGGCTTTTCCTTTTGCTTGGACTAGTTGTGAACTGTGCGCCGACCGGTTTTTACCGGCTCTGACTTTTCTTCGCCTGCGTAGTTGGCCTACGGCCTTATGGCTTCTTCTGTGTTGAAGACTTGCCTCCTTTGCGGGGACTTACAGTGGCCGGACGATGCACACGACTCTTGCTTGCCGTGTTCGGGCTGTTCTTCAGACGGAACGTGTGACGTTTGCGCCGCTTGGACGGAAGACCGGTGGTCGCGCATGTGGGACTTCTACAGGCGTGACCGGCCCCCTCGCCCGCTTCTGTCTCCCCGGGATCCTCCACGGGTGGACGTCATTCCCTCGGCGCTTCGGGCTCCGCTCCGTCGTTCGGGCTTCCGGCCCACAGGTAAGTCCCCTTCTTGTACCATTACCTCGCAGGTTCTCCCTCCCCTCTCCGAGTCTTCGGAGCAGGGTAGGCGAGTTTCGGAGTCACGCTCCCCACGCTCTGCTTCGTTAGCGCGTGGCTTGAGCCCCATATCGTTTCCCACCCCCCGCTCTGCTTCGGGCGAGCGGTCTGGGAGAGCTGAGCGTTCGTCGGCCACCCCCGGCTCTAGGTCTCCGGAGCGGGGGCGGGTGACTGAACGCAAGCATAAGAAAGAGAGAAAAAGTGATAAGAAAAGCTCTCGCTCACGCACCGAGACTTCGTTACGTGACTCGAGACCGTTAGTAATGCTGCCTCCCCGCTCTGTGTTTTCCGAACGGGCCCGGCATGCTTCGCTTTCTTCCCCCCCCCCCCCCCCCCCCCGCCCGCCCCGTCTCGTCTGGGCGGGCCCGGGGTGAGGTTGACTCTCGCCCCCCACGCTCCGAGGCGTCGGAGCGGGGGTCGCGTGCTCATAAATTGTCCCTCGCTTCGCCTGAGCGGGCTTGGGCTTGGCGTGACCTTAGACTGTCCCCCCCCCCCCCCCCCCCCCCCCCCCTGTCTTGTATCGACCAGACGGGCCCGGTGTGACTCGGACCCTCGCTCCGAGGCTTCGGAGCTGGGGCCGCGGGCTCATAGATCGTCCCCTCCCCGCTCCGCCTTTTCTGAGCGGGCTTGGCGTGACCCTAGACTGTCCCCCCCCCCTCGCCACGTATCGACCAGGCGGGCCCGGTGTGACATCGTCGCGCGTCCTCCACGTTCCGAGGCATCGGACGTGGGGCCGCGTGCCCGGTATTCGTCCCCTCCCCGCTCCGCCTTTCCTGAGCGGGCTAGGAGAGACACTTTGCGGCCCCCCCCCGCACCGGTTCTCCCAGGCGGGCCAGGGGTGACCAGACCACTTCGTCGGTATTCCAATCGCGGCTATGTCGCTCACGTCGGCTTCCGCATGCGGATCCCGTCTTCGAGGTGGACCGGCGCTTTGCCACGGTCCCTCCGTCGCCACGGCGCCCCTCTTTGCGTGCGTCGCGGGCGGCTACGTCTACCTCGCGCGCGGCGGTGCGGCGCTCTCGTTGCCGCTCGCCCCTTTCGTCTTTTCCGCGAGAGGATCAGTTTTGGAACCGGACGTCCTCAGCCTTCATCCGACGGACTCAGCCTCGGCGATCTTCTTGCAGGACTCGGCGGCTAGATCTCCGTCCCGCCTTTCTGCTGTCTCGTCGGCCTCCGCCTCGTCAGACGTCGCCGGCCCTTCGCTCGGATCACAGACGGTCCACGCCCTGGGTGAGGCATCCTGGCTTATCGCCAAGTACCTTCCTCCTGACTTCTGTCCGCCTTCGCCTCCTCCGAAGAGACAGGCTTTGGCCATGGTCGACGCGCAGAGGCAAGTCAAGCGCCGCAAAGTCCCTCCCACAGCCTCCGGGACCTCACCGATGCTTTCTCCGCTCAGCTGCGAAACGACGCTTTCGGCGACACGGGATACTTTACCGCCGCTCGATGGCCTGTGGGAATCAACTTGAGCTTCCGCCAGGCCTGGTACGCTGGACTCTCCCAAGCCTTCACCATTCCTCTTTCAGCGGTAGATGCGGCGGCCTTAGTGCAGGCGGGCAGCCGCAGACTTGTCCAGAACTCGTGGCCTCGGCCTCTCGACAGGATCGCCTCCTTAGCGCGGAACTCGCTGGCGTGTTCGGGATTCTTGGAACTGGCTACCCAGGCAGCTCTGCAGTGCCTACAGGTTACTTGGGACCTGGAGGTTCAATCCCCGCTCCGTGACGTTCAGTCTATCCTGATAGCGGCCATCCGGGCCGCCTACCTTTCCTCCGCCAACGCCATGGCAGCAGCTGCCAATTGCGACCTCTGGAGGCGGGATACCCTTTTGCGCCTCTGCTCGGACCTTCCCTTGTCATTGAAGACCCAGCTCCGTCAAGCCCCCTTAGGTGGTCCTCAGCTGTTCGGCGACACTTGGCAAACCGTAAAGGAATCTTCCAAGGACTTGTGGCCCAAGCCGGCTTCTACCCAAGCCTCGACCCGCTTTCGCGCCCCCCGCCCGGCCGGGGGTCGTGCCCGACGGTCTTTCAGGCCCTCTGTTCTCCCAGTCGGATCTTCGGCGCCCATAATCGGGCCGCGGTCGGGCTCATTGACTCGCCCCCACCCCCGCCCTCAGTCCTCGGGTCCGCCTCTTTGCAGGTCACCCATGTGGACCCAGGAACCGCTCGACGGCACACAGGCAGACGCTTTGCGTGGGGAAGTGGCGGCCCTCCTCACCAAAGCGGCGACAGAGGTGGTTGCGCGGCAGGCCTCTCCGGCGTTCTTCAGCCGCCTCTTTCTAGTCCAAACCAGGCGGCAAGTGGCGTCCAGTTATCGACTTATCAGCGCTCGCTTATCAGCGCTCGCTAAACAAGTTCATTTTGGTCCCTCGTTTCAGGATGGAGACGGCCAGGACACACCGTGCGGCCTTCCGACTGATGGACTTCGCGATCAGCCTCGATCTGTCAGACGCCTATCTGCACGTCCCGATTCTTCCGTCGTCTCGCCGGTACCTTCGGTTTGCCTTTGGGGGGATCGTCTACCAGTTCTGCGCCCTTCCTTTCGGCCTCAACATCAGTCCGTGGGTATTTACGAGACTGCTCGACGCCGTGATGGCCTACTTCTGCCAGCGTTCCCTGAGCCCGGCCTCCAATTACTTGGACGACCTTCTACTGCGCAACTTGGTTTCCGCAGCGCTCCAGACGGACAGAGATGCCCTGCTTTCCCTTCTGCGTCATCTCGGCTTCCTACTCTATTTGGGGAAATAGATCTTTCTCCCTCTCGACGGTTTCTGCATCTGGGGATGGAATTCCTGACCGACCTCAACCTTAGCCGCCTGCCTCTGGCCAGGCGGCAGATTATCGGCGACTTCGATGGAGATGGGATCCTCCTTCACCGCCAGGGTCTGGCTTCAACTCCTGGGCCTCCTCAGTGCGGCTGCGGACCTGCTTCCCTTGGGCAGACGTTATGCTCGGCCTCTCCAGCTACATCTCCTTCTTCACTGGCGTCCCTCCTCGGGCGCTCTTTCGGATCTAGTACCAGTCTCTCCTCTGGCTCGTCCTCACCTCGAGAGGTGGGCGGACCTCGCTTGGCTGGCTTCGGGGGTGCCCCCTACACTCCCCTCCGCCATGGTGGTCTCTCTGTACAGATGCGAGCCAGGCCGGCTGGGGCGCGCACCTGTTACCGGTTTTTCTCTCGGCCTCGGGCGTTTGGCCTCGGGAGCTGTTAGGGAAACACATCAACTGGCTGGAGCTGCAGGCAGTTGGGTTGGCACTCGACGTTTGGCAGGAGACCTTGGCCAATCAGGATGTCATCGTGCTCTCCGACAACTCGACGGTGGTGGCTTACATACAGAATCAGGGGGGCACTCACTCGCCCTCCCTTTGCATTCTACTGTACCACCTTCTCCTCTGGTGCAGGGATCGGGGCATTACTCTACGAGCCCGCCACATCCCCGGCCACCTCAACGTGATTGCGGACGCCCTGTCTCGACGCGGACAGTTGCTCCACACGGAGTGGTCCCTACGCCCGGATTTTTTTCGCCTGATCTGCTCTCACTGGGAACCGCCGCTAGTGGATCTGTTTGCCACCAGATGGAACAACCAGCTCCCGGTCTACGTCTCTCCAGTCCCGGATCCGCTCGCTTGGGCACTGGACGCGCTCGCCATCCCTTGGGACGGCCTGATTGCTTCCGCCTACCCCCCGTCAGTCCTCGTTCCGAAGGTGCTGCGGAAGCTTCTAGGATGCTCGGCGGTCCTCTTGCTGGTGGCCCCCTTCACCTGGACCACGGACCTCCTCGCGCTTGCGACGGACCCTCCCCTGGAGCTTCCTACCCCTCCCACGATGCTCAAGCAGCCCCGTCAGCAGCTCTTCCATCCGTGCCCGGAACGCCTCCGCCTACACGCTTGGAGGTTGTCCGGCAAGCCCTCGCCGCTAGAGGTTTCTCGGATGCTGCAGTGGCGGCAATTGCAGCAGCCCGCAGACTCTCTACAAGGAAGGTGTACGAAGGCAAGTGGAGGGTCTTTCAGACCTGGTGCGCCTCCCATGGACTCCCTCCCACTAACCTAGCCTCCCACCAACTGGCGGAGTTCTTCCTGTGGCTCTTCGATGACCAAGGCTTAGCCCCGGTCTCCATCAAGGGCTACCGCGCTATGATCGCGGACACCTACCTCCACCTGAGTCTTCCGGACCCAGGCGCCTGCACGGATCTGTCGGATTTACTGGCTCACTTTGAACTCCGACGTCCGGTTTCACGTTCCCTAGTACCCCGGTGGGATCTTGCCTGGGTACTGACGTGTTTGAATACGGACCGGTTTGAACCCCTCCCCTTGGCTCGGTTCTCAGATTGACCTGGAAGACCTGTTTCCTTCTGGCTCTCGCTACAGCGTCCCGAGTCAGCGAGCTTCACGCGCTCTCGATGCTCCCAGCCTGTTGCAGTTTCGGTCCGACGGCTCTGCACAGCTGCTCCCCGATCCGTCCTTCCTGGCCAAGAACCGCCGCCCTGCGGCGGCCCCCTCAGATGCTGCCTATACGGCCCCTCCGTGGAGCGGACCTCTCCCCTGGATCGAGGCAACAGGACCCAGTGCGGGCGCTAAGGATTTACCTGCGCCGCTCTAAGCCGCAGTGCCGGGGGCGCTCGCGCCTCTTCCTACCTTTGTCCGCGGGCAGACACGACATCGCGGCCCAGACCGTGTCATCTTGGCTGCGGTGGGTGATTAGGTCAGCCTGCCAGGACCTCTCCCCGCGCGGCGCTGAGCTCTTACAAATCCGAGCGCATGAAGTGAGAGCAGTAGCCACCAGTCTAGCCCTGGACCGCAACTGCTCGGTCAAAGATATTGTGACAGCGGGTGGCTGGCGCTCAGGCGCCACTTTCGCACGCTTCTACCTTAGAGACCTATCCGGCCAACGTGACTCCCTGGCACGAGTGGGCGACATCTCCGCGGCCCAGCACTCCCTCCGAGCGCCGCTGGCGTCTTAGGCACGTCATAGCTGAAATCGTCGGGAGTTCTCTCTCGATGGGGCCGGCGGAGTGGTTGGGTTATGGTTTAGGTACGGCACCCTCCGCCTGTTCGCCATTCTTCCAGATAGTAATGCCATCGGTAATGTATTTTGAAAAAACAAATGAATTTTTTTTCTAAAATGTATTTTTTTGAAAAATACTTACCGATGGCATTACTCGGATGGCCCTCCCACCTGTCCCGCTTGCCTCTTGTGGCTAAGTGTGAAACTGACGAGGTCGCCCTGTGCTCGCCGGGATAGGGTAGTAAGGGGAGGCCACCCGGGGTCCTAGTGCTTGGATCCCCGGTGTCTCCTCCCCAGTTGTGTGCTACACACAGCTTTTGCTGAAATCTATAGGCAATAGAGTGTATTCCAGATAGTAATGCCATCGGTAAGTATTTTTCAAAAAAAATACATTTTAGAAAAAAAAATCACGTTTCTGCAGATAGCAGGGGCCCTTGAGAATTTAGTGTGTGTTTGCCAACGCACTTGTCTTTGTGTGTATATTGCTAAGACTTTAAGAGATTGATGCATGTCCATAGTAGTAGCTTTTTCCGGATGTCTATTATTCTGCATCAAGAAATCATGGTACTGGTCAGTAAAATGAATGACTTGCCAGTTTTTAAGGGCCCACAATTTATAAACAGCCAGTATGAATGAGATGTTGCCTGCCTAGGCGAGGGAAAAAATTGTAACACACAGGGAAAGAAAATGTGATGCAAATTCTCCCACAGCGGTGATTGGTACTGTACCATTGGTTAGGTGACGGGACATTGACCCTGGCTTGCGTACCCACCACTCACCTTCTTCTGTTTCCCAATTCTTTTATGACAAGAACATGGTAACGACACACACACAACATGCACCACTCTTTCTCCCTCCCTGACCAGTATATTCAAACGCAAGTTTATTTTCTTCCGCCACAAAGTATAATAGTACATCGGTGTCACTAGTACATGAGGTCAACAGAGGGCCAGTTTTAATGCAAAGAATGCGGACACCTCATCGGGTTGGTTTCCATCAAACTTCATGCAAACAGCCACCTGCTGTTTACGGCCCCTTTTTGTGTGCGTGTCAGTGTGCAATAGGTATGAGCGCTTATAGGAGGTTCTGCTGCAATTTAATAGCAGCTATGGCAGATTTAAAACAATATTTTCCAACATTCAGGACCCAGAAGATGAGGAGTCTCGCCCAAAACAGATGGCACTGTTGCGTCGCCTGCACATCCCTGCACTGTGTCTGAATCTGCATCACATGCTTCATGCTAGCGGTCTCTACGCTGAGTGTTTGCAGCTGGCTGATACCATTGCCTCCGAATACCATCAGTTATACAAGGTATTGTCATTGATTCTTGGACAGGTATTTTTGTGGACCATTAAGTAATTCAGCCCTACTGCGATATTTCCCAAATTTTGGAGGCGTCATCTAACAACTATGCACCAGTTGCAGGAGATGGAGCCTCTTTAACCCTTTAGCATTCATTCCGGGAGCTGCGCAAGCGTCTACTACTGTTCGTTCCGGGAGTAACCGAGAGTATGTGCTTAGTTTAACCGAGAGTATGTGCTTAGTTTTTTTTTCCATCACTATGTGGTCTTCACCTGGCTTCCCAAACAGAACTAACTACTGCTGGGGAAACCCCAGGGGATCCAATCATATCTTAGGGCTATTATTACATGCACACACCCACCAATTCGTGTAGTACAGAGTCCGGAACTGACTGCATTATTTTCATTTACAAATGGGACCGTGGGAAAATGGCGGCTACCAGTGATGGGGCAATATTCCTGGCTATACACAGGTGTTATTTTGAGAGATGCTGAGAAATACGAAAGACAAGAATTACTCGAATCGGATACTAACTTTGAAGATCACTTTGCAGATTTTCAATGGCCCAGAAGACAATGTTCCTCTCATGACCTCTGTCAAAATGCCAGTCAGCCGTGCGAGCGATACCAGTGCGGGAGTTAGTGGAAGCAACGGGTCCCACTCACAATCTGCAGCAGTAGCAGACCATAAAAGTGTTTCCTTTTATTTCTCCCATCTCAGATATTGTTTCCTCAAAAACATTACCGATGACATGACTTTGTGGAAGAGTCTACTAGCTTACCCAATTTTAGCCTAAGAACCCATTGTGCTCCCACACCACCCGGGAGGCACTCGGGGATCCCTAAGCAGGGTCTACCGGCGCGAGCGTCCGACACCGGCCCGTGACCGCCCATCTGCCATGGAACCACCCCCCCCCCCCCCCCCCCTCCGCGCTACGGGAAGTGATCAAGCGCCCCTGCTCTGTCTTGGGGGAACGAACGTCACACGACTATGGCTCGCGTGCTAAGACTGTTACTGCTACGGTGACCTCACCGTCCATGCCCGCTGACTCCTACGGCGAGTTGCCCAGCCGGCAGAGCACCAGCCTCACTGAGCCTGGCCTGCAGCGACCCTTGTCGACACTTCCGCCTCACTCCGGTGGTACTGACGTTTCCCCCACTACTAAGCCGGTTGACTCCTACGGCGAGTCATCTAGCCGGCAGCCTGCCCCCCTCACTGAGGCCTGGCCGCCGCAACCTTTGTCAAAGACATAGTGGCAGATCGGACCGACCGCGCGATACCCGGACCTCCAGGCGCCGCTCTTTGGATCGAGCTCCCGCTTCCTCCCGTGGTCCACGTCGCTGTGACAGACGCAGCCCTCGGCCTTCTTCGTCTTCCTCTCGCTCAACTTCGTCTTACGCTTCTCCACCACGCCCCCACATGCGCTCGTCTCAGAGTTTGTCCTCCTGGTGCCTGCACCCTCTTCGCGTCGGAGCCGCCCTGTGGATTGGACCCTTTCACCTCGTGGCCGTCGCAGTCGCTCCCCCCCCCCCCCCCCCCCCCCCCCCCCCCAGACAGACGCCCGCCATGCTCTAGCGCCCCCTCGCCTCGTCGCCCCCGGCGCTCTCCGCCCCCAGCCTCGTCCCGGCTTCGGCGGATGAGCCCCCGTGTGTCCCAGCCTCCCCGGGACCCGCAGTGCATGCCTCCCCTGCCGATCCTCCCACCTCCCGCGTTTCTCCTCTCCCACCTCGCCGGACTTCGTCAACGGGGCTTGTCAGGCACGGCGTCGATGATGAGACCCTGAGTTTGCTTCCAGATGAGTCTTGGCGCTTCTCGGCCCGGACAGTCGTTCGCCCTCCCCGCCGGCACGCTCCACGGACAACCCCTCGTCGCCTGCGGCCCCCTCGGCCCCCCGCGTGGAGACTCTCCGCTGCCTGGACGTAGCGGCGCACCTCATCGCTGCTTGTCTTCCTGCGGATGCCTGCCCTCCCTCCCCTCCGCTTAAGAGAAAAGCTGCCGCCTTCGTCGACGCAGCCCGTCAGGTTAAGAAGTTCAAGTCTCTCCCGCAGCCGCCTGGCTTTCGAGACCTCGTGGACGCTCTCTCTGCATATCTCCAGCAGGACTCCTCAGGTGACGTGGATTTCTTCTCCGACCACAAGTGGCCCGTCGGTATCGACATCGCCTTCCGGCAGGACTGGTACACCGGACATTCTCAGTCCTTCTCCTGCCCTCTACCTCCGGTGGATCCGCCAGCGTTAGTGCTAGCGGGCAGCTCTTCTCAGCTCAAGCGGACCCTCCCTCGCGGCTTGGAACAGACGGCTTCCCTGGTTTGGAACTCCCTGGCCTGCTCGGGTTTTCTGGAGCTCCTCACTCAAGCACTCTTCAACCGCGTCGAGGCTGCCTGGCACCCTTTCCTCTCGCCCCTGTTGACGGACCTCCACTCCCTGGCCGTGGTGGCCAACCGGGCAGCCTACCACTCGTCTGTCAACTCCATGGCTGCCTCCGCCAACTGTGATTTGATGCGGCGTGACGTTCAATGGGCCTGCCCCGGTCTCCCTGCCGATATGAGGTCGCAGCTCCGCCGCGCTCCTGTCAGCAGCCCTCTTCTGTTTGGCCCCGCCTGGCAGTCACTGAAGGAGGCAAATAAGGACCGTTGGCGCAGTAGCTCTGGCCCCCCCCCCCCCCCCCCCCCCCCCCCCCGCCCCCCCTTGCTTTCCGGCAGCCCACAAGGCGGTGGGTCGCGCCCTGCGGTTCTGCAGACCCTCCGCGACCGCCCACCCTCCCCTCCCCCCCCCCCCCCCCCCCCCCCCCCCCCGCTGCCCGGCCCCGGGCTTCCCTCCGTGCCCCCGCCTCTGGCCGGTCCGGACCTCCGCCCAATCCTGCCCGCCGCCCTGGGCACGGGAGGGCCCCCTGACTCCACTCCGCCCTCACCCCCGCCGACCGTCCCAGGGCCTCCAGTCGGCGGGAGGCTCGCCCTTCGCAACGATGTATGGCGATCGCTGCTGCCAGAAGACCCCTGGGTCCTCTCCACTGTCACGGAGGGCCTACTCATCTCCTTTCGGTCTCCGCCGCCGCTATGACATTCTCTCGTGTGGACCGACATCCCGACCAATCACCTCAAAACCGAGGCCCTTCGAGTCGAGATCGCCGCTTTGCTGCAAAAGGATGCCACAGAGGTCGTCTTGCGACACGATTCCCCAGCCTTCTACAGCCGCCTCTTCGTGGTTCCCAAGCCCGGCGGCAAGAGGCTTCCGATCATCGATCTCTAGTCCTTGAACAAGGTCATCGCCCATGGACTTTAAAATCAGTATGGACCTGCCCGATGCTTACCTCCATGTCCCCATGCATCCCTCCTCCAGGCGGTACCTGCGCTTTGCTTTTGACGGGATGGTTTTCCAGTTTCGGGCCCTCCCCTTCGGCCTCAACCTCAGCCCCTGGGTCTTCACCCACCTCATGGATGCCATTGTCGCCAAGTCCCGACAGTCTTCCGCCAGTCTGACCTCCAATTATTTGGATGACCTGCTTTTGCGGAACCAGTCGGAGGCCGCGCTGCTGACGGACAGGGATGTGCTGCTTCGGCTGTTGACCTCACGCCTTTCCGCCGGTTTGTACACCTCGGCATGGAGTTTGCGACCGACCTCAACAGGATGAGACTTCCAGCTTCAGATCCTGAAGCTGGCCGCCCTGGCCCGTTCAGTAGCCCAGGAGAATGCAGTCCCCACCAGAGTTTGGCTCCAGCTACTAGGCCTGATGAATGCGGCGGCGGATCTCCTGCCACTCGGTCGTCTTTACTCCCGACCTCTCCAGCTGCATCTCCTGCTCCACTGGCGGCCGTCCTCTGCACAGGTGCCCGTCTCCCCGATGCTTCGTCCCCATCTTCTACGCAGGACGGACGTCTTGTGGCTCAGTTCCGGAGTTCCCCTCGCCTCTCCCCCGCCTCGCCTCTCGCTCTGTGTGGATGCAAGTCTCGCTGGGTGGGGCGCTCACCTGCTTCCGCCTTTTCGCACGATGGCGGGCCGCTGGCCCCCGGACCTAGCGCCCCGGCACATCAACTGGCTGGAACTGAACGCAGTTTGGCAGGCGCTCCGCGCATGGGATCCCATTCTTCGTTCGCAGGAGCTGCTCGTCCTCTCAGACAAATCCACAGTCGTTGCCTACATACAGAAGCAGGGTGGAACCCGCTCTCCCGACCTGTGCATCCTCCTCTACCAACTCCTACGCTGGTGCGAGGACCACGGTATCTCCCTCCGGGCACGACACATCCCGGGACACCTGAACGTGCTAGCCGATTCCCTTTCGCGGCGCGGACAACTTCTCCACACAGAATGGACCCTGCGACAGGACATCTTTCGCCTGATCTGTGCACACTGGGAGACTCCCATGATTGATCTCTTTGCCACGCGGTGGAATCGCCGACTTCGGGAGTTTGTGGAAGGGAGGACGGCTCTATTAGCCCTAAAGGTGTGCTGGGTCGTGGCACCCTCCTCCTTTTCGATATTCTTCCATAAAGTCATGTCATCGGTAATGTTTTTGAAGAAACAAATTCATTTTTCTCTAAAAGGTATTTTTTCGAAAAATACTTACCGATGACATGACTCGGACGACCCTCCCACCTGCCCCGCTTGCCGCTGGTGAGCTAAGTATCCTGACTGGTTAGTCACATCGTGACTCGGAACCGGATGGGCAGTAACGGGAGACAACTCTCGGCCCCTCTCGGGGTTCCCCGAGTGCCTCCCGGGTTGTGTGGTAACACAACAGGTTCCTGGGCTAGAATTAAGTACAGTGGAGTCCGCTTAAGACGAATTTCTGGGGACACGGAAAATCACTTCGTGTTAACCGTATTTCGTGTTAACCAATATGGCCTCAAAATTGATCACGGCCCTCCCGGCAAGGAAAAAGTGTGTAAGAGATGCGTGCATGAATGAGTACGAGGTTAAAGTGCACATTATTGTACTATATATGCTTACATTACGTTCAGCTCGCTAGGAAAACACAAGGATGTGTACAGCTCACGTAGTTAACGTAAAATCCATCAGGTAAAATCCATAGTAAAGTAAAAGCAACACGGGCATCTGGCATCGGTAAAAGCAACACAGTCAAAGTCATTTAAAAAACGGGCCATGATCGAAGTCGGTCTTGCATTATTGACAGCCCGTGTAGAGAGACAATCGTGGATCTCATTAATCTTGTTTTTTCACTTCAAGCGTAGTCGACTTCTGTTTTACCTTGGGGGTAGCCGTGATCGGTAGTTAACTGAATTGAGGGAGTGTTGGTACACGAATGATGCATGAATTCAGTTCAGAAACACTAGCCAATGAGAAGACGGATTACAACGACTGAAGGCTATTCAGCCAATCACAGGCTAGAGTTCGTTCATGCGTCGTGTGTACTACAGCACGAGAGCGACACGTGCAGTGCCCCTTTCATGAATCGGTTTTCGGTGTTTGAGACTGGAATGTGTGTTCGTGTTAAACAGGTGAATAATAGTGAAATTGCTCTGGTCGGGAACCGAAAACAGCTTCGTGTTAAGCGAAATTTCGTGTTAAGCATTTCGTGTTATCAGTGAAATTTTAATACATAATAAGAAGGCCGTCAGCCGGGAATGCAAAAGCGGTTCGTGTTAACCGGAAATTCGTGTTAAGCGAGTTCGTGTTAACTGGACTCCACTGTAAGTAGTAGACACTTCCATAAAGTCATGTCATCGGTAAGTATTTTTCGAAAAAGTACCTTTTAGAGAAAAATGAATTTGTTTCTTCAAAAACATTACCGAAAACACACCACCCGGGAGGCACTCGGGGATCCCTAAGCAGGGTCGTGAGTACTCTCCCATGCCCATCCGGCCACGTGCCATGTGGTGTGACAACCAGTCAGCGGCAAGCGGGGCAGGTGGGAGGGTCCTCCGAGTCATGTCATCGGTAAGTATTTTTCGAAAAAAAACATTTTAGAGAAAAATGAATTTGTTTCCTCAAAAACATTACCGATGACATGACTTCGTGGAAGAATTGCGAAAAGGAGGGTGCCACTGAAACCTTTCAAGAACACCCCAAAGGGACTTAGCCAGCCCGTCGCTCCTGATCGCACACTCCCGACAATTTTAGCTAAGTGCATACCTACAGCGCCACTGGCACCGGGAGGGAGTGTTGCGCTGCGGCAATGTCCCCCACCAGTGCGAGGCTGTCTCGCTGGCCTGCCAGATCTCTGAGGTAGAAGCGGGTGAAGATTGACTCAGCCCGCCAACCTACTGCGGCCATGATGTACTTGATAGCACAGTTGCGGTCGAAGGCAACACTCGCGGCCATGGCTCGAACTTAGTGCGCGCTGATCTTTAGCCTCTCAGCTCCCCGTGGGGAGAGGTCCTGATAGGCGGACCTTATGACCCAGCGGAGCCAGGAAGAAATCGTCTGGGCTGTGATGTCGGTTCTGCCCGTAGTCAGCGGCAAAAAGAGGCGAGTCCGTCCCCTCCGGAATGCCTTGGAGCGGCGGAGGTTGATTCGCAGGGCGCGCATGGGATCTTGCTGCCTGGTCTCCCGGGGAAAGTCTACCCCTTTTAGTGGCCGTACTGTGATCACGTGGGGCGCAGTCAATAGTCTTGGTGAGGAAGGAAGGATCAGTGAGCAGCTGTATGGAGCCATCCGTCCGGAACTGCTCCCCCACCAGCCAGACTTGCATCGCCACACCGGGGAGGCGGAGAGGACAGGCGGACTCCTGGAGCCAGTCACGACGTGTCCGTCCAACGCAGGAGATGGGGCCGAAACAACGGAGGCACGGGCACCAAGGTGGTCAGATCTCCTGAGGTGGGACGCCAGGGAAGCAGGAGGTGCAGCTGTAGCGGCCGGGCGTAGAGACGACTGAGGGGGAGTAGATCCGCCGCCGCGAGGGTAACGAAGGAGCGGAGGCCAGACTGACGGAGGCTGCGTCCTGCTGGGTTACCTGGCCGGCTAATCGGCCCACTTAGGATCCGTGGCTCCGGCAAAGCACCCTGTTGAGGTCGGAGGCAACTCCATGCCGAGAAGGACGAAGCGACGAGCGGGGGCGAGGTCCGACTTACCTGTGGAGACCAGGCACCCCAACCGCGACCAGAGTCGTAACAGGAGGAGGAGGAGGAAGTCGTCCAGGCGGGAATACGCCGGGCTGGGAGACGGGTGCCGCGCCTAGGTCACCACTGCGTCCATGAAGCGGTTGAGGCCCCAAGGGCTGAGGTTGAGGCCGAGCGGCAGCGTCCGGACTGGTAACTACTCTGTCACTGGTGAACCAGAGATATTCCCTGATAAGGGACGGAAGCCCAGGCTGAACGCGTAGTCCCTGAGTCCCGGAGGCCGCATGGCGAAAACACGGCATAGTGGGCGGTCGGAAGCGATGTGGAGGAGACTTGCGAAGCCAACGGTCCCAGATGTATCCTCCGGTCTGCTCGGACGCACCGAAGAGCAGGGCCACCCAGGGGAGCATGGCGCAGCAGAGTCCTCAGCACGGGGGGCATCCGCAGCAGGTCGTCAAGAAGGGGAGCCAGGAGTCGTCGAAGCGGCGGACGAAGGCTTGGATCAGGAGCTCCAGAATCCCATGCAGGCTAGGGAGGTTCGGACGAGGGAGGCCATCCAGTCAAACCACAGAACCGGGCGCGGATCCACAGCAGGCAGAGGGCAGAGGCACGCCTGGTAGAGTCCCGAGGACCAGTCCTGACAAAGGCAATGTCGAGACGGCTGGACCCCTATGGACGGCGAAGCATACGAAGTCCCGGGAACCCGACAGGAGCGCTGAGGAGGCGTAGCGCAGGTCACGAAGGCCGGATGGCTGCGGCAGGGACAGATACTCCTCAGTTGTCTTCCAGTGTCCACCAGCGAAGATCCTCCTCTTGAGCAGGGGGGAGACGGCGGGCAGGCAACCGCGGGAAGCGTGGTGGAGAAGCGAAGGGCACTTCGTCCAGGGCAAGCAAGGTGTCCGTAAGCGACGAAGAGGGTACGTATTCCTGTCGACCTCGGACGCGTGCGTAAATGTCTCTCCGAGCCGGACTCAATGAGGCGGGCTCTCTGCCGGCGAGGTGACTCCCCGTAGGGGCCAGCGGGCTTCCTTGGAGACGAGCGGGGATCAACAGTGGACATGGGACGGCGCTAGGCGCGTCTCTCCGAACCGGACTCGGTGAGGCAGGTTCTCTGCCTGTCAGAAGACTTTGTCCTGGCACGCTCCCTCCTGGGAGCGGCCACTTCAATCAAGACCCGCTCCACGCACTAGGGTCCGGCGTGGCGTCCTCTCCAAAGGTCATCGCGGTCTCGAGCGGTCGATGCACAGGGCACGGTGGCTGGCGTCCCGACGGGTCTCGAAGCAGACACAGGTGCCGGCCGCTCGCGTCTGTAGAAATTCCATAGCTGCGACCAGCGCAGCTCAGGCCAGGTGGAGCAGACGTCGCCAGCGTGGTCGGGGGCGCATCCGGCGCAGGGGAAACAGACCTTGTGGATATCTGACGGCCACTGGAACCTCCGCATAGCTTGCAGGTCATCAACAGGCCACTGCAACAACAAGCAGCCGGACTCGGTGCTTCCTGTCGACAAGCAGTGTTGTCCTGGTAGGCTCTCTCCAGGAAGCGAACGCGGTGAAAGCAGTCCTGCTCCGAGCGCGAGGCTCCTGCCCCAAGTCGTCGGCCGCAAGGGCGGGCTTCCGAGCCGATCGTGAGTGGCGCGAGGGTTCCGTATTGCCCGAAAGCCTCGGACGCATGGGTAAATGTCTCTCCGAGCCGGACTCGATGAGGCGGGCTCTCTGCCGGCGAGGTGACTCCCCGCAGGGGTCAGCGGGCTTCCTTGGAGACGAGCGGGGACCGACAGTGGACATGGGACGCCGCGAGGCGCGTCTCTCTCCGAAACCGGACTCATTGAGGCGAGTTCTCTGCCTGTCAGAAGGCGTTGTCCGGGCGCGCTCCCTCCTGGAAGCGGTCGTGTCGATCAAGACCCGCTCCGAGCACTAGGCTCGTGCGTTCGGGGTGGCGTCTTTCCAAGGTCGGTGCAGTCTCGTGTGGATAGTACGCAGGGTCCGGGGAATGACGCCTCGACTGGATTTGGATCACACACAGGAGCCGGTCGCTCGCGTCTGTACACTCCATAACTGCGAACCGCGCAGCTCAGGCCAGGTGGAGTAGGTGTCGCAAGCGGGGTCGCAGGCGCATCCAGCCTACCCGGCACCGGCCTCCACGTGGCGTAGGTGGGTAGTCCGCTCAGTCCCTGACTTGAGTGGGCTAGCGGACGGGTGCCATCTTTGTCCAGGATTAGGACTTGATGTCAGCAGATATGTTGTTCAGCCTTTTCACTGGTCCGGTTTTTAAGGAGCTGTGCTAACCTAGGTCGTACCATGTTGGATTGGTCCTTAAAAATACTCGTGACTTTTTGGTCCTTTGGATCCCAAGTGTTTGCTGTGCTTGGAGACCCGTGTCGGGGGAGAAGAGGATCCTGGTGGCTGAGGTTCCCTTTGGGCTGCGGCTCACTGGTGCCAACACTCCACTTCGGCCTTGACTTCTACCTAAACGGGAGGCTAGTCGTACCGGCCTAGTCAATCGGCTCTTGTCACGTTGAGCCCTATCCCACTGTTGACATGCGGGTTGCTATACGGAGCACCATGCTATAGCTTCTGCTGCTGATTAGGTGCTTTACGCCAGTATTCCCCTGCATTCAACGGTGTGATAGAAGGCGGTGGCTCAAACGGTTCAATCGGGCTTACCCCCTTGAGTATATCTTTCGGGCAGTCTCCATTGTGCGTCGGCTGGAGACCCGCCGACAGTTGCACTTTCCCTTGTTGGGCTCGGTGGCGGGCGGGGACCCCCGGGGGATGAATATCTCTACTAATATAATATGGATAAAACCAAAAAACCAAAACTAGCACAGAAACGGCGCATAGACACCGACATTGCACATGACAGTGATTCAGACTGTGAGGAAGCGACGCCTCAGGCGTCGGCCGTATGGCCTCGCTTCCTCATTGTCCATAGCAAGGTGAAGGAGAAACCAGTTACCAAGCTACATCCTTTTCTGGTGGGGGAGACCCTCAGGAGCCGTGTTGGCAGGCCTGACGCCCAGCGCCTCAGGTCTGGTGACTTGCTGGTGGAGTGCCGTACTCGGGCACACTCCAGCGGGCTACTGGGGCTCTCTTCCATCGGAGACACTCCTGTGGAAGTCACACCCCACAAAACTATGAATTCGTCAAGAGGCGTAATCAAAGATCAAGCTTTGGCAGAACTGTCAGAAGATGAACTTGTAAGGAACCTTAAGTCTCAGGGGGTGACTTGCGTCAGGCGCTTCGCTTCCAAGCGAGGTGGTGGGGAGATCCGTCTCCCTACCATCATCCTGACGTTTGGCACCCCCACCCCTCCTACTACCATCTGGGGAGGTTACTACTCCCTGAGAGTGAAAAAGTACGTCCCTCTTCCCCTCCGGTGCTTTAAGTGCCAAAAGTATGGCCATGGGCAGAAGACATGCCGTCAGGCAGAGGCTTCATGCGCCCGTTGCACTAGGCCCGGACACTCTGCTGAGTCCTGCACAGCCACCCCCCTGTGTGTGAATTGCCAGGGGGCGCATATGGCTTCGGATAAGAAATGCCCTCGTTGGATATCCGAGTGCAAGATTCAGCAGGTGCGTGTGGAGAAGGGGCTGTCCTTTCTGGATGCCAAAAAACTGGTTGAAGGCCCTGGTGCAGCTGCGGCTGCCCCAACCTCTAACACCTCAGTGTATACTTTTAGTGCAGCGGTGGCAGGCAAGCGCCCCACCAAAGACTTTTCATGTCAGACCCCAACTTCTTGGTTGGGGGCGGAGCCTCGGCTCATCTCGCCCCTGGAGAGTAACCCTCCTCCGGTGGTGACAAGGAGCCAGGGAACGCAGAAGGCGGACACTGCCGGTCCGGTTGTGCCGCCTTCTGTTGCCCCTAAGCCTCAGCCCCCACCCAAACCTGTTAGTCAGTCAACTCCAAAGGCTTCTGGCTCTGGTCAGCCTTCTAAGGCCGCTAACTCTAGCGGCAGGAACGCTGCCCAGGACCAGAAGTCTAAGAAATCTATGGGACCGCTGTGCGCACGGGCCCAGAAGGGGAACACAGATGTGCCCCTTCAAAACAAATATGCTGCACTGGAGGAGCGGATGGAGGGAGTGGAAGTTGTTGTTGCTGATGCTGCGGCAGCTCCACCCCCTTCCTCTCCGAAGAACCAGAGGAGGCCCGGGAGCCGGCCCCCCTCTGTTTCTTCAACTCCTTCCAAGGTAAAGGAAAAAGGGGGGAAAAACTCCTTACCCCCAGATCAGACTTAATCATGGACTCTTTGCTTCCAGTGGAATTGTCGTGGTTTTCGAGCTAACTTTGAGGAATTACGTCTTTTAGTCAAGTTATATAACCCCTCAGTCATATCTCTTCAGGAGACTTACCTGAAGACTTCTGACCCTGTGTCTTTTAATGGTTTTAATGTTATACATAAAGGCTCTGATTCGGAGAGGCGCTCGGGTGGAGCGGCTCTTCTCATTAGTAGCCAAATTTTATGTAGCCCCGTTAGCATCGACACCTGTCTTCAGGCTGTCGCTGCTCGAGTTACCTTAAAAAAGACCATAACCATATGCAGTATTTACCTGCCACCATCACTGCGGGTCTGTAGCAATGATATTTTTCACTTAGTAGATCAACTGCCCCCTCCCTTTATTCTCATGGGGGATTTTAACGGTCATGCTCACCTTTGGGGTAGTGACCACTATGATGGCAGAGGTCAGATGTTAGAAGATGTTTTTTCTCAACTTAACCTGTGTCTTTAACGATGGCTCACCTACATACTCTAACTCAGGTTCCGGATCTAGTTCTGTTCTAGACCTCACTGTGTGTGATCCTTCTCTCATGCTGGACTTTGACTGGAAGGTTCACGACGACCTGTGTGGTAGTGACCACTTCCCAGTAGTCCTGTCATCGGTCAGCTGTGAGGATGATTCGCCGGTGGGGCGCTGGAATCTCAAGAAAGCTAACTGGTCTCTGTTTGCCTCTCTCTGTCAGTCTCGTCTTACAGAGGAGATGGTCATGTCAGCTGAAGAACCTGTTTCTTGTTTTACTTCTATTTTGTTGGAGGTTGCAGGTGAAACCATCCCTAGAACTTCCACATCACTCCCTCGGAAGCCGAGAGTACCATGGTTCAATGAAGAGTGCCGCAAGGCCCAAACAATGCGCAAATCTGCTCAGCGACGTGCATTTCGTAATCCGTCGCAAGCAAATATTTTAACCTTTAAAAGACAGCGGGCGAAAGCCCGTTATATTTTTAAACGTGAACGCCGTGCTTCCTGGAGACGCTTCGTCTCATCCTTATCTTCTAGGACTCCGTCCCAAAAGGTCTGGAAGGCTGTTCGAAGAATTGGGGGCAGGGGTGGCTCGGCTTCTGTCGGCCATCTTAGAGATGGTGCCAGTTTGGTCTCAGATAAAAAGGCTGTGGCCAATTTGCTTGCCTCCACCATTGCCCATAATTCTTCAACAGAGCATTATTCACCTTTCTTCCAGAGAGAGAAGGAGAAGCGAGAATCTTGTGCTTGTGATTTTATATCGGATAACTTGGAAGACTATAATGCCCCTTTTACGTTTTCAGAATTGCAGCAAGCCATGCAGAAATGTACTGACTCTGCTGCTGGATTAGATACCATCCATTATCAGCTCATAACACATCTGCCTGAGGATTCACTCCTTGTACTTCTCAAGGCCTTTAACCATATCTGGATAACCGGTCATTTTCCGCCATCTTGGCGCCAGGCTGTGGTTGTGCCAATTCCCAAGCCGGGTAAGGATCCTTCCGACCCGGGCAACTACCGGCCAATAGCTTTGACATCATGTTTATGTAAAACTATGGAACGCTTGGTCAACGCCCGACTGGTGTGGCATCTTGAGTCACGTGGTCTCATCACAGACCTCCAGTGCGGTTTCCGGCGCTTCCGTAGTACAACTGACCATCTAGTCCGCTTTGAGTCTTATCCGAGATGCTTTTGTCAACAAGCAGCATGTCTATGCAATTTTCTTTGATCTTGAAAAGGCATATGACACTACCTGGAAGCATGGTATAATGTCTGATTTGTCGGACATGGGTTTTAAAGGGCATCTGCCCGTTTTTATTCACAATTTTTTGTCCAACAGGTCGTTCATGTCCGTGTGGGCTCCACCCTCTCCGACTCCTTTGAACAGGAGATGGGTGTCCCGCAGGGCAGTATTCTATCTCCTGTTTTATTTAGCATTAAAATAAATAACATTGTAAAGGCCGTCAAGGATGATTCTGAATGCTCTTTGTTTGTGGACGACTTTGCTTTGTGTGCACGAGGTCGAGGACTTGCGTCCCTTGAGAGGCGCTTGCAGCTGTGCGTTGATCGCATCCAGGGGTGGGTGTCTCTCAATGGATTCAGATTCTCGCCCTCCAAGACAGTCTGTGTGCATTTTACTAACCAGACGAAATTTTTTCCAGAACCTAGCCTGAGCATTGCTGGAGTGCCAATTAAGGTGGCTGAAGAGGCTAAGTTTTTGGGGGTCATCTTTGACAAAAGATTGACCTTCTGCAACCATGTTAACTACCTTAGAACCTCTTGTCGGAAGGCCCTCGACATTCTTCGTGTCGTTGGTCGTACTGACCGGGGTGCAGACCGCATCGTCTTACTTCGACTGTACCGGGCCCTTGTTCGGTCCAAACTGGATTACGGCTCTGTGGTATATGGCTCGGCTTCCAAGTCTGTTCTGCAGCGTCTGAACACAATTCACCATCAAGGTCTGCGCATATGTCTGGGAGCCTTCAGGACATCTCCAGTTCCTAGTCTGTATGCAGAGGCAGGGGAGCCTTCTCTCAGGCTCTGCCGCATCCGCCTCATGCTCAGCTACGTTCTGAAGCTGAAGGCCCATCCAGAAAATCCTGCGTATGATTGTGTTTTTAACCCGTCGTTTGCAGAGATTTACGATGCCCATCCGGGAGCTGTCCGTCCACTTTCCTTCCGTGTCCGACCTCATCTGCAGGCGGCCGGAGTGGACCTGGACAAAGTTTTGGAATCTCTGCAACACGTCACTCCACCCTGGCTACTACCAGTTCCTGACATCTTGCTGGACTTGACTGCCCACAAGAAGGATTGTACTCCACCAGCCATATACCAACAGAGCCTCAATGAACTCCTTTCAATTTTTCCTGGCTATTGTCGTCTTTATACGGATGGGTCCAAGTCTGAGGATGGAAGAGTGGCTGCGGCTGCAGTGTCCTCTCGCCATCCTAGACGCCCATTTAAGCTCCGTCTCCCTGACCATTCCTCTGTATTTAGTGCAGAACTGCAGGCAATTCTGCTAGCACTCAAGCATGCCTATCAGTCTCGGGAAAGGAACTTCCTGATTCTGTCTGACTCTCTTTCTGCCCTGCAGGCCCTTCAGGGCGCGGGAACAGACCATCCACTGCTGGTGCAGATTAGAGAGCTCTACGCGGACTTGATGAAGGAATATTATGACATCATTTTTATTTGGGTCCCAGGCCATGTGGGCATCGAAGGCAACAGAATCGCAGATTCTGCTGCCAACAGTGCCCGCAGTGACCCTGTCCCTGACACACAGACTGTCTATAGTGATTTTAAACCTGTTATTAGTGCGTACATAGCCCGCGAGTGGCAGTCCGAGTGGGACAAAGAGGAAGGGAACAAGCTTCATGAAGCTCTTCCTAAGTTGTCTGACAGTCTACCTTTCCGCTGCGGCAGCCGCCGTGAGGAGACTGTCCTTGCTCGGCTCCACATCGGGCACACATATGTTACGCACTCTTACTTACTTAAACAGGATGAGCGTCCATGGTGTTTTGCCTGTGATGAGCAGTTTTCTGTTCGACACTTTTTGCTGTATTGTGCTGACCTAATTGACACCAGATATAAACACTTCACAGCAGACTCCTTAAAGGTTTTGTTCCGGGATGTTCCCCCGGACAAAATCTTCAATTTTTTGAGAGAATGCAATATTTTTAACAAGATCTGAGCATTCATAGACTATGTGAATTTTTTTATTTGCCCTTTTTGAGAGTCTGTAGACGTTTCTTTTCCAGACATGTGCGACATTTTAGCCTGAGATTTTTAATCTATATTTACATCTTGTCTTAAGACCTTGCTTTTAGTCTGGCTGACCAGATTTTTACCCATCCCGCCGTGAGATGGCCTTAGTCGCTTGCTCGGCGTTAAACCCAAATAACTAACTAACTAGCAGGCGCATCCGGTGCAGGGGAGACAGACCTCTGGTAACTGACGGCTACTGGAACCCTCCGCCTTGCGTACGGGTCAGCAACAGGTCACTGCAACACACAACACACCCGAAGGCCCACGGGCGGGGGCCTGTGGGACCCGCCCTGGTAAGGCCAGCCTTCGCAACACAAAAGGCACAAACAGCAAGGTACAAGTCTGTCAGCAAGCGTCTGGGCCTGCAATCCACCCCCGTAAGCTAGTGAGCACGGGCATGCGGGGCCCGCCGAAGCTAAGGTAAGCACCCTACCTTTACGACCTACTGTCTGCGAAGAAGAGAAGTCGTGGCTAACCTCTCTGTTTGTCCATCTTGCCAAGGGTAACCACCCGAAACATCAACAATTGTGCTGTACCCGTCTTCCCAGCGTGTTTCTTTCTCCGCTGGGTACCCCTGCATTTCACACGCGTGGCAGTCACCCCTTGGTCTGGAGAGCATAGTGCCCGCCAAGCTAAGGTGAGCATACAACACATGTACAACAAAACTCGAGCATGTCACGACAGGTACAGGCATGACGCAAGCGTCAGGTACAGTAACATTACCAACATAAAGGCGACAGGGCGCGGGCACGTGGGGCCCCGCCAAGCCAAGGTGAGCATACGACGCATGATGTACCCAAACTCAAGCATGTGACGACAAGAATAGGCACGAAGCAAGCGTCTGGCACAGTAACATTACTAGGTAATGGTGACGGGGCGCGGGCACGTGGGGCCCCGCCAAGCTAAGGCGAGCATATGACGCATCATGCACCACAAAAAACAAGCGCTTCATGACAGATACAGGAATGAAGTGTCTGACCCCACCACATCCACCAACGTAATGGCGTCGGGGCGCGGGAGCAAGGGTCCCCGCCAAGCTAATCGAACCATGGACGCATTACAAATTCTCCAAATCACACAAGGTACAAGTCAGTAGGAAAGCGCCAATAATGCCATACCAATCAACCGAAAGGTGAGTGGGCGCGGGCGCGAGGGGCCCCGCCAAGCTAAGGGTTGAGAAATTTGGCGCGCAAGTTACAGCGAAGATGAAGACTGTCTTCGTGCCTGCTCAAACCATTGCCCAGCCCGGGAACCAGCCGAGGGCCAACCCAGCTACCTTACCTTTCCGCCGAAGCGGGAACGGGGGGAAAAACGTCCATAACACCCATGGTACGACCAGGGCGAAGTCCCGGCGAAGCTCACCGCGCAGCCCAGGCACTCAAGAGGCCGAAGAGGGCAGCAGTCAACGATGAGGGGACGACAGAGCCACACAGGGCACAGGCAGGGCCGACGAAGTAGAAGCCAAGTGAAGAAGCCAAAGTCCGGAAGACCGGCGAACCGGTTGAAAAATTTCAAAGTCCATAGGCTAGAGCAACACGTCTGAACGGCGTGAGCCTAAGTAGCATGACTGGTTAGTCACATCGTGACTTGGAACCGGATGGGCAGTAACGGGAGACAACTCTTGGCCCCTCTCGGGGTTCCCCGAGTGCCTCCCAGGTTGTGTGGTAACACAACGGGTTCTTAGGCTAGAATTGAGTAAGTAGTAGACACTTCCATAAAGTCATGTCATCGGTAATGTTTTTGAAGAAACAATTGGGTAAGCTAGTAGACTCTTCCACAGTCATGTCATCGGTAAGTATTTTTCGAAAAAATACATTTTACAGGCATGGGAATTGTCCGCCTAAAGGCAAATTTCCGCCGAAATTATATTGCTCAACCGCCAAAAAAAAAAAAATTGTCCGCCGGAAAAAAAAATAGGGTGCAAAAAGTAACTGAGCACCGGTCATTATACACTGCGAGGCATTCTTTTAAGTGATATGCCGCCCACTAGAGTTACGCGTCACCTATTGTGGCTGTAACGCAGTCGTTACTTTACCGTGCAAGCGGGCAATACAACACTGAACGCACTCTTTTCATGCTCGTTTCCCGTCTTGCGCACTGTACGTGTGGGGAAAATGGTGGTATCACGAGTTGTTGAGCAGAAAAATTTGATGAATCTGTGTGATAATTCCTGGAAATAGGAATGGCTCTCACTAGTTTCGAGCGAGCATCGTCTTGGTGCATGCCCCCGGACCCCCCTAGTTCCAGACTTTTTTCACTTTTCTAATTCCCATGCCTGATTTTAGTAGAGAAAAATTAATTTTTTTTAGAAACAAAACATCCAAAATGGAAAACAAACATCGTGGCCATGTCATATGACACTACCTGTAGCACTTTGGACTTGTGACACTTAATGTAACAATTTGTTACCCGGTCAGCAGCATTCGACCCGTTTACAGGGTTTGGAGATGGATAAGGTAGGACACAGGATTCACTTTTTGGACTCGCTACATGTCTACTAGAAGAAGTGCATGATTTGTTTACTAATACAGCTTTTGTTCAATCCAAAGAAATGGCTGGATTTTTCATCGACAGACACTACCCACATACTGTTGTTCAAGGATCTCTCCAAACGGTTCAAAAACTTAGTCGCGCGAGTACACTGCAGACTAAACCTACCGCTGATAGTGACAGGCCTATCGTAACCATGATCTACCATCCCCACACCAATCCGGTGCGTAAAATCCTTCTTTCTAACTGGGGTCTTTTGTCATCCAGTCAAGAATCTGCTGCTATCTTTTCTGAACCTCCGTTGGTAGCTTTCAAGAGGGATATTAATTTGCGGGACATGCTTGTTCGCTCTACTCTCAAGCCTCGTCATACCACCAGAGCCTCCGGCTCCACTCCGTGCAATGTTCCTAATTGCAAGACGTGTCCTTTTATTTGCCCTTCCACCGTGGTGAATGGTCCACGTTACAAATTCAACATAGACAGATACTTCACGTGTCAAACCACCAACGTGATTTATGTCATCTCCTGTGTTAAATGCGGCCAACTCTATGTTGGAGAGACGGAAAGAACCATCAACGACCGTTTCAAAGAACATCTTCAGTCTGTCAAGTACCAATACAACAGACCGGTCGGACGACATTTCAATCAGGCCGACCACTCCGTCTCAGACATTCGAGTTAAAGGCCTCTGGCTTATGCAAGCCAGTAATGTCTGGGCCAGGAAAGACCGTGAAAAATTTCTGATTAATAAACTGGGCACTGTGGCGCCACTCGGGATGAATATGAAAGATTAACATTGTTTACCTTGCTTGTGTCTGCTACTTTACCTCACTGATTTACTACTCACTAATCAGTTAGGTGATGTTGGCGCTGGTTGATATGTACATTTCCCTTGGGGACTTTCTCAGCGCTGGCCGAACCTTTAGTTGGATCCCTTGCCCTTCCCTGTCGGGACCCCACCCGGGTCTGCCCTGGGGGACTTGGGTGGGGTTAGGTATTTTTTAGTTCCCAGGGTCACCCTGGTCAGCCCCACAGGGTGGGGTTTTCTCTCTATTCTGGGGCATGTGTTTCTGTCTACCCGAGGTCCATTCACCTGTATTTGCCTTTTTTAAACTCTCCCTACTGTCTGCACTGCCTGTAGCTCTTGATATTGGATGTGTGTTGCTAAATGGTCTTAGCTTTATTTAGGCCCCATGTGTTAGGTTTATTTAATGTGTTTGACCGGCTGGCGACATACATTCAATGTTCTGTTTAGTTGGTTGTTTTTTTTTCACAAGCAGTGCAGGCACGTCCTGAGAAAGCCTTGTTGCTGTCGGGACGTTAAGCAATGTACAATCAATCAATCCCTGTCGGGCACCGGGTCTCCGGCTCACGGTTTGATACGCGGTTTTGGGGTGGGGCGATCGTGTGCATCCCTTGGGGATGTATGTGGTCGTCTTGTTGCGTGCCTGTGTGTTTTTCTGTGGGCTGGTGGGTACCTGTTGGGTGGGGTTGGTGGCTCTGGCTGGTTGTCTTCCGCCCCCCCCCCCCCCCCTCCCTTTTTTTTTTTTTTTTTTTTTTCTCCTTCTTCCCCTTCCTCCTTACTCCTTCCCCCCCCCCCCCCCCCCCCCCCCCATCTCTCTCTCTCTCCCCCCCCCCCCTCCCCCCCTTATTTTTTGAGTTACCCTTGAAGACGGTTTCACAACTACCTACTCTCCACTTATACCAATATTCTCTTACTGAATTTGATTCTTTGCTTTGTTTTCATGACTTATTACTTGTTGTGTACCGTGCTAAATGCTGGGTTTTTTTTCCCGGGGTCCTCCCGTTTTTCCCCGAGGTAGTCCTCTACTTGAAGGTGATATAAAGTTTGCCTTCGGGTTGGTGTTTAGCAGGCTTTGTGTATTAGACACTCAGCCTACTTCGTGCCCAAGGGTACTCCCCATTCGTTCTCTCTCTCTTTCTCTCTCTCCGTCTCGCTCTCTCTCTCTCTTTCTCTGGCCTCATCTACACGCCTTTTCTTTCGCTCGCTCCTGCACGTGCTTGCACACACTCTTGTCTCTCGTGTTCAGGTTCTTTCCGAGTCTCTCTTTTACGCGATTTTTCGTTGACGTCATTTTTACTTTTTCCGCACTTTTGTTCTTCCTTTTCTTTTATTTTACGTCACCTCCTTCAGTTGCCACATTCCTTCTGCCATTGAAGATAAGTAGCGGCTAATCTCTATGTTTGTTTGTTTGTCTATTTTGACAAAGGGTATTTACCCGAAATATTAATAAATTGTGTTGTACCCGTCTTTTCTAAGCGTGTTTCTTTCTCCGTTGGGTACTTCTTTGCATATTACACACTTGGCAGTCACCTTTTTGGTCTGGATTAATACAGCTTTGTCACCAAGATTTGTTGACGGGCGACAGTGACTTGACCCGTCCACTCTAGGTACATGACATGACCATGTATGTGTAGTGTAGCCACTCTCCAATACTTTTGTCAATCTCAGCACGCTAGGCAATCAAATGATGTACTCTCAAATGAAACAACTATACTTTTCTTGTTGTAACATGAAAAAATCCGAACACTAGGAGCAGTTTCTGTGGAAAGAATCTGAATGCTAAAGGGTTAAACATCAGTGTTATCTGGCATGAGCAGTCATGGTCAAACCATCTCCCAGAACCGTTACAGTCTGTATAAACTTGTGACATCACACCTAGTGTGCATTATTCACCTCAGAACCTTCAGTTTGTTTTTAAAGTGTATTTATTTATTATTAATTTCTGGTGTTTCAGGAGTTTGACAGAGATGATCTTCAGCAGTTGTTGCGTCAGACACGCGAGTCCTCTCTCTGTTTACTGGATGACAGCAAGGATCCCATTGGCTATGACACGGTCTGAAAGTTTGAGACAGAATTTCAAATTGGTTGATGTGAAAAGCTACATTTGTGACATGTTTCCACTGGCTGGTGTCAAAAAGCAGTTTGAGAGAATAGTTTTTATCTTCTGATGTGAAAAACTTGATCTCAGTTAATGTTTACATTTGTTGATGTGGAACAACTCCGTTTGAGTCGGAAGTTTCTGATGGTTGATGTAGTTTGTAAAAGCTGAGTTTGAGACAGTGAGTGGTTCTGGTTGGTTGATGTAAAAGCTTCTCCCGCAAGAGATTTTTTTTTTTTATGACTCTAAAAAATTTCCTTATATTCATATTCCTTCACTTTCCGAGTTAAATGATGTACTTGGTATTAATGTACAAGTCACTTGAGACTAGCAATTCTAGCTCAAGGGCAGTGTGGGATTAGCCTGGTGCCTGAACAGACACCAAGCCAATCTGGCACTGCCCTTGAGCTGTTAAACCAAGTGATCTTTCGCAGCATGTGCTGCAGGTAAAACAAATGAGAACTTTAGTCGTCGTAGGTGATCATGAATGGACACTGTGCCGATTCCAAAAGCCTTGTCAAGTTTTATTTTGTACCATACCATGTTTTTGTGTGAATTTTGACTGTTCAAAATCTTGTGAACATGTCTTAAAATTGATGTCAAATAAATGTCATAAAATGAGCAGTCTTTGTCTTGCATTTGTACAACAGAAATGTGAATAGTCAAAGTGGTTAGGTCCACTCTTTTATTCAGAAAATGCACAAAGTAGACACAAGCTCTGCTAGTGCGTTCATTTGCTCATCCACACTGCCACACTCCATTCTTCTCAAGCAAGCCCATTACATCTACAAGACACATGCACAAGAGCACCCAGAGGCTTCAGGGGCCTCTTGTTGGCCCTTCTCACACTAATTCTCACTGTGAAACTCAGGACTTTGTGGATGGTGAAAAGGACGTATTTCAAGCGTACGCCGCTGCAAGAAACATAGCTCATCATGAACCCCAGCAAATTAATTGCAAAGGCTCGTGATAATCTATGCCTCTTGCTAGCCTCAATCAGAAGTGTATAGCGCTGCCAGCGGCAATGCTACACAACTCGTTCACAGCTATCGATACAGGGTACGTTGAACAAGTTAATGATCCTTGAAATAAGTGGGAGGAGGAGATGATCTACACAGGATACTTCAATGTTACAGCATTACAATTTTCATGCAGATCTCGTATAACCACACAAAAACTTTACACTCAACATCAGATCATTGCCCCATGGCTTTTATAATGGATGCAATATTAATAAGGCAGAAGGCTTAAAATTTGCTACCTTCCCTCGTTAAATCACAATATTTACCCCCCAACTGAAAAATAAAATAGATTTTTTTCAACTGAAATAAAAATCACACTTTTACAATATATCTGACCAGTGCCTTTTCAGTTTAGTGTGTAGCACAATTTAAAAAAAAAAAAATGACACGATCTCAAATAATTTAATCTTGTAATTGTATTAATGGATGTTCAAATCGGCAAATTTACACCAAGCCATCAGCATAAGCAACCAAAATCGACAAAAAAAAAAAAAAAAAAAAAAAAAAATTGACTAAACATACACCAAGGTAGGATTTGACCACTGTTTGGCAAGCATTCAACAGAAGAAAACACTTTGCATTGAAGTTATTCACAGCTGCCACATTTGGGACAAAACGGTTTTAACAGAAAAACAAAATGTCACACATGATGTAAAATTATTTATCATTCAGTGTCTGCAGTTTACACAGCAGTCCTCAAAACTGTAAGCACCTCCTTTGAAACTGTCTAACTCTTTCAAGGACCCAGCATCAATATCTGCAGAAATGTTGTATAGCGTTGCAGCCAGTAGCGTTAAACGACACTTTCGCACCTACTGATGTGGGGTACCTTGAACATCATTCAACCCAGAACAGTTTTACGGATAAAAAAAGTGAGCACATTACATCCGCTGGAAGTCTTATCAGAAAATGTCCGACAAATTCACTGTCAAAAGTTCACTGTTGATAACTGACCAAGTCAATTTCATCAACCTCTAGCTATCAGCAATGCAGCTGTCTCATCTCCATGAGGCACAGATTTTTAGGACCCCTGCAGCTCTGTCGTTATATGGCAAAAGCCAGTATGTCCATTTTTAACTCATTCAACCCGACGCAGGTACTTCCCAAATTTTGGAGGCGTCATCTAACGACTATGCACCTGTTGCTGGAGATGGGTCGACCATGATAATTCAAGGGTAGTGCCAGATTAGCTTGGCGCCTGTCAGCGCCAAGCTAATCTGGCACTACCCTTGAATTATCATGGTCGACCCATCTGCTGTAGTGCGTCGGGGCTGAATGGGTTAAAAAAAAAAAGCAAAATTGTCACGATTATACAATGGACATACAACTTTTGCCACTTCTTGGCAGAGCTGCAGTGGTTCACAAGAATCTATACCTACTTCAGTTGTAGATCTATTCATAAACCTCACTGATCACTGACCAGATTCAATGCATCTGTTTCTGTTTCCCAGTTGCACAGATTCTAATCATGAAAAGCGGCATGGGTTCATGAAAATCTATGCCTCTTGTAGGGCTAGATCTATCAACATTTCTTGCCAGTAAAGATCATCCTCCTCTTAGTTACAGTCCCTGTCTGATCACTGACAAAAGTTTAGTTCACAACACACTGCCTCACAGAGACAAAAACTCCTTTTATGTGGCTAACGAGGCAAGCATGGCCCCAGCCTGGCCATCATGCAATTGCAGCTTTTGTTCCACTTTCATGTTGAGCAGTGCTTCTCTGCCATTCATACTGCCGATAAAAACGCCACCATTCCCTCGCTGTCGGTTCATAGCGTGTCGATGTCTGGACTCATACAGGTATTTCTAGAAGAAAACAGAAAATACATAATGCACTTTCATCCATAAACTGAAGTGTACTAAAATATGAAAAAGACAAGAAAACACTGTTGAAAAGATAAACTAGTGACATTTTTCTGATATGAAACAAAAGAACTATAACTTTTTTAAGATCTTACAACAAGAATACAAAAGCCCTTAAGGCTCACGTGAATGAATGATCCAGTTCTAATTAAGTAAAGGGTTGGATTCTGTACTAGTGAAATCAATGTTTTATCAAATGTATGCATTTTTCACATTTTTGTCAATCTCCAACGAGCCTTCACCTTTGCCAGTAGTGAATCAACATAGTATTATATAGAAGAATATCAGCTATCTTTCTGCCAAATTTGGCTGAAAAATTTTGCAAAACTGCTGATAAAAGCTACAATTCTACTTTTTTCAAATCATTTGCTGATCTTCTGTGACCCTTGACCTTTCCGAGGGGTCATCCAAATTAGCATGCATATGAAGGTCTTAACATCAGGTATCTCTGGACCAAGTTTGGGTTTGAAGCTATAAATAGTATTTGAGAATTTTTTATTTGTCCAGATATGGCTATTTTTGACCTATTTCTAATGTCTTGTGACTCTTGACCTTTCCAATCGGTCATCCAAATTAAGATGCATAGAAAGGTCTTACCACCAGGTATCTTTGTCCCAAGTTTGGGTTTGAAGTTGTGAATAGTATTTGAGAAGAAACAAATTTTGTCAAAATACGGCTATTTTTTTATGTATTTCCTAATCCCCTGTGACCTTGACCTTTGAGGGAGGTCAATGAAGTTGGTATATTTAGAAAGGTCCTGCCACAAAGTATCTTTGGGCCAAGTTTGAAGACTGAAATAATAATAATAATTACGGTATTTATAATGCATTTATCTTATAATAATTATAACTCTAAGCGCGCACTCACAACTCACGCACGCATGCGCACGCTTAGACAACGGCTTGCGTACCACAAAAAGTGAAATACATTACGATAGTCGACTTGGGGTGGGGAGTGTGGTGATATAGTGCTAGAACTGTTGAAAGAGGTGAGTTTTGAGGGCGGACTGCAAGGAGGAGAGAGAGTGTTTCTGACGGAGGGAGAGTGTTCCAGGCGGATGGACCATATACAGAGAAGGAGTGGGGGCCGAAAGTGCTGAGTTTGGTGCAGGGGATGTGGAGGCGGAGAGGGTTGCAGGCGGAGCGGGGAGGAGTGTAGGGGTGAAGTAAGTTTGAGAGATAGGCAGGAGCGCAGTTGTTCAGGGATTTGTAGCAGAGAGACAGAATCTTGTATTGGATGCATTGGGGGATGAGAAGCCAGTGAAGGAGTTTGAGCAGGGGAGTGATGTGGTCGCATTTTTTCTTTCTGAGGACGAGGCGGGCAGCATTGTTCTGGACACGCTGGAGGGTGAAAGTGGTGAAGTGAGGGAGGCCGGAAAGGAGAGAGTTGCAGTAGTCGATGCAAGATAGGATGAGAGAGACAGCAAGTTTGGTGGCAGCTTCGGTAGTGAGGTATATTCTGATCTGACTGATGCGACGGAGGTGGAAATAGCATGCCTGTGCCGTGGCAGACAAAGCTGGTCATGGAAAGAGAGGAATCGAGGATAACGCCGAGGTTTTGGGCCGAGTCAGAGAGGGAGATGGGGTGCTGTCGAGTTGAAGGTGGAGAGAGGAAGGGAGCTGGGAAAGTTTCTGGCGAGTGCCTACCAGCATGGCTTCCGTTTTGTCGTCGTTCAGTTTAAGCTTGTTTGCTGTCATCCAGTTTTTCATGTCTTCGTAGCAGTCAGCCGTGCGAGTCAGTAGTGACTGAGTGTTGTCGAGTTTGTCTTTGTCTAGTAGTTGTGAGTCGTCAGCGTAGAGGTGGTGGTTTATGTGGCGAGACTGGATGATGTTGGACATGGGAGAGGTGTAGAGCGTGAAAAGGACCGGGCCCAGGATGGACCCCTGTGGAACTCCGCAGGAGAGCGTGACTGGGTTGGAGGAGACGCCGTCGATGGTGACGGACTGCTGTCTGTCGGAGAGGTAGGAGAGAAACCAGGAGTGAGCAGAGTCAATGATTCCAAAGGAGTGGTGAAGGTGGTGGAGGAGGATAGAGTGGTCTATAGTGTCTGACTGGCTTGAATAGTCTCTGAAGAAATGCCAACGTTAAAGTTTACAGAAGATCACTGGCCCAGAACATACTTTTGCTTCACATGTGAGCCATAAAGTAAATATTTCTATCACCAAGCACCTCTTTTAACATTACAGCTCCAGATCTGAAGATCAGCAACTAGGCGTTTTCTGTACCAATGTGCATATTATTACAAGCACCAAGTTTAACTCTTTCATACTTAATAATGACATGGTAGATTTTGACGGCGTCTGCCAGAGCTATTTCAAGATAAATAATAAATAAAACAGTGCATTAAATAGGCGCTTTACCCAATTGAATATCGGCTCAAAGCGCCGCCGCTAACTGAACCCAACAAGCACGCTCACTTGAATCATGCGCATTCATTCACACGCTGCATAAACACAGAACATTCATGTGGTGCAATGGGCAAGCTCAAGCGAGCTACTGAAGTTTTTGGAAATTCTAATCATTTTATATTTGAAATTTGGTAAGAAATCACTTTATATTTGAAATTTGGTAAGTGGGCTGAAATTGATACCAAAGTCATGGGGGAGGAAGAGCTGGAGTGCCCGGAGAAAGAACCCCCGACGGTCCGCCCGAATTAACAGTGACACTAGAGGAGAAAAGTCTGACGCCAGAACCCAGTATCGAACCTTGCACCTTTAGCATTGGTGGCAAAAACAGTCTTCAGAGAATTGTTCATCTCAGCTCAAAGATCATTGGGGAAGAACAGAGAAGTTTAGCCGTGTTCTGCGATCGTCAGATTGTAAGAAAAGCTACTTCATCCTGGCTAGTGATGCTCACATGATGAGACCTCTTTGAATTGCTCCCATCTGGCCGCCGATACAGACAACCATCATATAAAACCAACCACAGGAAACTGTCTTTATCCCTGTTGCCGTCCAATTCTTAAATATTTCGTAAATCTACACAGCTGTTAAAAGTGTGTGCGCATGTGTGTGTGTGTGTTTATACAGCTGTTTCATCGCGTGCGTATCGCTGGCCTGGATGGACAGTTGTAGAGGGTGTAAGTGGAAAGTAAGACGTTAATGTGTTCGCTGATAATGTCGTTAATAATGCTCTTTAAGTTTTAAATAATGTTTTAGTAATTGTATTTGTTTAGAGTTTTAATATGTCTTAATATTAATATTATAAATCGTACAGATTTAGCATATTAATATCAGGTACAAATTAATGGGATATTAGAATGTCCTGATATTAATTAATGTTTATTGAATTACTTTTATATGATTGTTCCCCCCGTCCACACAAATGTAATTGCCCTCTAAGAGATAAATAAAGTTATTTGAATTGAATTGAACTGAATTAACCACGGCGCAACGGACTGTCCCATGAGAGATGAATCAGCCATGATAATACAAAGGTAGTAGTGCCAGATTAGTTTGACGCCCTTCAAGGTGATACACTAATCTGGCACTACTCTTGAACTTTCATGTCCAATCGATCTTGTGAGCAATTCCAGGCATTCAGGCTGCATATCGGAGTTTTCTTCCCCCCCCCCCCCCCTCCCCAGCAAAAATTCACCTAATGGAACAATAAAGTTGAAAAAAAAAGGTGTTCAAATCTCCCAGTAGTGTCATAAGGTGAATATGCTAAAGAGTAAAACAGACTCAGCCCAATCATTCACAGACATACACACACACAAAATAACTCTCTCACCTGTCGTTCTTTGGGAATCTTGCCTGAAGCCTCCAATTTTGCCCTGGCTTGTCGTCGTTTAAGGATGCGATGGTACTGTTTGGCATTGACATATAGTGGTTCATCACCCGTGTCTGCACCAGGCTGAAATACAAGGCATTGATTTTTTTGTTATGTTGACCCGCCTTTCTCAACCAAAGTTTGAACTTTGGAACAACACACACTGGAAATGTACCAATGTCAAGCTAATCAGGCACCACATATTAACTCATTCAGCTCCGACACACCACAGCAAGACATGGATCGAGCATAATAGTTCAAGGATGGTGCCAGAATAACTTGGCGCCAATAGGCGCCAAGCTATTCTGGCCCACCCTTGAACTATCATGCTCGATCTGTCTCTGGAATTGCAATACAATCCTTTAGAGGGCAACTTCAAAATTTGGGGATTGCGGTCCTTGGTTTAGAATGAGTTAAAACCATAACTATTATATTTAGTAATAGTGCAAGTGACAGAGATACCATGCACTAAAATTTAAATCTGGATTAGGTCAGAACTTTACCAAGCAATGCCTTCAAACAGTGGCCACTAAAAAAGGATTTCTCATGAAATCATGCATCCAAGGCCAATTATTATGCCTACTACCTCATACAAAATGATTTCCCTGAATCTGACAACATCAATGGCCCATTCTCTGCCAGCAAGATGCATAGGTTCTCATGAACCCCTGTGGCCTTCAGGAGTTGATGACAATCTATGCCACTTGCATATGGATTGACACTGAAGAAACTACCTACTCCTCAAGTTGTACCAGATCTTTGACATTCACATTTGAAAACACAATGTAAAGTTCTGCAAATTTGGCTCACCACAGGTAACTGTTGCCCAACATTCTGTGTTGGCAAGTTGATCACCTGAATACCTGTAAAAAAAACATTCAGATTTAGCCAATGAACCATCATTTAGCCTTGATACACTACTGTGCAGAGATGGCAGTGGCAGTTTGTAGTGACAAAGCAATGATGTCCATTTATATAGCACTTGTGTCCAGTCATAAAATAAGTCTGCTTGGAAAGCTTCGGGAGAGGTTTAAAAAGGATAGAAAAGAACCAAAAAGAAAAAAAGCAAGTAGAGGTGCATAATTATGTTCTCTATATAAGGTTTTGTGTCCAAAAGCACCATAGCACTACCTGTGCTTAGTCTCTTGAAGCATCAAGTTTCACTTCCAGTCCAACATAGCACCTTACCTTTAACTCCTTCACTGCCAGTTGACACAGATTGTATATATATATATATATATATATATATATATATATATATATATATATATATATATATATATATATATATATATATATATATATATATGACCCATTGCCAAAAGGTGTTACTAAGATGGTTGCCCAAACTGTACGCATAATAAAAGCACTTCCATTCCTGATTCATCTGTTTTTAGTAGTTAAGATCATGGTAAAATGCCTGAATATACACTAGAAATAACATGGGAGACACATTTTGAGAGGTGTAGTGACTGTATGATTAAAATGTTGGCCAAGGCTGAAAATTTCCCTTGCCAGAAAGCAACACCGATCGACCTCGTGTGAGCGATGTGATGGTGTGCAAATAAAAGGTTGACCTACTTGTTCATATCATCAATTCTGTGAGGCAAGACATGTATAAAAATTTACCAGTGAAGAACAGATATTTTCATTTGCGAAATATTGCGCTGTTGCCTAATAAAAAACGGCATGTTGAACGTCAGGCGTGTTGTAATTTTGCAACAGAATATCTCTTCTCTGAACTTCGCACAATGTGAACCTCATAGCAAATGAATTTTGACCATCACTTCCTCTCCTGTACATGCATAAAGCACCCACTTCGCATGTTTCAAGATAAAAACACAAACAGCCTTTTTTGAAAGGCGAGTTTACTTCTACCGGTTTTTGTTGTAATAATCGACGTTCGACATAGTTGTCTTTTCTTCCTCAACTGCTGCCGATTTCACTTTTGAAAATTTACCCATCGTTTCTTCGTATCACGTGATGCATACGCGCTATGCTTGATTGATGATTGCGGCAAGCTTCAAACTGACGGAACTCGAGAATGGTATGTTGTAATATTCGCCTTTATCTGACGTTCGACATAAAATCTACGTTCAACATACTTTCTGTATAGTTTTTGCATAACAGTTACCTAGACAAAGGATTGATATGGCATTTGTACCGATAGGATATACAACTTACTTACTTACGCCTGTCACCCCTACCCGGGTATAGGCCGTCGACGAGAGACCTCCAGCAACTCCTGTCCTGTGCTTCTCCTTCGATTCTACTCCAGGTGGTTCCCAGTCTCTTGATGTCTGCTTGGAGGTCTCGACGCCAGGAGTTTCTCGGCCTACCTCTTTTCCTCTTTCCCTGGGGGTTCCTTGACAATGCCTGCCTAGTGATACTGGAAGCTGGCTTTCTCAGGCTGTGACCGATCCATCCCCATCTTCTTCGCCCAATTTCATTCTCTGCTGTTATCTGCTCTGTTCTCTCCCAGAGTCTGACGTTGCTGATCTTCTCTGGCCAGTGGATTTTCAAAATTCTTCTAAGGCAACTGTTCATGAAGGTCTGTACTCTGTTGACTGTGGGTTTTGTCAATCTCCAAGTCTCTGCTCCATATAGGAGAACTACTTTTACATTGGAGTTGAAAATCCGGACTTTGGTGTGTTGTGACAGCTCTCTGGAACTCCACACTTTTTTTAACTGGAGAAAGGCTGCTCTGGCTTTACCGATTCGTGCTCTGACATCTGCATCAGTGCCGCCTTTAATGTCTATGATGCTCCCGAGATAGGTGAAGGACTCCACCTCCTCCAACGGGGTGCCAGCAAGCAAGACTGGTTCTTCCCTGGTTGTGTTCAGCCTCATTGTCTTTGTTTTCTGTTTGTGAATGGTGAGGCCCACTTGGGACGAGATGTCAGCAAGCCTCGTGGTCTTGTCCTGCATTTGTTGATGAGTGTGGGACAGTAATGCCAAGTCGTCTGCAAAATCGAGGTCGTCAAGCTGTGTCCACAGTGTCTACTGTATTCCACTTCGTCTGTGCTCTGTGGTCATCTTCATGATCCAGTCTATGGCCAGTAGGAAGAGGAACGGAGACAGCAGACACCCCTGCCTGACACCAGTTCTGACCTGGAGCTCCCTGGTGAACTGCCCTTCGTGGATCACGCGACATGTCATGCCATCGTAGCTGCTCTTGATCAGGCGGACGAGCTTTGTGGGTACACCGTAGTGTCGTAGGAGTTTCCACAGAGTCTCTCGGTCCACGCTGTCAAATGCTTTCTCATAATGCACAAAGTTGACGTACAGCGGGGAGCTCCACTCCAGAGACTGTTCCACGATGATGCGGAGAGTGGCGATCTGGTCTGTACATGATCGGTTCTTCCTGAATCCTGCTTGCTGGTCTCTCAGCTGGGGGTCAATGGAGCTCTTCATTCTCTCTAGGATGATCCTGTTGAAGACCTTTCCTGGTACTGACAGCAAGGTGATTCCTCTGTAGTTGGAACACTTGCTTAGGTCGCCTTTCTTGGGAAGCTTGATTAGGTACCCCTCCTTCCAGTCAGCTGGCATCACCTCCTCTTCCCAGATCTTTCCAAACAGTGGGTACAGCATCTCCACTGTTGTCTCTAGGTCTGCTTTCAGAGACTCCGCTGGGATGCCATCTGGCCCTGCTGCTTTGCCATTCTTCAAAAATGCCACTGCTCTTCTGATCTCTTCCCGGCTGGGTCTGTCACAGCTGATGGGTAGGTCGGTCTCCGCCGGCTGGATGTCAGGGGGGTCGGGTGGGCTAGGTCTGTTCAGTAACTCTTCAAAATACTCGGCCCATCTGTCGAGTTGGTCTGCTCTGTCTGCAATAGGCTTGCCTTCTTGGTCTTTTACTGGTCTTTCTGTATGGCCATACTTACCCGACAATCTTCTGGTAATGTCGTAGAGCTGTTTCATGTTGCCGCTGCCTGCTGCCTTTTATGCCTCTGCTGCCAGGCTGTCTGTGTAGGCCCTCTTGTCTGCCCCGATACTCCTCTTCACCTCGCGGTTGGCTTCGAGTATTCCTCCTGTGCCCTTACCTTGGCTGCTCTCGTGCGACTGTTGTTGACCGCTGCTTTCTTCTGCTTCCTCACTTCTATCTTCTTCAAGGTCTGTGCCGACAGCCAGTCCTTGTGATGGTGTTTCCTGAACCCTACAGTGTCTTTGCAGGTTGAGTTCAGCGCCTCTCTGACTGCCTTCCACTGCTGCTCTGTGGTGACCGCCTCCTCTTCATTTACTAGCTCCTGTAGTGCTTGAAACCGGTTGGACAGCACCAGTTTGAACTCTTCTCTAACTCCAGTTTCTCTCAGGAGGCCTACATTATAGCGCTGTCTTCTTGTTGTCTCTGTGCGGCTTTTCTTTAGCTTGAGCTTCATTCTTAAGGTAAGCAGATGGTGGTCTGAGGCGACATCTGCTCCCCTCCTCACTCGAACATCTTGAAGGGATCTTCTAAATTTCTTGCTAATGCAGATATGGTCTATTTGGTTCTCTGTTGTATGGTCAGGTGAGACCCAAGTTGCTTTTTGTATTCTTCTGTGTAGGAAGATGCTGCCGGTTTAGAGCACAAAAGTCTACAAACCTCTCCCCGTTCCCACTCATCTCCAAGCCTAGTCCCTGTCTCCCCATCACCTCTTCGTATCCGGTGTTGTCCTCCCCTATTTTGGCATTAAAATCGCCCATGACGATGGTGATGTCTCGCTCCGCACATTTGTCCACGGCACTCTGGAGTCGGTCGTAGAACTCTTGTTTCTCTTCCTCGTCAATGTCATTGGTGGGCGCATAACACTGGATGACGTTCAGCTTGAGCTTTTTCTTGGTTCTAAAGGCTGCTGTGATAATTCTTGGCCCAAGAGGTTCCCAGCCCATCAGCGCTCTCTGTGCCACTGGTGACAGCATGAATGCTACTCCTTCTGTATGGGGGGCATTCTCCTCTTCATGACCTGAATACAGAATCATCTCCACACTTAACAGCCTTTTCAGGCCAGACTGCGTCCATCTGGCTTCACTGATACCTAGCAGGGAAAGGTTGTACTTTTGCATTTCCGCTGCTATCTGGGCGGCCTTGCCGCTCTGGTACATGGTCTTGACGTTCCATGTGCCCATGGTTGTATCCCTGGATAGAGAGAGGCGGCTCGGTCCTGTGGCTTCCGAAGACTTCCGGCTTTCACCACAGGACGTCATAAGTCTTCTGGTAGAAGAACCTTCCTCCTCCAGGAAAGGAATTACTGTTAGTCTTTTCGTCGGCGTTTTTGTAGCTATTTCCTTTTTTGCAGGGTGGGGAAGCTACCCCCACGCCCAACCCCCTTACTAGGAGGACCAGGGGTTTTCTGTCGGGGTCACCTTCCCTTAGACCATGTTGGTTCACGGCACCTTATTTCATTCGGTGCACCCCTCTCTCGAGGGACCCCCTATCCACCACCCAGGGGACGCGCCTCAACGCCATATGGTCCCAGCGCGAGGGATAGGATATACAAGCTGTGCAGATTAAAACGAATTGGGCAGTTTGTTGTCGCCAGCCATGTGCGTTGAAAATGATTTAGCGAGTTGTACGTCATTACATTACCACAATGCGTGTGTGGTAAACATGACGTTCGATCAAAGCGGTGATATTTGGTGCAGCATCTTTGTCTAGAACACTCTCTGGAACGTCGTGTTTGGAGAAAACAGCTAAATTTGTAGAATGTAAAACCGATTCAGACAAAATGCGGTCACACGTGTTTGTAGTTGTTGACAAGCTCCCTTTTCAAGGCGTGTTGCGTCGACCGTCATATTTGCAACACGGCCGATGTTGTAAACCTGATGTGCAATCACCTGTTCAATGGTGGTGTTGTTAGAACGCCTTTCGCACTCAGATCGCCATTGTTGACACTTTCCATCTCGTAGAGTCACCCATGGAATCGTATGAAAGGCCTTGAGAGGGAGAGTGTCATGTTTGATAATAGAACATGCAGATGAAGTGTTGAAAGTGTACATGATAGATGAAAGTGTAAATGGAGATGGCAACTGTTTGTTTTTTTTCAGAGCGCTGAGCCTTCTTATATTTGGCACAGAAATGTGCCATGAAGAGCTCAGGTGTCGCATTGTTATTTGTATGGCACCGCATCCAGACAGTTTTCTGAATGGTTCTAATTGGTGCGCTCCTCCTAACGCTGTCACCAGTTGAAGTTATTCAAATGTCTGTGCTGACTTCAGTTTCACCTGATGCTTCAGAGCGTCTGTCGTTTGAAGCTGAAGTGATGTCAGTGGTTACAAACTGCAGCTTGTCAGAGTTGTGGGAGTTTTGTGCAGCCAGTTTTGTGCTGAAGCGTCCAAACCAGTCGGTTTTTCCAGATCTTGGTTGGGAGATGTACAGGCTTCACTGCAGCCGCAATTTTCGCGCTCCGGGTTGTGAGGATGGTCAGAAATTGTTCATCATGTGGTTCTCAATCCGCAGTGACATGGTTGCTGATCACTGGGTGCCAAACCACTTTGTGCCTATCGTTCCCCGTACACACACTCAAGCTCCAGTGGTTGGAACCTTCCATCTTGTTCAGTGGAATGGAACTGAATATGTTGGGCAAGTTAAAGACGTTGACGAACTTCTGCAGGTTGCCTGTGTGAGTTTCATGTCAAAGCGCCGGCACTTGTACTGTTGGCCTATCCGCTTTGACTAATTGTGGGAACCACTTGATTTTATTTTGAGGAGGGTCTCTCTCAACCTCGATAAAAGCACATCCAGAGGCGTCAGTTTTTCACAGTTATTTAGGACATTTGCTGTATAGAAATTGCAGAAGAAACGGGTATAAATATAAATAAGTGATGTCAAGGTGTTTGTGTTTTCCTACACATTTCGGTATATTTACTGACATGTGTAGTAAAACAAACGTGACATCACTGTATTTGTCTGTTTCTCCTGCAATTTCTAGTTGCCTGAAGACCCGTACTGACCATCTGTCACTATATTAATAGTTCTCTCAGTGGAGCCCCGAGACACCTATGAAAGGGTTTTGGCCCCAGTGTAAAAAAAAAAACAAAATAACATATATTCATATAAATGTATTAATTTTTTTTTACACTGTTTTAACCTTCATTGTGGTGAGACACTTTTGAGAAGAAATAAGTGTAAAACGAGATGTGATCTGCAGTTTTAGGGATTGATGAGCAGTTTAAATACATGAAGAATAGTGCAGAACGATATGCGATTTAGCAGTATTGCGGATTGATCGGCAGTTCAGGTAAATGAGGAAATGTGTATATGCAGTGTTTGTTGCGGAAGAAAAGTGACTTGTGGGCGAACTTGTGGTTTTGGATGGATAAATGTTAAACCTCCGTTCAGTTTGTTGTAATTATGACGTTCGACATAATATCTGTTTTCCTGATTTTGCATTTATTCTTCCTGTGCTTGAAATAAAATGATCATAGGAAATGTTCCTGTTGTCTCTCTTAATTCTTTTTACATCCCTGAGAATGTGGTTTGAAAGAGAATGTGGCTGCATTTCACATTTACAACAAATAGAAAGAAGCACCTGTGTCGGATGTCAGGCATTACAACAATTCATCTTTTTCAGTGACACCCAGAAAACCTTAATGATTTAGTTTTGCAACAGAAATTCACATCACTAATCCATTTAACTGTTCAAGTAAACATTTTTTAACTTGGATCAATAACAAAACCAAAACTTACACCGTTGTGTTGTAATACCTGACCTCCGACATAATGTCATATAAAAAGTTCTGAATGAGATTTCTCTGAAACTAAGGAACAGACTATATTCCAATTTCACATACTATTTGCACATGCCATAAACTGTCCAACGCGGATTTTTCATGTAATTCTATCACTTTTCACTTTCAAGCACCCTTGTTGCCTTTTCAGTAACACCTTTTGGCAATAGGTCATATATATATATATACACACAGGTGCTTCTTTCTATTTGTTGTAAATGTGAAATGCAGCCACATTCTCTTTCAAACCACATTCTCAGGGATGTAAAAAGAATTACGAGAGACAACAGCAACATTTCCTATGATCATTTTATTTCAAGTACAGGAAGAATAAATGCAAATTCAGGAAAACAGATATTATGTCGAACGTCATAATTACAACAAACTGAACGGAGGTTTAACATTTATCCATCCAAAACCACAAGTTCGCACACAAGTCACTTTTCTTCCACAACAAACACTGCATATACACATTTCCTCATTTACCTGAACTGCCGATCAATCCGCAATACTGCTAAATCACATATCGTTCTGCACTATTCATCATGTATTTGAACTGCTCATCAATCCCTAAAACTGCAGATCACATCTCGCTTTACACTTATTTCTTCTCAAAAGTGTCTCAACACAATGAAGGTTAAAACAGTGTAAAAAAAAAATTCATACATTTATATGAATATATGTTATTTTGATTTTTTTACACTGGGGCCAAAACCCTTTCGTAGGTGTCTCGGGGCTCCGCTGAGAGAACTATTAATATAGTGACAGATGGTCAGTATGGGTCTTCAAGCAACTAGAAAGTGCAGGAGAAACAGACAAATACAGTGATGTCACGTTTGTTTTGCTACACATGTCAGTAAATATACTGAAATGTGTAGGAAAACACAAACACCTTGACATCACTTATTTATATTTATACCCGTTTCTTCTGCAATTTCTATGCAGCATATGTCCTAAATAACTGTGAAAAACTGACGCCTCTGACTGGATGTGCTTTTATCGAGGTTGAGAGAGACCCTCCTCAAAATAAAATCAAATGGTTCCCACAAGTAGTCAAAGCGGATAGGCCAAAAGTACAAGTGCCGGCGCTTTGACATGAAACTCACACAGGCAACCTGCAGAAGTTCGTCAACGTCTTTAACTTGCCCAACATATTCAGTTTCATTCCACTGAACAAGATGGAAGATGCCAACCACTGAAGCTTGAGTGTGTGTGTGGGGAACGATAGGCACAAAGTGGTTTGGCACCCAGTGATCAGCAACCATGTCACTGCGGATTGAGAACCGCATGATGAACAATTTCTGTCCATCCTCACAACCCGGAGCGCAAAAATTGCGGCTGCAGTGAAGCCTGTACATCTCCCAACCAAGATCTGGAAAAACCGACTGGTTTGGACGCTTCAGCACAAAACTGGCTGCGCAAAACTCCCACAAACCTGACAAGCTGCAGTTTTGAACCACTGACATCACTTCAGCTTCAACGACAGACGCTCTGAAGCATCAGGTGAAACTGAGGTCAGCACAGCCATTTGAATAACTTCAGCTGGTGACACAGTCATGAGGACCACACCAATTAGAACCATTCAGAAAACTGTCTGGATGCAGTGCCATACAAATAACAATGCGACACCTGAGCTCTTCATGACACATTTCTGTGCCAAATATAAGAAGGCTCAGCGCTCTGAAAAAAAAACAGTTGCCATCTCCATTTACACTTTCATCTATCATGTACACTTTCAACACTTCATCTGCATGTTCTATTATCAAACATGACACTCTCCCTCTCAAGGCCTTTCATACGATTCCATGGGTGACTCTACGAGATGGAAAGTGTCAACAATGGCGATCTGAGTGCGAAAGGCGTTCTAACAGCACCACCATTGAACAGGTGCTTGCACATCAGGTTTACAACATCGGCCGTGTTGCAAATATGACGGTCGACGCAACACGCCTTGAAAAGGGAGCTTGTCAACAACTACAAACACGTGTGACCGCATTTTGTCTGAATCGGTTTTACATTCTACAAATTTAGCTGTTTTCTCCAAACACGACGTTCCAGAGAGTGTTCTAGACAAAGATGCTTCACCAAATATCACCGCTTTGATCGAACGTCATGTTTACCACACACGCATTGTGGTAATGTATTGACATACAACTCGCTAAATCATTTTCAACGCACATGGTTGGCGACAACAAACTGCCCAATTCGTTTCAATCTGCACAGCTTGTATGTCCTATCGGTACAAATGCCATATCAATCCTTTCTTATGCAAAAACTATACAGAAAGTATGTTGAACGTAGATTTTATGTCGAACGTCAGATAAAGGCGAATATTACAACATACCATTCTCGAGTTCCGTCGGTTTGAAGCTTGCCGCAATCATCGATCCAGCATAGCGCGTATGCATCACGTGATACGAAGAAACGATGGGTAAATTTTCAAAATTGAAATCGGCAGCAGTTGAGGAAGAAAAGACAACTATGTCGAACGTCGATTATTACAACAAAAGCCGGTAGAAGTAAACTCGCCTTTCAAAAAAGGCTGTTTGTGTTTTTATCTTGAAACATGCGAAGTGGGTGCTTTATGCATGTACAGGAGAGGAAGTGATGGTCATAATTCGTCTGCTATGAGGTTCACATTGTGCGAAGTTCAGGGAAGAGATATTCTGTCGCAAAATTACAACACGCCTGACGTTCAACATGCCGTTTTTTATTAGGCAATAGCGCAATATTTCGCACACGAAAATATCTGTTCTTCACTGGTAAATTTTTATACATGTCTTGCCTCACAGAATTGATGATATGAAACCAGTAGGTCGACCTTTTATTTGCACACCATCACATCGCTCACACGAGGTCGATCAGTGTTGCTTTCTGGCAAGGGAAATTTTCAGTCTTGGCCAACATTTTAATCATACAGTCACTACACCTCTCAAAATGTGTCTCCCATGTTATTTCTAGTGTATAGTCAGGCATTTTACCATGATCTTAACTACTAAAAACAGATGAATCAGGACTTGAAGTGCTTTTATTATGCATACAGTTTGGGCAACCATTTTAGTAACACCTTTTGGCAATGGGTCATATATATATATATATCGTAAATTTAACATCAAACTTCCAGGCCATCAAAGGGACATGGATACAAAGTAGTTTCACTTTCAGCAAAAGGTATAGATCCTCATGAGCCCCTGCAACTGTGGGGGCTCATCAGGATCTATACCTCTAGCAGTTGGGTGGTGCTCAATTTTATCAGCAGCAAAGGGGATAAACCTGAAACTGACTCCACATTTGACCTGGCTTCCTAACCTTGTGGTAACTGTACAGGTTTGTTGTTGGCATCAACCAACACGAAGGACGTCTGTCCGTTAATGGTGACCTGGTTGAGGAAGAGCATCTGAGGCAGATTGGCGGTACTAACAGTACTGGAAGAGGTAGCGGCCGCAGCTGACTGGCCGGCCTGGGTCTGAAGAACTGTGGCTGTGTGTGGTGTGATTCCTCCAACGCTGCCTCCCACCATTATGGGCATGGAGGCACTGGACATGACATTGGCTGTGCCGGACACTGCTGCCTGGAGACATAACACAACAAGAAAGGCAAAGCCCTTTTGGCTCATGTGTATGACCGATGCACATATGTGTGACCTTTGTGACAATAAGTATAAAGGGCTGGCTTCAGTATCAGCGCAATCTATGCTTTCTCAAAATGTAAGCATTTCTCACACATGTCAAACCCCTGTGACCCTTGACCTTTGTGATGAGTCAACTAACATGGTATGCATAGAAATGTCTTGCCACCAGCAAACTTAAAGCCAAATTTTATTGAAATGTTTGCAAAATCTTTGATCAAAACTACAATTCTAACCAAAAATGGCATTTTCCACACATTTACGACCTCTTGTGACCCTTGACCTTTCCTAGGGGTCATCCAAGGTAGTACAGTGTATAGGATGCTCATCAGGATGCTCATCGGTCATTGACGCATACAAATTTGAAATGACGCATTGCTCTGTCAGTTTTCATTTTTTAGACAGTCACTGAGACCCACGCGAGTTAGTAGGCGTGTACGAGAGAGAGAGAGAGAGAGAGAGACCTAGCTGATGTTCTAGCCACGGTCAGTCCTCAATGAACTGAGTGCATCCTAAAAATCAGGGAGGTGGGAGGCCAGCTGCCAACAGTGATGGGCGACACTTGCCCCCTCTCTGGAGCAAATGTAAACAATACTGCAAGCATGGGCCCCGACTAGGTACACCGTCCAACATGATGCAAAACGCTTTCTGCCTGTATGAGGCATACATCCTCATCAGTCCCCATGGCTGCATTAACTCTAAGTCTCTTGCTGGTCTCACTGACGCTGATCAGTTTTGATCCTCTGAGTCGGCATGAGGGTGCCGCAAAGATCTAGATGTCTGTAGCCAGTTTTTGCAGGCAGTTCAGCAGTTCACTATTCATAATAGATGTGTATAGAAACAAAATAAATGGCTTTACTGTTGTCAGTGCTGCCGGTTCGTAATTTTTGCAGAGATATGCGTATTTTTACATGATGTCCAAAACGTTGTAATGTAAGATGTTGTAATTGATGTACCAGTGGTCTCTCGTGCCCACACATATAGCCTTCGTTTTCATTTCATGGTTATACAATGAGTAACTCGATCTTGCTTCTTCGTGTCTTGTAGTTGAAGTCCACATCATGTAATTACTTGTATACTGACAACCACAATCTGTTTCTTGCTTTGTTTGTTGTTTTCTAGGAGAGGGAGGGGGGTGTCTTATGACAATTTGACAAAAATATGTTGTGGTTGGTGTCCTGGACACTAAAGCTTGAATCAGTACTGCCAGAAAACTGGTTCTTGTTGCTGAAAATCATTGTGCTCTTCACTGTAGCACAGTAATTCAGTGCTTGCCCATGTTTACTGAAAAAAAGCATATTATTTGTAATGGAAGTCATTGAAGCGCAAACCTGATTACATTAGATTGCAAAATAGCAAAAAATAAATAAAAATCCGAAATTGCCAAATATACTTGCGTTTGGTATTTTATACACCAAGTATAACAGGTACAGTTGGCTGCGTGATGAATGTAACCAGTGCAAGAGTGAGTTTCTAAAGTCTGCAAGAGGCATAGACGTTCAAAAGTCCTCACCACCTAAGGGTCGTTATGAGAATCTTTGCATATTTTGCTTGAGATTTTATCTGATAGTGTACTCAAACTGAGGAAGTAGATCCGGACTAAGTAACGATTATGATCCACATCTGCAAGAGGCACAGATCCTCATGAGTCCCCTCTGCCCGCGGGTTCATGAAAATCTACGCCTCTTACTGATGCCATTCATGCCCATGTTTCTCAAACTGAGTCTAACTGGAAACAGCCTTGACTGTAACCAAATGACAGGCAAGCACCGCGAAAACGAAAACGTAAACAGTGAGAGTCTGTGGGCCCAGTTACCAAGATGTGTTGACAAGTTTGACAACTGAGCAGATTACTAGACCACGCCCACAAACGGCAGGTGTGATTGAGGTAGAACTGTGTACAACGCAGTTGATAACTTGACACTGAGTAGCCCATTTTCTCGATTATGATTGGTGGCTCACTGAGCGTGCGGCTATGGGGAGGATGAGAGAGATGATGATGATGAAACGTTTTATTCAGGATAAAAAGTTTTAGGCATAGCAATGCCTATCTTCCAAACTGTCCTGCGAGAAAGAGAGAGAAAGAATGAGAGAACTGAAACTTCATTAGTTCGTTAAAAGAGGGTGTTCGTTATGCAAGTGTATTGTCTTCGTTCGTTGTACACTACTTTTGACTAGGCCGACAACATTCGTTTTTTTGCTGCTGACATTTCAAAATCGAAAATGCCAAAAACGTGATTTTTTTGTTGACTTATTGATTTTTAAAATAACCTATTGATTTTATGTTCCTCTGGTCATATGACTTATTAACTGCAAAACTCAACCTAATCACTGTTAGTATGCATCTAGATAAGTCTTACAATCAGTTATCTCTGTACCAAGTTTGGTTTTAAAGTTGAAAACAGCATTTAAGAAAAAAATATTTTGGGGTGAAAATAAAGCTTTTTAAAGCTATTTTTTTAATCATCCCATGACCCTTGACCTTTGTGATGTGTCAACTAAATTAATATACATATGAAGGTCTTATCATCATCTACCTTTGAGCCAAATTTACAATTCTATCAAAACATGGTATTTTACACACATTTGCCGACCTCTTGTGACCCTTGACCTTTCAGAGTGGTCATCCAAATTAGTATTCATAGATAGTTCTTACCATCAGGTATCTTTGTACCAAGTTTGGGTTTGAAGTTGTCAATAGTATTTGAGAAGAACAAAAATTCTTTTGTCAAAATATGGCTATTTTCACCTATTTCCTGATCTCTTGACCTTTCCAAGAGATCAACCAAATTACTATGCATAGGAGGGTCTTACCGTCAGGTATCTTTGTACCAAGTTTGGGTCTGAAGTTGTGAATAGTATTTGAGAACAAATCAATTTTCACAAAATATGGCTATTTTTACCTATTTCCTCATGCCCTGTGTCCTTGACCTTTAAGAGAGGTCACTCAAATTGATATGTTCCAAAAGGTCTTGCCACTAAGTATCCTTGGGCCAAGTTTGAAGACTGTGGCTTTAAAAGTCTCTGAGAAAATTCCAACGTTAAAGTGCACCACGGATGACAGCAGACAGACGACCACTGGCCCAGAACAGACTCACTTTTGCTTCGCAAGTGGGCCAAAAATTAACTTATAAAGAAAAGATAATATTAGTTGTATTAACCCTTATTTGGAATACACCAGTGTGTGAAATAAGTTTGACTAAAATAGTTTAAGGATAGTGCCAGAAAAGCTTGGTGCCTTTAGGCGCCAAGCTATTCTGGCACCACCCTTGAACTAAAGCCATTGGTCTATATCCTTATCTGTAAGTACTATAATGTAGCATGCATATGGCAGTGTAAAATTTGAAGCTTTTAGCCTCAGTATGATATGGGTTATTACAAGTTAGGCTTTGCCAGTGGTTCTTGTCGCCCTGAGGGTCCGGTTTGGGGGGCCAATGGCAGGTTTGAGCCTAGGGCTTTAGGCCGAGACTCTTACGTCCGACACCCTGACCAGACCCTTGAGGCGACAAGAACCACTGGCAAAGCCTAACTCATAATACAACGATTTTGTCTTCAAGTTCAACTGTAAAATGTAATAACTTGAAGTATACCCTTGAATGGACCCCAGACTTTACGTGCGACGTAAAGATTCAGGGGACGTAAATCTCCATATTTCCGACTATCAGTCAAAAACCTCATGAAAATGCATTCACCTGGAATTTCTCTATGAGGTATTTTTTAATTTAACACATTTTTAGTCATTCTTTTGCATGAAATTGGTAATATAGGCCAAACACATGTGCATGTATAGTCATTTTTTTGCGTAACCCCTTCAGTTTTTAATTATCCAGTTTTTTGTTTCTTCGTTGTTTCGAATATGGTCAGTATGTGATAGGGCATTTGCTTCAATTGAATTTTCCTGTCGTTGATATTATCTAACTTATCAAACAAATATGCAGTTATGTTTTGTATGAAACTGATACAGTGGTATCACAGAACACCTACATACAGTTTTTTTGTTGTATAGCCCCCTAAATTATTTATTTATTGGCATATTTTGTTTAGAGGCTTGACTGAATTAGGGTGTGTCTGTACCGAGAAATGTGATTGGCCAAAGATTTGTTTGGGGAGAACGCTTTGCTCAGCGAGTTAAGTTGGCATCATAACATGCAATAAGGGAGTCTACTTATCACTGTTAGTGTTACCTTGGTAATATGTGACAAGGGGACTCCCATTATCTTGGGAACGGACAACCAGGGAAAAAATCAAATAGAGCCAGGCCAATGAGAAAAAGTGCAAAGAGACTGAAAGAAGACAATCTATGATATAGTTTATTGCTACATGCTTTCACTTTAAAAAAAAAAAAAAAAAAAATTCATTGGGAATTTTTCTGGATGACAGTTACTAAAGAACAAAAAATAATATCACACCATAATCACACAAAAGTAAAAACCAAGTATACTATAACTAGGAACGAAAACTGTTACCACAGAAATCATCACAGTATAAAAGTTGTTTTCATTTTTAAAAAAAGATAGGGTAATAAACTTGGATAATAACAAGCATGGCAAAGCCCTTAAGGCTCACGTATATTAACGATCCATATAATTAATCTGACCTTTGTGACCTTGACCTCTCCCACAGGTCAATGAAATAAGCAAGTGCTTAAGTGTTCTAACATAAGCAAAGGGTTGACTTTGTACCTGCAAATTTAATGCATTTTTCACAATTCTGTCAGCCTCCTGTGACCTTTGTGAGTAGTGAACCAAAATAGTATGCATAAAATGATTATATTATGAGCTGCATTTTGGCAAAAATTGGTTTAAATGTTTTGCAGTAAAGCTGATAAAACAAAAATTCTACCACAAAATAGATATCTTTCACATCATTTACTGATATCTTGTGACCCTTGACCTTTCTGGTGGGTCACCCAAATTAGCATGCATAGGAAGGTCTTACCATAAGGTATCTCTGTACTAGGTTTGGGATGGAAGTTGTAAACTGTATTTGAGAAAACAAATGTCAAGGTCTTACCATCAGGTATCTCAGTACCAAATTTAGGTAGGCAGTTTTGAGTAGTATTTAAGAAAAAACATCTTTTGAAACAATATATCTTCTTTTTTTTTTTTTACATATTTCCGGGGCTCTTGTGACCCTTGACCTTTCCTATGGGTCATCCAAATTAGTATGCATACAAAGGTCTTATCATCAGGTATCTTTGTATCAAGTTTGGGTATAAAAACTGTAAATAGCATTTGTAAAAAAAAAATTTGGTCAAAGTATGGCTATTTTGACCTGTTTTTTTCTGATCCCCAATGACCTTGGCCTTAAAGAAAGTTCACTGAAATTGGTATGTTTGAAAGGTCTTGCCACAAAGTATCCTTGGGGCAAGTTTGAAAACTGTGGCTTGAGCTGAAAAGTCTCTGAGAAAATGCCAATGTTAATGTTTACCACAGACGCCGGCAGGCGCGCACCACACAGACGACCACTCGCCTATTAAAAGACTCACTTTTGCTAGCGCACATGAGCAAAAAAGATGAAATGTTAAACACTTCAATCATCAGTCTTGTGGGAGCTGGATCTACTTATAATTCTAGGGTAGCCCAGATTGAACTAATCTGACACTGCCCTTGACCTGTCACACCAGATCCAACTCCTAGACACAACGAGAAAGGCAAAGCCATTATGGCTCATGTGTATGACCTATTTACATATGTGTGACCTTTGTGAGAGGGCTGGCTTTTGCACCAGAAAAATCCATGTTTTCTCAATATGTAAGCATTTTTCACACATCTGTCAACCCCCCATGACCCTTGACCTTTGCGACGAGTCGACTAAATTAGTATGCATAGGAAGGTCTTATCATCAGCTTTGTGCCAAATTTGATTGAAAAATTTGCAAAAATGCTGATAATACCTACAAAATGTTACAAAAAATTAGCATTTTACACAGACTCTTGTGACCCTTTACCTTTCTGAGGGGTCATCCAAATTAGTATGCATAGATAGGTCTTACCCTAAAGGTATCTCTGTACCAAATTTGGGTTAGAAATTGTGAATAGTATTTAAAAAAAAAAAAAAAAAAACTTTTTGGGGGTCAAAATATGGCTATTTTGGACCAATTTCCTGAGCTCTTGTGACACTTGACCTTTCCGAGGGCTCAACCAAATTAGTATGCAGAGAAAAGTCTTCCCATCAGGTATGTCTGTAGCAAGTTTGGGTTTGAAGTTGTAAACAGTATTTGAGAAAAAAACATTTTGGGGACAAAATATGGCTATTTTGGACCCTTTTCATGAGCTCTTGTGACCCTTGACCCTTCCGAGGGGTCATCCAAATTAGTATAGGACTTACCATCAGGTATCTCTGTAGCAAATTTGGGTTTGAAGTTGTGAATAGTATTTGAGAAAAAAACACCTTTTGTCAAAATATGGCTATTTTTTTTTTAACCTATTTCCTAAGCTATTGTGACCCTTGACCATTCCGAGGGATCAACCAAATTAGTATGCATAGAAAGGTCTTACCATCAGATCTTTGTACCAAGTTTAGGTTTAAAGTTGTATTGGAGAAAAAATAAATCATGTCAAAATACAGCTATTTTTTAACCTATTTCCTGATCCCCTGTGACCTTGACCTTTGTGAGAGGTCACTCAAATTGGTACGTTTAGAAAGGTCTTGCCACAAAGTATCCTTGGGCCAAGTTTGAAGACTGTGACTTGAATAGTCTCCAAGAAAATGCGAGCGTTAAAAGTTTACCATGGATGACAGACGGACGGACGACCACTGGCCCCCAAAAATAGATTCACTTTTGCTTGACACGTTAGCCAAAAATGCAAGAAATGAAACATGTCTGAAGAAAGAGACATGAAATACAATTACAAAACAGTCCTTCTTCCGAAGCGTTTCTTTTTTCGCTGGTTATTTCCATTGAAACTTTAAAAAGTGAATGAGAAACAACCAAAGCACACCTCACGCCACACCAACTTTTCTCACCTGTACGACTTCTGGCTGTAGCTGCGCCACCTGTCCATCCTGTGTGATGTACTGAATGCTCTGTACACCATCATCCCCAGTTGCGCTGACCGTCACTGTCAGCGGCTGCTGAGTCTCTGCGTCATAGACTGTAATTTCCTCTGCCATCATGCAAGGAAATTATCTGCACAAGTAAAAACCGCTCATCGTTAGGTTAGTGACCAAATTAAAACTTTAACATAGTTTTAAGGGGCATAGATCAGCTATAACAGTTCAAAAGTAGTATTAGATTAGCTTGACCCCTCAAGTTCAATTTGATTGGCAAGAATTACAACTACAAGCACAATAACCCTTATCATTCGGAATACGTTTGACTAAAATAGTTCAAGGGTAGTGCCAGAATAGCTTGATGCCTCTAGGCGCCAAGCTATTCTGGCACCACCCTTTAACTAAAGCCATTGGTCTATATTCTTATCTGTAAGTACTATAATGTAGCTTGCATGTGGCAGTGTACAAATTTGAAGCTTTTAGCCTCAGTATATGGGTTAAGTGGAACAAGATGAGGATTTCATCCCAAAGTCTACCATATAAATAAAAAGGCATAATGTTTGGAGCTCACATGTGTTTTTCTTTTAGGAACATTCAGAGTTGTTCATGTATTTAAGCTTATCACTATATCAGTCTGGTCCATTTCCCACCTCTCTAAACCAACCTCTGATCAACACACATGCCAGCGCACACAAATAAAGATGGACACATGGCGCTTTCCACCATTAACTCTGTGGGCTCATTTAGCAACAGGAATTATGAAGAACAGGAATAGCACAAGCAGCAAAATGACATCACAATAAGCTTCACATCATGAAATCGCTAGCCTCACAAGGATGTATACACAGTGACGAAATAATGTTTCTGGTCACTCATCCAAAAAGCACAAAGCCTCTTCCAGGGCTGTTTTCTTCCACACAGCCTCTTCCAGGGCTGACTGTTTGATGGAGTATACGTAGAGGATCCAAAACTTGCAAAAATGAATTAATTATTATTCAAAACGTTGAAGAGGTATGATGCTGGATTATAAACTCAGCCAATGTTTATTTCAAAGCTTGCTATAGTATATATATATATATATATATATATATATATATATATATATATATATATATATATATATATATATATATATATATATATATATATATCCAAAATTCCAAGTGAACAGAACGAAAATTACAGACTCAAATGTGGGTCAATTGACTTTCTATAAGTGGTCTTCCTAAATCAAACTGTCAGAGAGAGAGAGAGACAGCTTTGTGTCAATTAATGTATAACATTAACAATGACGTGGCTGGTGCTTTGTGTCACTTCAGCAACAATGTATAACACTGATGTCTAGTGCTTTTACATCGCTGTCGGATTTTTTTTTTCTGCGATGAATTCTTTTTTTTACGAAAATGTTGAATAGGTACAAAGCTGGTTAACGAACTCATCCAATATCTTTCTCCAAGCTAGCTATATCAAAATGTCAAATGAATATAACATAAATTACGGACTCAAATGCAGGTCAACTGACTACGTACACAAACATTAGAAACTCTGATCGTGTCTACAATACATACACACACAGCATTACCTGCCAAACGTACGTTCAACAGTGTGGTTAGAGTAGCTAGGTATGATGTAATTGTTTGTCGTATTACTTCATTGTCAGAGTCTGATGTGTGCCCGCCTATGTGCGCCATATTTTGCATGCTATGGAACATGCTCCGACCAGCCCCATCTCAAAGTCTACTGTATTTTCAATACAATAGACAATAAAAAAAAAACTGACCATGATATAATTCAATGTTAATACTAGATTAGCTTGGTGCCTGAGGGCACATGGCTCATGCTCCTCACACTGTCGGATCTGTACAGTGTTTGGCATCCACAAACTTGATTTGTGTATTGGACACATGGCAGGGTTCTAACAACAGAAAACAGTATTCAGGAAATGGGAGGAAACAAACATATGCTACTTCAACTTGTCTGGAGCTCCTAATCCTATGCCAGCATAAACTGACGTAGAGGGCTCTGTCTAAACAATACACAAGCCACTGACAGCTGCTGTGATGTAAACAATTTCATAGCTCCCCCCATTTTACTTTATAGACCATAGGACACTGTGGTAAGCAGATTCCTTTTTTTTTTTTTTTAAATATGAATATGATGTAAACAAGAAAACATTTACCTAGACTGACATCAAAATGAGGTCATTATTCATGTAGTACAAAATTTAGTTTTTGAAGGTTCCTGCAAGCTCTTCATACAAAGAAAATAAACAATATCCTTCTTAATATAACATCATTTACAATTTATTTCACAACCACTGAATAATAATAATAATAATAATAATAATGGTTATTATATAGGCGCGTTTTCCCAATTCGGCGAATCGGCTCAAAGCGCCGCGAACTGCACCCAACACGCACGCCCACGTGACACACGCATTCACTCTGAAGACAAACATAGTACATGACAGACACAGGACATTCACGTGGTGCGAATGGTCAGCTCAGCTACTGAGTTTTCGGAAAATTTTGATCGCTTGTATTTGAAATTTATAAAGTGGCCTGAAACTGGTACCAAAGTGGAGGGGGTGGAAGAACCGGAGTACCCGGAGAAAGAACCCCCGACGGTCCGCCCGAATTAACGGTGACACATACTAGAAGAGAAAAATCCGACGCCGAAACCCGGGATCGAACCTCGCACCTTTAGCATTGGTGGCAGGCACCTTAACCACTGCGCCACGGACCGCCTCATTACCATCTCCTTTTAATTGATAATCTACTTGTGTTCATTCATTTCCATTGATCCTGTGATGGAATGCTAAAATGATGTGTTATGAACCAAACTTTATTGTTTACAATTACAAAGGGAAAGTTTGTGTACTCCTGTTGATTAAACTTAAAAGACTTAAGTAATACATTATATTTATAACTTTGCCCTGTGTGTACACTTTTATCGTAATCTTTCAAGTGCTTTTATATTAATATGCCGAGTTCCAAAACTCGCTTCCATTGTAATCAATAGTGTATGATCGACGAAACCAAACTAATCAGCTGCAGGTTCCACCACAGATGACCAATGAAGTTGAACAACACGTTCTATCAAGGTGATCTGAGCCAACGGAATCATGAGAATCGGAGAACCAACCAACGGTGGGCGATTTCTCAACTTGGAGAACCATTGGGTAGACGATCTTTCGAAGAACTGCTGTCTAATATTGACACTAAAAGAAAGTTTTCAAAACAAACACGCGACAAAGCACACACTTACCCAAATGAGAGCGCAAAATTCTGTTCAACCACAAGTAGAGATTGTTTTCAACCGGGAAGTACTAGAAAATGGCGTAGCGATACATGGGGGAAACTTCGATGACGTCAGAGCAGAACATTTGTCGAATCTATTATTCTCTAAAAATATATATGGGACAAGTCACATAGTTGAAAAACCGAAAATAATACATTATTCGTATTTTTAAATAAAAATGTTACTCGTTTTTAAAAACAGGAAACGTAAACTGTACGTCTGCTTCCCCGCCGATTTTTCGTACACCAAAGAGAGGCAGTTTGAATCGAAAAGTATCACCATGAGCAAAGCACATCCACCAGAACTCAAAAAGTATGTAGATTATAAAGATCTGGGTGAGCTTATCGTATGATTTTAATATGGATTGATTTGATTGAAACGTTTATTTTTAAGCATGTTTTGCTGAAAAGACTAACGACAATGGTTTACATTTACGCTTTGTTACTTCCGGTCAAAATAAACATGTTCTGCAGTGCATTTAGGAGGATATTTTTCAACCACATGTGGACCCAGTGCTGCACATGTAAGATTATTTAAAATTTTCCATTAATATTAGCTATTGTTTTTTTGTTATTGTCAGTTATGAGGGGTCAAATCTCTCGGCGTCTGAGCAGTTTGTTCATGTGCCCCTTCTTTCCCCTGCTGGTGGAACACTCCCAATGTCTACAGGATTACATTTGCTTTGTGAGTGTATCGACTGTGATTATTTCAGCACTGCTTTGTGGTTGTAGACTTTTTCTAATATAAATATAATAATTTAATATACTTTGTTTCAGATACATGGAAAAGAAACTGACATGTAAGTTCTGTCTTATTCTATGCTGCTACTAGTACTAGCAGTTTGCATGATGCCCATCTTGTAGTCCCAAAGAGTTTGACTTTAAGGCTGAGGTTCATTCTTTTTCTTCCGTGTTTATGGACTCAGATAGTGCTATACATTGCCGCTAAGTAGTCAAACCACTCACTGAGTTGGCTGAGTTTGAACTCCGTCAGCTCTGGGTCTATGTAACATTGTAAGGCACGCAGTCATATCGACCATTGCACACAGAACATGAGATACATTATACTGACAAATAACTGGATATCCAATACATTTGACTGTCACACTCCATCAGTCCATGTACACCAGGGGCGGTCCGTGGCGCAGTGGTTAAGGCGCCTGCCACCAATGCTAAAGGTGCGAGGTTCGATACCGGGTTTCGGCGTCGGATTTTTCTCTTCTAGTAAGTGTCACCGTTAATTCGGGCGGACCGTCGGGGGTTCTTTCTCCGGGTACTCCGGTTCTTCCTCCCCCTCCACTTTGGTACCGGTTTCAGGCCACTTTATAAATTTCAAATACAAGCGATCAAAATTTCCGAAAACTCAGTAGCTGAGCTGACCCTTCGCACCACGTGAATGTCCTGTGTTTGTCTTGTACTATGTTTGTCTTCAGAGTGAATGCGTGTGTCACGTGAGTGTGCGTGTTGGGTGCAGTTCGCGGCGCTTTGAGCCGATTCGCCGAATTGGGAAAAACGCGCCTATATAATAAACATTATTATTATTATTATTATTAGGCAGAAATGTGTGTCGGACCCCCTAACGCCACCTCTGACGCACTAGTGTTCTGAGCTCTGCATCAGACTGGCGTAAAAAAAAACAAAAAAAACTCTTAATGCGCTAAGCTTTATCTTTATGCACTGAAAAATGCACCAGTGCGTCACGTTTTGCAGCTGCACGTGCCGAGCAGAACAAAGCTTTTACTTTTGTGAGAGCGCCAAACGCCAAGGCAGCAACAGTACCGCATTCGCAGAAAACTTGTGTAAAAATGTTTTTGTTGACTTATCTGTTCTGTTAATAGTGTTAATGTGTGTGTTACAAAGTATGTGATCATCTATTCTAAGACTTCATCATTTCTGAGACCCCCTGGGAAATCCTGCTGACTCTCTGGCAACTGTAAACTTAATCTGCCTCGCTCGATCAGATCCCCTATATTTGAGAAAAAATCAACACTGCCTGTGGAATAGAGCTGTGACAAGTGCTGTTTTGAATTTTTATACAGATGGTCAAGAGTACGACTGGGTGTCCAAAAGGTGTGACAAGCACCCTGCATTTTCAAAAGCAAAATAATTTTAATATTTTATATATAAATCTTATGTACCTTTGCATACATAAACATTGACACTAAGTAAAATTTTTATGTTATTTGCAGTTTGGTTGTTATTGAAGTTTAAAGTTTGAACATAACATTTACACATTTAACAATTCACAACAAGCACAAGCTGTAAGCAGTTTTTTGCATTTGTATGTTTCAAAGTATGTTCCCCGACCAGAATAAATGGTATGTCTATAAAGAAAGTGTGTTTGTGGAAAATGCGGCCTTTTACGCCATAAAAACTGTTTGAACATAACTTTACACCATAATTTCCAAAAGCCACTAATTTTTTTTTATTTGGAGAACTAATTTTCAAATATTATGCTAAATGCACAGAAACATGTCTCTAATTTAATTTAAGTGCAAAAGCCAATTGAAAAAATAATGTTTACATAGTTCTGAATACTGACAAAGTTGTTCAGTACACCTTCACTGCAATGCTATTCTCATTTTTTATCTCATGCACTCAAATACAGCTTCTGTAAGCTAAAATTGACTACACTAGAACTAGAAGACTTATCTGCTGTTGATTATTCCAATAGAAAATAAGTAATTTGTTTACAAACTGAGCCGAGATTTGACACAAATTCAATTACATTCATAAGATTGAACATAACTTTACACCTTCACCAAATATATTTTTGGTCTCACAAGGGCAAATCACAAACTCATGGTAAAAAATAAGTATGCATACCAATCCCACTAACAAGCACAGCCATTATATAAAACTAGTAATGTTTATGTGATTTTCAAAAAGGGCTGTTGCAACTTTTCAAGTGTTTGTACATAACTTTACACCTTCTGAATTGCACACAGGAAAAATCTTAAGATTATTCAAGAGAAGTCTCTAAAGAAGACACTATCATTGAGCCTGCTTTCACCTATAAGCAATGTGCATACTGTTCTGGTTAAATTTCATTTGTTACTCCATCATAATTAAATAAACAGTAGCAAAAAGACAGAAAACAAAATGCATACAAACATAACTTTACACGGTCACATTCACACATTTGCCTTGTAACTTGACAAGTAGAATTATTTAGAAATTTGTTGATTGCCTGTAGTGTACAAAAGAAAAATGACGTTTGCACTAACATGATTTCATGACAAAAACATGAAATAGAAAGGTAAAAAATAATGACATGGCGTGTTTGAACATAACATGGTGAAACAGAACCATTTTCTAAAGCACAAAAATAAAAGGTGCAGAGTTATAAAATGCAGATTTGAAAGCTGTTGTGATGATAAATATTAAGATAGTGCATGCATAAAGGTTAATGCACAAATTTCAATGCACAACGGGAAATGTAATCATTGCATAAATGTAACATGACACGACGTAGCGTTATGTTCATGAGGTATAGCTGTGACATTATCTTGTTTTGCAGTCACTAAAAATAAAATTTTATAGGTCTTGAAATTCATATTTTATAGGATTTAACTGGTTATCTTACCTACTTTATTGCAGGACAGCCAAAGAAATGAAATTGGTGTTTGTTCGTAACCATGTGATGTACTGATGGTGTAAAGTTATGTACAAACAAAAAACAAAGAAATGTTTATCCTAGAAGGTATCACATGCTTTATTATTATAAAAAAGTAAACAGCATCTTTTCAGCTATTGGTAGTTTTTTATATAAAGTGATTTTTGTTATTTTAGGTGATAAATGTTTGAACGTAACATTTTACATCCCACAAAGTTGTCAAGTTATGTTCACGAGGAAAAATTAAAAAGAGTTTCAAATGTGTTGTGTACTAGGTATCGCTCTCTCCTCTTTAATTTTGTTGTGACAGTGTGTATGTGTGATTTTTCATGATACTAATTTTTTTAACTGTTGAACTATCATGCAAAAGCTTGTCTCTATCTCTCACACAGAAAACACATATAATTTGTATTTATCTGCATGATCAATTGATAATGTATTGTAACAGAGAATACAGCCTTTTCTGCTGAATGCAGATTGACAACCAAAGTCTGACTTGTCTAAACTCTGTGTGTGTGTGTGAGAACTAATGTACTTAAAAATTGGTTTCAACCCATTTAACCCGAACGACGTATTTCTCCAATTTTAGAGCTTTTGCCTAATACCTGTGTACCAGAAGATGGCCGGATGGACCACGATATAAAAAAAACTGTCAAACGTATTTCTGTTCAAATTTCTGGACTTGCTTTTGAGTTCGCCTCCAAGCACATTGCGCATGTCTCTGTGTGCCGTCGTGCTTTAGCCATGGAAATACACGCAGCCATGAACTCTGAAATCTTTGAGTCGCAGTGGCGGTGCCACACACCGCCCAAGGGTATCATTTCTGGTACTGTTGCTTGTCTATGGAGACGACGATGTCTAAGTGCAACTATTTCTAAGCGATTATCACGATCAGACGGTACCGGATTGAAGAATCGGAAGCGTTCCAGCTTCCTTTGCTTTTTCTCCGCCATTTACAACTTCGTTCAAAATCGAAAGTGAAATGCACGATGCGGTATCCCACAATAGTATGAATGGCGACGTCACTGCAAGTAACTCTTTCGACATGTAGCATGCACTTTGTAGTAACATGCTGACACCACACGCAAACAGTTTGCCCGTCCAGTTACACTCGCACGGACCCCAGTCAGGGTGATTCTGAATGCAGCCGTGACCAAGCGAGTGGCTAAATGAACCAACTCGTCACTAAATGTAGAACGACTGTCAGTGTCGCCTACTTCTGTTAGGTTACGTACGATGGTGCAAGGATGATGTATCTTGGACGCAGATGCACTGAATTTTAGTGCTTCTGATTACCCCTTAGTTACATTTTCAGTACGTGATTTTGAGTTTTAATGCGTCATAGATGCACTCAAACGGAAGCCCTGATTTGTCTCTATTGCTTGCTTTGTATTACGAGAAGTGAAGGTTGAACTTTTGGATTTTAGGACTGAAAAAGTATGGATTGGAAAATGCACGAGCACACTCGCATTTGTCGAGTGGATTTTTTTTTTTTACTCACCCCCCCCCCCCCCCCCCCCCCCCCAAAAAAAAAAAAAAAAAATCACTCACCATGGCGAGTGAATTATTCGCCATTTTCAGGGCTGTATAAAGGCCCTCAGTTGACGGGAGTTCAAACTCTACAAACTCGGTTTGTGAGCTCAGGAGGGCCCTAGCTGGGCATTTTTAAAACACAGTTGGGACGGAACAAAAAAAGACTGAGTCTCAGCTTTAACAAGCATCTGGTGTCTTTTAGTTTTGCTGTGTTTTAGTGATGGAAAAGCACAGAATGAGGAAAACATAGCTATAGGGCTCGGGAAGCTGACTTCATCACGCTAGTCATGGCGGCCATCTTGAGATTTGAGCATCCTCCAGGTTTGTGTGCTGATTAATTCCGCGTTGAATGAGTGCACTAAATAGAGTATCAGAAATGTGTATAGGAAAACTGGGGAAAAACAGAATTGCATTGGGCAGTCTCTACATACACAAACTTTCTGTATGGAATATAAACAGTGTTGAGTATGCTTACAGCTTAGTATGGGAATTAAAGAACTTTTAGAAGGGATATGGAATTAATATTTCACACTGCTGCAGTGTCTGGCTATTTCTAGGCCTTTGGCTTGCCGTAAACCTTATTGTAAAATAGCAGAGGACATGGCTGCCAGGCTGATAGAAATACATGTATCACTATCAGTCTACTACTAGTATCACTACACAAGATTTGTCTTGAGGGTGAATCTCCTCTAGTTGTATTTTGATGGCCTCCACTTTTTTCTTAACTTGAATTGCTTTGCTTGTGCAAAAAAAAAAAAAAAAAAGGAAACTGTACACATAGTGTTTATAGAAGTGGCAGAGGTTAATTTTACCTTCCCCAGGCCTACAAGGGTCCGTGTAGCAAACTCCTACCAATAATGTATTTGATTTCATTCCTCTTTCATTCTATTCATAAAAGAAATCAAGCTGATAAAAGGTCACTGATAAATGATTTCCTTATGGTGAGAAGAAATATTCTGACCTGAATAACACCAGACATGACTGATGTCATAATAGACTTATGATCTGTTACGACGTTGAGAAATGTCATCTGCACGACCACAGCATTGTCTACAAATTGTCAGAGTAATCAGTGGATGAGGTTAATGATTGTTTTCCTCAAAAGACTAGAAATTTTCAATAAAATAGTTAGCATTGGATGCCAGTGGTTTTTCTGTTCTGCAAATGTCTTTCCTTTTAGTTTATTATGCAATATATATTGTTGCAAGTGTGTGCAAGAAACTGCAACAAACAACTCTAGTGTGCATATTAATTATTTTGAACAGCATTAAAAGTAACTTCATAATTTTTTCCACTTTGATATTCTCCATATGGAACAAAACTAGTATCTTTGGCAAACGTGGCGGCGTTCTAGTGAAACTACGCGGGCGGAAATTTCGTCCAGCCCTCCCAAGCATGCTGCTTGCTAATGTCCGCTCGCTTCGGAACAAGCACGATGAACTCTGTGGTCTTTTAGACACACAACGTGATTTTAGAGACTGTTGTGTTTTATGTTTTTCGGAGATATGGCTTGATTCCACTGTACCTGACACTGCCGTGCAACCCCCTGACTTTACAATCTACAGATCTGATCGGTGCCCTGTACTTTCAAACAAAGGAAAGGGTGGTGGTGTGTGTTTTCTCATCAATAACCAGTGGTGTACCGATGTCCGTATTTTGTCTCGGACATGCTCGCCAGAGCTAGAAACGCTAACTATTAAATGTCGACCCTTTTATCTCCCACGGGAGTTCTCTTCAGTGATCCTCACGGCCGTCTACATACCACCACAGGACAACACAAGTACTGCTGTCAGTGAGTTGTCTGACACTGTGACACAGAGTGAAAATACCAACCCTGACTCTAAGTCTCATAGCCGGTGACTTCAACAAAGCTGACTTGAGAAAGGGGCTCCCCAAATACCGTCAGCAAGTTACCTGTGCAACGCGTGGGAACAACACACTCGACCACTGCTATGCAACAATAAAGGATGCATCCCGTTCTATCTCACGCGCACCTCTGGGAAACTCCGACCACTCCATGATATTTTTAATGCCTGTGTACAAGCAACAGCTAAAGAGGGAGAAACCAGCCAGACGCACAGTACGACGGTGGTCGGCCGCTGTGGTGGAGACACTGAGCGGCTGTTTTGAGTCTACCAAATGGGACGTTTTCAAAGATCCCTCCACTAGTATCAACGAATACACGGACGCGTTTACAGACTATATTAAATTTTGTGAGGACATCTGCATACCTACCAGGACTGTCACAAAATATCCTAACGACAAGCCTTGGTTCAGTAAAACTATTGACAAACTCAATGCAAAACAGGAAGCCTTCGCCTCCAATGACAAAGAACAGTATAAAAAAGCTAAATATGAGGTACAGAAGTGTATTACGGCATCAAAAAGTCAATACCGACAGAAACTGGAAAGCAACCTGATTACAAACAATTCTAGAGATATGTGGCAAGGCATACAGAAAATCACAAACTACAAACAAGCATCAAAACGCGCAGACACTCACAACCCCACACTGGCAAATGACCTGAACGTGTTTTACGGTCGTTTTGACAGGCAAAACAACCCCGTTTCTGTGCCACCCCCGCTTAGTTCCGATGATTTTCTTGTGGTGTGTGACTGTGAAACGGACGTGAGGCGGCTTCTCAGACGTTTGAATGTGCGCAAGGCAGCAGGCCCTGATGGAATTTCCCCTGGCCTTTTGCGTTAATGTGCCGACAAGCTCTCGGGCGTTCTCAGTCATATTTAACTGGTCACTACAGGCATGCAATTTTCCACACTGTCTCAAAAAGTCAACTATTATCCCCATACCAAAAAAGACAACCATCAGTACCCTTAACGACTACAGGCCTGTGGCATTGACCTCCGTCATAATGAAAACGCTCAAGCGGCTGATTCTGCAGCACATCAAGTCTGTCATGCCCCCCCTCCCTCGATCCCTATCAGTTTGCTTACCGCGCGAATCGATCAGTAGAGGACGCTGTGTCGCTAGGACTGCACTATATTCTGCAGCATTTGGAGAAGCCAAATGCGTATGTTAGGCTGCTTTTTGTTGATTACAGCAGCGCATTCAACATTGTCATACCGTCCAAACTGCATGAAAAGCTGCTGCACCTTGGCTTCGCACAGTCCATCTGTAACTGGTTTCTGGATTTCTTGTTAAACAGACCCTAAATTGTCAAGATCGGTTCGTGCGGTCAGAACTGTGTTCAGCTGTGTCAGTTCCCTACTCCTGGTCAATGTGGACATGTATCCCAGTCTTTGACCTTGAGTACGGGAGCTCCCCAAGGATGTGTTTTATCCCCATTGTTGTATTCTCTTTTTACACACTGTGTGTCCCACTATGATAGCACACGCATAGTAAAATTTGCTGATAGGACAGTCAAGGGTTTTGTACATAACAATGACGAGAGTGCATATCGGGATGAGGTAGACATGTTGGTAGGCTGGTGTTCTGACACCTGGATTTGCATGTTGATAAGACCAAGGAAATGATAGTTGATTTCAGGAAAAAAGAAAACTGACCCCCTCCCCTGAACCATCCAAGGGAACGATATTGAAATTGTTGAAACATTCAAGTTCCTGGGTACTCTTATCTCGCACGATCTGAAGTGGGAGAAGAATATTGAACAGCTAGTAAAGAAAGCCCAGCAGCGCCTGTTTTCTCGGCAGTTGAAGTCTTTTTGGCGTCGGTCAGCAGATCATGGTGCAGTTTTACCGCGCCGCCATTGAGAGCATTCTTGCGTGGTAGGGCAGCGCAACCGACGAAGCCCGCAAGAAACTAAATAGAGTGATCAAAACAGCATCTCATATTGTTGGAAGCGATCTCCTCTCGCTGGAATCTCTGTACCACGCACTCACCATGAAGAGAGCGAGCTCCATCATACATGACGAGCACCATCCTGCACATAGCCTGTTCGAGCCCTTGCCATCTGGCTTGCGCTTTAGATCCATCAAGGCCAAAACCACTCGTTTTCAGAAGAGCTTTTATCAGGCATCAGAACTGTCCGATTTTCGGCGATTTTCAGATTTTCCTGGCCCCTGTTTAATAACACTTTTGACTTGGAAATGGCTTTAAATAACTCTACAATTTTTCAAAATCGCCGTTTTCAGATTTTTTGGGGGTGAACAGTTCTGATGCCTGTTTTATCCCTTGGCTGTTCAGACCCTGTTTAAATATGGCTGTGGTATGATTTAATTCGGCAGATTGACTTAACGTCCCTCATTAGAATTACCTACAGCCTATCTTAGTTGTTTATAGTTCTTTATATGTTCTATCAAACGTCTTGTCAAACAGGATATACAGTTTTAAGAATGAATATGAATGTAGCTAATCTGTTTTCGCTGCGGCCTCACTTGGTGGTCTTTGTTGTCATATATGTTTATTATGCTATAGGTTTATTTTACTTCACTTACTTAGATGTGTGTGCACACTTAGTAGAATGACTGCTATAGATATGTGTGTTTTGTTATTTTAGAGTCTGCTTGATTGTGATGTATGTATGTTTTATGTGTTGATGCAGATGGTCATATGGACGCTCGTCAGCTATGCCGCAAAAAAATCCTAATGTTTATGCATATGGCAATAAAGTTTATCTTATCTTATGTCACAAAATTAGCTACATGGAAGCCCACCATTAGTCGCTACAAAGGTTTTTGTAGCAAGGTCACATGGTAAGTTTTGTGGTAAGGACTGGTTGTGTGAGATCGGAATGAAAACAAATTATATTTAAACTGCGATCTTGCTCCAAGCCTGCACCCATATAGTCTTTTTTTCTGACTAGAGGTTGTATGACGGGTGTACCTGTGGGCAGTCATAGTGCTGAGCCGTATTTTTTTCATTTACATTATTTATAATAGCATGGCACTAAATTATTCAGGCTTGGAGAGAAAATATATGAGCAAAGGGCCCTCTAGCTGATGCCAGCCTTAGTACGTCAGACTTGTACAGCTGTTTGAGCAACTTTTATTGTGCAGTGAAGCTGAATGGTGGACGGTCAGTAACAGGAATTCTGCGAGGGTTTGACCCCTTCATGAACCTTGTGGTGGACGAGGGTGTGGAAGAAACAAAGTCTGGAGAGAAACGTTCCATCGGCATGGTGGTTAGTATTTTATCAAGATATCAAGCCCTAAAATTCCATTGAAGACCATTCCATTTCATGACACAGATTGACCATGGTAGTTCATGTGTGGTGCCAGAATAGCTTTTTGCCTCTAGATGCTATGCTGTTTTGACAACGCCCTCAAACTGTTATGGTTGATTTGATCTTGCGGTTATTGTAGTACTTAATGATTATTTTATGCTGGTCACTTCATGTGCTAAACTGCAGAGATTAATCTTTCATGATTGATAAATCATCTGTATCACTTTGCAAAGGTTTCTGTTGGTCTCTTGAACATAAAACGAAATCAGAAGAATTGAGGTCTAAACTGTTCGTTACTACTAATATACTAGCAGCACTTTGTGTAAAAAAAAAAATAGAATAACCAAACATATTCATCCAATGTCCACTTTTTCTTGGCAGCATTTTTGGCTCCTGCCAAAGAAAAAGTGAGTATGTACTGGGTCATCAGTCTGCCGTCATCCATTTATTGTTGTTGGTAAACTTTAACATTGGCATTTTCTTGGAGCTGATTCAAGCCACATATCAAGGATACTTTGTGGCAAGACCATTCTAGACACACTAGTCTCAGTGACCTCTCAAAAGTCAAGGTCAAAGATCAGGAAATGGGTAAAAATATTTGACAAACATAGTTTTCTCGCACACTGTTCACAACTTCAAAACCAAACTTGTTGCAAAGATACCCGATGGTAAGATCTTCCTATGCATACTAATGTTGATGACGCTTCAACGGTTAAGGGCCAAAAAGTCATGGGTCACATGAGATCAGGAAATAGGAATTAAAAAAAAAAAAAATCATTTTAAGCGCCAAAAGTTCTCAAATATTATTCGTAACTTCAAACCCAATCTTTGTACAGAGGTACCAGATGTATACTAATTTTGATGACCCCTTGACAAGGTCAAGGGTTAAAAGAGATTGGCAAATGTGTGAACACTCGCACAATGCCAAAGTTTGGTAGACTTCTGTATGTTTGTTTGGTGTTTTTTTCCCCAAACTTTTCAATTAAATTTGTCATGACAGCGGCTGATAAGACCTTGCTATGCATTCTAATAATGTCAACCCCTCGCAAAGGCCAAGGGTCATGGGAGGTTTACTTATGTTGACATGTGTACGTTTTCAGTGACCTGTTGGAAAGAAAAGCTTTATTACGTGGATGTTTTGTGCATGAGCGTTAAGGACTTTGCCATTCTTGTTTAACCTTTTTCACTGCCAGGACATGGGGACAGTACCAAACTGCAAGAGGCATAGCTTCACAGACATAGGGCTCATGTCAGGTTTTGCCTTTTGTTGGCTCCATTCATAATTATGCACTCCTGGTGTAAATTATTTTTCAAATTAATGTCTGAGTGTGGTGGTTTCATAGATTTATTTCATGTCCTTTTACAGTAAAGGGATTAGTCCTATTGCAGTGGCCTTGAGACTCGTTCATTAGTCGTTTATAATAACCATCTTTTAGTTTTACAGAAAGTAAGAAATTGCTCTTTTTCTCCTTTTCAGGTTGTCCGCGGCAACAGCATAGTGTTACTGGAGTCGCTGGACAGAGTTGTGTAGGCATACTGACAGTTTCATAATGTTTCTTATTGTTCTTCGTCATTTGTCATTACTTCGTTGTCATAACTTCGTCATCATTTTCACTCCAACAAAAAAATATGTATTCGCAAATGAATGAGACTGAGTGTCATTTTTTGTGCATGTATGAGAATACCTTTCCACCTAAAGCCGCGAGGTCCAAAATCACTATGACACCCTTCTAAATCAGTGTTTCATAAAGCGGATTGTGTGTGAGATGCGGATGCATGTTGGGTGTCTCCAAGAGACGGCAGAATGTGTGCGTAAAAGGTGACTGCCAAGTGTGTAAAATGCGAAGAAAGACCCAAGAAAGAGAAACATGCTTAAAAAGGACAAGTACTCTACAACTGTGTTGTACTTGTTCTTTCTAAGTGTATTTCTTTCTTGGGTATTTAAAATGTGTGCATGGACTTTAAACTATTTCTCATGCCCAAGTGTCACAAGGACAGTTTAGTATGAGTCAGAAGAGGTTTTGGAAGTACATGTATGAGTGTTGGAGAGTGTTCACCTTTCAGTTTCTGTTTTTATGTGAACAAAAATAAAAGTTTAAAAAGCCTTTTTTTGTGTGGTGTGTATAAATGATTGATGTACAGGTGTGGGATGGGCCTGGTGAGTGGAACAGTGGAGTTTACAAATACAGAGGTTCAGATTTTTGGCTCGCATGCGAAGCATAACTTAAGTGAGCATGTTCCGAGCCAATGGTCGTCAGCATCCATGGTAAACCTTGATGTTGGCATTCACTATTCAAGCCACAATCTTCAAACTTGGCCCAAGGATACTTTGTGGCTACAGTCTAGCGACAAAGTACTGCAGCTGGATGAGTGGGGAAACGCATCCCCTCCTTCCCTACACGCGTCTCCGCAACACGTTGACAGCTAACTTAAACACCAGCCGCAAGCCCGTGGAGTTTAATCAGTAAACTAAGGCCTGCTAGTGCCGGCAGCCACCACCTTCCGCGTTTAAACAGCATAGATTCTCATAAGCAGATAATTAATTTATAAAGGAGGCGTTTGTTACATTTGTGCCAGGATTTACAGCTGTGCTCGCTATAGTGAGAGAATCGTTGCTGTTGAATCTGCGTCTGCAGCAAAGCTTTCTGATATGAACGAGGCACATGACTAATTCTCATGAGGGTTCAGTTCAGTTCAGTTATTGCATCATGAAATATGCAGCTGTGTTCCTCAGTTCAGTACTTCTGAAGACAGCATTAGAGTTGACGAGAGACCAACCAACCCGGCGATCGGTCCTCTCGAGCCAAAAAAAAACCGAAAACCTCGCTGTGCACACAGTTTGTTCTCCGATGCATAACACTGATCAGAGTACTTGATCATGCTTTCCAATGACGTTAATGAAAGTACACACGCACACATGCACACACTCGCACAAGTAAGCGTGCTTACTTGAAAATATCGTGCATGAGCACCAGCGGTCTACATTATGTTAAAGAAAACATTTTGCAATACTTTTCAATGCGACATGTGGTGAAATTAAAGCAAATATCAACACTATTATATCTGGTATCAATTCCTTGAAAAGCGGGCACGACTATGACCAAATTAGTAGAGGTCATCTATAACTTGCGCTTTCTTAGCGTCGTTTGGGCGGTAACCTCTTCACCACAAAGTTCAAACCTAGCGACTCTATCGCATAAGCGGGAGCACAATACAATACAATGTTGATGTACGTCGTTGATATGTGCCGATAATATGACAGTAATGCCCGGCACAAACGCTGTGGATCCGACGCACTATAGTAGCGCAATGAAACCGCCGAGAAAGAAGTAAGAAAACCAATACATGAACTAACGCATTAATACATAACAAACACTTTATCTCAACTATGAACAACACTGAGTTTCAAAATGTCTTGAGTGCTTCGGTCCAAGGTTATGATGAAAGGTGACCACCATTATGCCGTAAACCTCCATATCTCGGTGTATGACTGAGTGCAACGTTTGTTACTAATTCAGTATCTTCAGTGTTATAGTCACAAAAGTCCATAGTTCAGTGTTGCGTCTGAAGAACTTCCTGTCTCCTGACAGCTCCATCTGTTCTACTTTTTACTGTTTCTGCAATTATAAAAGTTCAAACATAAGAACAAAGGCAGTCGTTAGCTCGAACAAAATTTTCTTGAGTATGATCATGAACAAGCTACAATAACTGTCACGGCTCAATCGACGCTAGAATAAATTTTTTTGGAACCGTAACGATTGAAGGCACACTATATTTATAATGTTCCAACTTTGACAATTCTTCATTGCCATTACGATTACAACCGGTTTAATATGTCCTTAATATATGCCCATATTTCTGTGTTTGCTAGTCTAGTGTAATGTACACGTTACTGTGTTTCTGATGTGACACTTTCTCTTGTTATCATTGTTTCGTCGTATACACGTATAATAAGTATTTTATTCGCAACTCTTGGTACAAAATTAAGCAGTGATAGAGTACCTTTGGAGTAGATGTCACTGGCTTTATCTTTCGACGCTCGCCTTTTTGTGGGGTGTCTTGCATGCGGCGTTTCGATCCTTGTCTGCTGGCCCGAAGAATCAAGCCCTGAAGGACAGCTTCTGGAATTTGAAAAAGGTCCTGCTTGTCTTCAACTCTCATTTCGGAGTCAAAGTTGTAGTCTACTATACTTGGCCATCAGCTCGTTTGACAAGGCATCCAGAAGACAGTAAATCTGGCAAACTAGAGGCGTGTTCGCCGGCAGTGAACAGATATGCGATCTGTAGGTCGATGAGATCTGCGATGAGATGTAACACTGGCACTGGTGGCATCCACAACTGTTCGTTATTGAAGGTACACTTTTTGGGGTCCTTAATACTGTACTGTCTGACCGACTCAACTGACAGTTGAGAGGGGCTGCAGCGCGGCGGATAGTATAAGGTTTTCATCAACTCCAAGTACCTTTCTTTGACGATGGATCCACCTGTGTAATAGCCTTTATCGCCATCTGCCACAAAGGGGAACCATGTGTGATAGTATCCCTGGGATAAGACAGTCTGTAGTAGTTTTGCATGAGAAATCTCTGAATTCTGACGCTTTCTTGAATTTTCGAACAAGATTGTTATATCTTATTAAATTTGTGGCAGTGTCCGATTTTTTTATGTTATCTCTAAGAAACTGTAAAAACTCCTCAAACGAAAGCCAAACACCATCTCCATCTTCGTAGACGCTAAGGTGTGAAATAGTTGGTAAGCTCTTTAAAGACATCGATGCACGTTATGATGCCCTGAAATAAAAAAGAGAAGAATAGGGCTTGGTATCACAGATACTTTTGGTATGACAAATATAACAATCTTATAAAATAATTAAATACATACCTGAATTAGAACAAGAAATACTGAATGTGACGTGTGCAGTGTGCAAATGAGTGAAGTACACAATCCCTTTTGCAGATAAGACAATAGTTGAAAGCGTAGTGAGTACATATTAGAAATTGTGTGTAAAATTTTACTTCATACAAACAGTATCATTTAGCAACCTTCATATATAACAACAAACGCTGAAGCATCAACTAAATTAAAAAGAAAAACCCAACAATAACAAAACAACATAAGAACATTATTGTAGAGCATCACAGATTCCCATGATTCACAGTATGCAACGTTATGGCAGGGTGTTGCAAAAAAATCGTGAAATAAGCATGCAATCAAAACAACAAAAGCATCAAGACCACTACATAAGCGAGACCTTTTAAATGCAAAAAAATTCAAACTTACGGTTGTCCCAGCGTAGTTTGGATTGATGAAACAGCCGGTACGAAGTAATAAATAATTACGAGGTCAGTGAGGCAGGTAAGTGGACGAAGACTGGGCTGTCGCTCCCAGCGGTTAAGTTAATAATCACCAGGCGATCACTCTCCGGCACGGATCACGAAATGGTCAGCAATAGACCGTTTAAAGTGAAAACTTGAGTTTGTTGCACACCAGAAGAAAAAAAAAAAACCCCAGTAACTAATGAATGACAAAACATAGCAACCTTCGATTTAATCCATACGACAGCAAAATTTAAATGCTAACTATGATACAGTCTTTGATTTACAGGGAGACCTTAGAATTCCTTGTAAAGTACGATGTTTCAGATGTTTCAGGTTGCCACATTCCTTCTGCATATGAAGATAAGTAGCGGCTAATGTCTCTGTTTGTCTATTTTGACAAAGGGTATTTACCCGAATATTAACCCTTATCATTCGGAATACACCTGTGGGTGAAATAAGTTTGACTAAAATAGTTCAAGGGTAGTGTCAGCATAGCTTGGCACCTCTAGGGGCCAAGCTATTCTGGCACCACCCTTGAACTTAAGTCATTGGTCTGTATCCTTATCTGTAAGTACTATAATGTAGCTTGCATATATGGCAGTGTACAAATTTGAAGCTTTTAGCCTCAGTACGATATGGGTTAATAAATTGTGTTGTACCGTTTTTCTAAGCGTGTTTCTTTCTCCGTTGGGTACTTCTTCAGATTAAAAGGTTGTGCAGCGGTTGTGAAACATAACATAACGGTACATGGGTCTTGAGATTTAACAGACAAGTGTATTTGAAACCGCCGTCGGCATATTTCAGCTTCAGGAATACAGATGTAAATGGCAGTACATTTACTTCTAAATATTTCCTTAAGCCCTTGAATCCTGCTTATACGTTTCGTTATTTACGTCGATAACCAGGAAGGGGGACGCTCTTCTATAGACTGTGATTACGAACTGTCAGTACCACTCACATCACACATCAATGGCGAACTCTGCTTCTCTGTTACATTAACATGCATAGATAACGCCACGAGTGCATGACCCTTCCTACGTTTGCTGTATGCCCTTTGGCCAAATGGGAGGGGCTGTTCTCAGTCTGCCTACTCCGACAGTGTCAGGGCATGGCCCGGTTTTAGCTGCGTGCCTCACTCGGGTGAGATTTAACAGCTGTGGGTCCAACTTGCGATGAGTCGCTGGCTAGGACTTCGTCGCTGAACTGGGCTAGACCTTTCTAAGCATACCAATTTGAATGACCTCTCAAAGGTAAAAGTCACACATGCAGGGGATCAGGAAATAGGTAAAAAATCAGGTGTGGGATGGTCGTTGCATCTTTCTTCCTAACACTGGTAGTAAATAGTACCAAGTTTGATATCTGAGAATCCAGCGTGCAGTCAAGTAGTAGTATTTAGATTATCCTGCACAATACACACCAAATTTCTACCTTCTTTGATTCAGTCTTATGACCTATTTGCCTCGATTATCACCAGAAGTTTTCTTAGCAGTAGTAAAAAATAAACGTTTTCCACAAAAAAGTTAATTCACTTCTTTTGATCCGTGGAGTCTCACTACTGTAATGAACTCTTCCTGTTGCCTTCAAAATTGATTCACTACTTACAAAGGTCAAGGGTCACAGGAGGTTCAAGAATGTAAACTGCATACAGTTTGAGAAAACACGGATTTTGCAGGTACAAAAGCCAGCCCTTTATGTTGGAACACTTATTTCAGTAACCTGTTGGAAAGGTTAAGGAGTCAGAAAGGTGAAGTCGGATCAGTTATGTGCATTGGTCATGCACGTGAGCCTTGGGCAGGAAAAGGTTAAAGATTTTTAGAATAAAAAATGTTGCTTGGGAAACCTTCACTGCCAAGCAAGAGATCAATCCAACTATTGAAAGAGTTAGATACTCGCAATAGTCGCGGGGCTTATGATCTATGTCTCTAGCTGACTCCGCTTTGTATCCGTGTGTCTTGTACTTGTAGGGTTGGGGCAATTTTTGGCATTGACAGATTTCAGAGTAACGCATTTTGGGTTGACCAGCAGTGAAGAATGGTGAACAGGCTAATTATTCCTGATGATCAGTTCTGAATTGGGTCACATTTTTCCTGGTTAATAATCTAGCATCACATGAAGCTGGTACGATGTTAAAACTAGAGCCAATCATAGGCAAATTGGAAACCATTAGGGTTTAGTGACGCCGAGTTGGTATACCTCGCCCTGTACCTACTAGGGTTTTAGCGCACCAGTGGCGCCATTACTGCGATTTTTGCATCTGTCCGGTCGTTTGGGCTGGACCTGTGCACCAGAACTGCGCACGCAGGTAGGCTTCTGCACTTGAAGTGTGGTCTCTTCCCGCGGAAGATTGTGATCGTAGTTGAAAGTGAAACGGTTTGTTGATTTCCCCCACCCCCCTCCCTCCTTTGAGCATAACATGTTTGAGGGTGTACGTCCCTACAGGAAACAGGTCTCCAGGGGTAGTTCATTCTCATCAAAACTTAAGTATTCCTGAATCAAGTCCATTGTATTTGTAGTGCACTCATCCTTCGTATGGCAGCGCTTTCTGTCGCAAAGCGATGCAGATGTCACAAAATCACAATTGCGGAAAAAAGATATTTTTCAAATCCTTGCTGCCAAATCATGTAACGTTTCGAGGTGATGGCCTGTGGATGCATTATTGCTGGATATGTTGTGTATGGGAAATGGTTTATTCTTTATTCATCATATTTTGTAGCAATCAAACGTCACGTGAATTTTTATCTCAGATTGCTCATTATAAGAGCACGGAGCACACACTCTAAACTGATCTGGTGCACAGGACCGATCCAAGCGACCGGTCAGGTGCGAAAATAGCAACAAAGGCGCCGCTGTTTCATGTTCATCTCGGCACAGGGTGAGGTATACCAACTCGGTTTTATAGTGAGCAGATTATGCAATTTCTGCAGAGGTAAGTTGATCGTCAAGAGTGTTGCAATGGTTTGCAGGTACGAAACGAAGGTACTAGTCATGTGGTTTATGCATAACAATATTTGTCCTTGGTATGGAGACAATTTTTTATAAGTGTTTTTCGAGCGCTATTTATTCGCCGTTATTTTTCCTGGTCTTGAAAACAGCCTTTCCCATAGAACTCGGTCTTGTGGGAGGAAAGCATATCAAAAGTAACTCATTTCATGCATGTTTTGCATTGTGTCTGCCGACCATCTGATGATGACTTTTTGTCCTGATACAACGTGCATGTTGCTCCTCTGTTTTCCAGCCTAACGGATGTGTAGGCCTGCTCTTTTGTATTAGTGGAGATGGGATTAACTGGTCAAACATGGTCTTATCTGTCTGGTCTTAGGCACAAGCCAGGCAGACTGAAATCCATCTCTGAAACGTTTCCATCTAAATCACAATGTTCAGGTGAACATATAAATACAGGAATTTTTGTTTTTACAGCCCACTCAACCAGTCTGCTCTCAGGTACTCGCAAGAACTCTTATGATCAAGCTTTATCAGGACTACATGAGACAAAATACAGATAGTAGCACTCTCCATTATATTGCATGTTTTATTTATTTATTATTGATTCATTTATGTATTCAACTTGCATATTTATTTATTATTTATCCTTTATGGATGGAAGGAATTCCTCGATGCACATGAACACTATTGGTATGGAGAGGAAAGGAATAATTTTTTCAATATGCATACATCTGTGCATTTTCATAATCTTACTTACTTACTTACGCCTGTCACCCCTACCCGGGTATAGGCCGTCGACGAGAGACCTCCAGCAACTCCTGTCCTGTGCTTCTCCTTCGATTTTACTCCAGGTGGTTCATAATCTAACCTTTACTTATTAATTATTTAAATTTATTTTTGTTTGTTTGTCATGTAGGTTTGCAGATGTATACACATCAGCATACAAGATGAGAACATACATGTACACATATATGATAATAGATGCCATACCACCTGCTCCCCATCCCAAACACACAAAACCACAGAACACCCATCAAAGGACATGTACATCTGTGCATGTTCATAATCTATCCTTTACTTGGAATTCATGTCCCAATGACTTGCTTATTTTATTATTTAAATTTAATTTATTATTTATTTATTTTTGTTTGTTAGTAATGTAAGTTTTGTACAAGCACATCAGCATACAAGAAGAGAAGAAAATATACACATACATAGATGGTAATAGGTGCCATACCGCCCGCTCGCAAGGCCACTCCACATGCACACACAAAACCACAGAACCCCACCAAAAGACATGCACATCTGTGCATGTTCATAATCTATCCTTTACTTAGTATTCATATGTCCCAGGTACCTTTGACTTTATCTTATTTAATTAAATACCCCACCCTGTCTGCCCTGGGGGACTTGGGTGGGGTTATGTACTTTTTAGTTCCCAGGGTCACCCTGGTCAGCCCCACAGGGTGGGTTTTCCTTTCTATTCTGGGGCATGTGTTTCTGTCTACCCGAGGTCCATTCATCTGTATTTGCCTTTTAAAACTCTTCCTACTGTCTGCACTGCCTGTAGCTCTTGATATTGGATGTGTGTTGCCAAATGGTTTTAGCTTTATTTAGGCCCCATGTTGTAGGTTTATTTAACTTAGTGGACCGGCTGGCGACAAACATTCAATATTCTGTTGGTTTTTTTTTCACAAGCAGTGCAGGCACGTCCTGAGAAAGCCTTGTTGTTGTCGGGACGTTAAGCAATGTACAATCAATCATTATTTAATTAAATTATTTATTTTGTTTGTTTGTATTGTAGGTTTTGTAAATACACATCAGCATATAACATGAGAAATTACACATACATAGTAATAGGTGCCAAACCGCCTGCTCCCAACCCCATATACACACACAAAACCGCAGAACACCCACCAAAGACATGCACAATTGTATACACAAAAGACATGTAACTCTGTGCATGTTCATAATCTATCCTTTACTTCGCATTCATGTCTCCGGTATCTATGACTTACTTCATCTTATTTATTTAACCGCCTGCTCGGCGCTAAACCCAAATAACTATTTAAATTATTTTTGTTTGTAATGTAGGTTTTGTACATATGCATCAGCATACAACATGAGAACAAATACGTACATGGTAATAGGTGCCACACCGCCTGCTCCCAACCCCACCCCACATACACGTGTAACGATATTTGAGCTCGAGGCATGTTTTTTTTCGTCACGCCTGACCTTTTTTAATGCTTCAGTTCGCAAAAAGCTTTTACAGGGATTAAAAAAAAAATAATAATTACGGTATTTATAATGCGCTTATCTTATAATAATTATAACTCTAAGCGCGCACTCACAACTCGCGCACGCTTTAGACGACTCACGTACAACAAATGGTGAAATATATTGCGACAGTCATCTTTTGTGGGGAGTGTGGTGATATAGTGCTAGAACTGTTGAAAGAGGTGAGTTTTGAGGGCGGACTGAAAGGAGGAGAGAGAGTCTTTCTGACGGAGGGAGAGTGTTCCAGGTGGATGGACCATAAACTGAGAAGGCGCGGGGGCCGAAAATGCCTAGTTTGGTGCGGGGGATGTGGAGAGGGGCGGAGCGGGAAGGAGTGTAGGGGTGAAGTAAGTTGGAAAGATAGGCAGGAGCGCAGTTGTTCAGGGATTTGTAGCAGAGAGACAGAATCTTGTATTGGATACGCTGTGGGATGGGAAGCCAGTGAAGAAGTTTGAGCAGGGGTGTGATGTGGTCCGATTTTTTCTTTCTGAGGACGAGGCGGGCAGCATTGTTCTGGACGCGCTGGAGAGTGGAAGTGGTAGAGTGAGGGTAGATTCAGTAGACATACCCACTTAGACAGTGACCACCCTATTGTCCCACCAAATGCTTTCTTTCGTCCGTTCAAAGCGAAAACAGGCCCACCGGAATCTTGTGACTAAACGCCATGAAAAGATGAAAAGATGGTAGCTGACGTCATAACTATTCTTTACGACCTTAGGTCATCTGACTCACAAACCAGATAGGTGAGGCTAGCGCTGGCAGAATTGTATGCAATTATTCTATTCTTATTCTATACCTGCGTATTTCTCTGTGGGCTGGCGATTGGGTGCCTGATAGGTGGGGGCAGGGGATCTAACTGTTGTCCCCTTAGGTCATCTGCATAATTATAACCAATCAGAGACAAGATGGTGGATAAACCAACGAAGAAAAAAATGAAAGTATCGGTCAACTCGCGCCGGCCGACAATGACAGACTCGGAATTGAAGAGAAGAAAGAGGAAAAGAGAGACAAGATGCCCATAAGTAGAGTTGACACAGGACAAGGGAATATATAGAGCTTGGCTTGACCGCCCATCCGGAATTGGTCGCTTTCCTGCTATGTGAATCGGTGAGTAATTTCCTACGGTCTTTGTCGATCTTCCAATAGTTCTGCGAGCGCAAGTGATTTTCAAAATTCATGATCTTCAGTAGAATTTATCTCATTGATTTCGCAAGATTTTAAAACTGTTTTATCATAAAGTTACGAGCAAGTCATCAGATTATTTGTTATGCTGCAAGGATCTGAAAACTACGATGTGTGTCAAAATTGTGGCACATCGCTGGTCGTAACACGTTTTTGTCTGTGCGGGTTCTCATTCACTCGAGTATGATTCACAGAGATGGTGTTTCTGCTTCCATGGTGCATTTGTCGTTTCCAGAGATGCTTACAGTTACGTAGACTTCGATGTGTGAGATGTGAAATTGCAGTGCAGAAAGTGGGTATAAATACCGGCACTGTTCAGTTTCGTGTTAAAGAGGGATAAAGGATCAAAGGTCAAACTAGGCACCGTGGACGCTGGCTCAGTCGCTTGGCGCGGAGACTGAGTCGATCAAGCACGCCCGGCCTCGGCCGTGCACTGACGATGCAGCACAATCGTTACCAGTAAATACTATCAGGTCAAGCGGAACCCGCATTGTGTTTTTGACAGCATAGCGAGTGTGGAAGGTTTATTCTACATTCTCGTGGAAAATTATGTCAAAGGGATGCCGGAGAACATCAGTAGGTGTGTATACCACACCGATGACCTCGTGACCTGCAGTATTGACCGGGTTCTGCCTTGTGACGTAGGCTAGTAAATATACACATATTCAAAACGAGGCCGATGCAGACGATAATCTGCGCTCTAGGGTACAACACAACACGCCCTCCAAGCGATGAATTTCGACATTTGGCCTTGTATTTACATCATAAAGCTCTAAGTTAGTACACAAAGGACGCATACATATACTGTCAGCAGTATCTGTTGCAGACAGTTTTCTGACCGTGTTGAGATGCTTGATCCTGGGGAACATATCTTTAAGTAACATACAGTGCATATTTAAAACTGAATACGTGTTCGAGGAAAAAGAAGAAAACTGAATACAGGAACAATGAGGCCCGTGTAAACTACTGATCCCCCCCCCCCCCCCCCCCCCAAAAAAAAAAAAAAAAAAAAAAAATGGCTGCGACAGTCCTGGTTTCGTCTGCAGACGTACTGGAAACAAAATGTGCTACAGAAAAATGTCTCCAACCTCCGGCGGTTTAAATTGAGTGCGCACTGCTTTTACTCATACTATACTTCATTTTGACATACCCAAACCTTTGTTACACTGAAGAAAATCACTATCTCGTAAACGGCTGATCGTCTAAGAAGGGCATCTGCTAGAATATTACTCGTACTGTTTACACCGGTGCTTCGGCCACAAACTTTACAAGGTTTATTTTTGTTGCTATGATTTCACCCGGAGGTGTACGGTGAGATGGTTGTACATGTGAGATCTTGTGTGGGGTATGATGCAATTTATTTTCTTTTTGTCTACCGTATTTTTTTTTTTTAATTAAAAAAAATAAAAAAAAACTTTAAAAAGACTTTGAAATGGGGCTGTTCGGAGCGCATTCCGGAGCATGCACATGACGTTTTTGGCGTGCGGGGCAGAAATTCTGGCAAAAAAGTAACGATAAAAATGACGTCACGTAACTTTGCTAGAGATCATCTTTTGGGCGCTGTGTGTGTGAATGTGACAGCGACTAGAGCGTTTGAGGACTGACACGCTTGACTGAATTTTAGGATATTGTCCCTGAAAGAATTATCTCCGGACCTTTTTTTTTTTCAATGTTTTGATTAAGATGCTCGGCATTGTCGAGAAAATGGCCGTTTCACGAAAACCGGTTGATCCAAATGAAGTCCGTAATTTTTCTTATTTTTACTAGATATTTTTCATGTAGCTAGATAAAAGGGAGATATTGAATGAGTTCGTTAATCAGCATTGTACCTCTAGAACTTTTTGAGTGATAATTAAATATATATATATATATTCACGTTTTTGGGATTAATTTCACGAATTATATGGGTTAATCTTAAAGGCCCACTACCACCGTGACTGTTCAAATAACACTTTTGTAACAGATGGTTACGAAACGCTACACACAGGTCTAGCTATGGTTCATTTAGACACAGGAGAATCCCGGCAGTTCAGCACACGTCGTCTTAATATCAAGAAACCTGACAACGACTGCATTCTGTTCTATAATTACAGCTGTATCAGTACGAGAAACAGCTATAAAATAGATTGACACGCTAACGGTTGCGCAGAGTAAATAAATGCAATTATGCATGTGTGTTTGCTGCATGTCCAAACTGCCGTTAAAGTTTATTAGGTGTGTCGATAAGGCATACGGAACACAAACGGTGCTGAAATGTGTCTTCAGATTTACGCGTAATGATACTTTAAAACAATTGCATTTCTTTACGAAAAACACAATCTTCTCATTAACCCTATCATTCGGAATACACGGTGTGTGAAATAAGTTTGAGTAGAACAGTAAAGGCGCCTCTATGCGTCAAGCAATTCTGGCAACACCCTTGAACTAAAGTCATTGGTCTATATCCTTATCTGTAAGTACTATAATGTAGCTTGCATATATGGCAGAGTACAAATTTGAAGCTTTTAGCCTCAGTATGATATGGGTTAATAGTCGCATGATTTTTCGTATACGGTATTTACATAATCCAGACCCAAAAGGTGACTGCCAAGCCGCGTGTACAATGCAAAGAAGTACCCAACGGAGAAAGAAACACGCTTAGAAAAGACAGTTACAAAACAATTTATGAATATTTCGGGTAAATACCCTTTGTCAAAATCGACAAATAGAGAGAACAGTCGGTACTTATCTTCTTTTCAATCGTAGAAGGAAAGATTCCTTCTACCGAGAAGATAAGTAGCGACTGTTCTCTCTGTTTGTCGATTTTGACAAAGGGTATTTGCCCCGAAATATTCATAAATTGTGTTGTAACTGTCTTTTCTAAGCGCGTTTCTTTCTCCGTTTGGTATTTCTTGGTATTTACATAAGCCTACAGTTTGTCTCGGCTTAGGTCAATTGTGACCTGCATGTCCTAGATGTGAAAATCAGACAATTTTCTGCACCACGTTTTCGGAGTCATTTGTAAAACAGCTAACATAACTAATTTTTCTTTTACGAAAAAAGCTATCTTTTCATTAATAACCGCATGATTTTTCATAAACAGTGTTTGCATAAGCCAGCTATATTTGTCCCGGCCCTGGGCTAGGATTAGGTCAAATTGTGACATAAGCTCTAGGCATGAAAATCAGCAAGAAAATTGCAAAGTTGATCCTCTGATACGTCAAATGTTAGTATTGCGATGATGTATAACATCGAGTCGTCACTATGAACACGGCGTCGTGAGGCCGGCTATTGATGTCATGGCGTGAAGTGACGTCATTTCGCTGCTTGTGCTATTATTCTTCAAAATAGCTATGCTACGCCATACCACAGAGCTTACGAATGGCGGGATTCGCCGTGTGTCCGTCTTTATTTATGTGTGCCAGTGTCTGGTGAGTTAGAGTAGAAGGAGCTGATGGATTCCTGTCGCTACATGAGCCCACAGAGCGTATTACTAATGGCGGGAAGCGCCGTGTGTCTGTCTTCATTTGTGTGCGCCGACGTGTATGTTGATCAGAGGTTGGCTTAGAGAGGAGGGAAATGGATCGGCATTACTATAAGCGTAAAAATATGAACAACTCCGCTGAATGTTCCTAAAAGATAAACGCATCTGAGCTCCAAACAATACGGTAGACTTTGGGGTGAAATCCTCATCTTGTTTATTTTTTCTTTTGCTGTAGAAAACTCGGTCAACACAACCCTGAGGCTGATTTTTTAAAAATTGCTTTTTGTCCTATGAAGGAGGCTGCTTTACAGATTACGAGATAGATCAAGAATTTTAGTTCAAGGTTAGTGCCTGAGGCGCCAAGCTATTCTAGCACCACCCTTGAACTATCACAGTTAACAAATTATTTCAAGCAATGGGTGTATCAGGATGAAAAGGTTAAGAGGTATAACCCAGTGATTTCACTGAGTGAAGTTCCGATGAGCGGACCCAATGGGTCTCTTGTGGATTTAGAGAGGCAAGCTTGATGGCATTGTTTTCACCACTCGGCCAGTGAGCGCTCAGTCACACACACTTCGTAGCTAGTAGACGACCAGTTTAACTCATTCTACCCCAACGCCGAAATCCCAAAATTTTGCCGTTGTCATCTGAAGGCTGAATTGCAGTGCAGGACACAGATCGACCGTGATAGTTCAAGGGTGATGCCAGAATAGCTTGGCGCCTACGCGGCGGGGCGCCAAGCTATTCTGGCCGGCATCACCCTTGAACTATCATGGTCGATCCTTATTTTGCTGTGGTGTGTCTGGGTTAAATGTTAGCCTCACATAAACAAATAAACTATTTCTCAACTGTCTTCAAGTTCTACCGTGTAAATTCAATAATAACTATTAAGTATTCTTTCGAGTTCTGTTTGCATGCCTTTTAACAGACTCTCTCTCTCTCTCTCTCTCTCTCTCTCTCTCTCTCTCTCTCTCTCTCTCTCTCTCTCTCTCTCTCTCTCTCTCTCTCTCTCTCTCTCTCTCTCTCTCTCTCTCTCTCTCTCCGCACACAGACACGCACACACATGTGTATAACGGCTGCTGGGCAGTCGTGTTTGATTTGCTCGGCGCCATGGCAATCAGTTGCCAACCGGCTTGAACTTAAACGGCTTGATTTGCCCGGCGCCATGGCAGTCGGTTGCCAACCCTTCAGTGCCGGAACTTTAACGGCTGGTCTACATTCACAGCTCAGTATACGTACGTATCATATAATATGGAAACTTGATGTACATGCACTACGCTGGAGAAATGTACACTTTAGGAAACAGCTCGCACTAATTACCACCGGCCCTCGACTGATCCGCTATTTTCTTCTCTCCGGCTACGGCTTTTATGTTTTGGCTCATTGCTTATCATAGGTCCAGTGTACCGTTAAACGGCATCCAGTACAACGCCATCCTCAGTGTTTGTTTGTTGTTGTTTTTTTTTCTTCTGTATACCGGCAATACCGTGCACTATACTAATAATGGGGTCTGAAACTGATTTTCATGTTAGGCCTGTCTGAACACCCCCCCCCCCCCCCCCCCCCCCCCCCCGGTTGATTTTCTGAGGCCTGACTTCAGTTGTAGCTGAGCATTTTCGTTATGACCGTTCAGTTTTGATGGTGGACGGTTTTGGGTGAAAAAGAAACAAACGCGGCTGTGAAAGTCCGGCCTAGCGTGAACATTGGCTATGCGATACACCATTAATATGTGCGGCCGTCGTAGTGAGATTTCGTTTGCTACGAATGACTCACGAGAGCGAAATCAGGCACGACAGATAACCAGCTTCCTAACATCTCCAAGAGGCATAGATCCTCATGAGCCGGGGAGGGGGGGGGGGGCTCGTGAGGATCTATGCCTCTTGGAGACTGATGTGTTGTCGTCTATCGGCTTAATAGGTCAGGTGTTTGTCAGCCGTGATTTCGCTCTCGTTCAAGTTCGTTGTTGGGAGTCATTCGTTCGTTGCGTCAAACGCCGAAGATATAATGTCACCGGTAATCGAAACGCTTGCTCCCGATCGGCGGCACCCCGCGGAGTATCGCTTGTCGTGTGTCGCCGCTTAGCCTGGACTTGATCGAGTTAGAGTGAGCCCTTAGCGACGGCGTCTACCCACCATAGCTACCTGTAATGGCGGCCCTCGGTTGACTTTGCACCCACTTAGCAGTGACTAGCGCTACCCGGGTAATTTATACCCGTTGTTGAAGCTGCAGGCACTCATCCGACTTTTTTGTGAATTATCAGTTGTCTGGATACCCGTGTGGACCTGCCCGTATTGTATTGTCTGATAATCTTGTCGGGAGTGCGAATTTTTATTGCCTACTTAAGGAGACGGGCGCGGGTGAGTACACAGTCCCTTGTGTGTGAACTAAGTAATATTCTTGTCAGCCGAACATAATCCACTTTGTTCTCCGGTGTATAACACTGTAATAATCCACACTCATATCCCACCACTAATGTCACCCCAGACCCGCCGACAACCTGATATTATTTCTCTCGAATACAACGCTTCAGTTCAGCAACAACAAAAACACCGATTTTCAAGAGGCATAAATCTAAACTCGTGATCCCCGCATTTGCGGGGGCTTACGAGGATCTATGCCGCTTGCTGATAAGTGTTTTATACCCGTTTCCCCTGCTTCAAGTTGTTTGTTGGGTGTGCAGCCCAAACATCGATGGATATAGCACGCATCTGACATGGCGAAGATTTCATATTTTATTGCCATTGTAAGTAGTGCCTTGTAAATTACTGTCCCCAACGAGAAGTTCAGTACATAGCCCATACTTTATAAGGTTTGATGTGTCGGTACGAAATAATCTGTGTGAATTGTGTCGAATGTTTTTGCATCATGACGTGCCGAATACAATTCAGTTCAACAGAAACTAATTTGTATTGATTGTACATTGATTGATTGTACATTGCTAACGTCCCGACAGCAACAAGGCTTTCTCAGGACGTGCCTGCACTGCTTGTGAAAAAAAAAAAGAAGTAAACAGAACATTGAATGTATGTCGCCAGCCGGTCAAATACGTTAAATAAACCTAACACATGGGGCCTAAATAAAGCTAAGACCATTTAACAACACATCCAATATCAAGAGCTACAGGCAGCGCAGACAGTAGGGAGAGTTGTAAAAAGGAAAATACAGGTGAATGGACCAAGGGTAGACAGAAACACATGCCCCAGAATAGAGAGAAAAACTCACCCTGTGGGGCTGACCAGGGTGACCCTGGGAACTAAAAAGTAACTAACCCCACCCAAGTCCCCCAGGGCAGACCCGGGTGGGGGACTAATTTGTAACTACAGACTTTATAGATATACTAAACTTAAATTCTTTGCATTTCAGAGCAGAGCGTGCGAAGTTTACTGAAAAACTAAAACTTTACGAAGTAGGAGGTTTTGCTTGTTGTCACTGTTTTTTTTTTTTATTGCAATTATTTTGTTTGGTTTTGTTTTGTCAAAATACAATATTTTGCAGAGAAATCTGGTCGAACAACACTCACATGATCTGTGCACAATAAATAGTACTCATCTGACTAAATGCTTATTTTATCCGTTTTGTCTTTTCTTTTTTTTTTTTTTTTGACTTTTTTTTCTGTCCTTTTATGCATTAGGTACGAGTTGTGTAATGGATCATTCGGTAGGCCGTATTTCTGACACAAGTCTGGTCTTATTTCTGACTCAAGTCCAAGCATTAAATAAATAAGTTATTGTAACAAAGATCACCAGTCATCAGTTTCCACAAGGCTTTCGTTGCCTGTTACAGAACACCACAACAATGTTCATAATTGGTTGGCTCACATGCCATAACAAAAATGAGATTCTGTGCCGGGTCTTCGTCGTCTGTTCGTCGTTCGTTGTAAACTTTAACGGTGGCATTTGCTCGGAGACTACTCTAGCCAAAGTCTGGAACAAACTTGGCCCAAGGATACTTTGTGACAGGACCTTTCTAAACATACCAATTTCAGTCAGTGACCGCATTCAAAGGTCAAGGTCACATGGGTATAGAAATAGGTTTTAAAAAGAAATATTTTGACCAAAATTGATTTTTCTCAATACTGTTTTCAACTTCGGGCCCAAATTTGTTCAGAGATACATGATAGACCTTTGCATGCAAACTGGCCAAGAGGTAGGCAGATGTATAAAAGTGCCATTAAAAAAAAAAAAAAAAGCATTTTAGTTTGGTTGGCTCACGTGCAATAGCAAAAGTGAGTTATGTAATGGGCCACTTTATGAGGTGCACGTTCATACAGTCATTTAACGAGGGAAATAGCCATATATCCATCTCACCGAAATAACTATGCGCTCTCAATACAAATGCGCTCACAATGCCAGACACATCACACGCCATGGGTTTTGTACCTTTCAGCAGTAGAACAGTGATAAAGAGCGCGTTGTGTTGGCCCTGAGAATTAACATGCGCTCATGGATTGACCGGGCATTACCGTGATCTGCTGCCTTAGTGACTTTCAGCTTATCTTTGTCAGATCGTAGATCAATCCACCTGCGTACCGATGTCAGACATATAAATGGCTAATCAGCGCACGTATGAGTCATTAACCGTCACCTCCGAAGTAAAATTGAACGCCACCAACTGCAAGAGGTATAGATCCTCATGGGCCCCCGCAACTGCGGGGGCCCATGAGGATCTATACCTCTTGCAGAAATCACTTTGCGTCCTTGTTCCTTTGACAGCTGCGGATCTTTCACGTTGAATTCACAATGATTTCAACAACACAACCTGCGTCAATTGGCACTAAAGGGGTTAAAGGACTTGGATAAATGTGTGTCCTGCAATAACGACATTTATCTGAGATTTATTTATAATTTCCTCATTGGAGTTGTCTGCATACAAAAAAATGAATCATGTACTTCATTATATATATATATATATATATATATATATATATATATATATATATATATATATATATATATATATATATATATATATATATATATATATATATATTATTTACTTTAACAAAGGCGTCGCCCAAAGCCAAAAAATGCACTCAATCAGAATAGCTCAAGGGACGTAATTTTTCATTAAATTCTGAGAATGCTCTTGCTACGCTAATGCCATGGAATTCCAGGCTGGTAAGCTTGCATTGTGTCATCAGGACATCAGCTGCCCTTTTTGTGACTGCATCGCCTTCTAGTTCTAGAAAGGAGAGGGTTAGTGGGAGAGAAGGAATGACAGACCTATCATTTTAAGCCTTCCACTGAACACCTACTACATAAAGTAATAGGGACTACCCCCAGGCGCCCCGCAATCCGCTAAAGAATATCCAGTCCTTCCCCCGACAGGGGAGGCTAGCGCATGAATATCCCCAAACAGATCTTGGACCTGCTGGATAGATTTAAGTTTTTGCCGCCCACGACCGGTTTCGCCCCAAGGGGGGCTCATCAGGTAGGCATACGGCCGAACCTGAAATTGCAAACACGACGCATGTACTAGAAGCTGCCTCCATAATTTACTGGTAGCACCGCCAGTACAGCGTGGATTGCATCCCTAAAACTTTATGAGGTGTTGCAGTGGAAGAAGACCGGCTAACTAGTAGGCGATGCAGTCACAAAAAGGGCGACTGATGTCCTGATGACACGATGCAAGCTTACCAGTCTGGAATTCCATGGCATTAGCGTAGCAAGAGCATTCTCAGAATTTAATGAAAAATTACGTCTCTTGAGCTATTCTGATTGAGTGCATTTTTGGGCTTTGGGCGACGGGGGTACCGTATCACCTTACTCCTTTCGCGGTGGATAGGCTGACAGTGATAACTCGACTTGTAGCCACAGATGATTGGTATCGGCGACAAGTTAAATCCTTATGTTGATTTTAGATGATTCCAGTCACTGTTGTGTGACACTACGGCAAAAGCTTGGGCGGGGACTGTGATCGTAAGGCACACGGCAGGTTTAGTTGTCTCCAACGATCACTTGCCATGGTAGCAAAAAATGGAAGTTAGCTCGGGCCTGGGAGACAACCAGTGTGTTCGGGTGGCAAGAACCACCGATAAATCAAGTTATTGTGACTGACCACCAGGGCAGAATCAAATCAATGGGCCCGTAATGCGCACACCGTCATTGCGGATTCGTTTTACGGCCGTCAAAACCCAACATTTATTTGTCTTTACAGCTATCAGAACCCCTGGTTACAACTGTTTACGCGGCAATCCCGGCTGTCAAGCCTGGGATCAGTGTGTGTGCGCGCGTGCGTGCGTGTGTGTCTATGTGTGTGTTTGCCAGTACGTGCACTGGTGCGTGTGTGTGTGTGTGTGTAGTCAGTTCCGGCATAGTCGGTACGCTGTTTCATCGTGTCGCACACTAATATACAAGAAGTACGTTTGCCGGTTGTGACATCGACCAATGGTTCTCTACGTGGAGGTCCCCCAACAGATCCGTGCCGGCATCTACATCCTCGGGATAATATGTTTACCCTATTTAGCTGTCGGAAGCGCTTTTTGCCGACTGAGGTGATTCCTGCTGGAACACGCCTCGACAACAGAAAAGCTAACCCGACAGCCAAAGGGTCACATCAGTCAGTAAAGGCTGTAACTGACGAGGCAACTCCGGCCCTTGCGAGCAAGAGGCATGTATTCTCTCGAGCCCCTGCGGCTGCAAGAACTCATGAAAATACTCGTGCAGATGGCGGACACCGAATGATAGAAAGGGGGGGGGGGGGGGAGGGAATGGGAGGTTCAGTGGATGAGCTAAAATCGTGATTAGCGGGTTTTTTTTTTTCTTTTCGGTTTTCGTAATTGCAATTCATGTTTTCATCGTGATTTCAAAGCCGGGATTCTTAGTCAAACGTGAAAGCCAAAATAAGATCTTCAGTTATGACTCATCCACGTAAACGTCCTGGTTGTTTCGTGAAACATCATTAATAAAAATTATGTTGCCACTCCGCTTAATTTCTAGTGAAAATTATTTAGAGCCATTGATGCAGGTAGCCTTGAATGGGTTAAAGATTGATTTTACATTACAATGTATGTTCAGTCAGTGACTCGGGATGTGCGAGCGAGGGTCGGGGAGTATGATGGAACCCCATCGGCCACCCCAGAGCGCCATCAGCTCCTCCCCTTCGGGGCGTGGCCCGCCCTCCTCTCTCGGACTGGTTCAGTTTGGCTTTGACGCCAAGACGTCACACGACGCTGACGAGGCCCTGCTGCAAACACGGAGTGACAGCGTCAAGCTCCGCCCTCCTGTTGTGGACAGAGACATTTGGAAACGCCCGCCACCAGACTTCCGGTAACAGTCCTAGGTTTAGCTGCACGAATGAGCTTAAATCCTGCGCAAGCTACTACGAAAGGCCCATGTTCTGCCGCTGAGCACTTGCGTAGTGGTTTGCCGTAGCGGCCGGACGGAAGCTCACTCAGCGGTCAAGCAAATGAGGTGCCTTAGTCACTCAGTCCGGCCCAGCCCTTTTCATGACACGGGTAAATATATGAGCCGTTAACCCTCTGCGTGTCCGGGTAGCGGGTCAGTTTTGCCGCGGTGACTAATTCCTGTAGAAATCATCGGCGACAAAAACCGCTACCGACAGGCAAAGGCGGCGTAAAGCCTGGCGGCAGTTTTGACTATCGTTCTTCAGTGCCATGGCCGGCGTTTCGGCGGCACCGGCTGACGCATCAGTCATGGCCCGAACCGGCGACTGATGCCGTAAAATTCCTACTGTATCGGCCTCACATCATATAGTTTTTATTCCGATCATGATAGATCTTGTAGCTGAAACTGAAGGTAAAATAATAATAATAATTACGGTATTTATAATGCGCTTATCTTATAATAATTATAACTCTAAGCGCGCACTCACAGCTGACTCGCGCACGCATGCGCACGCTTTATACAACGACTCGCGTACCACAAATAGTGAAATATATTACGACAGACAGCTTGGGGTGGGGGGTGTGGTGATATAGTGCTACGGAACTGTTGAAAGCCGAGGTGAGTTTTGAGGGCAGACTGGAAGGAGGAAAGAGAGTGTTTCTGACGGAGAGAGAGTCAGGGACTAGAGTGTTCCAGGTGGATGGACCGTATACAGAGAAGGAGCGGGGGCCGAAAGTGCTGAGTTTGGTGCGGGGGATGTGGAGGCGGAGCGGGGAGGAGTGTAGGGGTGAAGTAAGTTGGAGAGATAGGCAGGAGCGCAGTTGTTCTGGGATTTGTAGCAGAGAGACAGAATCTTGTATTGGATGCGTTGGGGGATGGGAAGCCAGTGAAGGAGTTTGAGCAGAGGAGTGATGTGGTCGGATTTTTTCTTTCTGAGGACGAGGCGGGCAGCATTATTCTGGACGCGCTGGAGAGTGAAAGTGGTGGAGTGAGGGAGGCCGGAAAGGAGAGAGATGCAGTAGTCGATGCGAGATAGGATGAGAGAGACAGTAAGTTTGGTGGCAGCTTCGGTAGTGAGGTATTTTCTGATCTGACTGATGCGGCGGAGGTGGAAATGGCATGCCTGGGCCGTGGCGGAGACGAAGCTGGTCATGGAAAGAGAGGAATCGAGGATAACGCCGAGGTTTTTGACCGAGTCAGAGAGGGAGATGGGGGTGCTGTCGAGTTGAAATTGGAGAGAGGGAGGGAGCTGGGAAAGTTTCTGACGAGTGCCTACCAGCATGGCTTCCGTTTTGTCGTCGTTCAGTTTAAGCTTGTTTGCTGTCATCCAGTTTTTCACGTCTTCGTAGCAGTCAGCCGTGCGAGTCAGTAGTGACTGAGTGTTGTCGAGTTTGTCTTTGTCTAGTAGTTGTGAGTCGTCAGCGTAGAGGTGGTGGTGTATGTGGTGAGACTGGATGATGTTGGGCAGGGGAGAGGTGTAGAGTGTGAAAAGGACCGGGCCCAGGACGGACCCCTGTGGAACTCCGCAGGAGAGCGTGACTGGGTTGGAGGAGACGCCGTCGATGGTGACGGACTGCTGTCTGTCGGAGAGGTAGGAGAGAAACCAGGAGTGAGCAGAGTCAGTGATGCCAAAAGAGTGGTGAAGGCGGTGGAGGAGGATAGAGTGGTCAATAGTGTCGAAGGCGGCAGAGAGTGAGTAGCGTAAGAAGGGAGATGTTGCCCGAGTCGGTCGAGAGAAGGTGCCTAAGTTCAGTCTATCCGTGTCATTTGTAGACCCTGACGTGAACCGGCAACCCGCGGCGCAATCAAAGTCAGTACGATGGTCCGCATTGCGCGGCGGAGTAAGAAGTTAATTTAACCCATTACTGAGTGACATCCTGAGGCTGAGTTTTTTAAAAATATTTTCTTATTGTACCGGCTTTAAAGGCTACATCAGTTACATATTTTTAATTCAAGGGTGGTGTCAGAATAGCTTGGCTCCTGAGGCGACAAGCTATTCTGGCACCACCCTTGAACTATCAGTCATATTTCAAACAAGAGTGTATCGGGATGAAAAGGGTCAACACTGATTTTACCGCCAGGTATGCGGTGTACGACCCCAAGCCACCCAAACGCAACACAGTGGACTCCCAACAGCCCTGGCTGTACGGCACCATACCCGGCCAGCGTGAAAAAATCACCAGAGAGAAAGGGTCTCTTATGCCGCTCATCTTCCGACAGCCTCCTTCAGGCCCCGCCCCTCTGGTCACGCGGTTTCACATCGCTCGCCCCTTCACAGCCAAAAAACAGTTTGTCAGGGAGGGCATGAACCCAGCCGCAGAGTATGAAGCTCCGAAGCCTCACGACTTTAGACAGGTCAGTTAGTTTTCATGTATTCACGCGCCACTGCTTATCTTTAGTTACGAAAGTCCTGTCTCATAATGATGTGAGCTGGTTTGTGATTTTGGACATTACGGCCCGGAGCCGTAATGTCCAAAATCACATACTAGCGCTGACACAAAAATCTGTGAATGCTAATATTTTCTCTGATTATCAACAACAGACCTGCTACATATATTGATTCGAAGATTCAAAACCACGCAGCAAGACTTGCCGTACTCGGAAAAAATCAAGCGTGACCACATCACCCCCTTGCTTAAGCAGTTACACTCGGGCTTCCTGTGAAGTTCAGAATCGAATACACAATGCTTCCCTCGTGTTTTTCAGACCTTTGATAAAAAAGACTCCCAGCATACTTGTCCTCCAGTCTCCCTGTCTATACACCAGGCAGAGTATTGCGCTCCAGCACTGACTACAGAATATTCACTATCCCCAGAGTGTCCTTAAAACCTTTGGACAGCGATCCTTTTCTTTCCAGGCTCCCAAAGTGTGGAATGGTCTTCCCCATGATATTCGCCATGCGACCATCTTTGGTTATTTTCAGGGCTATATTGAAAACATTTTTTTTTTCAATTTGGTCATTAAAAGGGATTGAATCTGATCGGGCTCTTGAAATGTTATGTTTATTATTATAGCATTGTGTCAGTGTGCATTTCGGAGGCCCTATGAATGATTGTGTTTTTTGTACGTTGTCGGTACTTTAGTTAGTTAATTTCAATTAATTAGATTATGTAGATGTAAAGCGCTCTGAGCCTTTCTTTGTAGAGATATTGCGCGTTAGAAGAGTTACATATTATTATGTTAATGTTTTCAGTATCCGCCAATCAAGAGCCTTGGACTGGACGAGTTTGAAACGTCATACGAGAGGGATCCTTACAACATCCACTTCAAGTCTAATCACCTCGATACAAGTATGTGGAACCGGCTCAGTAATCACCATCTTAATGTTAACTCATTCGATATATATGCCGAGCACGGATACGTGGCAAAAAGGACGGAAGCGTTTGTGCCAGTGTGTGTGTGTGTCAGTGTGTGTGTGTGTGTCAGAGTGAGAGAGCGAGAGAGAGAGAGAGAGAGAGAGAGAGAGAGACAGACAGAGAGAGAGACTGAGAGAGAGAGAGAGAGAGAGAGAGAGAGAGAGAGAGAGAGAGAGAGAGAGAGAGAGAGAGAGAGAGAGAGAGAGAGAGAGAGAGAGAGAGAGAGAAATGAAATGAAATGAAACTTTATTTCTCAACGGATGAATTAGCACATGTGCCATTTTTTCATACTTGCGGCCGTTGCTACTCTACAAACACAGGGTAATAATTGTAATACTAATAGTACCAGATTACACAAAGGAAAGATTAGGAGACAATAAACATGAAGAGGCATTAGATAAAATTCATTCATCCATTCGGTCATAAGAAGAAAAAATAAGTCGAGAGCGAGAGAGAGAGAGAGAGAGAGAGAGAGAGAGAGAGAGAGAGAGAGAGAGAGAGAGAGAGAGAGAGAGAGAGAGAGAGAGAGAGAGAGAGATGATGATGATGATGATGAAACTTTATTTATCAACCGGTAAAAAGTTTTGACAGAAACAAATCGTAATTTTACAAACTTGCCGTTGCTAACATCTACAACATAAAATAGGTTAAAAAAAATAAAGCCATAATATTTACACACATTATTTCATGCAACAATTTTTTAAAAAAATCGAAACAAAATAATAATTTAAAAAAATTATATACACAGAATAATAACAACACTCAACATTCATCTTATACACAAACACACACACACACACACACACACACACACACACACACACACACACACACACACACACACACACACACTATACATAAATGCATATAGTACATGAAAGTATTAACCATCAGGGTTTGTTTAAATAAATGCCCAGTGATGTTATGCTTGGCTCATAAGGTAATCGAAAAGTTTCGTTTTAAAGATTCCAATCGAGGCTATAGTCTTCAAATGTGCAGGAATAGTGTTCCATACAAACGGTCCATAAAATGATAAACTAGTTTTAAAGATGCCAATTCTAGGCAGAGGTAGAGGTTGTACAGTGTTTAACGTCCCGACAGCAACAAGACTTTCTCAGGACGTGCCTGCACTGCTTGAAATAAAAACAACTAAACAGAATATTGAATGTATGTCACCAGCCGGTCTAATACGCTAAATAAACCTAAGCCTTAGTAACACACATCCAATATCAATAGCTATAGGCAGTGCAGACAGTAGGGAGAGTTTTAAAAAAAGAAAATGCAGGTGAATGGACCAAGGATAGACAGAAACACATGCCCCAGAATAGAGGAGAAAACACCCTGTGAGGCTGACCAGGGTGACCCTGGGAACTAAAAAGTAATTAACCCCACCCAAGTCCCCCAGGGCAGACCCGGGTGGGGGTAGGCAGAGGTAGAGGTAAAGTATTGTTTCTTGAGGTCCGTTCGAGTTCTTGCTGTGGCATAAATTTGGTGGTTAGATACTTAGATGTCAAATTTGTCTGTGGTAGGAACGGGCCGCGTATCTATCATTTTGACAGCTCTTTTACATATAGAGTTTAACCTGTTCATGTGAACATCACTACAACCGTCCCACACTACTGTGGAGACATAATCAAAGTGAGACTTGATATGGGCATGAAAATACAGTTTACGAGTATGTGTATCACTATTCGTTACTTGTCTAAGCTGGGACAACAGGAAAGTGTTTTTAGCAATGGTTTTACAGACTGTATATATATGCGTCTCCCAACATAGTTGTTCGTCAACGTGTATTCCCAAGAATTTACGCTCTGTGACTTGGTCTATCGGTTTAGCGTTCAGTTGTAAATGTAACGGCTGTGGTCGGCGTTAGTGTTTTTGTCGTATAGTGATTAAAATACTCTTTGTTTTTTTCTGGATGAAGAACCATATGATTCACTCTACACCAGTCGGAAACCTCGCTGAGACTACTTTGTAAGCTAAGCTTAATGCCAGCTGTTTTTTGTTTGTTTGTTTGTTTGTTTTTTTACCTGAAACATGGCGGCTCGTCAGTATCGTCCGCAAACAGGTTTGCAGTTGACATCAGTGTTAGTAATATGCAAAGGCAAATCATTAATGAATATATTTAATAGAAGAGGTCCCAAGATCGACCCCTGGGGGACACCGTAGTTAACTTGTCCTTGTTTAGAGTATTTTCCATGGGTATATACCGCTAGCTTCTTTAAGAGAATGTCATGGTCGACAAGATCAATTGCTTTTTGTAGGTCTAAGAAAACATCTCCAGACATCAGGTTTTTATTTATTGATTCCAGCCAGCTGTCTACAATGTGTGTCAGTGCTGACTGACATGAGTGTTTCGGTCTAAAGCCGGACTGATGAATATTTATTAAATTGCCCTTTTCTAGAAAATCGAGGAGGTGTCATATTTTGTATGTGTTTTTCAAGGGGGTTTGACAGGGCCGATTAGGACGGTAGTTATTGACATCTTCAAGATCTTTTGATTTAGGGATTGGAATAACCTTGGCCTCTTTGAAAATAGTTGGAAACGTGCTGTGTTTTATACAGAGGTTAAATATATAAGTGAGTGCCTCTACCGTATATGGTATGTGGTAGTGACATTTTCAGAAAGAGAGAGAGAGAGAGAGAGAGAGACTGAGAGAGAGAGAGAGAGAGAGAGAGAGAGAGAGAGAGAGAGAGAGAGAGAGAGAGAGAGAGAGAGAGAGATCCCGATTCAGTGTGAAGGCTGAGATATTGGATATACACGTATTTGAGGAAAGACGGCAGGCAAAAAAAAAAAAAAAAAAAAAAAAAAAAAAAAAAAAAAAAAAAAAAGATGAAAATGAAGTAGTTGTAAACTTCTGAAAGAAAAAACCCCAACAAACAACTAAAATGAAATAATTTGAAACTGGATGTCTCTTCGTTTTAACCAGTAAACATATAATATATTGTATCAAATGAGTTTATTTATCTTGGAGCATCAATCTTTTGTCCAAAGTTCACGGTCTGTCACTGGGCCCAGCGGAGCGTGACTTGGCCTACGAGAGACAGATGGCGCCACCTATGTCAGCAAAACTGCAGTGGGACCCCAAACTGATCCTAGAGCATAACCCTTGGCCTCAACGCTTCGAAGCTTTCACGGTAAGCACTGCTTTACAGTGGTATGATACACTATGGCAGTAGAAGATCCGTCCGCGATGTCTAGTGACTGATGACGTAAGCAGCGCTAAGACTTAACTCATTCAGCCCAACGCACGTATTTCCCAGATTTCGGGAGGCGTCATCTAACGACTATGCACCTGTTGCATGAGATGGATCGACCATTATAATTCAAAGGTAATGCCAGATTAGCTTGGCGCCGACAGGCGCCAAGCCGTCTAACCTGGCACTACCCTTGAATAGCAAAAAATGGCGGACGTTTTGTAGCCCTCTCGAGGACGCATCTTGGACGCCAGTTTTGTTCTATAAAAGATCGCTAAACGTTCTAAAGTACAAAGTTACTTAGTGTTGTTCGAAACAACAAGCACACTCAGTACTGGGGACGGCAACGTCATGACATATTTTAAATTACGTCATAAGTCTATTATGCATAAAGGTATATTCCTTTGACGTCAGTCATGTCTGGCGTGATCCAGGTCGCAAGACGTCTTCTTGATTTCTTTTACGAAAATAGTGGAGGAATGAAAACAAATACGTTATTGGTCGGAGGGGTTCGCTGCACGGACCCTTGTAGGCCTTCGGGAGGTCAGAGGAACCATTGTACCCCTCAGACCTTCGGTGTATAATGTTTCCTTTGACCTCCCTCAGGCCTACAAGGGTCCGTGTAGCATACCCCTCCGACCAATAACTTATAATATATAAGTTATTGGTCGGAGGGTCCGTGCAGCGAACCCCTCCGACCAATAACGTATTTGTTTTCGGCCTCCACTATTTTCGTATATAAAAAAAATCAAGAAATCTTGCGACCTGGATCACGCCAGACATGACTGACGCCAAAGGAATATACTTTATACATAATAGACTTATGACGTAATTTAAAATATGTCATGACGTTGCCGTCTCCAGTACCGAGTGTGATTTTTGTTTCGAACAACACTCCGTAACTTTGTACTTTAGAACGTTTGGCGCTCTTTTGTAGAACAAAACTGGCATCCAAGATGCGTCATCGAGAGGGCTACAAATCGTCCGCCATTTTTCGCTACAGGGGTTTTTATATCATGGTCACATGGTACGGTTTGCGCTAAAGTGACTGGTCGTGTGACGTAGGGAAGAAAACACTAAACGGTATTGTTAACACTGTCATCATTATCCGTAGATCGGACATCCTGGGCTTTCACCTGCTGCAGTTTCAGTTTAGTATCAATAGCATGACTGAAATGAAATCCCATAGGAATCATCGCGACAAAAACCGCTACCGACACGCAAAGGGTTAGAATCTACTGTAATGTTTGTATTTTAAGTGACGAAGTATAAAAAGATATGTTGATCATATAAAATAATATTTGCCACACGGTAGATGAAGCAAAATGTAAGTCAGTTAGTTGGTTATTTGGATTTAAAGCCGGGCAGACGACTATGCCCATCTCACGGCGGTGACAGCGAGGAAGTAAACTGCTTTTGTTGACACTGAAATTATGCCGACTACAAAAATCAGCATTTACAATGAACAGTACATACATATTTTTTTAAATTTCTAGCCATTAACATTGTGTGCACTGTGTTTTTATTTCAAACTACTTACTGCCCGGCTGTGGTGGCAAGTCATGCTGACCCCCATTCATTAATACTGTATGGAGTGCACCGGCCCCGATTTTTCTTATCTTAGAAGTAAAAAGCTGCTTTTTGCTGGAAAATCAGTACTGGCCAATGTGATTTTTTTTTTTTTGTTTTATATCTTTGTTCAGTTTTATTGTAGTGTTTGTTCTTCAGTGCTTGTGCACACTGAACAACTTCTGTGATTTTGACTGGACAATACTGAAAGAGTTGCAATCTTAAATGTATATATTGCCGATGAATAGCAATTTAGTCCTTTATGTTTATACTGTTTGTTACAGCGGCACAGACGACGCCACAGGAACCCATACTCTGCCTTCATGGAGAGGGTGGAGAGAGAAGTACAGAGTAAGTGGACGCGCGAGAAGCAACAGTTTGAGTCGACTGTCGAGCACTCCATGAAACAGCAATCCAGGCAGCAGAAAGCGTGATGGGAAAAAAAAAGTTCCATGAAAAATAAATGTGCGGGTCTGTGATTTTGGACCTTGCGGCTCTAGCCGCAAGGTCCAAAATCACAGACCAGCACACAGATGGCCTGGTTACATCACTGACCTAGCGAGAAACGACAGTTTTGAGTCAGCTGTACGTCCCATGAGAGATCTGTCCATCAACAATGAGTGTCAGTTACATACAGAGGAGCAAAAGAAATGCGACACCCCTCCCGGAATCGTCGGAAACACTTTTAGCCGGTGTTTCCGATCATGACGACTCGAGTGATGTCGCATCTATTTTGCTCGTCGGTACTGCAAAGGATGTACAAACTACAAGAGACTGACAACGCTTTGCGGCCGGCGCAGCCGGTCGTATTGCGAGTACAGCAATATCAAGTTTGAAATAGCATTGTGGTTTTTGGACCTTACGGCTCTAAACCATAAGTCCTCATCCGGCACTCATAGTGAAAAGCATAGGCGGAGCAGAGGTGCCGGCTAAAGAGCTGATGAGGTCCTAATCACAGAGTGACAAGCGACATAGGAATAGAGGTGGCTAAACTGACAGTTCGAGCGCCGGAACTGTTGAGCACAAAAGAGCCACAAAACAATAAAGTATAAACTCTACACATACTGAGAAGTTGCATTTTTCGAGCTGGATAGCCTCCAGTTAACCCATTCAGCCCTGACGCACTACAGCAGGAGATGGTTCGACCATGATAATTCAAGGGTAGTGCCAGATTAGCTTGGCGCCTGTCGGCACTGAGCTAATCTGGCACTACCCTTGAACTGTCATGGTCGACCCATCTCCTGCAACAGGTGCATAGTCGTTAGATGACGCCTCCAAAATTTGGTCGGGCTGAATGAGTTAAATATAATCGTTAGTGACTTTTGGGAAATGTACATGTAATGACAATGTCTTTCTGTCTCAGTGAAGCATAATGTGATATATTTTGTGAAATTACCCTGCTAAACGGGAAAAAAGTGCCAGAGTCAACGTCAGTCAGGCTATCTGTGATACCAGACTACTTATGAGCCTCTTGTTGGAACGGGTCGTCATTGCTTCGTCTTCACAACGGAGCTGACTGACCCAATGCGCAAAAAAGGCCATCAGGCCGACGTCTGCCCGATGACCTTTTGCGCAGTGGGGATAACCCTGTTCTAACAGGATTGCACAGAGTTACATCGTACCATTTTTTAAATTTATGGTCAAACTGTGTTCTCTCGAGTCTGTCTGCACCAAGGTGCGTGTTTATCCTAAGATGAACGCTAAGCAGTCTTTCAAGGCATGCAGGGTACATTTTACCCACTCATTTCGCATTAAAACAGGTTTGCATGTGTGACCACTGCGTGCGAGTGTATGTAGGTAGATATGCATGTACATTTATGTGGTGGCTGGAGAGAGAGAGAGAGAGAGAGGGAGAGGTATACTGAGATTTGTAATAACAAACTTACTGTTTGCTCAAATATTCTGTTTTTCTTTATTATTAATGGCTTTATTGCTGATAATACTGCTCATTTGAATAAATACTTTTTTTGTGTAACTGGAAGAGTCTTTTTGGGGTTGAGCGATTGCACACCCATAAATTCTGTATCCTCGGGTTGGGTGAGACACTGTGCAGCAGCACAAATGGCAATGACTCCACAATACATGAATATTTCAATAAGTTCAAGGGTAATGTCAGATTGGCGCCTGAAAAGAAACCAAACTAATCTGGCACTGCCCTTGAACCACTATGGCTGATCCATCTCCCACAGCTGGTACTGTCTTCACAGGCACCTCTTAAAGTTGTGAATAAGATAAAAAACAACAACAACAACAACAAAATTGAAAGAATGCTGCAGTCAGTGTATTTACCACAATGCATGAATAAAACAAAAATATACTGAGGAGCAAAAAAAATATCCAAAAAATTGAAACATGGGTAAACATGTGTTTCCAATGATTACAATGTTGTAGTACATCTTTTACTCATCAGTATACTTTACCCACATCTAACATGCAACCTGTTACCAACTAAATCATGCACAATCCCCTCCCAGCATATACAATGCAAAATTAAGCAAGAAACAAAAACCTAGCATGATACAAATTAACCACTTCACTGCCAGTGGTTTAAAATTATGTTCCTAGGTGGCAAACCACCAATCCACATCGTATGCATAGATAGGAATGGCACAAACAAGAGGCATAGATCTTCATGAGCCCCCGCAGATGCGGGGGCTCATGAGGATCTATGTCTCTTACAGTTCTGTGTTGTCTGTTGTGTACTGATAAGAAAAGAGTTAAAGCTAAAACCCTTTGGAAGCAGAAGGGGGTTAAGTCATGGATTATGATTGAAACTTAATAAAACTTGGACCCAAAAGTGGAGAAAAGGTGGAAAACCTTTAAAGATTTGCTGCAGGATTTTGCAGGAGTTGAATACAGACCGACTCAAACATAAGGATGATAACAGCGATCAAACCAGTGCATGCAAAAACATGGAAACAATACAAGAAAAATGCATTCTTCTTTAAAAGGTATTTTTTCGAAAAATACTTACCGATGACATGACCTTAAGGGAGATGTCTACTACTTACGCAATTCTAGCCTAAGAGCTCGTTGTGTTACCACACAACCCGGGAGGCACTCGGGGAACCCCGAGGGGGCCGAGAGTTATCTCCGGATACTTCCCATCTGGGACAGAGTACCCATAGTCCTTCAGTCAGGATACTTAGCTTACCCCAGCGGCAAGCGGGGCAGGTGGGAGGGTCGTCCGAGTCATGTCATCGGTAAGTATTTTTCGAAAAAATACCTTTTAAAGAAAAATGCATTTGTTTCTTCAAAAACATTACCGATGACATGACCTTATGGGAGAATGGCAAAAAGGAGGAGGGTGCCGCGCTCTAGCACACCTAAGGCCCCAAGGGCCGTCCTCCCAACCGCAAACTCCCGACAACTCTAGGTAGGTATAAGCGACGGCGCTGAAGCGCCAGGAGTGAGGAGAGCCCCCCCCCGGGATGTCCCCCACCAGAGCGAGTAACCTCGCTAGGCTGACAGAACTCTGCGAGCGAGAGCACCTACGCGCCAGCCCTCCAATAGCCACGAAGAGGGCAGCCCAGTTCCTGGCGTTCGTGGCCCTGCACGTAGCTAATTGGACGTAATTAGCCTCTAAGCTCCCTGAGGGAGGGATCCTGGAATTCGGATCGTATGGCAGAGCGTAGACAGGGAGATCGACTGCCCTGTAGCTTCAGAGCTGCCGGGCACGGCCAGGAAGCGTGCGCGTCCGCCCGTACGGCTATGTCGTCGTAGGTATACGTGAGGCAGGCTCAGGCTATCCTGCCTAGTCTTCTGGGGATAAGTCTACCAGCTGGGGTCAGCAGGGTCGGTGGGGGAGAGGTGACGGACGCTGACCAAGAGCACAATGCCTCGCCAACTTCCTCGTAGAGGCGTCAAGTTGGGGAAGCGGGCCATAGCGAGGCTTCGACTGCTGCGCATGCGAAGACTCCAGCGTTGAGGGTCTGTCGCAACCGCCAAGGCTCAGGGGTAGGCGCTCCAGCAAGGCGGAACAGAGACCATCGCGGCGGCATGAGGACCTAATAGAATGCGGGAAGCAGTAGCGGGGGGTCCGCGGCGAGAGAGAGGTTCGGGACCAGTACCAGGGAAAGGGGTGACCCACAGGACAAGAGGAGGATCCATCCCAGGCTAGGTCAGAGCGTTGGCAACTCGTCCAGGAGGGCTATACCCCACGAAGGCACGGGGAAAGCCAGAGATCCCACCTTGCGGTGAACAGGTCCACTAAGCCATCTCGCCAGCGCGCCAAACCTCCGAAGGTATCCTGGTGCATTCCTAGTGAAGCAACTGGTTCCATCGGGGAAAGGCTGGCTCAGACCTCCCACGAGCAGACCTCCTAGTCCTGTCAGATCCAAGCCGTTCCCGCTCTTGTCCGCGAGGTCCGGAGGCTAGGCTGGACCTCGAGAAGAACCACGGAAGTATGGGGCGTAGCTACAGCAGCCGGGCTGCGAGACGACCGACGGAGAGTAGATCCGACCTCCGAGCAGTGGCTAGGCCCTTCCACCGCGAGCACCGCCGCAGCAGTACCACCTGTCCGAACTCCGGCGTACCCCTGTGCGCCCAATGGGGATACTTACTTACTTACGCCCATCACCCCCCCTGGGGCATAGGCCGCCGACAAGGTCCCTCCAGCCGTCTCTGTCCTGGGCGAGTCTCTCCAGCTGTCCCCAGGTGTGGCCCATCTTCTTGGCATCTGTCTCCAGGTCACGTCACCAGGTGTTTTGTGGCCGACCTCTCTTCCTTTTCCCTGTGGGTTCCATCTTAGGGCTTGCTTTGTGGTGTTGGTTGCTGGCTTGCATAGTGTGTGACCTATCCATCTCCAGCGGCGTTGTTGAAGCTCCACTTCTGCAGGCTTCTGCTTTGTCCGCTGCCACAATACCTCGTTGCTGATTTTGTCCGGCCAGCGTATCCCGAGGAGCCTTCTCCGACTGTTGTTGATGAACGTCTGTATTTCTTGGTGGCCGACACTGTGGTCCTCCAGGTCTCTGCTCCATAGAGGAGTACTGGTTTCCCAAAGGGGATGTCGAGTAGGTTAGGCACCAGGGAGACGGCGCTTTGGTTCCACAATGTCCATGGGTAGGTTGAGGAACCCCCGGTGAATCCAACGGAAACCGAAACAGGAGCGGAGACTCCATCAGCGGGAACTCCTCCTTCGCATGAGAACCGAGGAACGTAGTGGAGGCCGAGTGCACGGGTAACTGGAGTCAAGGGTCGGCAGCTCCGGAAGAAGGCGCAGCCCGAGATCTGGAGGCGGAGCCGAGGACCACCTGCGCGGACCGCATCCCATCGCCATCAGGCACCAGCATAAGCGAAACCAAGGTCCTAGCAGCCTCCTCCGGTCTGCACCCCCAAAGTGAAGGCCAGGAACTCCGAAGAACCTGGGTCAGCCGAGTCGTCAGCGCAGGGGGTCCTTCCGCGGCCAGACGGCCTGCCAGGGGCCAGGAGCCGTCCACTGGAGAACGAAGAGCAGGGTAAGGGGCTCCCCGATCCCACGCAGTTTAGGGCGTTACGGACGAGAGAGGTCATCTAGTCCAAGAAGAGTCAAGAGCGGATCCGCCGCCGGTAGGGGCAGGCAAACCCTGAGAACCGGTCCTGCCGAGGGAAGCCAACAGCTGACCACTCCAAGGAGGGTGAAGCAAGAAGCTCCGGGAACCGAGAGAAGAAGCGCAGGGAAGTCGAAACGCCTGTCACGAAGTGCGGCAGCCGCGGCCAACTCCGAGCCATACTTTAAGCCCCAAGTGTAGGTAAACAGGTCTGTGCTAGGCGAAGTAACGACCGCGTCCTCCCCGAGGATCCACCGGAGGGGGTCGAGCATCCAGAAGTGGAGAGACTGCAGCCAGGCGCCCTAGGACGGAGCACGAAGAAGGGGAACGGGCTGAGTGAGGGGGAGAGGAAAGGGACGAACGGCAGCCGGACGCGAAGGGATCGACGAGCGAGATGGGACAGGATCCCTGGAGCGACGTGAAGAACGGCAACTCCTAAGCACGCCCGCAGTGGAGATAGAGCGGAGTGTAGACGTCGAGTGTAGGAAGAGTGACTCCAACGATGGCGAACCGTAGCGGACGAGCATCCCAATGGAGCGGAGCGGTCCCTCCTCGCGTGTATGAGTTCGAGAGAGGAGATCCGATGTTAAGTGCCATGAGGATTCCAAATCGTGACGTGACAGTGTACGCGTGCGTGAATGTCTCCATGGACCGCGCTCTATGGCGAGGTAGGCTCGCGGCCGGCGAGAAGACTCCGCGAAGGAGCCATCGGACTGTCTAGGAGACAAGTGGGGATCGGCATTGGATCAAGGACGGATTGGCGCACGTCCCTCGGCACCGAGCTCCGTGCCGGTGCTGGTTTCCTGTCTGTCATAAGGTTTGTTCTTGGTGCGATCCCTCCTGGGAACGACCGCATCGATCAACCCACTCTGCTTACTGGAACGTTGCGACCGGCGTGGTGATCTCTCCACAAGATCGTCAAGGACTCGAGCGGTAAGCACGGAGACTGGAACCTCGGTCCAGCCAGCTGGTCACCAAAGGACTCTGTAACCACTAGTAGCCGGCTCAGGGTGATCCCCGACGAGCAGCGCTGTCCTGGTGGAGCCCCCTCCAGGGAGCGAGGGCGGTGCCAGCATACCCGCTCCGAGCGCGAAACCTGCGCTACGTCGTCGGCCGCCTGGACGGCTTCCCAGCTGATCTTGAGCGGTGTGTGGGTTCCGTACTGTGTGCCCAGCGGATTCCATTTGTGCCAAGACGATGCATGCGTGCGAGAATGTCTCCGTGAACCGAGCTCTATGGCGAGGTGGGCTCGCTGTCGGCTAGGAGACTCCGCGTAGGAGCCAGGGCTTTCTAGGAGACGAGTGGGGATCGGAATTGGATCAAGGACGGATTGGCGCACGTCCCTCGGCACGGAGCTCCGTGCCGGTGCTGGTTTTCTGTCTGTCATAAGGTCTGTTCTTGGTGCGTTCCCTCCTGGAAACGACCGCATCGATCAACCCACTCTGCACGCTAACCTGACGCGTCCGGCATGGTGATCTCTCCGTCATCTCGTCGGGACTCGATCGATCGCAGTACCGGGAACAGCAGCCGGTCTACCAGGAGGTCTGGAACCAGTCACAGGTGCCGTGCGAACTCGCCAAATAGCGCCCAGCGTCGTTCAGGTCATGCGGAGCAAACGTCACACCAACGTTCGGAGGTACATCCGGCACCTGGTAGACCTTGTGCGAGTCCGACGGTCACAGGAATCCTCCATGTAGTGTGCAGGTCGTCCAGAGGCCACTGCAACATATACATGCCGAAGGCACGCGGGCGTGGGCCTGAGGGACCCTGCCCTGGTAAGGTTAACCTTCGCAACAAATCATGCACAACAACTCAAACATATCACGACAAGTATAGGTCCGAAGCAAGCGGCATGCACAGTAACCTTTGTCGGGGCGGTGCCCTCCGCTGAACACCTGCGCTGTACTATAGCGACGGGCCTCCAGGTGCAGCGTTGATCGTAGTTTTATGTTGCCTAACAGGCCATTAATCTCCTGTCGACCGTAATTTGTAATCACATGCACAAGCCTTAGTCAAGGAGGAATTTAACCAAAGAGCATATATTAAGTGTTCAGGAGACATAGGGCTGTCTTAGCACTCTGTTACCGTCAGGTAGGTTCGGGTTGGGCTGAGGTCACCGGCGCCGGCCCTTAGCTGCCTTGGAGACGGGCTCCACCCGTCCGAAAGCAATGTCCATTTCGTAGCTCTGTTCCTGTAACTTGCGGAACGAGCGCATGCATAAATGTGAGCAGCACCTGTGGTGGCAATTTTTAACAGCCACAAAAAGGTCATCTTTGACCTTAAAAAACGGCAGCATGGCGTGGCGACCAGTGGCCCTGCGCTCAAGTAGGCAAACGCCTGACATACAAGAACAGAAACATGTGATGCCAAGTATAAAAGTGCACAAGAATGTTCACCCACCAGCCAAATCGTGTACCTAATAAGCCCCCGAGTAAGGTAACAGGTCTGCATTACGCATAACAGGCATACGTGACCGACACAGTACCGAAGTAAGCGTCGGCTCTCGCCACACTCACCAACGCAATGCGTCAAGGAATGGCTGGAGCATAACACATTCCCCGAACCCCACAAGGTACAAAAGAGTAGGTAAGGAACAAGTGAGTAGGTAAGCGCCCGAATAAAGTTAGACTTAACTGTCACCGATCTTTCCCACCACTCCCATTCCATTAGAGGTTTTAACCGCGAGGAAAAGGTGCTCTGCATCGCTAGACGCCATCTTGGAAAACGAAGCTGACCACCTGTGGATCTGAGCCGTTTAAGAATGACCGTTCCAGATAAAAACGTCTCATTCCTTTCCTCACGCGTAAACGCCCTCTTTTGAGAAAGGGAGGTTTTGACCCTGTTAAATAATAATGCCACACCAACACGGAAGGAGATAGGGAACGGGCGCGAGGCCCGCCAAGTAAAAGTCAAGAACCTTGGCGCAAAGCAACAGCGCCGAAGAAGACCGCCTTCGAGCCTGCTTCTTCTTCTTCTTCTTCTCGAACGCCGTCACACTTGGAGTTTGGCTCTCAAAATGAAATCTGTGGTCTTCTGTAGCGCCCCCACAGGCCCGTACAGTTTCTCTTGTAGAGTGGCGGGCTTCGGCCATATGAGTCTCCTCCCTCAGCGGCTGGTGGTTCCCACAGTCCTGGAGGATGTGCTCTGCGGTTCGAGCCTGCTCAACCAGTGCCCAGCGCGGGGACCGGCCGAGGGCCAACCCAACTACCTTACCTTTTCCCGGAACGGGACCAGGGAAGGGGGGAGAAAATCTCAACCAAGGCACGCGCGGCGAAGTCACAGCGAAGCAGACAGCACAGCCCAGGCCGGCAACAAGCAGCCAACGGGCAGCTGCCAACGAAAAGGGGACACCAGAGCCACGCAAGGCACAGGGAGGACGGACGAAGAAGAAGAATTCAAGCGAAGAACCCAGGCCGTCGACGACCGGCGACCCGGTCGAAAATCCCAAGTCCGTAGGCTAGAGCAAACACGTCTGAACAGCGTAAGCCTAAGTAGACTGACTGAAGGACTATGGGTACTCTGTCCCAGATGGGAAGTATCGGGAGATAACTCTCGGCCCCCTCGGGGTTCCCCGAGTGCCTCCCGGGTTGTGTGGTAACACAACGAGCTCTTAGGCTAGAATTGCGTAAGTAGTAGACATCTCCCTTAAGGTCATGTCATCGGTAATGTTTTTGAAGAAACAAACAGGGAAACAATACAATAAAAAGAGAGTCTATGTTTATGTACATGTACACAAAACATACAAAAACTCACATCAGTAGTGTTTCTCATATTGCACTGACAGGCATAATAAATAGGTACCAGTAATGCTAATTTGACGTACCATACTGAGCCTTCATGTTCAAATTCCCCAACTTATGTTGTCCTCCGAGGAAAACATAGCAGTCCATGAGACAGATGTACCGCGATAGTTCATGGATACTGCCAGAGCAGCTAGCTTTGCATTGAGCAGAATCAAAATATTCTGCCATCAATCTAAAATTATAAATGGTCAATACATACCTCGTAGTCTGTCAGGGCTGAATGGATTACATAGACATTTGAAAATGACAGGTACCATAACTACTCACTGGTATCGTATATGTCATGGAAGACTAGATATCGTTATGCTTGTTTAAAGGTAAACAAAAATCACAAATACAGTGTAATTGCCATGTAAAATTGTCTTTTGAAGCTGCACATGGTAGATAAACAGTCGTATCTAAATCTGAAACATACATCCACTACATAATGATACACTAAATATTTAACAGAAACCATGCCTGACCTAATCTCACATTTGGCTGCCGACAGCCAAAGGGTTACAAATTAAACCTAAACAATTCTGATGATTAAAAAGAGCCCTGCAAGACGAGCAAAATAAATGAAAATGAAATAAAATTACATCAACTCAACGAGTTGCCATGCAGTTTGTAACTTCATACAACTTAAACTAAACGTTCACCAGTCTAACCCTTGTGCATGCAGCCACAGGTACTATAAGAGTGGCTGCATGCACCAGGGTGCTAAAACAATTACTTAAAAATGTCCATTACACAAAGCCTTCAAAAAGTTATAAAAATATGTTAATAACTATAAAACTGTTCTATGTCTGGTTACACAAGGAAAATCTCAGAAAAGCTACAAATTGTACTTGCATTTGGCGTACTCACCAAGTAAATATTTGCTACACTGTAATTAACCCATTCACTGCCAGTGGGGGCAAATTGGGTTTCTGAAATCATTCAGAATACACCAGTGCGCGCTTGGAGTTATAATTATTATAAGATAAGCGCATAATGAATACCGTACTTATTATTATTAATTAAATAAGTTTGACTAAAATAGTTCAAGGGTAGTGCCAGAATAGCTTGGTGCCTCTACACTTGTGTATTCCGAATGATAAGGGTTAATTCAACATTAAAGAGCTAGCCCCAGCCATCCAAGTGGATACAATTTAGTGTCAGCAAGAGGCACAGATCATCATGAGCCCCTGCAACTACAGGGCTCATGAAGATCTATGTCTCTTGCAGTTGGATTGTGTTTACATTTTCTCAGCAGTGAAGGGGTTCACAATTAGTTTCTCATGTGAACATCACAAAACGTGCCATTAACCAACAATTCAGAAATTCAACAAATGAGTCACTGTGCTTTTGTACAAAACAAACCAAATAAAACCCACATGCACACAACCAACATCATATATAATTATACAATGCACATAAAATCCTTCACCAACTTAAAATGACTGCTCTTTAAAAATGTCAAACTATTTTCATCTAGATCTAGCAATCATGACAAAATGCATTTTTCTTTAAAAGGTATTTTTTCGAAAAATACTTACCGATGACATGACCTTATGGGAGATGTCTACTACTTACGCAATTTTAGCCTAAGAGCTCGTTGTGTTACCACACAACCCGGGAGGCACTCGGGGAACCCCGAGGGGGCCGAGAGTTATCTCCCGATACTTCCCATCTGGGACAGAGTACCCATAGTCCTTCAGTCAGGATACTTAGCTTACCAGCGGCAAGCGGGGCAGGTGGGAGGGTCGTCCGAGTCATGTCATCGGTAAGTATTTTTCGAAAAAATACCTTTTAAAGAAAAATGCATTTGTTTCTTCAAAAACATTACCGATGACATGACCTTATGGGAGAATGGCGAAAAGGAGGAGGGTGCCGCGCTCTAGCACACCTAAGGCCCCAAGGGCCGTCCTCCCAACCGCAAACTCCCGACAACTCTAGGAAGGTATAAGCGACGGCGCTGAAGCGCCAGGAGGGAGGAGAGCCCCCCCCCCCGGGATGTCCCCCACCAGAGCGAGTAACCTCGCTAGGCTGACAGAACTCTGCGATCGAGAGCACCTGCGCGCCAGCCCTCCAATAGCCACGATGAGGGCAGCCCAGTTCCTGACGGCTGTGGCGTTCATGGCCCTGCACGTAGCTGATTGGACGTAATTAGCCTCTAAGCTCCCTGAGGGAGGGATCCTGGACTTTGGATCGTATGACTGAGCGTAGACAGGAGGATCGACTGCCCTGTAGCTTCAGAGCTGCCGGGCACGGCCAAGAAGCGTGCGCGTCCGCCCGGACGGCTATGTCGTCGTAGGCATACGTGAGGCAAGCTCAGGCTATCCTGCCTAGTCTCCTGGGGATAAGTCTACCAGCTGGGGTCAGCAGGGTCGGTAGGGGAGAGGTGATGGACGCCGTCCAAGAGCACAATGCCTCGCCAACTTCATCGTAGAGGCGTCAAGTTGGGGAAGCGGGCCGTAGCGAGGCTTCGACCGCTGCCCATGCGCAGACTCCAGCGTTGAGGGTCTGTCGCAAACCGCCAAGGTGCCGGGGTAGGCGCTCCAGCAAGGCGGAACAGTGACCATCGCGGCTGCATGCGGACCTAGTAGAATGCGGGAAGCAGTAGCGGGGGGTCCGTGGCGAGCTGAGGGGAAGGAGGTTCAGGACCGGTGCCAGGGAAAGGGGTGACCAACAGGACGAGAGGAGGATCCTTCCCAGGCTAGGTCAGAGCGTTGGCATCTCGTCCAGGAGGGCTATATCCCACGAAGGCGCGGGGAAGCCAGAGATCCCACCTTGCGGCGAACAGGTCCACTAAGCCATCTCGCCGATCCTCCGAAGGTATCCTCGTGCATACCGAGTGAAGCAACTGGTTCCATCGGGGAAAAGGCTGGCGCAGACCTCCCACGAGCCGACCTCCTAGTCCGTGTCGGATCCAAGCCGTTCACGCTCTTGTCCTCGAGGTCCGGAGGCTAGGCTGGACCTCGAGAAGAACCACGGAAGTAGGGGGCGTAGCTATAGCAGCCGGGCTGCGAGACGACCGACGGAGAGTAGAGCCGACTTCTGAGCAGTGGCTAGGCCCTTCCACCGCGAGCACCGCCGCAGCCGTACCACCTGTCCAAACTCCGGCGTACCCCTGTGCGCCCAATGGGGATGTCGAATAGGTTAGGCACCCGGGAGACGGCGCTGCGCTTTGGTTCCACAGTGTCCATGGGTAGGTTGAGGACCCCCGGTGAATCCAACGGAAAACCGAACAGGAGCGGAGCCTACATCAGCGGTGACTCCTCCTTCGCAGGTGAACCGAGGAACGTTGTGGAGGCCGAGTGCACGGGTAACTGGAGTCAAGGGTCGGCAGCTCCGGAAGAAGGCGCAGCCCAAGATCTGGAGGCGGAGCCGAAGACCACCTGCGCGGACCGCATCCCATCGCCATCTGGCACCAGCGTAAGCGCAACCAAGGTCCTAGCAGCCTCCTCCGGTCTGCTCCCCGAAGTGAAGTCCAGGAACTCCGAAGAACCTGGGTCAGCCGAGTCGTCAGCACAGGGGGTCCTTCCGCGGCCAGACGCCCTGCCAGGGGCCAGGAGCCGTCCACTGGAGAACGAAGAGCAGGGTAAGGAGCTCCCCGATCCCACGCAGTGTAGGTTGTTACGGACGAGAGAGGTCATCTAGTCCAAGAAGAGTCAAGAGCGGATCCGCAGCCGGTAGGGGCAGGCAAACTCCTGAGACCTCCCGAGAACCAGTCCCGCCGAGGGAAGCCAACAGCTGACCACTCCAAGGAGGGCGAAGCAAGAAGCTCCGGGAACCGAGAGAAGAAGCGCAGGGTAGTCGAAGCGCCTGTCACGAAGTGCGGCAGCCGCGGCCAACTCCGAGCTGTATCCGAGAGGGCACCAGTGGAGACAGAAGCCGAAGCGCTCGCAGACCTGTTTACCCCCCGTGTGAAGTCAAAACCCTTCCAACTGACTAAGGGTAATTTGGATCTCACGCGTAAAAGGTCACAAGCTAGTGAGTAGTCAGATCTCCAAAGGTGTATATAGTGTATAACTGTGTAGAAAGTGTACATGTAAGTGTAACCCAAGCAAATATGTGTACTTTAACCCCCAAGTGTAGGTAAACAGGTCTGTGCTAGGCGAAGTAACGACAGCGTCCTCCCCGAGGATCCACCGGAGGGGGTCGAGCGTCCAGAAATGGAGCGACTGCAGCCAGGCGCCCTGGGACGGAGCACGAAGAAGGGGAAATGGCTGAGTGAGGGGAGAGGAATGGGATGAACGGCAGCCGGACGCGAAGGGGACCGACGAGTGAGACGGGACAGGATCCCTGGAGCGACGTGAAGAACGGCAACTCGTAAGCACGCCCGCAGTGGAGAGAGCGGAGTGTAGACGTAGAGTGCTCGAGGAGTGACTCCAACGATGGCGAACCGTAGCGGACGAGCATCCCATGGAGCGGTCCCTCCTTGCGTGTAGGAGTTCGAGAGAGGAGGTCCAATGTTGCCGAGAGGATTCCAAAGCGTGCCGTGAAAGTGTACGCGTGCGTGAATGTCTCCGCGAACCGAGCTCTATGGCGAGGTGGGCTCGCTGCCAGCGAGGAGACTCCACGTAGGAGCCAGCGGGCTTTCTAGGAGACGAGCGGGGATCGGCATTGGATCAAGGACGGAATGGCGCACGTCCCTCGGCACCGAGCTCCATGCCGGTGCTGGTGTTCTGTCTGTCATAAGGTTCGTTCTTGGTGCGTTCCCTCCTAGGAACGACCGCATCGATCAACCCACTCCGCGTACTGGAACGTTGCAACCGGCGTGGTGATCTCTCCCCAAGATCGTCAAGGAATCGAGCGGTAAGAACGGAGACTGGAACCTCTGTCTAGCCGGCTGTCACCAACAGGACCCTGTAACCACTAGCAGCCGGCTCAGTGTGTCTCCCGACGAGCAGCGCTGTCCTGGTGGAGCCCCCTCCAGGGAGCGAGGGCGGTGCCAGCATACCCGCTCCGAGCGTGATAACCTGCGCCTCGTCATCGGCTGCCTGGACGGCTTCCAAGCTGACCTTGAGCGGTGTGTGGGTTCCGTACCGCGCGCCCAGCGGATTCCATTTGTGCCGAGACGATGCATGCGTGCAAGAATGTCTCCGCGAACCGAGCTCTATGGCGAGGTGGGCTCGCTGCCAGCGAGGAGACTCCGCGTAGGAGCCAGCAGGCTTTCTAGGAGACGAGCGGGGATCGGCATATGATCAAGGACGGATAGCGCACGTCCCTCCGCACCGAGCTCCGTGTCGATGCGGGCTTCCTGTCTGCCACAATGTTTGGTCCTGGTGCGTTCCCTCCTGGGAACCACCGCATCGATCAACCCACTCTGCACACTATACTGACGCGTCCGGCATGGTGATCTCTCCGTCATCTCGTCGGAACTCGAGCGATCGTAGTACCGGGAACAGCAGCCGGTATTCCAGCAGGTCTGGAACCAGTCACAGGTGCCGGGCGAACTCGCCAAAGGAAGCCCCAAGTAGCGCCCAGCGCCGTTCCGGTCACGTGGAGCAGACGTCCCACCAACGTTCGGAGGTACATCCGGCACATGGTAGACAGACCTTGTGCGAGTCCGACGGTCACTGGAATCCTCCATGTAGTGAGCAGGTCGTCCAGAGACCACTGCAACATATAAAAACCGAAGGCACGCGGGCGTGGGCCTGAGGGACCCTGCCCTGGTAAGGTTAACCTTCGCAACACATCATGCACAACAACTCAAGCATGTCATGACAAGTATAGGCCTGAAGCAAGCGGCAGGCACAGTAACCTTAGTCGGAGTGGTGCCCTCCGCTGAACACCGGCGCTGTACTATAGCGACGGGCCTCCAGGTGCAGCTTTGATCGTAGTTTTATGTTGCCTATACAGGCCATTAATCTCCTTTCGACCGTAATTTGCATTCACATGCACAAGCCTTAGGCAAGGAGGAATTTAACCAAAGAGCATATACTAAAGTGATCAGGAGACATAGGGCTGTCTTAGCACTCTGTTTCTGTCAGGTAGGTTCGGGTTGGGATGAGGTCACTGGCGCCGGCCCTTAGCTGCCTCGGCGACGGGCTCCACCCGTCCGAAAGCAATGTCCATTTCGTAGCTCTGTTCCTATAACTTGCGGAACGAGCGCATGCATAAATGTGAGCAGCACCTGTGGCGGCAAGCCAAACTGTTTTTTTTTTTTTTTTTTTTCAGCCACAAAAAGGTCATCTTGGACCTTAAAAAACGGCAGTAAGGCGTGGCGACCAGTGGCCCTGCGCTCAAGTAGGCAAACGCCTGACATCCAAGAACAGAAACATGTGATGCCAAGTATAAAAGTGCACAAGCATGTTCACCCACCAGCCAAATCGTGTACCTAATAAGCCCCCGAGTAAGGTAACAGGGCTGCATTACGCAAACCAGGCATTACGTGACCGACACAGTACCAAAGTAAGCGTCGGCTCTCGCCACACTCACCAACGCAATGCGTCAAGGAAATGCTGGAGCATAACACATTCCCCGAACCCCACAAGGTACAAAAAGAGTAGGTGAGGAACAAGTGAGTAGGTAAGCGCCCGAATAAAGTTAGACTTAACTGTCACCGATCTTTCCCACCACTCCCATTCCATTAGAGGTTTTAACCGCGAGGAAAAGTGCTCTGCATCGCTAGACGCCATCTTGGAAAACGAAGCTGACCACCTGTGGATCTGAGCCGTTTAAGAATGACCGTTCCAGCTAAAAACGTCTCATTCCTTTCCTCACGCGTAAACGCCCTCTTTTGAGAAAGGGAGATTTTGACCCTGTTAAATAATAATGCCACACCAACACGGAAGGAGATAGGGAACGGGCGCGAGGCCCGCCAAGTAAAAGTCAAGAATCTTGGCGCAAAGCAACCGCGCCGAAGAAGACCGCCTTCGAGCCTGCTCAACCAGTGCCCAGCGCGGGGACCGGCCGAGGGCCAACCCAACTACCTTACCTTTTCCCGGAACGGGACCGGGGAAGGGGGGAGAAAATCTCAACCAAGGCACGCGCGGCGAAGTCACAGCGAAGCAGACAGCACAGCCCAGGCCGGAACCAAGAAGCCAAAGGGCAGCTGCCAACGAAAAGGGGACACCAGAGCCACGCGAGGCACAGGGAGGACGGATGAAGAAGAATTCAAGCGAAGAACCCAGGCCGTCGACGACCGGCGACCCGGTCGAAAATCCCAAGTCCGTAGGCTAGAGCAAACACGTCTGAACAGCGTAAGCCTAAGTAGACTGACTGAAGGACTATGGGTACTCTGTCCCAGATGGGAAGTATCGGGAGATAACTCTCGGCCCCCTCGGGGTTCCCCGAGTGCCTCCCGGGTTGTGTGGTAACACAACGAGCTCTTAGGCTAAAATTGCGTAAGTAGTAGACATCTCCCATAAGGTCATGTCATCGGTAATGTTTTTGAAGAAACAAACCATTTACACATGTACATAAATTCCCTGAAAAGCAACCTCTTTATCTTGTATTTGGTGTATATGTGAAGTAATTAATTTTCCCCATTACTATAATCAATACAATTTGATTATTTAAAAATATCTCAAATAAGCATGACAAATTATTTGCAGTTGCAGCAACAAACAAGAACTTCAACAACTACATTCATAATTTAACTAACAACTGTGCAATGGCTGGTCAGTGATTTTGGACCTTGTAACTGCAGGCTGTAAGGTCCAAAGTCATGGACCAGCACATATACCCCACAATAAATAGACCAAGTATGAAATAATTCAACATGGTAAAAACAGACTGCAAATACTGATAGTACCCGGTACTGACATAGTTTTGATTGCACCACAAACTGCAAACAAGATGAGGATTTCATCCAAAAGTATACTGTATTGTTTGGAGCTCAGATGCGTTTATTTTTTAGGAACATTCAGAGTTGTTCATATTTTTAGGCTTATAATGCTGATCCATTTCCCTCCTCTCTAAGCCAACCTCTGGGCAACACACACGTCGGCGCACACAAATAAAGACAGACACACGGCGCTTCCCGCCATTAGTACGCTCTGTGGGCTCGTGTAGCGACAGGAATCCATCTCCTACTCTAACCCATCCTCTGATCCACACACACTGGCACACAGAAATAAAGATGGACACACGACGATTCCCGCCATTCGTAAACTCTGTGGTCTGACGTAGCATGGCTATTCTGAAGAAGAATAATAGCACGAGCAGTGAAATGACATCACTTCAAGCTTTAGTCCCACGGCGCCATGTTGTTCATAGTGACGCCTCGATGTTATACGTCACTCATCGCAGTACCAACATTTGACATATCAGAGGACCAACTTTGCAATTTTCTTGCTGAGTTTCACGCCTAGAGCTTAAAGGTCACAATATTAATCCTACCCCAGGGCCGGGACAAATAGCAGCAAACACTGTTCATGAAAAATCACATGGGTATTAATGAGAAGATAGCTTTTTTCGTAAAAGAAAAATTAAAGTTATGTTAGCTGTTTTACAAATGCAGAGATGAGAATCCTAAAATGACAAAAAGGAGGAAAGCTTGGTGGATCGACGGAAACGAAGTGAGAGCGAACCAAATGACAACAATCTGCATGGGAACAACGAGTGGGAATAAGCTGCGAGATCGAAAATCAACAACTCACCCTAGTCATATACACTAAAATGTTCTCACCGGATTTAAACCAATCTCAAAAATGACCCTGGGACCTTCCGAAAGAGCGGATTTCCGCTAAAAGGCGGAAGATTCTCATCTCTGCAAATGACTCCGAAAAAGTGGTGCAGAAAATTGTCTGATTTTCACATCTAGGGCATACAGGTCACCCAATGGACCTAATCGTACCCAACAACCGAGATAAACTGTAGGCTTATTTAAATACCGTATATGAAAAATTATGCGATTATTAATGAGAAGATTGGGGTGTTTCTTTTGTAAAAAAAAGATTCAAATGTTTTAAGATTAACCCGTACAATTTGTGAAATTAATCCCCAAAACGTGAAAATATATATATATTTTTAAAAATATTTAATTATCACTCAAAACGATCTAGAGGTACAATGCTGGTTAACGACCTCATTCAATAGCTCCCTTTTATCTAGCTATATGCAAAATATTTAGTTAAAATAAGAAAAATTATGGACTCCAGTGTGGATCAACTGGTTTTTGTGAAAAAAGACATTTTCTCGCTAATGAGCATCTTAATAAAAAAAATCTAAAAAAAGGTCTCGAGATTATTCATTTAGGGACAATATCATACAATTTTAAGCTTGTCCGTCCTCAAACATGGGCTCTAGTCCATGTCACATACACACGGCGCTTTGGCGCCGAAAAGACATTCTCTAGCAAGGTTTGTGTAGCTAGACATGACATCATTATTATCTTGTTACTTCTTTGCCAGAATTTTTGCCCCACATGCCAAAAACGTCATGTGCATGCTCCGGAATGTGCTCGGATCAGTCCCATTTCAAAGTCTACCATATTTTCAATACGGTAAACAAAAAGTCTTTGTTTGCAAGAAAGATGACTAGTAACCACATTATGAATCCAGTCACCAGGACCACAAACAGTACAGGCGGCTGAATGCACAAGGGGATTTATACCCTTTTCACCACAAACCACATGGTCTCTGGATTTCTCATGATCATTAGGAGCCGTTGGCAAGGGTTTGAGTCTGTTTTCTGTACTCTGCCACCTCCACACCCTCCCAGTGCTTGTTGCTCAGTGGCTTCATGAACCTAAAAAAAAAAAAAAGAATAATAAATCAATAAAAGAGAAATAATAGATAAATAAATAGCTGTTCACAAACCATTCGGCACTTACATACTACAACAATAGATGGATTGACTATGACGGTAGTACGGTGGTGCCAGAACAGTTTTGCGCCTCCAGGCGCCCAGCTATTCTGAGACCACACTTGAATTATCTTGGTCACCCTGTACCTGAACTGATATGTGCTTCTTCAGAGGAAAAGTTGCAACTCTGGGACTTTCAGCCTTGGCACCAAATGTGTTAACCTTTTGGCTGTCAGTAGCATGTTTGGTCGAGGTGATTCTTGCAAGAATCACCACGACCAAACACGCTACCGACAGCCAAAGAGTTAACAAGAAATTTGGCGAATGAATTGATGGTGAAACTTCAAGAGTAGTGCCTGATTAGCTTAGTGCCTTGATCTGTTATGTGCACACCACTCAAAATGTTGCATGCAATCAATCAATTTGCACATCTTGATGATGGTGAATAAAAGTATCCTGGTCAGTGACATTAGGCCTCAGGGCCTACAGCTTAACCCATTTAGCCCCAGGACCCTGCAGCAGGAGATGGATTGATCATGATCATAATTAAAGGGTAGTGCCAGATGAGCTTGGCGCCTGAAGGCGTCAAGCTCATCTGGCACTACCCTTGAATTATCATGATCGATTCATCTACTACAGCTGGTATAGTTGTTAGACAACGCCTCCAAAAGTTTGGAAATGCGGCCGTGGGGTTAAGAGAGTTAAATTACCAAATTACAGTAAGACCAGCACACACATATAATTATGATCAGCAAACATATATAATAATGATTTGTAGCTTGGTTTAAATTGTCTCCAATCACTTTAGTGCCAGCGGGACAATAAACTTCAATTAGTCAGTCAGTAGGTTTAAATAAAAATTATGTGTATTACCTTTGCACAACGTCTTGTTGGACTGTTTTTTCTTCTGCAGAGAGAGGTTTGTACACCGATTCTATATTCTTATGTAGATTCTTCAAGCTGGAAAACAAAAAGTAAAAAAGCATGTGAATGCTGGTAAGCGCATGCTCTTCTGCGACAAGGACAGCTTCTGTAAGGTCCAATAATCTGAAACTACATGTACCACTCAAATAGTTCATCCAAAAGCTGTGTGTATATAGACAGACTTAACCCACTCAGCCCTGACATCACTGCAGGAAGTCATGAAGCAGCCTGGTAGTTCAAGGGTTGTGCCAGAATAGCATGGCACTAAAAGGCACCAAGTGACGCCGGCACCACCCTTGAACTACCATGGTTGAACTATCTCTTGAAACGTAATGTAGTCGTTAGAGATCAACTTTCAGTTTTGGGAAATGCGACTCTAGGGCTCAATGTGTTAACCCCCTGAATGAACAAAACTTTCAGAAACAAAATCTGCGCACAGTGATTAACATACTTGTAAAGAAGTACCCAACAGAGAAAGAAACACGCTTAGAAAAGACGGGTACAACACAATTTATTAATATTTCGGGTAAATACCCTTTGTCAAAATAGACAAACAAACAGAGAGATTAGCCGCTACTTATCTTCATTCGCAGAGGGAATGTGGCACCTCCTTTTTGGTCTGGATTGATTATAACATACTTGTGTATATTCTTCATGCAGAAAAAGACAAAAAAGGTTTTACATAACTTGACAAAAAACATAAAATATATGAAATTGGATACAACAAAAAAATGACAGCGCCTTATAGCTTACACCTTGCTCATGTTCACATCTGTTGTGAACTGTTCAACTACACAAGTAGCAGCACACATATTTACCTGGCGGTGCTGACCAAGGTGGTAGGTATATCCTCCTGACTCAGTGTGAAGTCCATGGCCAAACGAGAAATGTCCACACCCTGAGACTGCAACATACACACACATGCACGGCCATCAGGAAAATGTGAAAATGCTGTAAACTGTTGATGTTCAGTGAAATTAAGTCACCCTAGCTTCAGCATGGGAGAAATTTGGCATATTGCAGGCCTTAAGAAAATGCATGCCTTGGTCAGGTGCTGGAATTATATTTTGAAAGGATTTTCTCTTTGATTGGTATTCTTCTGCAATAAGACATGAGAAATTCTGCTATTAGAGTAAGAAATGTTTCAATCTAGAAAATATGGAACTTTCCATATCCGAGATTTTTAATTTGTGGATTGCCGTCTTTCCATCTGTCAATTTTAACTCATTTGTATTTATATTTAAACTAATGTATTCGTGTAGTTTTCTTCCAAGCCACTCTAAATTTATCATGGGACCGAAAAACAAAATTAACCCATTTTTATCCTACCTGACAGTACTTGGCCGCCTCCGCGCAAGCATCTTTGATGTCCTGATGAGCTGGGTGCCAGGCTGGTGGGCCACGGTCAGACAACAAACCCATACTGATGGGAGACGCATTCACCACACCAATACCTTTACTCTGTAACATAGCAGATGGGTGTTTGTTTGGGTTTAACCCATTCACTGTCAATTTTAAATCAACTCAACACCAAAGATCCCCAGGTGTCCCAGGAACATGGATTCAAAAGGATATCAGCAAGAGGCGTAGATCCTCATCAGCCCCAGCAACTGCAGGGGCTCATGAGGGTCCATGTCTCTTGCAGTTGGATAGTGCACACATTTTCTCGGAAGTTAAAGGGTTAATGCCATGCAAGCAGTGGAGACCATCTCATGGCAACTGTAACATTAACTCTTTTAACCCCAACACCCTACAGCAGGAGATTAATTGACCACGATAATTCAAGGGTAGTGACAGTTCCATATATGCAAGCTACATTATAGTACTTACAGATAAGGATATAGACCAATGGCTTGAGTTCAAGGGTGGTGCCAGAATAGCTTGGTGCCTAGAGGCGCCAAGCTATTCTGGCACTACCCTTGAACTATTTTAGTCAAACTTATTTCACCCACTGGTGTATTCTGAACGATAAGGGTTCAGTAACACTTCCAAAATTTGGGAAATGCACCTGTGGAGCCAAGAGGGTTAAAGCAGTCACAACACAGATATCATTACAGTACTAGTCAACGAACCCCTTCACTGCAAGTGGACAAGGATTGAGTGTTTGAAATCATTGTAAATTCAATGTCAAAGATCCCATGCCATCAAAGGAACACGGATACAAATTGGTATCGCAACGAGTTGCAACTGCTGGAGCTCATGTGGAGCTGATCTCTCATGCAGTTAAAGTGTATTCAATTTTCCTACACAAGCAGGAAGGCAACTCAGGGGACCGTAACTAGGGCCGTGAGTAGCTTCCCGTGTCTGCCTGTCCGGTACATGTCACGTGGTGTCATGCCAGTCGGAATGCTTAGCTTACCAGCGGCAAGCGGGGCACGTGGGAGGGTCGTCCAAGTAATGTCGTCGGCAAGTATTTTTCAAAAAAATACATTTTAGAGAAAAATTCATTTGTTTCTTCAAAATACAATCCCAATGACATTACTATATGGAAGAATTACGAATAGGAGGAGGGTGCCGCCCAACCATCCAAAACAGGTTGTGTAAGGGCCTAGCAGCCCTGACCTCCTAAGAGCAACCTCCCAATAATTTCAGGTGAGTAACCAATGACGCCTCCGGTGCCAGGAGGGAGTGTTGCGCCACGGGGCTGTCACCCAAGGAGCGAGGAAGTCTCGCTGGCCAGCTAGATCCCGGAGGTAGAAGCGGGCGAAGGATGAACTGCCCACCCGCGCCTAGCCGCCACGAATCACTGACGGCACAGCTGCGGTCGAAGGTGACACAAGTGGCGAAGGCTCTAACTCGTGCGCGCGGATCCGTAGCCTCTCGACTCCCTCTGGGGAGGGGCACTGGTGGCCGGACCAAATGCCCCAGCGTCACCGGGAGGAAACTTCTGGGCTGTAAGTCAGTTCCGCCTGTGGCCAATGGCCAAAGAGGCGGGACTGTCCCCACCAGACGGGATTAGATTGGCGCAGAACACACAGTGCGCTGGATCCTGCTGCCTGGTCTCCCGGTGAAGGCTCAGTCCTTCAGTGGCCTTCTGGTGATCCCCTGGGGTGCGGTCAAGGGAGACCTCACCTTGGCGAGGACGGAAAGGACAGTGAGGAGCTACACGGGGCCATCGGTCCTGAAGTGTAAGCCGGCTAGGCGCGCTGAGCGCGAGTAACTCATTTACTCGGAACGCCGTGGTGAGGGCCGGAAGGCAGCAGGTCTCCCGGGTAAGTCGGCAAACCAGTCCCAGGGGAGCGGTTCAAACGATCTGATTTGTGTCTCGCAAGTAATCCAGGTAGGTCCCAGCATGGCATCAGCAAGCGGGGAACCGGCGCTGGCGGCCAAGGGGCCAATGTCGATGAGGGCTTGTATCACTGGGGGTCGGCCTGCCGAAGTGGCGAAGCGTCCGCACTCATGAAGAGGAAGCCCCTGACGAGGCGGGAGCCCAAGCCTGGTCGCCGAAGAGCCAGAGGCCGAACTCGGCGCGCTGAGGGGTAGCCAGATCGGCAGGTGGGAGATGCAGGTCACCGTACCAGAACCACAGGACTCGCCCCTTCCTAGTGGTCCCGTCCAACGATCGGAGGAGCGCAGGGCTCCTGTCATGGTCTGCCAGGTCTGCCAGACATCCTAGGACGGAGAGACGAAGGTCGCTGGGGGCCGCCTCGAAGAGGTTGGCTCCCTGCTGACTGGCCTCCCGAAGGAGTGCACCGGCTTGTCCCTCCGCCATAGCTTAGAACCTAGAGCAACCGCAGCTGCAGAGCATGATCGAAGAGAGCGGGCCTCGAAGAGACCGGCTTGCTGCCGGCTAACCTCCCAGTGGGAGTGAGCGGGCAGCGTCCTTGCGGCCGACATCAATCGCACCAGTCTGTGCCAAGCGGTGTACAGTCGAGCGGACCTCGAAGAGGAAGGCTCGCGGTAGGGTGTCCATAGCAACCCCATCTGTCGTGCGGGGTATAGTCGAGCGGACCTCCGAGAGGAAGGCTCGTAGCCGGCCCATCTCCCGGTGGGAGAAAGTGGGCCGATCCTTGCATAAGGCCTCCTTATCCGCAGTGCTGTGTCCAGACGAGCGGACCTCTGTGAGGAAGGCTCGCTGCCGGCTTCCCCCCCCCCCCCCCCCCCCGCCCCCGCCCACCCCTCGTGGGAGGGAGCGGGCTGATCCTCACGTAAGGGATCCTTATCCGCAGTGCGGTGTCCAGATGAGAACGGAAGCCAGTGGGAAAGGAGATGCAGCTGGAGAGGCTGGGAGTCAGACGACCGAGCGGCAGGGGAACCGCTGCTGCATTCCTCAGGCCAAGGAGCTGGAGCCAACTCTGCAGGGAACAGCATCTACTTGGTCCTCCGTGAGCTCCATCGTCATCTGTCGGGTGGGCCACGGTATGACGTATGCCTGGAGGGAGCGAGTGCGACTGTGGAGTGAGAAGAGGATGAGGAGGGCCGGGGGCTGCGTCGCACATCTCGGTCCATCGTAGGGGTCCCATCCAGCGAGCGGTGGTGCACAGTGAACCAGTCGTCTCGCGACGTGTAGGGCCTGTCCTGTGTCCTGGGATGTAGCGACGAAGGTCGTTGCGAGCGGACCTCAGTGAGGAGGGCTCACTGCCAGCTTCCCCCACCCCCCTCCCCCCCATGGGAGGGAGCGGGCCTGTCCCTACCTGATGCATCAGGGCCCAAAGTATCAGCATCCACAGAGCGGGATCCATGCAAGCGGACCTCCGTGAGGAAGGCTCACTGCCGTCTTTCCCCCCCCGTGGGAGGGAGCGGGCTTGTCCCTTCGTTGTCGGTTAACCTCCCGGTGGGAGTGCGCAGGCTTGTCTCTGCGAACGGGATCCGTATCCGCAGTGCGGGGAACAGGTGAGTAGACCTCAGTGAGGAAAGCTCGCTGCAAGCCGAACGCCTGCGAGGAGCGGGCGTGCCGGGTCCGAGTGGGTACAATAGTCGCCGCGGCCTCGGAAACCGTGGCATTGTTACGGGCTCGACGTGACAATCCCTCCCCAAGCTCCGAGCGAATGCGTCTAGTCTCATCACCTGGCAAGATAGGGGGCACCATGGTGGATGGACGGTCCACAGTCGGTTTCGGGGGCTTGCGGCGGTAGAAATTCCACAGCTGCAACCAAGGGTCCTCAGGCCAGGTGGAGCACCCATCGCACAGGCGGTCGGAGGCGCAGCCAGCGCAGGGGAGGCAGACCTTGTGGTTGTCACTCGGCCAATGGAAGTTGCGGCAACGTAAGCAGGTGCGAACTTGGCAGCTGCAACACACATCAAACATGAAAGGCGACTGGGCTCGGGGACCCATAGGGCCCGCGAACGAATACGAGCGACCCTCGAACTGTGGCGAGCGAACTGAGAGATCCACGGTTGAGGCCGGCACCGGGCCCGGGGGCCTTACCTTCCATGGTAGCGGGGGGGGGGAGGAAGCTCCACACAACCCACAAGGCGACGGGCGGAACGAAGTCCCGAGCACACCAACCCAGCACCACTGCACTCAGAAAGTCCCAGAAGGAAAGGCACCACCCGTAATCCAACCACAAAAAAATCCAACCACAAGTAATCCAACGCCAGGAAACCCCCAGAACGAAATCCAAGGAACACATAATCCAAGACGACCGGAACTTTAAGAACCGGTCACACCATACAGTCAAGGTCAAGGTCCAGTAGGCTACAACACGTCTGTTCAGTGTAAGCTAAGTAAAACGACTGGCGTGACACATACCGGATGGGCAGACACGGGAAGCTACTCACGGCCCTAGTTATGGTCCCCTGAGTTGCCTTCCTGGTTGTGTAGGAACACAACAGGTCTTAGGCTGAAATTACGTAAGCTACGTAGATATTCCATATAGTAATGTCATCGGGAATGTATTTTCAAGAAACAAACTAAAACTTACATCATGTCAAATCACGTTTCACAAATCAATAACACCTATGTCCTGCGCCACTTATAGAACTCACTGTCGCATTGGCAGATCTGCGAGACTTTTTCAATAGGAGATAATTCAACATCAGAATCAGGTCAAAGACAAAAGGTAGAGACCATTGACAGTGAGGACAGCTCTCATATAGAAGGGACTTAGTGGGTTATGGTTCATCCCATCTTGTTTTTTTTAAAAAAGTAAATGTTCCATTTTGCAGCCAGAGATTGTCCATGCTATAAATTATTCTCTCTAGACATATTACCTTAAAGTAAGGGAGATAATCAGCCAGCGAATTGTCGTTCATGGAGGCATGACAATAAGTCAAGATCGTGTCCACTTTCACAGTTGTTCTCTCCAGTACAGTTCTGTAAAAAACACACACATATCCATAATTGATGACATGTTACTATAATGCAACAGGACAGTCTCTCAGTAAGAGCAGCTTAGATTAATTTTTAAAAGTATATATATCATGATAATTAAAGGGTAGTTCCATATTAGTGTCTTCCAAGGACCAAACTAATCTGGCACTACCCTTAAACTTTTATGGCTGATCCACAGCTGGCACACAGTATATATAGACTTTTCCAGGTACGACAGCCACCGTCAGGCGTTGGAATTTATCATCAATTTCACTATTAACCTTTCGGCTGTTGGTAGCACTTTATGTCATGACGACTCCTGCATATAAAACACTATCGTCAGCCAAAGGTTAAAAATAGGGTCAGGGTGTAGGCTGGCTCTTTCTGTAATTGGTAGTTATGAGCTCAGATGCATATACCCTTGTCCACCCCATAACTGTAGTGTGGTGCAGACAAGATTTCAAAAGCCAGGGGAAAGTTCTCTGGACCTGAGTGACGTCCCTTGCATCCTCTGCTAGTTATTTAATATAATGGCATTTTTTTCCCACCTTGGCAGAAAGTTTAGGCATAGCGCCACAAAACTGAGTCAGCCTGGTGAGCGGAAACAGAGTACCTTTTTCTGTCTCATGTGGTTACAACAAAGTGAATTTAGTTTGGCATAAGAATAATTCACTGTTTCACTGTCAGTGTTTTTCAAGTCACATAGCAATATTATTTTGGCCCACAAAGATTAAAACCGGTAAAGTCAGCGTACCACTGATATGGTGTTGCATGTTTTTTTTTCTTTCCATTCAATTCACCATCAAAGCATCAGAGAAACATGCCTACCTGAAGTTCTCTAAAGGGTAGCCAGTAATTCCGATGAAACGAGCTTTCCCTGCATCTTTGACCTTCTGAAGGGCAGGTAATGTCTCACTGATGATAAGGTCAAGGTTATCAGCAAATTCCATGTCATGGACCTGTACAAAAAGACATTGTAAGAATTAATGTATCAATACGAGCCAACTAAACATAACCATGGCATGCATTCATGGGTGAATTTTGGTGATTTGAAAATACAGAGATCTATGCATGTTGGGGTTCTGGAGTCGCTTCGGTGTCAAATGCCTTCTTTTTTCTTTCTACAATCTAAACAAGGAATTTATGTTTTTATGATCCTTCTATTTATTGAAGGGACTTTTAGGATGGGTTGCGGTGGGGTGAATTTAATAGCATGTCCATGATGTCAAAGGGGGGTAGGCCTAAATCTCTGAAAACTGAAGTAACAAGATAAAACTGCTGAACGTTGGCGCAAAAGGCCATATGTGCGTATTTGTGTGTATAAATGTAGACATGAAAATCTCAGATACTGCTGTCCGTAAAAGCTTGAAACCTGGCAAAATACATTATTTAGGGGTGGCTAAGAGAACCTCCGAGCTTGTTGTAACTGGATGTCTCATTGAAGACATAAAAGACCATTATAGACCGGTTGACCCAGATCAGAGTCCGTAATTTTTGTCATATTTACTTGTAAATTTTTAAATATATAGCTAGTTTGGAGGTTGACATTGGATGAGTTCGTTAGCCAGCTTTGTAACGGTTCAACTTTTTGAATAATAATTTTCATTTTTGCAAGTTCTGGATCCACTATATACTCCCATCAAACAGTCAGCTCTGGAAGAGGCTGTGTGGAACAAAACAGTCAGCCCTGGAAGAAGACTCATGCCTTTCAGATGAGTGAAGTGAAACATCAATTTCGTCACTGTGTACATGGTGGTGTGAGACTAGCAATGCCATGTCAAGCTTATAGTGACGTCATTTTGCTGCTTGTTCTACTCTTCTTCAGAATTACTGTGCTACTCCAGCCCACAGAGCATACTAATGGCGGGAAGCGCCCTGTGTCCGTCTTTATTTGTGTATGCCGGCGTGTGTCTTGATCAGAGGTTGGCTTAGAGAGGAAGGAAATGGATCAGAAGGATAAGCTTAAAAATATGAACAACTGTGAATGTTCCTAATAAAAGAAAACGCATGTGACCCCAAACAATATGGTAGACTTTGGGATGAAATCCTCATCTTGTTCAATAGGAGATATTTCAACATAGAATCAGGTCAAAGACAAATAATAATAATAATATATAACTCTTCTATAGCGCAATATCCCCACAAAGAAAGACTCAGAGCGCTTTACATCTAAGATAATCTAACTAATTGAAATTAACTAACTAAAGTACCAACAACGTACAAAAAAACACAATCATTCATAGGTCCAAATGCACACTGACAATACTAAAATAATAAACATGAATTTTTTTTCTAAAATGTATTTTTTTGAAAAATACTTACCGATGGCATTACTATATGGAATACACTCTATAGCCTAACGATTTCAGCCCAAAGTTGTGTCCCCTACACAACTGGGGAGGAGACACTGGCGATCCAAGTATAGGAGCCCGGGTGGCCTCCCCTTACCAACCTATCCCAGCATGCGTGTGGCAAACTCACCTCAGTTTCACACTTAGCCAAAAACACTTAGCCAAGGAGGCAAGCGGGGCAGGTGGGAGGGCCATCCGAGTAAATCCATCGGTAAGCATTTTTCAAAAATATACATTTTAGAAAAAAATTTCATTTGTTTTTTCAAAATACATTACCGATGGCATTACTATATGGAAGAATAGCAAAGAGGAGGAGGGTGCCGACACCCAAGTCCCTGTACCTAACACCCTCCGCCAGCCCACAAGGAGCACTCCCGACGATTTCAGTTAAGAAGTGCCTATGGCGCCTGTGGCGCGCGGAGGGAGTGCTGGGCCGCGGAGAAGTCGCCCACCGTGGCCAGGGAGTCACGCTGGCTGGATAGGTCGCGGAGGTAGAAGCGGGCGAAGGTTGAGTCTGAACGCCCACCTACCACCGTCACACAGACTTTAACCGAGCAGTTGCGGTCAAAGGCCATTCTGGGGGCTACTGCTCGTACTTCATGCGCCCAGATCTGTAACCGTCTATCCCCGTCCGGGGAGAGGTCGTGGTAGGCCAACGAGTGACCCACCCCAGACAGGGTGAACTGTCTAGGCCGAGATACCCGGCCTGCCTGATGAAGGAGGTAGGAAGAGGCTGGTACGCTTTAGATGGCATGGCTGTGAGCAACGCAGGAATCTTGCAGTGCCCGGACTGGTTCCTGTTGACACGACCCGAGGGGTCGATCGTCCCTCTGAACGGAGGTACGGTCAGCTTCTGGGGCGCAGCCGAGGAAGGCCGGCTCTTGGCCTGAAGGACGGGTCGGTGAGAAGATGCGCTGAGCCAACGGCTCGACTGCCAACTGTGGGGCGTACCGAGAGCGCATGCAGCTCGCTCACGCGGAAGCCATGGCGAGCGCCAGGAGGAAACACGTTTCCAGGTCAGATCGGCGAACCGTGCCAAAGGCAGGGTTCGAAGCGGGCTGTATCTAGCCACGTCAGTGCCCAGGAGAGGTCCCACCGAGGTATGAGAGAACAGGAGAGAGGACATCTGAGTTCAATTGAGCCAACAGGTCCGAAGGTCTTTGCAAAGGCCGGATCCGATAGGTCCAGGTGGCGGTAAGTGTGTGCGATCACGGAGTGGAAACCCTTGCCGGTAATAGGTGCTAATCCTTGGTCATCGAAGAGCCAAATGAGGAATTCCGCCAGTAGGGGGTAGTGAGACTCGTGGGGGGTGGGAGCCGCTGGGCGGCGCTCCACGACTGAGAGATCATCCACTTGCCTTCGCACACATTCCTGGTAGACTGCGGCCATCGCCGCCACTGCCGCCTCCGAGAAAACTCTAGCGGGGAGGGCTTGCTTGGCAACTTCCAGGCGTGAAGGAGGAGGAGCTCCAGGCACGGGTGGAAGAGAGCCGGGCGGTGCTGCTCGAGCATCGTGGTCGGGGTGGGGAGCTCTAGGGCCGGGTCCGTTGCTAGAATGAGCCGATCCATGGTCCAGCTCTTGGTCCAAATGAAGGGGGACCACCAGGAAGAGAACCGCGGATCAATCCAGCAGTTTCCGCAGGAACTTCGGCACCAGCACCAACGGGGGGTAGGCATACGAGATCAGTCCGTCCCAAGGAAGGAGAGCGTGTATACCGCCCAGGCGAGAGGGTCCGGGACCAGAGGCAAACAGCGGAAGCTGAGCTCGCCTGGCCCGCTTGGACTATACGGAGCGGGGGGCAAACTCAAGGAGCTCAAGCCACGCTCGGAACAAACAGAGCGTGGGGAGCGGGACTCCAACACTCGCCTACCCCGCTCAGAAGACTCGGAGCGGGGGGGGGGGGGGGGGGGGGGGGGGGGGGGGGAAGTTGCCGTCTGCTGTTAAAGATTTAAGGAATGAGACTTACCTGCGGCCGGACCGGCCTGGACGACGGAGCGAAGTGGGGTCCACCGAGCTGGCAGAGTGACACTATCCTGCGCGGAAGTTTGGGGAACCAGCAAGGGTCGGGAAGGACGGTCACGTCTGAAGAAGTCCCAAGCCGGGACCACCGGTCTCCTCTCCAAACGGTGCACACGTTACAGGTCCTGTTCGAAGAGTAGCTCGAACACAGAAGGCAGGAGTCGTGAGCGTCCGAAGGCCATTAGAAATCTCCGCCACTACTAAGGCAAGTTCTCATAAGCGAATCTGCCAACAGTCCGTAGCACACAGTCCGCCGGGAAGTGCTCACCGAACACCCGCTCCCCAAGATCACACAGTTACGAAGGAGAGCAAGTTCTCAAAAGCGAAACTGCCAAAAGTTTGTAGCACACAGTCCGCAGGGAAGTCTTCACCGAACACTCACTCCCCAAGGACACAAAGTCACGAAGGAGAGCACAAGTCACAAGCCGAGTCCAAAGGCCACAGCCAATGTAAGGGTACACAGAAAGTCAAGCACCGGGCAGAATGCCGGAAGGTGCCACATCCCACGTAGTACACTCAGCCCTACACAGTAGAATAACCAAGGCAAAGCCAAGGAAGATCGAAGAATATCCAAGAACCGGTCGTAACACGGAGCAAGGCTAACGCCCGACCGTACACGGTCGAGCTAAGAGTGAAACAAATAACATTTCAAGAGCCTGATCAGATATATACATGTTGATGGGAAAACGTAGGGTTTATCAATCCCTTTCAAAGGCCAAATTGAAAAAAATATGTTTTCAATCTAGCCCTGAAAATGGCCAAAGATGGTGCATGGCGAATATCATGGGGAAGACCATTCCACACTTTGGGAGCTTGGAAAGAAAAGGACCGCTGTTCAAAGGTTTTTAAGGACACTCTCTGGATAGTCAATATTCTGTCGTCAGTGCTGGAGCGCAATACTCTGCCTGGTGTATAGGCAGGGAGACTGGAGGACAAGAATGCCGGAAGTGTTTTATCAAAGGCCTGAAAAACGAGGGAAGCAATTTTGTATTCTATTCTGAACTTCACAGGAAGCCAGTGTAACTGCTTAAGCAAGGGGGTGATGTGGTCACACTTTGATTTTTTCAGTACAAGTCTTGCTGCATGGTTTTGAATATTCTGGAGCCTGTAGAGCAGATCGTTCGACATACCTGACATTACAGAGTTACAGTAGTCAAGTCTTGACAAAATCTGTGAACATGCGATTTGCTTACAGGCATCATCAGTAAGGTACTGTCTAACAGAGCTAAGCCTCCTGAGCTCAAGATAGCAGCAGCAGGACAGGTGAGACACATGATCGTTCATGGGCAGAACATTGTCAATGTCACCTTTTTCACATTGGCAGTCACCTTTTTGGTCTGGATTGATTATTGTCAATGTAAACACCTAGGTTTTTCACACATTTTTCGAGAGGGATGTCCTGTCCACAAACGATCAAGGACTCATCGTGGGAGACACTCACCCAGGAGCGAGTGCCTACCACAATGGCATCTGCTTTTCCTTCATTGAGCTTTAGCTTGTTGTCCGTCATCCAGTCCTTAACAGCTTCTATATACATTGTTCCATGTCATGCAGAAGAGACGGGAACTGTTTGAGAGTAGAGTCTTTCTTCAGCTGTGTGTCATTGGCATATTTGTGATGTTCACATCCTTTACTGGTGATCACCTCAGACACAGGCTGGGTGTACAAAGAAAACAAGACCAGTCCGAGAACTGAGCCCTGGGATACGCCATATCTCAGAAGGAGGGGAGCGGAAGTAGAATTCTGTATAATGACACATTGGAACCTGTCGCACAAATATGAGGAGAACCAGTTAAGGACCCGTCCACAGATGCCAAAAGACACACTAAGTCTATTCAGAAGGATGTTGTGGTCGAGCGTGTCGAACGCTGAAGACAGGTCCAATAATGACAAGAGTGACACACGTCCCTCGTCAGCAGAAGTAAGCAGGCTGTTGGTCACATGAAGAAGAGCTGTTTCACAGCTATGATGCTTGCAGTAACTGAGTAAGCGGACTGATACAAAAAGTACAAAAGGTAGAGATCCTTGACAGCGAGGACAGCTCTCATATAAAAGGGACTTTGTTCATACCATCTTGTTTGCTATTTGTCTAAGAAGTGGTTTGAACATTGAATATAAGGAAATGTTTGCAATGAGAGATGTTGAATATACATGCAGATTTCTGTCTTTCAGTTTGCCAGCTTTCATCCTGCACAATGAGCCCTCAAATTTGCAAATCTGAAGACTGCATTACAGTTCAGAAGGTATATCATATTAAGACATTTAACTGCCCCTGAACTGTCACAGTCAATCTGTTTCCTGCTGCATCAGGACTGAATCAGTACATGTATTTACAAAAGGTCATTGGGCTGATAGCTGCAGTCGGTCCGCGCACAGCTGTGTGTGGGCTGACTACAGCGGACATCAGCCCAATGGCCTTTTGCACACTGGGTACCTGGTCAGACCCACTTACCTGTATGATATCTACATATTCAAGTCCCATCCTGGCCAAACTTTCATCCACACTGCGAAGTGTGCGCTCCGCGCTGAAGTCAAACATTTTGTCTGGTTCTGGCAGATAGCGTCCGACCTTTGTTGCCACATAGTAACATGACCGAGGGATGTCTTTCAGGGCCTGAAAAAAATTCAGCAGACTTATCAAAACCTGTGTTCTTGTGTTGTTCAAATGCACACAAAGGCCATCATAAAATGTGACTACAAACTTTGAAACCAATCAAAACATGTACACTGCTGCTACAAGAAAGTACATTAGCATCTCATGACAATCAAATCACTTTTTCACATTGCACATGACTGTACAAAATGAGTGCCATATGCAAATGTACACAGTAAACTACTGTTTGAAATAAAAAGTGCTATTAAGTTCTGCCAAAAAATTAATAACGTGGTGAGAAATAGCGTTGACTGATTTTTATGTTGGTTATGAACATTTGCACTCCCTGCAAGTAACAGTCTGTGAACAATCATGCAATCTACCCTTTAAATTTGGCATCCTCACTCACCTTCCCCAGGACCGTTTCTGATTTGCCATGGCCATACCATGGTGCCGTGTCAATGTAGTTTATGCCGTTTTTCACAGCCTCATGCACAACCTGCAGAGACTCAGAGTCATCAGTCTGGCGGAACACACTGCCAAGAGATGATGCACCTGAAGAAAAAAAACCCAAAGAAACATGACTTACTGTTCTATCGACCGGACCACCGTGCACTAAACTCTCAGAGTCTGACAACAGGCACACGCAGAAGTCATATTTATTGTAACATTTCTTGTCTGCTAAAACTTCTTTGGGTGCTCACAAGTTTTTTTGTGTCTTGCAGTTAGATGTGGTGGATTGAACTTCATGGCCTGTGAAAAAGACAGTTAGGGAGCGCAATCACCAAAAACATATAAATAGGAAATTTCACAACAGATGCACAAAGAAATGTGTGCGACACCAAAGATGCCATATCTGACATACCAAAACTTAAGATGGACACATCAAGGCCGGTATTCCCCAGGGGTCTGTATGGCATCCGTTTGATGACAGCTTCATCGTGTACTGAAGCATTGTAGGTCGAGGGTAACCTGAAAAATTCCATCTTTGAGACAGAGGTACTTGTTATTCTATTTCAGGTTTGAAGTAGTGTACACACTTTGGATACTATAGCTTGTAATAAAATGTATCACATCGCACACTATCCGATGCAATGGCCTGCTTGTTTCGGCCGGCCGCCTTACACCATCATTCGACTATCAACGTCAAATAGGCCCTTACTGGGATAAAATCAATCATCTGAATGTGTTCAATGTAAAAACAGATACCATGCAAACACATAACAATCAAACTAGGCCGTGCCGCCTACGTGGAAAAAAAATATAGGTTTGATAGAAACGTACTGTTTTGACGCTTCCATCCTGCGGGAAACTTGCAGAGCGTGTACACGTGCACTCTTACCGAGCGCTCAACGAGTAACTGACTGACAAATCCCTCAATGGCTGGGATCTTACTATCGCCTGACTTCGGACAGGCCACGGAACACAGTGCCGTTTCCGTACTGTCCAGTCTCTTAGCCATAGTCAGTCCCAGGCATCCCATAATATTTCAATCCCCTGTGAAAAAACACTACCGCCCACCAGCTGCACATTTGCCATGCACAAAATAACAATAAAAACAGCACATTGACAGTCTCATTTCTTGGCTATGAACCTGATTCCTTACCAACCCCACACCCAAGCACAGCTGAAATCAGCGTGCCCCCTCAAATCACTATACGTCAACGGCAACTCAACATAGGCCCACAATTGTCCACTGGATAAGCTCAGGATGGTATGAATCAAAGCACCAAACATGTCTCCTCTCATCTAACCAGAAATTTCCAGCAAATTCTAACATTCAGCCCTACTACAAATTTTCAAACAAGGCAAAAATTATTTTTAAAAACACCGGTCCTTGCACTGCCTGAAATGGCCAAATTTGACGATGTAATATGACCGACAAGTGTTGACCTAGAAAATCGCCAGGCCGATTACGACAAAAACCAAAAGCATATCAAACACCAAGCTGCAAAGGTCTGCAATGAGGCCGACGTGGCTTACATTTTAGGCGGGAGACTGTACGCTGTTACTTTATTTATCACTCATCGACCATGTGTCAACAAAAGCGCAGTGTTTTGCGACCTGACATGACCCGAAAGCCTTCTTATTGACTGAAGGGGGTCAATAATTTGTAAATTGTGCATAATTATCAAGATCCCCAGAAAGAGATTGTAAAAATATGATTTTAAGCAAACAATGAAGGAAGTATTTGAAATCGTTGCTGATATTCACATTAAAACATTGGAAGTGTTTTGTTATTGATTATTCTACGCGACAGCTAAATACCATTCAAGGAAGCTCCCTTGTGACGTACCAAAGGGATTCCCCTTTTTCGTCACCACAAACTCCTATCGCATAATTATGAAAAATACTTTACAGGCACAGCTGTGTTTTGCATTTTGCAGCGAGATGACCAAATAATCGGCGGAGTTTTAGCCTCCTCCACAGCAGTCCATATTATTTGGGCACAGAGCAATTAAAATCGCTATGTAGTAGGCGTGATAAGTCTTCCGAAAACTAGATTATAGCGCTGACTATATAGAGGCTCTTAGGCCTATCATAATTTTTGCTTTTGCTGTCTGTTTCAATTATTAGATTCTGGTACTTGAAAGCAGATACAGGGCGGAAGGAAACAAGGAACTGTGCATTCGATTGTTCACATGTCTTGAGTTGTGTTCGTCAAGACAGCGGACACGGACACTCGGTCAAGCGAGCGTGTGGACTTCAACTGCCAGACAGCCGCTGTGTCCGTGTCAGGCCATTGATCGTCAGATGCCTGGAATCGTACCACTCGCGCGGCTCTTTGTCGGTATTAGGCCAGTCTGCAGTCAGCATACACAGCTGCATCAGACTCGCCATCTTCCAAACTTACTGGCAGGCTACAACTGTGTGTATCACAACAGCGTGTTCTCTAGGTGTGTATGCTTATAATATTTATAGCTGGATCAAACTGACTGATAAAATCGTCTGCCTAGTTGAGTTATACTTTGTGTATTTGATTCTCAGGGATGCAACTACATAGAAATCTCCACATAGATGTGAACTAGCATGAATAACGTGAAAATATATAATAAGGCATTTGTTCGCTGTACAGAATTGTAATAGGTCCATCTTTAATTGCTGCATCCGTTTGCTGGATGACATTCTTTTATTCTCATGGCGTGCAGAACAGAGAGGGGTGACAAGTACAACGCATCTGATGACAGTAATGATCGAAGGATGCTGCTTTAATGGAAGCAAAAAAAGAAGAGGCCTGTTAGAGCTAGTGATACACATATGTTGGAAGTATTTCATGAGCCATCACAGTGTGCAATGCAGTCTTAGACTAGCTGCTTTGTCTAGGAGTGGTGCATGACTGTGATGTACAACATGCCTTTCATGGTAACAGAAAAGTAATTGGATATAATATAAATTTGACCTACTGGCAGCTGCATGTAAATTAATTGGACATTTTAACCATGCAGACTACGACAGACTCCAAGTTGCATGTGCGCAAATATCGGTGTGATACCTAATACAGTAATCCATCTAGTAAAAAAATATCAGTCTTTGTGAACAGGAATGATGTGTCAATCTTTTATCTCTGCACCACAGTGGTTGTCTCCCTTGACTGCTGTGCTGATCAGTGCAGCAATCGATGGCGACAACCAGTGTGTCTCTGCAATTGATCAAGTTGTCAGAAAGCTCATGGCTTATTTGAAGACTGAAATGTCCTGTTTGTGATCTCCAAATCATGGTGCTGGTCTGTGCTTTTGGACCTTTGGGCGGTAGGTGATAAGGTTCAAAGTCACTTGCCAGCACACATAAGTATATTAATTAGCAGTAATGGTGTGTGCAGACGAAATCATTCAAAGATGTCATCTGAGGATGTTTTTAAGGGGCTTGACCAGACACAGATCAGCCTGATGGAAGAGGAATGTATACTGGTGGATAAGGATGACAACAACGTTGGCTCAGCGTCCAAGAAAGTCTGTCATCTCCTCCAAAATATAAACACAGGTGAGCACCATGATGAATGTCCTGTGAAAATTAAGGTTTATTGGTGATACAGTCAGTGCACCCTGTTAGTTAAGCCTGATTTGCCGAGTATAGTGTGTGTGGATCAAGGGACGTAATGAGGGTGCAGTCACTTTTGTACATCCTAGAAAATCAGTGGGTTTTATATCCTCTCTCAAATTTAAAAGGGGTTCATCCCCCAAGGAGGTCTATTTGAACGGATTTAGAATTCATGTATGCTGACAGAAGTGACTGTGATTGTATGGCTTACTATATGAAAAACACTTACTTACTTACGCCTGTCACACCTACCCGGGTATAGGCCGTCGACGAGAGACCTCCAGCGACTCCTGTCCTGTGCTTCTCCTTCGATTCTACTCCAGGTGGTTCCCAGTCTCTTGATGTCTGCTTGGAGGTCTCGATGCCAGGAGTTTCTCGGCCTACCTCTTTTCCTCTTTCCCTGGGGGTTCCATGACAATGCCTGCCTAGTGATACTGGAAGCTGGCTTTCTCAGACTGTGACCGATCCATCCCCATCTCCTTCGCCCAATTTCATTCTCTGCTGTTATCTGCTCTGTTCTCTCCCAGAGTCTGACGTTGCTGATCTTCTCTGGCCAGTGGATTTTCAAAATTCTTCTAAGGCAACTGTTCATGAAGGTCTGTACTCTGTTGACTGTGGTTTTTGTCAATCTCCAAGTCTCTGCTCCATATAGGAGAACTGCTTTTACATTGGAGTTGAAAATCCGGACTTTGGTGTGTTGTGACAGCTCTCTGGAACTCCACACTTTTTTCAACTGGAGAAAGGCTGCTCTGGCGTTACCGATTCGTGCTCTGACATCTGCATCAGTGCCGCCTTTTTTGTCTATGATGCTCCCGAGATAGGTGAAGGACTCCACCTCCTCCAACGGGTGCCAACAAGCAAGACTGGTTCTTCCCTGGTTGCGTTCAGCCTCATTGTCTTTGTTTTCTGTTTGTGAATGGTGAGGCCCACTTTGGACGAGGTGTCAGCAAGCCTCGTGGTCTTGTCCTGCATTTGTTGATGAGTGTGGGACAGTAATGCCAAGTCGTCTGCAAAATCGAGGTCGTCAAGCTGTGTCCACAGTGTCCACTGTATTCCACTTCGTCTGTGCTCTGTGGTCATCTTCATGACCCAGTCTATGGCCAGTAGGAAGAGGAACGGAGACAGCAGACACCCCTGCCTGACACCAGTTCTGACCTGGAGCTCCCTGGTGAACTGCCCTTCGTGGATCACGCGACATGTCATGCCATCGTAGCTGCTCTTGATCAGGTGGACGAGCTTTGTGGGTACACCGTAGTGTCGTAGGAGTTTCCACAGAGTCTCTCGGTCCACACTGTCAAATGCTTTCTCATAATCCACAAAGTTGACGTACAGCGGGGAGCTCCACTCCAGAGACTGTTCCACGATGATGCGGAGAGTGGCGATCTGGTCTGTACATGATCGGTTCTTCCTAAATCCTGCTTGCTGGTCTCTCAGCTGGGGGTCAACGGAGCTCTTCATTCTCTCCAGGATGATCCTGTTGAAGACCTTTCCTGGTACTGACAGCAAGGTGATTCCTCTGTAGTTGGAACACTTGCTGAGGTCGCCTTTCTTGGGAAGCTTGATTAGGTACCCCTCCTTCCAGTCAGCCGGCATCACCTCCTCTTCCCAGATCTTTCCAAACAGTGGGTACAGCATCTCCACTGTTGTCTCTAGGTTTGCTTTCAGAGACTCCGCTGGGATGCCATCTGGGCCTGCTGCTTTGCCGTTCTTCAAAAATGCCACTGCTCTTCTGATCTCTTCCCGGCTGGGTCTGTCACAGCTGATGGGTAGGTCGGTCTCTGCCGGCTGGATGTCTGGGGGGTCGGGTGGGCTAGGTCTGTTCAGTAACTCTTCAAAATACTCGGCCCATATGTCGAGTTGGTCTGCTCTGTCTGCAATAGGCTTGCCTTCTTTGTCCTTTACTGGTCTTTCTGTATGGCCATACTTGCCTGACAATCTTCTGGTAATGTCGTAGAGCTGTTTCATGTTGCCGCTGCCTGCTGCCTTTTCTGCCTCTGCTGCCAGGCTGTCTATGTAGGCCCTCTTGTCTGCCCTGATACTCCTCTTCACCTCGCGGTTGGCTTCCGAGTATTCCCCCTGTGCCCTTACTTTGGCTGCTCTCGTGCGACTGTTGTTGACAACTGCTTTCTTCTGCTTCCTCACTTCTATCTTCTTCAAGGTCTGTGCCGACAGCCAGTCCTTGTGATGGTGTTTCCTGAACCCTACAGTGTCTTTGCAGGTTGAGTTCAGCGCCTAACTGCCTTCCACTGCTGCTCTGTGGTGACCTCCTCCTCTTCATTTACTAGCTCCTGTAGCGCTTGAAACCGGTTGGACAGCACCAGTTTGAACTCTTCTCTAACTCCAGTTTCTCTCAGGAGGCCTACATTATAGCGCTGTCTTCTTGTTGTCTCTGTGCAGCTTTTCTTTAGCTTGAGCTTCATTCTTAAGGTAAGCAGATGGTGGTCTGAGGCGACATCTGCTCCCCTCCTCACTCGAACATCTTGAAGGGATCTTCTAAATTTCTTGCTAATGCAGATATGGTCTATTTGGTTCTCTGTTGTATGGTCGGGTGAGACCCAAGTTGCTTTGTGTATTCTTCTGTGTGGGAAGATGCTGCCTCCAATGGCAAGTCGGTTTAGAGCACAAAAGTCTACAATCCTCTCCCCGTTCTCACTCATCTCCGAGCCTAGTCCCTGTCTCCCCATCACCTCTTCATATCCGGTGTTGTCCTCCCCTATTTTGGCATTAAAATCGCCCATGACGATGGTGATGTCTCGCTCCGCACATTTGTCCAAGGCACTCTGGAGTCGGTTGTAGAACTCTTGTTTCTCTTCCTCGTCACTGTCATTAGTGGGCGCATAACACTGGATGACGTTTAGCTTGAGCTTTTTCTTGGTTTTAAAGGCTGCATATATGAAAAACAGAAGAGACATAAATTGCTCTGCAATGCAACATGGAAAAATAAATGCTCTCCGATGGAGAAACTCAAGTCAGTCAAAGTCAAGTCAAGCAAAAAAAACCTTTATTATTCCACGAAGGGGTAATTCCAGTTTGGACGGGAGTGTATAAATATATCAAGTGAAGTAAAAATATGGATAAGACGGACATACACATGCAAGCAGAATTAAGAACTATACTAATACGGACAGCTATACTAACAATACTGACAACTATACTAATACTGACAACTATCACATAAACCTTACAAGAACAAGACTGGCACTTTCCATCCCCCTCATTGCTCGAGTACATATGTCACAGCTAAATACATTTAATAAAAGTCTATGCCACATTGTGCAAAAGAACAACAGCGGTGGGAATAAAAGAGAACTCCTTCTGTTTGTCTTACAGCTGTGACATCTATACCGGTGGGCTGAGGGCAACAGCTCAAATTTTGTATTTAAAATATGGTCTTTTCAGCTAATAATGGACACTGCCATCTTCACTGTCTGCTGGTAAAAAAGACTGCATAGTTCTCTGAGGCTCACCAATGATCTTAGAGCCGATTTTCATGGTCCGTTCAAGGCTGTTTTTGTTTTTGGCACTTAAAGAGCTGAACCAGCAGATAAAAGAAAAATTCAAAACACTTTCCACAATGATTTGTAAAGAGCCCCAGAATGTTCTATCAACAGAAAAGGAATTTAGCTTTCTGAGGAAGTACAACCTTTGGTTACATTTTTTCACCACCGCGTCTGTGTTTTCATCTCATCTCATCTTTTCATCAAAGACTACCAAAGTATTTAAACTGGCTAACTATTTCAACCTCTTGGACGTGAATCACAGTGTTTACCAGGACAGGACTAATTCATCTAAAGTCACAGGCAACTCCCTAATCTTAGAAACATTTAGTTCAAGATCTATCACCAGTCAACAAACTCGTTTAACACAGGACCATGACTCTGCTCGGAGCCAAACAACAAACTAAGTAGGGCAGTGTCATCTAAAAACTTGACAAGGTGAGGGTTCTCATGCACACTTCTGCAGCCATCTGTGTACAAGATGTACAAAAGGGGAGATAATACACAACCCTGAGGGGAACCCGTGCTCGTGTACAAGCAGACCAAACTTCACACGCCTGGACCAGACCACCCGGTATCCGCGTCTCCGAGGGGCGGGGGGCGGGGGGGGGGGGAGGGGGGGGGGGGGGGGGGGGGGGGGGGGGGGGAGTAGTGGTTGGTTGATGGGTGTCGGGGCGGTGCGTTGGGGTGTGTGATGCAGATCGACAGAACTGGATTCCAGTGACACAAGTGAGTAAAGTTCTATAGGGATCTCGAGTATGTCCGGGTCTTCAGTGTGTCCTCTAGGAGATAGGTCCAGGGAACAGTGTAGAGAGAGACATGGCTCTACTATCCGCCTCGTTACGCAATAGGCACAGTTACGGCGACCAGATGATGACATCAAATTGCGAATATGTAGCTACACTGAGTTCATTCTAGATAGTCAGTGTCCCGACTTTTCTTTAGATAGGACTATAGGGCATCACGCGTGCTGCTATGTTAAACAGACCATCATTTTAGGGTGGCTGTAAGCCACCTAATTATGATGGCCTTTAAATAACAGGACTGGCCATTTCTGGTGGTCCCTGTGAGACACCTCATGTCTAGACTAGTTCGAGCTAGGTGGAGGGTAGCTGTTAGTCTACAGCTAACGAGGGATGGGGTTTTAGACTGGGGATTGAGATCTTCAATATTGATGTGCGCCGAGAGGGTGTGTGAGTGATTCTTCTGTATGCGAACAGGTGGTCGGTGGTGCACGTTAATAGGAGCGTTCGGGGGGATACTCCGGACTGGTGAGTAATTCACCCGACAGATATCGCATATTTTTCTCTGAGGTCAAGTGAGGTGATAGGTTACTTCTAGACCAAGTGTGTTCTGAGCGGGGTCCGGACATATTATACAGGCGCAGAGATGAATCACTAGCTGGTTTTTTACAGAGAGGGCTATGGAGATCTATGAATAGAGGGTGGCGCGCATGGGCACAGCGTGTTGAGCTCAGAATTTTCACAACTTCAGAGGCGTGTTGTGCTTCGTCCGTGGGCCGGCAGATGATGGATCTTTAGCTGGAAGAGCTGGTCGAGCGGCAGGTGTGGGGGGCCAACCGTGCATATTGCTAGATGTGAAGGGGATTTTGTTATCCATACTCTGACGAGTGAGTGATCCGAGGGGGTGCTGGGGCCTGGGTGATCAGTGTGGAGGCACCATTAGGGAGAGCTATCTTGTATGTGCTCTCTATCCATTTTTAGTGGGAGTGTCTGGGGCGAGCGAGCGGCGGCTGCTCCATGATAAGTGGGTGATGGCTGGAGCGAGATCGGGGTGATATAGTGTCCGTCAGTGTCTCTAGGGTTCTCTGGGCTATACTACAAACACGTATCAACATGTGGAACATCATCTATGTGCGTCGACGATTGACAGGCATATGAGTGGTGGGGCTTTGTGATCTAGCCAGCAGTCTAAGCACGAGGAGTCTCCGACCTGGGGTGAAGAGGGTTGGCCCTTTCTCTACTAGAGTATGGGGGCGGGAGGGGCGTCTAGGTCGACACTGTGGTTGTGTCTTAGGATGCAGCTCGGGCTATGGGAGCGTGATTCGACTGCACATGCGCGGAAAAGGGGTCCATTCAGTTGTCTGGGGCCTTCTCTCTGTGAGGCGCGAGGTATTCTCTGTGTGTCGCGTACATAGAGAGCTCTGGTCTGCTGTGTGCGATAGAACGTTGAAGGGAGTACAGATGGTTGAGGGGGTGCGGAGCTGTATGGAGGGCGTCGTAACAGGTATCTCTTCTATTTCTTAGTCTTTATTGTTCTCGGGACCTCTGTGCGGACAGCGGTGAGAGGGGTGTCTCTATTTCACCTGTAGTGTCTGATTGGGGAGGTATTAGAGTCTATAGATGGTATGTAGTGTGTAGCGCAGGTGTCTCGAGTCTGCGTGTACTATAGGCGGTGAGGTCACATCTTCTGCGACGTGTGATATAGGGAGTCTTTCGAGTTGTGTGTCTCTGCGGTCCAGATAGTGCCAATACTTGTCTGGATGCACTCTGTGGTTTTGGATACAGAGTAGGGAGTCACATGGACGCTCTAATAATAAGGGCGTCCGAAAGCTGGGGACTTACAGGAGCAGGAGGACGATAGATAGACAGGGCAGCTTTACTCAATGAAGAACTCAAACCAAACAAGGCAAAATGCTACACGTGCGGTTGAACATAAGACGGCTCGCTATGAAAGGATACCAGATTGATATGAGAGAATGCGCGGTGCACATGCAGATATGAAAGAAGAGGAGTCGAGACGGTACGTCTGCGGGCGCGATCATGCTTGAGATGGATCACTATTCACAATACAGAGCGATACACATCTGTCTTGCTGTGTCTCTAGCGTGATAGTTACAACAACATATCGATCAATTAACGTTTCATCTCCTTCTATATACTCACCGAATGAGTCAGTTAAGGAGACTTAGCTACGATATCGAAAGTATAATTCTTGACGAGAGATGAGTGATATGTCAGATTACATCAATATCGAGTATATGCGACAGAATAAGGAGTCGTCTCGATTGTTAGTTCATTGATTTGACATGAGAGTCTCTATGTACTATATATACAGTTTCATCAACGTACAACACAAGAACAACATTTAGACCAGATTAGACTATTGAGCACGCAGAGCTTGACATACAATGATAGGCTGGACGGCGCGTGGCGAGGGCGTGTCACTGGACATGAGTGAATCGGCGATTCGTGTGGGTGAGGTACTCCGTGTTGGGGTGGGCAAGCTCCTCAGGTCTGTCCCTGCGCGTTGTACTCTGTACAGCTCCAGGATGGAGATTCTACCTTCGCGGCGAGAGGGACGAAGTTATAGCCCTAAGACCAAACCGATAATGTGACCAGCCTGCCACCCAGATGACGAGAAGAGGTCCTCGGATGGAAAAACCAATCTCTCCCCCCCCACAGCACCCGGCGGGCTGTTTTGTCCCCTTTTCGCCCCCCACCCCGTTTTGACTGCCCATCCGGTTCCGAGTCATGTGATGATTACTCAGTTTAGTCTACTTAGCTCGTCTAGTGCAGGACGTGTTTTTGCTAGCCTCCGGTCTCGTTTACTTCGACCGGTTGGAACCCGTCTTTGTCTTGTGTTGGGACCTGCTTCGCTTGCGGGCTCTGGCCGTGTGCTGCCTCTTTCGGCTGCTTCTTCTTCTGCCTCTGCTGCCTTCTCGCCTCTTCGGTTGGCCTCTTCCCGCCTTTGGCGCTGTTGTGGTATGGAGGTGTCGTCCCCCGTCCCTGTTGCTGCGGAGAGGTAAGGTAGTTGTTTGGCCTTCGGTCCGGCTTCCAAGGCGGGTCGCCGGTCGTGAGCACTTCTCAGCCTTTGGTTGTCTAACCTGACGCCGCGCTTTGTTTCTCGGTCTTGGCCCCTGGGGCCTACGCCTGTCGTTTGGTATCGAGCGCTGGCGCGTAAAACTGTCTTTGTTTTTTCATGCTGAGATTGACCATTGAAACATGTGTTATGCAAGACGGCTCTCCGTCTTTAGTTGAGGTTACGTTGGGTCGCTGGGTGCTGGCGGAGCGTTGCTGCGCTGCGGACTCTTAGCTTGCCGGCCTTCGTGCCTGGGCGCGTCGCACCTTGGGGGGTGAATTGTGTTTTGACTTTGTCACCTTTTCCCCCTTTCCCCTTGTTTGGGGCGCACGGCCACGTGCTCTCGCTCGTCACGCTTGTTTGTTTGTGTGTTGCAGTGGCCAAGTGCGGACCTGCACCCTCTGCGGCGACTTCCAGTGGCCAACGGACAACCACGCTGTATGCCTCCCTTGCTCTGGCTGTGCCTCGGACCGCTCTTGTGACCTATGCTCCCCGTGGCCAGAACTGAACTGGTCGCAGCTTTGGAGATTTTACAGGCGGGACCCGGCCGTTACCTGTGAGTAACCCTCCCGTACCGAGCGCTCCCCCAGTGTGTCAGGAGCAGGGACCAAGCTTGTCCGTAACGGACCGCCATGGATAGAACGCCGCTTAGGACGCATACACCCAGCACTGTTCGGACAAACTGACCCTACCTTGCAGACCCCAAGTGCCGTCCTCCCTGAGCTCGGCCCAAGGGGACGCGACCCCTCAGCCGCCCCTTGTCTGCGGTCAGTTTCTCCGCTCATCTCTCAACGCCCGCGCACACACTCCTACGAGGGAGTCAAAATTACCGGCAGGGAGCCCGCCTTTAGCGCCCGGCTCTCAGAGACGAAGTGCTACGCGACCAAGGACTCTGCTAGGGCTTCTCCCTAATTCGCCGCGTTTCTCGCTCTCCGTGGGACTCTCGTCGGCGGCACCATCGTTCTCCGTCGGACACCCACCCAGCCCCCAGCGTCTGGTTGCGGCGTTGCCGCGGTCTTCTTCACGCTGCCGGCGGTCTTCGCCCCATCGCTCTTCGCGTCGGCTGTTGTTTTTTTTTCCCCTAGGCGTCGCTCCCCGCGGAGCCCTCGCCGGGAGGGTCGCCTTCATTCCCGTCCTCGTAGCCGCACTCCCTACTCCTCCCGGCTGGACGCCTCTCGGGGACCTCTCCGTTCTCGCCGCTGCAGTCCGCCTGCCGCTCCCCCTCCTCCCTGGGACGAGGACGCCTTGAGTTTGCTGGCTAGGGATTCTGCTTCTGCCCTGCTAGGCCCAGGTAGCTGTTCCCCCGCCTCCCGCTCGTTCTTTTTGGGCATCTCGGACTCTTCTCCGCTGCCTTCTTCTTCTCGTGCGGCTACTTTGCTCGCCTTGGATGAGGCCGCCCGCTTCGTTTCCGCCTTCCTCCCAGTCGACGCTTGCCCTCCGTTCCCCCCCCCCCCTCCCCCTCAAGCGCAAGGTCTCGGCCTTCGTCGATGCTGGTCGGCAGACTAAGAAGTTTAAGTCTCTCCCTCAGCCTCCTGGTTTCAGCGACATGCGGGACGCCTTCTCCTCGCTGCCCCTAGGGAACATCATTTTTTCGGCGACTGCAGATGGCCCCCCAGCCTTGACATCGCCTTCCGGCAGGAGTGGTACTCTGGACATTTCCAGTCCTTTGTCTGCGCTCTTCCTCCAGTGGATCCGGCGGCTGTTCTTCAGGCTGGCGGCTCCTTGCTTCTGAAACGCGCCATTCCTCGGGGTTTGGATGCTACAGCGGCCCTGGTTCGTAACACCCTTGCCTGTTCCAGTTTCCTGGAGCTTGTCACCCGAGCGGCAGTGCAGCGGATAGAGGAAGCTTGGCATCCTTCCATCACTCCCCAGTTAGGAGATCTTCTCGCCCTCGCGGAGGTAGCTAATCGTGCGGCTTATCACTCATCTGTCAACGCCATGGCGGCTTCCTCCAATTGTGCCCTCATGCGTCGAGACGCGGGCATGCCGTGGTATGCCTTCGGACCTGCAGAACCAGTTGTGTCGTGCCCCCCTAGGTGGATCACTTCTGTTTGGCGACACCTGGTCTTCGGTTAAGATCGCGAACTCGGATCGGTGGCCTACCAAGTCTGCGCCGGTCCCCTGTGTGGACCGACGTGCCCTCCGACCCGTTAAAGTCCAGCGCTCTGCGTTCCGAGATCTCCGCTCTTCTGCAGAAGTGTGCCACGGAGGTGGTCGTGCTTCATGATTCCCCGGCCTTCTACAGTCGCCTCTTCCTGGTGCCCAAGCCAGGCGGCAGGTGGCGCCCAATCATCGATCTTTCCAAACTGACCTTCTTTTCGGCTCCTCACTTCCGCATGGAAACCGCACGGTCCCTCAGGGCTGCGGTTCGGCCCAAGGGACTTCGCCGTGAGCTTGTATCTGTCGGATGCGTATTTACATGTTCCCGTTCACCCTGCCTCCAGGAAGTACCTGCTCTTCGCCTTCGACGAAGTAGTCTACCAGTTCCGGGCCCTCCCGTTTGGTCTCAACCTCAGCCCTTGGGTTTTCTCTCGCCTGATGGACGCGGTAGTGGCCAAGGCTCGTCAGTCGTCCTCCAGCCCTACTTCCAATTTTCTCGACGACCTTCTCCTACACAATCAATCGGCGACCGTTCTTTCAGCAGACAGGGACGCCTTGATCCGGCTGTTAGCGCGACTCGGTTTTCTGCTCAACAGAGGGAAATCGGATCTTTCGCCCAGTCGCCGATTCGTCCACCTAGGCTTGGACTTCGCTACCGATCTGAACCTGGTTCGTCTTTTGGAACAGCGGATCCAGAGGTTATCCACCTTGACTGCCGACCTTTGCCGGCTAAACGCAGCTCCTGCCAGGTCTTGGCTACAGCTTCTCGGAACGATGAACGCCACTGCAGATCTCCTTCCTATAGGGCGTCTCTTCTATCGGCCCATACAGCTGCACCTCCTCCTTCACTGGCGCCCGTCCTCCGCCGACTTGGCAGCCTCGGTACTGGTCATGGCGCTTCTTCGTCCCCATCTGCTGTGCTGGATGGATCCGGCGTGGCTGGCTTCGGGAGTTCCCCTCGCGTCTCCCCCTCCTCGCCTATCCTTGTGTGTCGACGCGAGCCTCTCAGGGTGGGGTGCTCACCTGTTTCCGGACTTCCGAACGACATCGGGTGCCTGGCCGCCAGAGATGTCTGCCCTCACATCAACTGGTTGGAGCTTCAGGCCGTTTGGCAAGCCCTCATCACTTGGGAATCGAGTCGGCTGCACCAGGAGCTCTTGGTCCTTCCGACAACGCGACGGTGGTAGCGTACCTTCAGAAGCAAGGCGGCACTCACTCTCCCGACCTGTGCATGCTCACCTACCGGCTGATGCTTTGGTGCCAGGCCCGCGGCATCTTCCTTTGAGCGAGACACATTCCGGGTCACCTGAACGTCCTGGCCGACTCGCTCTCGCGTCGGGGTCAGATGTTACACACAGAATGGACTCTTCACCAGGACCTTTTCCAGATGATCTGCGCCCACTGGGAGACTCCTCTGATCGATTTGTTTGCCACGAGATGGAACCATCAGCTTCCCCTCTTTGTCTCCCCGGTCCCGGATCCCCTGGCCTGGGCGGTCGACGCTCTCTCCATCCCCTGGGACGGTTTGATCGCGTACGCCTTTCCCCCGATGGTCCTTGTCCCCAAGTCCTCCTCAAACTCCGGGGATCCAACACCGTTGTTCTCCTGGTCACCCCGTTTTCCTGGAACCGCTCGTGGACCACCGACCTCCGCAGCCTCGCCACGGGCCCTCCTTTGCGCTTACCGACGCCCCGGACGATGCTCAAACAGCCTCGACAGGCCCTTTTCCACCCATGCCCGGAGCGTCTCCTCCTTCACGTCTGGAGGTTGTGCGATGTGCCCTCACCGCTAGAGGCTTCTCGAGTGCAGCAGTGGAGGCGATCTCTTCAGCCCGCAGACCCTCAACGCGACGCGTCTACGAGGGAAAGTGGCGAGTGCTATGCGCCTGGTGTGAGGACCTCCGTCTTGACCCCACTGGTTTGACTCACCCCCAGCTCGCGGACTTCTTCCTCTGGCTCTTCGGAGACCAGGGTCTTGCCCCTATCACCATCAGAGGGTACCTTTCCATGATTGCTGACACTTATCGACACCTTGGACGTCCGGACCCCGGCGCCTGTAAGGACTTCGCCGACCTTATGTCGCACTTCGGCTTGCAACGTCCGGTACTCCGCTCTCTCGTTCCGCGCTGGGACCTTCCTTGGGTTCTGACGTGGCTGAACTCACCTAGGTTCGAACCACTGCCCTTGGCCCGCCTCGCGGACATGACTCGTACGACCTGTTTCCTTTTGGCCCTTGCCACGGCGGCCTGAGTCAGCGAGCTGCACGCGCTCTCAGCGCGCCCTACCTGCCTGCAATTTCGTGCGGATGGCTCCGTGCACCTTCTCCCGGATCCCTCCTTCCTTGCCAAGACCAGGTCTCCACTGACGGCGCCACAAGTAATCACACTGCGACCGCTCCGGGGAGTGGACTTCCCTCGAGAGACCAGGCAACAAGATCCTGTGCGCGACTTGCGCGTCTATATACGCAGAACCAAAGCCGTCCGTCGAGGACGCTCACGCCTCTTCCTGCCTCTTAGGACCGGCAGAGATGACATTTCGGCCCAGACAATCTCTTCCTGGCTACGCTGGGTCATTCGGTCCGCCTACCAGGACCTCTCCCCACAGGGAGCAAAGAGGCTCATGATACGCGCGCACGAGGTACGTGCCATGGCCACGAGTCTTGCCTTCGACCGGAACTGTGCGGTTAAAGACATTGTGGCGGCAGTAGGCTGGCGAGCAGAATCGACCATCGCCCGCTTCTACCTCCGGGATCTGGCAGGCCAGCGAGACAACCTCGCTCTGGTGGGGGGCATCACGGCAGCGCAACACTCCCTCCCGGCGCCACAGGCGTCGTTGGTACGCTACTTAGCTAAAATTGTCGGGAAGTTGCGACTGGGAGGATGGCTCTGCAGGCCCCCTGGGTTTTTGGGGGCAGCGGCACTCTCCTCCTACTCGTTATTCTTCCTATCAGTCATGTCATCGGTAATGTTTTTGAGGAAATAAATGCATTTTTCTCTAAAAGGTATTTTTTCGAAAAATACTTACCGATGACATGACTCGGAGGACCCTCCCTTCCTGCCCCGCTTGCCGCTGGTAAGCTAAGTATCCTAAACTGAGTAATCATCACATGACTCGGAACCGGATGGGCAGTCACGGGAGATCACTCTCGGCCCCTCTGGGGGTTCCACGAGTGCCTCCTGGTTGGTGCAGGGGCACAACGGGTTCCTAGGCTAAAATTGTGAGAGTAAGTAGACACTTCCTATCAGTCATGTCATCGGTAAGTATTTTTCGAAAAAATACCTTTTAGAGAAAAATGCATATTTTTATCTTTTTAACCAGACCACTTCACAAATACATGCTGTAGTCATCCCCTGAACTTTGAAGAGGAAAAAGATGAAATCAAAGCTATTGGAGTGAAGAGGGCCGCACAACGCAAACTCAAACATGAGCTGGGCATTGAAGCTAATCAGGTTGGTGTGTAGAGTCACAGACTTAGTACACAACAATGTCATAAATCTTAGGAACAGAGATGAAAGTAAATGTTACTAGTCCCTATGATCACGAGGCATAATTCCCACGTGCCCTTCAGCTGCAGGGGCACATGGTAATTTATGCCTCTTTGTAGGGCAGCGTGTTGGGTCAGGTTTAGGAGAGGGACAGAGCTCAAAGGTGATGAACAGTCCAGCTTGACCACTGGAAAAGGCTTCCATAAACAATAGCCCAACTGGCAACCTAAAAACTTGAAGCTCAGAAGAGCATATTAACTCATATTTCATACCTCCGGCACAATGAGTTTACTTGACTGACTGAATTTTGTATCGGGCTACTAACTTTGGAATTTAGAATTTCAGCATCCCTTTGTGTGCTAAGTCTGCAGGTCTTCCTGAATGTGTGTGCCATTGTGTTGCCAAGCTATTCTGTCGCTATTCTTGAAGTTGAACTGTCATGGTTGATACATCTTCCGCTGCAGTGTTTCATGCCTGAATGGCCTAATATTTCCATTAATTTGATTAATCTCTTAATGTTTTAGACATTAACTTGATTAAGCACACCTTGCCAATCTCACTGTGATATTTTTAAACCTGCTAGACAAAGTTCGACTGTTTATTTCCTCAAAAACATTACTGATGACATGACTAACTGGAAGTGTCTACTTACTCACACAATTTTAGCCTAAGAACCCATTGTGCCCCTGCACAACCTGGGAGGCACTCGGGGAACCCCCAGAGGGGCCGAGAGTTGTCTCCCATGCCTGCCCATCTGGTTCCGAGTCATACGATGATTCCTCAGTCAGTCTACTTAGCTCGCGCCGTTCATACGTGTTTGCTTAGCCTCCGGTCTTGCCTGCGGGCGACCGGTTTGGAACCTGTACTGGACTTTGCTCGTGGCTGTTCTTGGTTCTGCTACTTCTGCTGTGCCGGCCCATGCTTTGTGCTTTGCTTCCAAGTGAGCTCCTGTAGCGCTGCTTCCTGCGGTAGCTTCTCGTCACTTCTTCCTGCGCTTCCACATTTCCAGCGCTGACAGTGGTATGGAGGTGCCTTCCCCCGTTCCGCTGCTGCAGAGAGGTAAGGTAGCTGTTAAGGCCTTCAGCCGGCCTCCGGGTGAGACGCCGGTTCGTTGGAGCCCTCTGCTTCTCGTGTTATATTTGACTACCATTTGCGCCCGACTTCGTCTTAGCTTGGTGCGGCCCCTGGGGGCCAGCGTGCGTGCTCTTCGCTGGCAGTTCGAGTGTGGGGTGGCTGGGCGCTTTCTGCGTTGTGCTTTGTTCCTTTTATCATCTTAGGCTACGCTTAGCTTGGCGGGCCCCCTCGCTCCCGCGCCTTTGCACGTTAGGGTGGCCATATACGGTAGTTTGCTATGGTAACCTTGGCCTCGAATGTTCGTCTTAGCTGGGCAGAGCCATGTGCTCTCGCTCATACGCTTGCATGTGTATTTTGTGTTGCAGTTGCTAGTGGCGGACCTGCACACTGTGCGGTGATTTCCAGGGGATGCATGTTGCGCCGCCCTTTGTCCACTATCAGTTCTCGCTCGTCTCCCGCGCTCGCGAACTCTTCCGGGGAGTCCATATGCCGGCAGGGAACCCGCCTCACTGAGCCCGGCTCTCAGAGACGAAGTGCCACGCGCGGAGAACTGAAGTCAATGCGCGGACACACAGCGCCTGCCTCATGGAGCCCGGCCTACGGGGACGCGCGTCGCACCGCTCCTTGTCCGCTATCAGTTCTCGCTCGTCTCTCACGCTCGCGGACTCTTCCGGGGAGTCCATATGCCAGTAGGGAGCCCGCCTCACTGAGCCCGGCTCTCAGAGATGAAATGCCACGCGCCCGAGGACCTCAAACCCTTTGGAGCTCTCTGGAGTTTCCTCCTACTCCCGGCGATCCCGCTTTCCTGTGGACGCTCGTCGGAAGGACCGCCACGCGCACCGGGCGACCAGCAGCCCCCCCCCCCCCCCCCCCCCCGCTTGGCTTCTTCATGCTCGGTCCAATCTGCGGCGCCACCATCCTCATACATGCTTTGTGCCTGGTCGCCGCGCTTCTCGCGTCGCCCTTCTGCCTCCCCTCGGCGCCGCTCAGGCAAAGGCCCTCGTCATTGGGATCATGGACGTTGCTCCCATCATCGCAGCCGCTCCCCTCGCCCTCAGGATGACGAGGCCCTGAGTCTTCTTGCGGAGGATTCCGTCTCGGCTCTGCTTGGCTGGCTTCGACCTCTCGTTCGGACACCGCCCTCGCCCTACATGAAGCGGCCCACCTCATCTCGGCCGCCCTCCCCGTGGACGCTTGCCCCCCGTCCCCCCGCGCAAGAGGAAGGTCTCCGCCTTCATCAACGCTGGTGGGCAGACCAAGTTCAAGTCGCTCCCTCAACATCCCGGATTTCGCGACATGCGGGATACCTTCTCCGCTCATCTGCTTGCCGCTCTGCGGGAGACCGATTTCTTCTCCGACCGTAGGTGGCCCCCCGGCCTCGACATCGCCTTTCGTCAGGGATGGTATTCCGGACACTCGCAGGCCTTCATCTGCCCCCTTCCCACGGTGGACCCGGCGGCCATCGTCCAGGCGGGCGGCCTCACCCTCCGGAAGCGTGCGATTCCCCGTGCTATTGATAGTACGGCTACACTCGTTTTCAACACCCTCGCCTGCTTGGGCTTCCTTGAGCTGCTCACCCAAGCCTTCGTTGGCCGGATCAAGAACACCGGGCATCCCTCCTTGACGCCCCTCCTAGGAGATCTTCTCGCTCTCGCGGCAGTGGCCAACCGGGCAGCCTACCACTCGTCCATCAATGCCATGGTGGCCTCTTCCAATTGTGACCTCAAGCGTCGGGATGCCGTTCTGCTGGCCTGTCGGGGTATGCCTCCGGACCTGCGTAACCAGCTTCGGTGTGCCCCCTCTGGGTGGACCCCTCCTCTTTGGCGACACCTGGAACTCGGTGACGATGGCGAATGCAGACTGTTGGCCTGGCAAGACAGCTCTCCCCTCAACTGCCTCTGCCGACTGCGCCAGGGTCTCCAGTCGGCGGGAGGCTCACGCTGTGCAGCGAGGAGGGGCGCTCGCTGTTCCCGAACGACCGCGGGATCTTGGAGACCTTAACCGAGGGCCTTTGGATCTCCTTCTGCTCCCCACCTCCGCTGCATTGCTACCCGTTGTGGTCCAGGGTGCCGTCAGACCAGCTCAAGGCCTGCGCTCTGCGTGGAGGAGTCGCCGCTCTTCTGCAGAAGGCCGCCACAGAGGGCGGGTTACTCCCCGACTCCCCTGCCTTCTATAGCCGCTTCTTCATGGTACCAAACCGGGCAGCAAGTGGCGACCTGTCATCGATCTCTCAGCCTTGAACGCATTCATTGCGGCCCCATTCTTTCGCATGGAGACTTCCCGGGCCCTCAGAGTCGCCGTGCAGCCCATGGACGACGCGGCCAGTCTGGACTTGTCCGACGCATTTCTCCAGGTGCCTATGCACCCGGCATCCAGGAGGTACCTCCGCTGCGCCTATGACGGAGTAATTTACCAGTTTTGGGCCCTGCCGTTTGGTCTCAACCTCAGCTCCTGGGTTTTCACCCGCATCATGGACGCGGTGGTGGCCAAGGCGCGACAGTCTTCCAGTCCGACGTCGAACTACCTCGAGACCTCCTATGCAACCAAGCCGAGGCCGTTGTCACAACAAAACAGGGATGCACAGGGCGGTTGTCGTGGTTGGGGTGCCTAGTCAACGTGGGCAAGTCCCTCGCGTCACTTCGTCCACCTCGGCATAGAGTCTGCCACCGACCTCAACAGGGTGCGTTTGCTGCAGCCACGGATCCTGAAGTTCGTCGCCCTAGCCAGCCAGGTAGCCTAGTGGGATGCAGCCCCTGCCAGAGTCTGACTTCAGCTCCTGGACTTGATGGATGCGGCGGCAGATCTACTCCCTCTCGGTCGTCTCTACGCCCGGCCGCTACAGCTGCACCTCTGGCTTCGCTGGCATCCCTCCTCCGGCGATTTGGCCGCCATGGTACCCGTGACTCCGATGCTTCGCCCCCATCTACTACGTTGGATGGACACGTTGTGGCTTGCTTCGGGAGTTCCCCTGACCTCTCCACCCCCTCAACTCTCCCTGTGTGTCGACGCAAGTTTGGCTGGGTGGGTAGCCCACCTGCTGCCACGGTTCCTCACGACGTCTGGCACCGGGTCTCCAGAGTTCGCGGACAAGCACATCAACGGGTTGGAGCTGCAAGTAGTTTGGCAAGGCCTCATCGTGTAGGAGGAACAACTTCATCGCCAGGAGATGCTCGTCCTCTCCGACAACGTGACAGTGGTGGCTTACGTCCAGAAGCAGGGTGGGACGCCCTCACCCGACCTGTGCATACTCCTCTACCGTCTGATGCGCTGGTGTGAGGACTGCAGCATTTCTCTCCGAGCTCGACACATCCCCGGTCACCTGAACGTGTTGGCTGTCTCTCTCTCTCTGCGCGGCCAGTTGCTTCACACGGAGTGGACCTTATGCTGGGACAGCTTTCCGTTGATCTGCGCGCTCTATGATCGACTTGTTCGCCACGAGGTGGAATCACCTTTTCGTCTCCCCGATCCCAGACCACCTGGCCTGGGCAGTCGACGTGCTTTCCATCCCGGGGGACGGTCTCTTTGCGTACCCCCCCCCCCCCCCCGACAGTCCTCGTCTCCAAGTACTCAAGCATCGAGGATGCAAGGCGGTCATCTTCTGGTCGCCCCGTTTGCCTGGAACCGGTCCTGGACCACCGACCTCCTCAGCCTTGCCACGGACCCCCCACTGCTGCTGCCCATGCCGTGCACGATGCTCAAGCAGCCCCGGCCTACCCGGCACCAGCCTCCACGTGGCGTGGGTGGGTAGTCCCCTCAGTCCCTGACTGAGTGGGCTAGCAGACGGGTGCCATCTTTGTCCAGGATTAGGACTTGATGTCAGCAGATATGTTGTTCAGTCTTTTTCACTGGTCCAGTTTTTAAGGAGCTGTGCTAACCCAGGTCTTACCATGTTGGATTGGTCCTTAAAAATACTCATGAGCTTTTGGTCCTTTGGATCCCAAGTGTTTGCCGTGCTTGGAGACCCGTGTCGGGGGAGAAGAGGATCCTGGTGGCTAAAACACTCCACTTTGGCCTTGACTTCTGCCTAAACGGGAGGCTAGTCGTACCGGCCTAGTCAATCGGCTCTTGTCACGTCGAGCCCTATCCCCCTGTTGACATGCGGGTTGTTATACGGAGCACCATGCTATAGCCTCTGATGCCGATTAGGTGCTCTACGCCAGTATTCCCCTGCATTCAACAGTGTGATAGAAGGCGGTGGCTCAAACGGTTCAATCGGGCGTACCCCCTTGAGAATATCTTTCGGGCAGTCTCCATTGTGCGTCGGCTGGAGACCCGCTGACAATTGCACTTTCCCTTGTTGGGCTCGGTGGCGGGCGGGGACCCCCGGGGGATGAATATCTATCATACTATAATATGGAAAATATCAAAAAACCAAAACTGGCACCAAAGCGGCACATAGCCACTGACATTGACCTTGAAAATGATAGCGACTCCGATTGTGGGGAAGCGACGCCTCAGGTTTCGGCCGTCTGGCCTCGCTTTCTCATTATCCGCAGCAAAGTTAAAGAGAAGCCTGTTTCCAAGCTGCACTCTTTTCCTGGTAGGGGAGACCCTCAGGAGCCGTGTTGGCAGGCCTGATGCCCAGCGCCTCAGGTCTGGTGACTTGTTGGTAGAGTGCTGTACCCGGGCACACTCCAATGGGCTACTGAGGCTTTCCTCCATCGGAGACACTCCAGTGGAGGTCACTCCCCACAAAACAATGAATTCCTCTAGAGGAGTGATTAAAGATCAAGCATTGGCCGAACTGTCTGAAGATGAACTTGTATGGAACCTTAAGTCACAGGGGGTGACCTACGTCAGGCGCTTCATTTCCAAACGAGGTGGTAGGGAGATCCGTCTCCCTACCATCATCCTGACGTTTGGCACCCCCACAGCTCCTACTACCATCTGGGGAGGTTACTACTCCCCAAAAGTGAAAAAGTACGTCCCTCTCCCCCTCCGGTGCTTTAAGTGCCAAAAGTATGGCCATGGGCAGAAGACATGCCGCCAGGCAGAGGCTCTATGCGCCCGTTGAACTAAGCCCGGACACTCTGCTGAGTCCTGCACAGCCATCCCCCTGTGTGTGAATTGCCAGGGGGCGCATATGGCTTCAGACAGGAAGTGCACTCGTTGGATCTCCGAGTGCAGGATTCAGCAGGTGCGTGTGGAGAAGGGGCTGTCCTTTGCGGACGCAAAAAAACTGGTTGACGGTCCTGGTGTAGCTGAGGCTGCGCCAAACTCAAATAACAACTTTGTGTATACTTTCAGTGCTGCGGTGGTAGGCAAGCGCCCCACCAAAGACTTCTCTTGTCAAACCCCAACTTCTTGGTTGGGGGCGGAGCCTCGGATCCTCTTGCCCCTGGAGAGTAACCCTCCTCCGGTGGTGACGAGGAGCCAGGGAACGCAGAGGGCGGACGCTACCGGTCCGGTGGCACCGCCTTCTGCTGCCCCTAAGCCTCAGCCCCCACCCAAACCTGCTAGTTTGTCAACGCCAAAGGTTTCTGGCTCTGGTCAGCCTTCTAAGGCTGCTAACTCTAGCGGCAGGACCGCTGCCCAGGACCAGAAGTCTAAGAAATCTATGGGACCGCCGTGCGCACGGGCCCAGAAGGGGAACACTGATGTCCCCCTTCAAAACAAATATGCTGCATTGGAGGAGCAGATGGAGGGAGTGGAAGTTGCCGATGCTGCGGCAGCTCCACCCCCTTCATCTCCTAAGAACCAGAGGAGGCCCGGGAGCCGGCCCCCCTCTGTTTCTCCGACTCCTTCCAAGGCAAAGGAAAAAGGGGGGAAAAACTCCGCACCCCCAGATAAGACATAATCATGGACTCTCTGCTTCAGTGGAATTGTCGTGGTTTTCAAGCTAACTTTGAGGAATTACGTCTTTTAGTCAAGTGCTATAACCTCTCAGTAATATCTCTTCAGGAGACTTACCTGAAGACTTCTGACCCTGTGTCCTTTCATGGTTTTAACGTTATACATAAAGGCTCTGATTCGGAGAGGCGCTCGGGTGGAGTGGCTCTTCTCATTAGTAGCCAAATTTTATGTAGCCCCGTTAGCATCGACACCTGTCTTCAGGCTGTCGCAGCTCGGGTTACCTTGAAGAAGACCATAATCATATGCAGTATTTACCTGCCACCATCCCTGCGGGTCTGTAGTAATGTTTTTTTTTAAAATTTAGTTGATCAACTGCCCCCTCCCTTTATTTTCATGGGGGATTTTAACGGTCACGCTCACCTTTGGGGTAGTGACCACTATGATGGCAGAGGTCAGATGTTAGAAGATGTTTTTTCTCAACTTAACCTGTGTGTCTTTAACGATGGTTCACCTACATACTCTAACCCAGGTTCAGGATCTAGTTCTGTTCTAGACCTCACTGTGTGTGATCCTTCTCTCATGCTGGACTTTGACTGGAAGGTTCACGATGACCTGTGTGGTAGTGACCACTTCCCAGTAGTCCTGTCATCGGTCAGCTGTGGGGAGGATCCGCCGGTGGGGCGCTGGAATCTTAAGAAAGCTAACTGGCCTCTGTTCGCCTCCCTCTGTCAGTCTCGTATTACAGAGGAGGTGGTCATGTCATCTGAAGAACCTATTTCTTCTTTTACTACTATTTTGTTGGACGTAGCGGGTGAAACCATCCCTGAAACTTCCGCATCAGTCCCTCGAAAGCCGAGAGTACCATGGTTCAACGAAGAGTGCCACAAGGCCCAAATAGCACGCAAATCTGCTCAGCGACGTGCTTTCCGTAATCCATCGCAAGTGAATATTTTAACCTTTAAAAGACAGAGGGCGAAAGCCCGTTACATTTTTAAACGTGAACGCCGTGCTTCCTGGAGACGCTTCGTCTCATCTTTAACTTCTCGGACTCCGTCCCAGAAAGTATGGAAGGCTGTTCGGAGAATTAGGGGCAGGGGTGGCTCGGCTTCTGTTGGCCATCTTAGAGATGGTGCCAGCTTGGTTACAGATAAAAAAGCTGTGGCCAATTTGCTTGCCTCCACCATTGCCCATAATTCTTCAACGGAGCATTATTCACCTTTCTTCCAGAGAGAGAAGGAGAAGCGAGAGTCTCGTATTTGTGATTTTAAGTCCGATAACTCAGAAGACTATAATGTCCCATTTACATTATCAGAATTGCAGCAAGCTTTGCAGAAATGTAATGACTCTGCTGCTGGCCTAGATACCGTCCACTATCAATTCCTAACGCATCTGCCTGAGAGGTCACTCCTTGTACTTCTCAAGGTCTTTAACCATATCTGGAGAACTGGTCATTTTCCGCCGTCTTGGCGCCAGGCTGTGGTTGTACCGATCCCCAAGCCGGGTAAGGATCCTTCCGACCCGGGCAACTACCGGCCTATCGCTTTGACATCATGTTTATGTAAAACTATGGAGCGCCTGGTCAACGCCCACCTGGTGTGGCATCTTGAGTCACAGGGTCTCCTCACAGACCTCCAGTGCGGGTTCCGGCGCTTCCGTAGTACAACTGACCATTTAGTCCGCTTTGAATCATTTATTCGAGATGCTTTTGTCAACAAGCAGCATGTCTATGCAGTTTTCTTCGATCTTGAGAAGGCGTATGACACTACCTGGAAGTATGGCATAATGTCTGACTTGTTGGACATGGGTTTTAAAGGGCACCCGCCCGTTTTTATTCACAATTTTTTGACTAACCGGTCGTTCCATGTCCGTGTGGGCTCCACCCTCTCCGACTCCTTTGAACAGGAGATGGGTGTCCCACAGGGCAGCATTCTATCTCCTGTTTTATTTAGTATTAAAATTAATAACATTGTAAAGGCCATCAAGGATGATTCTGAATGCTCTTTGTTTGTTGACGACTTTGCTTTGTGCGCACGTGGTCGAGGACTTGTGTCCCTTGAGAGGCGCTTGCAGCTGTGCGTTGATCGCATCCAGCGGTGGGTGTCTCTCAATGGATTCAAGTTCTCGCCCTCCAAGACTGTTTGTGTGCATTTTACTAACCAGACGAAATTTTTTCCAGAACCTAGCCTGAGCATTGCTGGAGTGCCAATTAAGGTGGCCGAGGAGGCAAAGTTTCTGGGAGTCATTTTTGACAAAAGACTTACCTTCCGCAACCATATTAATTACCTTAGAACCTCTTGTCAGAAGGCTCTCGACATTCTTCGTGTCGTCGGTCATACTGACTGGGGTGCGGACCGTACTGTCTTACTTCGTCTGTACCGGGCCCTTGTTCGGTCCAAACTGGATTACAGCTCTGTGGTGTATGGCTCAGCTTCCAAGTCTGTGCTACAGCGTCTGAACACAATTCACCATCAGGGTCTGCGGATATGTCTTGGGGCCTTCAGGACGTCTCCAGTTCCTAGTCTGTATGCCGAGGCAGGGGAGCCTTCTCTCAAGCTCCGCCGCATCCGCCTCATGCTCAGCTACGTTCTGAAACTGAAGGCCCATCCAGACAATCCTGCCTACGATTGTGTTTTTAAACCATCGTTTGCAGAGATTTACGATACCCATCCGGGAGCTGTCCGTCCACTTTCTTTCCGTGTCCGACCTCATCTGCAGGCGGCCGGATTGGACCTGGACAGAGTTTCGGAATCCCTGCAACACATCACTCCACCTTGGCTCTTACCAGTTCCTGACATCTTGCTGGACTTGACTGCCCACAAGAAAGACTCTACTCCACCAGCCATATACCAACAGAGCCTCAATGAACTGCTTTCAATTTTTCCTGGCTATTGTCGCATCTATACCGATGGGTCAAAGTCTGAGGATGGGAGAGTGGCTGCGGCCGCAGTGTCCTCTCGCCATCCTAGACGCCCATTTAAGCACCGCCTCCCAGACCACTCATCTGTATTTAGTGCGGAACTGCAGGCGGTTCTGCTGGCACTCAGGCATGCTTATCGATCTAGAGAAAGGAACTTCCTGATTCTGTCTGACTCTCTTTCTGCCCTGCAGGCCCTTCAGGGCACGGGAAATGACCACCCACTGCTGGTGCAGATCAGAGAGCTCCACGCGGACTTGATGAAGGAATATTATGATATCATTTTTATTTGGGTGCCAGGGCATGTGGGCATCGAAGGCAACAGGATTGCAGATTCTGCTGCCAACGATGCCCGCAATGACCCTGTCCCTGACACACAGACTGTTTATAGTGATTTTAGACATGTGGCTAGTGCGTACATAGCCCGTGAGTGGCAGTCCGAGTGGGACAAAGAGGAAGCTAACAAGCTGCATGAAGCCCTTCCTAAGTTGTCCGACGGTCTACCTTATCGCTGCGGCAGCCGCCGTGAGGAGACTGTCCTGGCTCGGCTCCACATCGGCCACACGTATGTTACGCACTCTTATTTACTTAAACAGGAGGAGCGTCCATGGTGTTATGCCTGCGACGAGCAGCACTCTGTTCAACACTTTTTGTTGTCTTGTGCTGATCTAATCGACACAAGGTATAAACATTTCACGGCAGACTCCTTGAAGGTTTTGTTCCGGGATGTTCCCCTGGACAAGATCTTCAGTTTTCTGAGAGAGTGCCATATTTTTAATAAGATTTGAGCGTTTATAGATTATGATGTTTCTATTATTTTGACCTTTTTGAGAGTCTTCCGACGTTTTCTTTAAAGACCTGTGCGACATTTTAGCCTGACATATTTTTTAAGGTATATTTACATCATGTCTTAAGACCTTTCTTTTAGTCTGGCTGACCAGATTTTTACCCTTCCCGCCGTGAGATGGCCTTAGTTGCCTGCTCGGCGTTAAACCCAAATAACTAACTAACTAACTCAAGCAGCCCCGACAACCGCTGTTCCACCCATGCCCGGAGCCCCTACTCCCTCACGCTTGGAGATGGTGCGGCAAGCCCTCGCCGCTAGAGGCTTCTCGAAGGCAGCAGTGGAAGCTATCGCTACAGCCCGCGTCTATGAGGGAAAATGGCGAGTGCTGTACTCCTGGTGCGAGGACCAGCGCCTCTCCCCCACCGAACCGACTAATCCCCAGCTCGCGGACTTCTTCCTCTGGCTCCTCGGAGACCAAGGATTAGCCCCTAAGTAGACACTTCCTGTTAGTCATGTCATCGGTAAGTATTGTTTTAAAAAAATACCTTTTAGAGAAAAATGAATTTTTCTGGACAAGTGAACTTATATTATTTCATTCCAGGTGCCGCTTGAGGATTTCCACTTTTTAACGCGGATCCAGTACAGAGCGGACAACATTCCTCATGATGGACAGTGGGGGGAACATGAAATAGACTACATTCTCTTCATTCAACGTGATGTGACTGTCAGATCTAACCCTAACGAGGTCAAGAGCTATCGATTTTTCAGCCAGGATGCACTGACACGTTTTATAGGTGTGTGTAATTTATGTCTTGTATACACTGAATGTTACAATCATTTATGTCTTCCTAAGCTCTTGCTCCCCTCCCAGGGTATAGGCCATCGATGAGAGACCTCCAGCGACTCCTGTCCTGTGCTTCTCCTTTGATTTTACTCCAGGTGGTTCCCAGTCTCTTGATGTCTGCTTGGAGGTCTAGACGCCAGGTGTTTCTCGGCCTGCCTCTTTTCCTCTTTCCCTGGGGGTTCCATGACAATGCCTGCCTAGTGATACTGGAAACTGGCTTTCTCAGACTGTGACCAATCCATCCCCATCTTCTTCGCCCAATTTCATTCTCTGCTGTTATCTGCTCTGTTCTCTCCCAGAGTCTGATGTTGCTGATCTTCTCTGGCCAGTGGATTTTCAAGATTCTTCTAAGGCAACTTTTAATGAAGATCTGTACTCTGTTGACTGTGGTTTTTGTCAACCTCCAAGTCTCTGCTCCATATAGGAGAACTGCTTTTACGTTTGAGTTGAAAATCCGGACTTTGGTGTGTTGTGACAGCTCTCTGGAACTCCACACTTTTTCAGCAGGAGAAAGGTTGCTCAGGCTTTACCAATTCGTGTTCTGATATCTGCATCAGTGCCACCTTTTTTGTCGATGATGCTCCCGAGATAGGTGAAGGACTCGACCTCATCCAGCGGGGTGCCAGCAAGCAAGACTGGTTCTTCCCTGGTTTCGTTCAGCCTCATTGTTTTTGTTTTCTGTTTGTGGATGGCGAGGCCCACTTGGGACGAGATGTCAGCAAGCCTCGTGGTCTTGTCCTGCATTTGTTGATGAGTGTGGGACAGTAATACCAACTTACTTACTTACGCCTGTCACCCCTACCCGGGTATAGGCCGTCGACGAGAGACCTCCAGCAACTCCTGTCCTGTGCTTCTCCTTCGATTCTACTCCAGGTGGTTCCCAGTCTCTTGATGTCTGCTTGGAGGTCTCGACGCCAGGAGTTTCTCGGCCTACCTCTTTTCCTCTTTCCCTGGGGGTTCCATGACAATGCCTGCCTAGTGATACTGGAAGCTGGCTTCCGAAGACTTCCGGCTTTCACCACAGGACGTCATAAGTCTTCTAGTAGAAGAACCTTCCTCCTCCAGGAAAGGAATTACTGTTAGTCTTTTCGTCGGCGTTTTTGTAGCTATTTCCTTTTTTGCAGGGTGGGGAAGCTACCCCCACGCCCAACCCCCTTACTAGGAGGACCAGGGGTTTTCTGTCAGGGTCACCTTCCCTTAGACCATGTTGGTTCACGGCACCTTATTTCATTCGGTGCACCCCTCTCACGAGGGACCCCCTATCCACCACCCAGGGGACGCGCCTCAACGCCGTATGGTCCCAGCGCGAGGACAGTAACACCAAGTCGTCTGCAAAACCGAGGTCATCAAGCTGTGTCCACAGTGTCCACTGTATTCCGCTCCTTCTCTGCTCTGTGGTCCTCTTCATGACTCAGTCTATGGCCAGTAGGAAGAGGAACGGAGACAGTAAACACCCCTGCCTGACGCCAGTTCTGACCTGGAGCTCCTTGGTGAACTGCCCTTCGTGGATCACGCGACATGTCATGCCATCGTAGCTGCTTTTGATCAGGCAGACGAGCTTTGTGGGTACACCGTAATGTCGTAGGAGTTTCCACAAAGTCTCTCGGTCCACGCTGTCAAATGCTTTCTCGTAATCCACAAAGTTGACATACAGCAAAGAGCTCCACTCCAGAGACTGCTCCAAGATGATGCGGAGAGTGGCAATCTGGTCTGTACATGATCAGTTTTTTCGGAATCCTGCTTGCTGGTCTCTCAGCTGGGGGTCGACGGAGCTCTTCATTCTCTCCAGGATCACCCTGTTGAAGATCTTTCCTGGTATTGACAGCAACATGATTCCTCTGTAGTTGGAACACTTGCTGAGGTCGCCTTTCTTGAGAAGCTTGATTAGGTACCCCTCCTTCCAGTCGGCCAGCATCACCTCCTCTTCCCAGATCTTTCCAAACAGTGGGTACAGCATCTCTACTGTTGTTTCTAGGTCTGCTTTCAGAGCCTTCGCTGGGATGCCATCTGGCCCTGCTGCTTTGCCGTTCTTCAAAAATGCCACTGCTCTTCTGATCTCTTCCCGGCTGGATCTGTCACAGCTGATGGGTAGGTCAGTCTCTGCTGGCTAGATGTCTGGGGGGTCAGGTGAGGTGGGTATGTTCAGTAACTCTTCAAAATACTCAGCCCATCTGTCAAGTTAGTCTACTCTGTCTGCAATAGGCTTGCCTTCTTTGTCTTTTACTGGTCTTTCTGTATGGCCATACTTGCCTGACAATCTTCTGGTAATGTCGTAGAGCTGTTTCAGGTTGCCGCTGCCTGCTGCCTTTTCTGCCTCTGCTGCTAAGCCATCTGTGTAGGCTCTCTTGTCTGCTCTGATACTCCTCTTCACCTCGCGGTTGGCTTCCGAGTATTCCTCATGTGCCCTTTCTTTGGCCGCTCTTGTGCGACTGTTGTTGACAACTGCTTTCTTCTGCTTCCTCACTTCTATCTTCTTCAAGGTCTGTGCTGACAGCCAGTCCTTGTGATGGTGTTTCTTGAACCCCACAGTGTCTTTGCAGGTTGAGTTCAGTGCCTCTCTAACTGCCTTCCACTGCTGCTCTGTGGTGACCGTCTCCTGTTCATTTGCTAGCTCCTGTAGCGCTTGAAACTGATTGGACAGCACCAGTTTGAACTCTTCTCTCACTCCCGTCTCTCTCAGAAGGCCTACATTATAGCGCTGTCTTCTTGTTGTCCCTGTGCTGCTTTTCTTTAACTTGAGCTTATTCTTAAGGTAAGCAGATGCTGGTGTGAGGCGACATCTGCTCCCCTCCTCACTCGAACATCTTGAAGGGTTCTTCTAAATTTCTTGCTAATGCAGATATGGTCTATTTTGCTCTCTGTAGTATGGTCAGGTGAGACCCACGTTGCTTTGTGTATTCTTCTGTGTGGGAAGATGCTGCCTCCAATGACAAGTCTGTTTAGAGCACAAAAGTCTACGAACCTCTCCCCGTTTTCACTCATCTCCCCTAGTCCCTGTCTCCCCATCACCTCTTCATATCCGGTGTTGTCCTCCCCTATTTTGGCATTAAAATCACCCATGACGATGGTGATGTCTCGCTCCGCACATTTGTGCACAGCACTTTGGAGTCGGTCATAGAACTCTTGTTTCTCTTCCTCGTCACTGTCATTGGTGGGCACATAACACTGGATGACGTTCAACTTGATCTTTCTCCTAGTTCTAAAGGCTGCTGTGATAATTCTTGGCCCAAGAGGTTCCCAGCCAATCAGCGCTCTCTGTGCCACTGGTGACAGCATGAATGCGACACCTTCTGTATGGGGGGCATTCTCCTCTTCATGACCTGAATACAGAATCATCTCCCCACTTAACAGCCTTTTCTGGCCAGACTGCGTCCATCTGGCTTCACTGATACCTAGCAGGGAAAGGTTGTACTTTGCATTTCCACTGCTATCTGGGCGGACTTCCCGCTCTGGTACATGATCTTGACATTCCATGTGCCCATGATTGTGTCCCTGGATAGAGAGAGGTGGCTCAATCCTGTGGCTTCCGAAGACTTCCGGCTTTCACCACTCGACGTCGTAAATCTTCTGGTAGAAGAACCTTCTCCTCCAGGAAAGGAATTGCTGTTTGTCTTTTCGTCGGCGTTTTTGTAGCTATTTCTTTATTTGCAGGGTGGGGAAGCTACCCCCCACGCCCAACCCCCTTAGTAGGAGGACCAGGGGTTTTCTGTTGGGGTTTCCTTCCCTTAGCCCATGTTGGTTCACTGCACCTTATTTCATTCCGTGCACCCCTCTCGCGAGGGACCCCCTATCCATCACCCAGGGGACGCACCTCAACGCCATATGGTCCCAGCGCGAGGAGTGGATGCAAATGGTGTTTTGAAATTATTGTAAATTTGCCATCAAAGATCCCCATGTGTCAAAGGAACATGGATACAAAGTAATCCAGACCAAAAAGGTGACTGCCAAGCATGTAAAATGCAAAGAAGTACCCAATGGAGAAAGAAACACGCTTAGAAAAGACAGTTACAACACAATTTATTAATATTTAGGGTAAATACCCTTTGTCAAAATAGACAAACAGAGAGAGATCAGTCGCTACTTATCTTCATTCGCAGAAGGAATGTGGCAACTGTGGCACATTTATGACCTTTTTTTCTTTTACCGAATTAAGTCGGCACTTTCATCCCACAGTCAACATTAATCCCTTCACCGCAAAGAAACTGAACAATACCCAGCTGCAAGAGATATTGATCCTCGTGAGCCCCTGCATTTGCAATTTAAGTTGCCAGATTCCTTCTGTGAATGAAGATATGTAGCGACGGATCTCTCTGTTTGTCTATTTTGACAAAGGGTATTTACCCGAAATATTAATAAATTGTGTTGTAACCGTCTTTTGTTTCCTCAAAATACATTACCGATGGCATTACTATGTGGAATATACCCCTTAACTTACCCGATTTCAGCCTAAGACCCTTTGTGTGTACCAACACGACAAGGGCCGTAACTCAGAGAATTGTATCAAAGTGACCGGGTAGTCCCCCCTCCCTCCATCCGGTCACGTGTGCCGTGTATTCCCGCCAGTCTTACCCTTAGCTTCACCGTGAACAGTTCACCGGTTTCATCCTCTCTGTTTGATTTGTTCTACAGCTGTACTACGTCGCAAGCTTCGCTAGTGGCTAAGAAGATGGCGAGGTAAGGCCTCGGGGTTATGCCTACAAGTAAACAGACTGTTTACAGCGCCGTCGACATTACTTACTTACTTATGCCTGTCACCCCTACCCGGGTATAGGCCGTCGACGAGAGACCTCCAGCAACTCCTGTCCTGTGCTTCTCCTTCGATTCTACTCCAGGTGGTTCCCAGTCTCTTGATGTCTGCTTGGAGGTCTCGACGCCAGGAGTTTCTCGGCCTACCTCTTTTCCTCTTTCCCTGGGGGTTCCATGACAATGCCTGCCTAGTGATACTGGAAGCTGGCTTTCTCAGACTGTGACCGATCCATCCCCATCTTCTTCGCCCAATTTCATTCTCTGCTGTTATCTGCTCTGTTCTTTCCCAGAGTCTGACGTTGCTGATCTTCTCTGGCCAGTGGATTTTCAAAATTCTTCTAAGGCAACTGTTCATGAAGGTCTGTACTCTGTTGACTGTGGTTTTTGTCAATCTCCATGTCTCTGCTCCATATAGGAGAACTGCTTTTACATTGGAGTTGAAAATCCGGACTTTGGTGTGTTGTGACAGTTCTCTGGAACTCCACACTTTTTTCAACTGGAGAAAGGCTGCTCTGGCTTTACCGATTCGTGCTCTGACATCTGCATCAGTGCCGCCTTTTTTGTCTATGATGCTCCCGAGATAGGTGAAGGACTCCACCTCCTCCAACGGGGTGCCAGCAAGCAAGACTGGTTCTTCCCTGGTTGCGTTCAGCCTCATTGTCTTTGTTTTCTGTTTGTGAATGGTGAGGCCCACTTGGGACGAGATGTCAGCAAGCCTCGTGGTCTTGTCCTGCATTTGTTGATGAGTGTGGGACAGTAATGCCAAGTCGTCTGCAAAATCGAGGTCGTCAAGCTGTGTCCACAGTGTCCACTGTATTCCACTTCGTCTGTGCTCTGTGGTCATCTTCATGACCCAGTCTATGGCCAGTAGGAAGAGGAACGGAGACAGCAGACACCCCTGCCTGACACCAGTTCTGACCTGGAGCTCTCTGGTGAACTGCCCTTCGTGGATCACGCGACATGTCATGCCATCATAGCTGCTCTTGATCAGGCGGACGAGCTTTGTGGGTACACCGTAGTGTCGTAGGAGTTTCCACAGAGTCTCTCGGTCCACGCTGTCAAATGCTTTCTCATAATCCACAAAGTTGACGTACAGCGGGGAGCTCCACTCCAGAGACTGTTCCACGATGATGCGGAGAGTGGCGATCTGGTCTGTACATGATCGGTTCTTCCTGAATCCTGCTTGCTGGTCTCTCAGCTGGGGGTCAACGGAGCTCTTCATTCTCTCTAGGATGATCCTGTTGAAGACCTTTCCTGGTACTGACAGCAAGGTGATTCCTCTGTAGTTGGAACACTTGCTGAGGTCGCCTTTCTTGGGAAGCTTGATTAGGTACCCCTCCTTCCAGTCAGCTGGCATCACCTCCTCTTCCCAGATCTTTCCAAACAGTGGGTACAGCATCTCCACTGTTGTCTCTTGGTCTGCTTTCAGAGACTCCGCTGGGGTGCCATCTGGCCCTGCTGCTTTGCCATTCTTCAAAAATGCCACTGCTTTTCTGATCTCTTCCCGGCTGGGTCTGTCACAGCTGATGGGTAGGTCGGTCTCTGCCGGCTGGATGTCGGGGGGGTCGGGTGGGCTAGGTCTGTTCAGTAACTCTTCAAAATACTCGGCCCATCTGTCGAGTTGGTCTGCTCTGTCTGCAATAGGCTTGCCTTCTTTGTCTTTTACTGGTCTTTCTGTATGGCCATACTTACCCGACAATCTTCTGGTAATGTCGTAGAGCTGTTTCATGTTGCCGCTGCCTGCTGCCTTTTCTGCCTCTGCTGCCAGGCTGTCTGTGTAGGCCCTCTTGTCTGCCCTGATACTCCTCTTCACCTCGCGGTTGGCTTCCGAGTATTCCCCCTGTGCCCTTACTTTGGCTGCTCTCGTGCGACCGTTGTTGACCGCTGCTTTCTTCTGCTTCCTCGCTTCTATCTTCTTCAAGGTCTGTGCCGACAGCCAGTCCTTGTGGTGGTGTTTCCTGAACCCTACAGTGTCTTTGCAGGTTGAGTTCAGTGCCTCTCTAACTGCCTTCCACTGCTGCTCTGTGGTGACCGCCTCCTCTTCATTTACTAGCTCCTGTAGCGCTTGAAAACGGTTGGACAGCACCAGTTTGAACTCTTCTCTAACTCCAGTTTCTCTCAGGAGGCCTACATTATAGCGCTGTCTTCTTGTTGTCTCTGTGCGGCTTTTCTTTAACTTGAGCTTCATTCTTAAGGTAAGCAGATGGTGGTCTGAGGCGACATCTGCTCCCCTCCTCACTCGAACATCTTGAAGGGATCTTTTAAATTTCTTGCTAATGCAGATATGGTCTATTTGGTTCTCTGTTGTATGGTCAGGTGAGACCCAAGTTGCTTTGTGTATTCTTCTGTGTGGGAAGATGCTGCCTCCAATGACAAGTCGGTTTAGAGCACAAAAGTCTACAAACCTCTCCCCGTTCTCACTCATCTCCGAGCCTAGTCCCTGTCTCCCCATCACCTCTTCGTATCCGGTGTTGTCCTTCCCTATTTTGGCATTAAAATCGCCCATGACGATGGTGATGTCTCGCTCCGCACATTTGTCCACGGCACTCTGGAGTCGGTCGTAGAACTCTTGTTTCTCTTCCTCGTCACTGTCATTGGTGGGCGCATAACACTGGATGACGTTGAGCTTGAGCTTTTTCTTGGTTCTAAAGGCTGCTGTTATAATTCTTGGCCCAAGAGGTTCCCAGCCCATCAGCGCTCTCTGTGCCACTGGTGACAGCATGAGTGCTACTCCTTCTGTATGGGGGGCCTTCTCCTCTTCATGACCTGAATACAGAATCATCTCCCCACTTAACAGCCTTTTCTGGCCAGACTGCGTCCATCTGGCTTCACTGATGCCTAGCAGGGAAAGGTTGTACTTTTGCATTTCCGCTGCTATCTGGGCGGCCTTGCCGCTCTGGTACATGGTCTTGACGTTCCATGTGCCCATGGTTGTATCCCTGGATAGAGAGAGGTGGCTCGGTCCTGTGGCTTCCGAAGACTTCCGGCTTTCACCACAGGACGTCATAAGTCTTCTAGTAGAAGAACCTTCCTCCTCCAGGAAAGGAATTACTGTTAGTCTTTTCGTCGGCGTTTTTGTAGCTATTTCCTTTTTTGCAGGGTGGGAAAGCTACCCCCACACCCAACCCCCTTACTAGGAGGACCAGGGGTTTTCTGTCGGGGTCACCTTCCCTTAGACCATGTTGGTTCACGGCACCTTATTTCATTCGGTGCACCCCTCTCACGAGGGACCCCCTATCCACCACCCAGGGGACGCGCCTCAACGCCGTATGGTCCCAGCGCGAGGCGCCGTCGGCATATTCCGTGGAAATTTGTCAAATTTTTCAGTTGAGTTTGGGCTTAGCCTTGCCCGGCGGGGTGAGGCCTGTTCACAGGGCCTTTCGTTACTGGCCCCACGCGGTTGCTTTCATGGCTTCTGCTTTGTTTTGCAGCGCACAGCTACGCACCTGTAGGAGATGTATGGGATTCCAGTGGCCGATGGACTCTCATACGCTGTGTCTTCTCTGTTCCGGCTGCTCCTCGTCCCGTACCTGCGCTAAGTGCGCTATGTGGAAGGAGTGGAAGTGGTCCCAGCTGTGGGATTTTTATCGACGTGGGCGCCCAGCGGCTACAGATTCTAAGGCGCCGCTGGACAGTGACAGGTCAGTGCAGGGCCCTAAAGTGACTAACCCGTGCTCCCCCCACTACTCCGTGCCGCCGAGCGACATCTGAGATTGTGGGGCCTGTGGAGGCACTACAGAAGACCACAGATTTCATTTTGAGAGCCAAACTCCAAGTGTGACGGCGTTCGAGAAGAAGAAGAAGTGGGACCCTCTTCACGCCGGACACTGGACTCGGTCCCGTTTAGTCCTCTCACAGCGATGGCCGGCAGAGTCAACACCGTCCTGCATGGTCCTTCACAAGGAGCAACCAAGGGACAACTGCAAGTCTCGCATGGCCCTTCGCATGGAGCGGCCAAGAGACGGAGCACTCAGAAGACACGGACTCAGGAAGACATTTCCATTAGTTGCCATCCGTCAGCCACCCCCAGCGCTCGCAGGCCTCCTAGCACGGGTCAGCATAGCTATGGAGATAGCCCGTCACCTCTGCGTTGGGTTCCCGGCTGGTGTCGGTCCCCTCGTGCTACTCGGCGTTTCTCTCCTCGCAACCGTTCTCCTAGCCTTTGGGAACGCTTTCGTGGACGCGGCCGTATGGACTCACCGTGGCGGATCGCTAGGACTTCTTGTCGCGACTCCCCGCCGGCTTCCTTGGACTCACATAGGAGGCACCTTCCCTCGCTCGTCATTCGAGCAAGATCGCCGGTCAGTGCTATGGTAGTTCCCGGACACCGACAGCGGTCTTGCGCCACTCGGCTTTCTCCTGACCCTCGCCCTGCGCACAGGCACCCCGAGCGCTCGCTTGACAGACCCTACTGGTCTCCGCCGGACGACTTGAGCCCCCGTCATGACATTATTTTCATCTCTCCCGTGCCTTCGGTTGATGATAGAGACGTCCTCAGTCTGCACCCAGAGGACTCGGCGTCAGTTTTGTACCCCCAGGATCACCGGTCCCTGTTACGTGGTGGAGTCGTAGTCGTAGTATGATAAACACACCAGACGCATGCACGTAAGGTTCTTTTAAATAAACTTTGTTCAGCTGCAACACGTCACACGTGGCTTAAGGATGTAGGCTACACTGGAGTAACAGTTCCAACAATATTTTAATTCAGCGATGCGATCTCCACACAATGCATTCCCAAATGCACCAACACTGATACAATGTCTCCTCTGAAAATGTCAACACTGGTGACACAAAGTTCCTCACACAACGTACACCACTGTTACGCTGCGTCTCTCACAATGTACCTACGATAACCTGTGTGTCCCTATAACTGACAATGCGTGACAATGTACATACGTGCTTCCTAGCACCAACTTTTATAGTTAAACGACTTTCCAGAAGAATCTAATTAATTTACACAACGCACCCAATCAGAATGGAACACGTAACTGAAACTCATAAATATTAATAAAAAAAAGAACTTTCTGGAATACTACAATAGTCTAAGAAACTTTGACTGCTTATTTCAGCCCCAAATCCTAGTGTGTAATGACGTCACACAACAGTATGGCAGACCGTTCACGACCTTTCATAACACGCAAAGAACGGCCGCTAATTTCACGCTCACAGAAAACAACTATGACGAAAATTAGATCAGCTTTACTACCGCTATTCTCCGTGCGACTTTGCTAGAAGCTTCCTGACTAAACTTAGCGCATCATAACAAAACCAATCCTGCTAACTGCGCGAACAATAAAGAATCTTACTGAAAAGGTACGTGATACCTAACCATGATAGCTCAAATAAATATCGAATCGTTTCTTATGATTAACACATGCATGCTCTCACAGAACAACACAACCTCAATCATAACAGTCCCACAGCGCTTCGGCCAGAGATACGACAGCGGAGACTCCAGGTTCGTCTGAGACGTTGCGGGCCCTAGACAAGGCTGCATGTTTGATTTAAGAGATTCTTCCCTTGGAGGGATGCCCACCCTCTCCTCCGCTCAAGAGGAAGGCTGCGGCTGCGGCCCCGGGATTTACAGACTTGGCGGACGCCTTTAATGACTACCTGCGGGACAAGCTGTGGGATCGCGGATTCTTTGCCGACACTCGGTGGTCTTTGGGCGTCGATATCAAGTTTTGACAAGCTTGGTACGCGGGACACTCTCAAGCCTTCGCATGCCCTCTCACAGCGGTAGACCCTGCAGCGGAGTTACAAGTTGGAGGCAAGATTCCCGCCCGACGGTTCTTCCCACCCACCGCCTACCCGGCACCGGCCTCCACGTGGCGTAGGTGGGTAGTCCGCTCAGTCCCTGACTGAGTGGGCTAGCGGACGGGTGCCATCTTTGTCCAGGATTAGGACTTGATGTCAGCAGATATGTTGTTCAGCCTTTTCACTGGTCCGGTTTTTAAGGAGCTGTGCTAACCTAGGTCGTACCATGTTGGATTGGTCCTTAAAAATATTCGTGACTTTTTGGTCCTTTGGATCCCAAGTGTTTGCCGTGCTTGGAGACCCGTGTCGGGGGAGAAGAGGATCCTGGTGGCTGAGGTTCCCTTTGGGCTGCGGCTCACTGGTGCCAACACTCCACTTCGGCCTTGACTTCTACCTAAACGGGAGGCTAGTCGTACCGGCCTAGTCAATCGGCTCTTGTCACGTTGAGCCCTATCCCACTGTTGACATGCGGGTTGCTATACGGAGCACCATGCTATAGCTTCTGCTGCTGATTAGGTGCTTTACGCCAGTATTCCCCTGCATTCAACGGTGTGATAGAAGGCGGTGGCTCAAATGGTTCAATCGGGCTTACCCCCTTGAGTATATCTTTCGGGCAGTCTCCATTGTGCTTCGGCTGGAGACCCGCCGACAGTTGCACTTTCCCTTGTTGGGCTCGGTGGCGGGCGGGGACCCCCGGGGGATGAATATCTCTACTAATATAATATGGATAAAACCAAAAAACCAAAACTAGCACAGAAACGGCGCATAGACACCGACATTGCACATGACAGTGATTCAGACTGTGAGGAAGCGACGCCTCAGGCGTCGGCCGTATGGCCTCGCTTCCTCATTGTCCATAGCAAGGTGAAGGAGAAACCAGTTACCAAGCTGCATCCTTTTCTGGTGGGGGAGACCCTCAGGAGCCGTGTTGGCAGGCCTGACGCCCAGCGCCTCAGGTCTGGTGACTTGCTGGTGGAGTGCCGTACTCGGGCACACTCCAGCGGGCTACTGGGGCTCTCTTCCATCGGAGACACTCCTGTGGAAGTCACACCCCACAAAACTATGAATTCGTCAAGAGGCGTAATCAAAGATCAAGCTTTGGCAGAACTGTCAGAAGATGAACTTGTAAGGAACCTTAAGTCTCAGGGGGTGACTTGCGTCAGGCGCTTCGCTTCCAAGCGAGGTGGTGGGGAGATCCGTCTCCCTACCATCATCCCGACGTTTGGCACCCCCACCCCTCCTACTACCATCTGGGGAGGTTACTACTCCCTGAGAGTGAAAAAGTACGTCCCTCTTCCCCTCCGGTGCTTTAAGTGCCAAAAGTATGGCCATGGGCAGAAGACATGCCGTCAGGCATAGGCTTCATGCGCCCGTTGCACTAGGCCCGGACACTCTGCTGAGTCCTGCACAACCACCCCCCTGTGTGTGAATTGCCAGGGGGCGCATATGGCTTCGGATAAGAAATGCCCTCGTTGGATATCCGAGTGCAAGATTCAGCAGGTGCGTGTGGAGAAGGGGCTGTCCTTTCTGGATGCCAAAAAACTGGTTGAAGGCCCTGGTGCAGCTGCGGCTGCCCCAACCTCTAACACCTCAGTGTATACTTTTAGTGCAGCGGTGGCAGGCAAGCGCCCCACCAAAGACTTTTCATGTCAGACCCCAACTTCTTGGTTGGGGGCGGAGCCTCGGCTCATCTCGCCCCTGGAGAGTAACCCTCCTCCGGTGGTGACAAGGAGCCAGGGAACGCAGAAGGCGGACACTGCCGGTCCGGTTGTGCCGCCTTCTGTTGCCCCTAAGCCTCAGCCCCCACCCAAACCTGTTAGTCAGTCAACTCCAAAGGCTTCTGGCTCTGGTCAGCCTTCTAAGGCCGCTAACTCTAGCGGCAGGAACGCTGCCCAGGACCAGAAGTCTAAGAAATCTATGGGACCGCTGTGTGCACGGGCCCAGAAGGGGAACACAGATGTGCCCCTTCAAAACAAATATGCTGCACTGGAGGAGCGGATGGAGGGAGTGGAAGTTGTTGTTGCTGATGCTGCGGCAGCTCCACCCCCTTCCTCTCCGAAGAACCAGAGGAGGCCCGGGAGCCGGCCCCCCTCTGTTTCTTCAACTCCTTCCAAGGTAAAGGAAAAAGGGGGGAAAAACTCCTTACCCCCAGATCAGACTTAATCATGGACTCTTTGCTTCAGTGGAATTGTCGTGGTTTTCGAGCTAACTTTGAGGAATTACGTCTTTTAGTCAAGTTCTATAACCCCTCAGTCATATCTCTTCAGGAGACTTACCTGAAGACTTCTGACCCTGTGTCTTTTAATGGTTTTAATGTTATACATAAAGGCTCTGATTCGGAGAGGCGCTCGGGTGGAGCGGCTCTTCTCATTAGTAGCCAAATTTTATGTAGCCCCGTTAGCATCGACACCTGTCTTCAGGCTGTCGCTGCTCGGGTTACCTTAAAAAAGACCATAACCATATGCAGTATTTACCTGCCACCATCACTGCGGGTCTGTAGCAATGATATTTTTCACTTAGTAGATCAACTGCCCCCTCCCTTTATTCTCATGGGGGATTTTAACGGTCATGCTCACCTTTGGGGTAGTGACCACTATGATGGCAGAGGTCAGATGTTAGAAGATGTTTTTTCTCAACTTAACCTATGTGTCTTTAACGATGGCTCACCTACATACTCTAACTCGGGTTCCGGATCTAGTTCTGTTCTAGACCTCACTGTGTGTGATCCTTCTCTCATGCTGGACTTTGACTGGAAGGTTCACGATGACCTGTGTGGTAGTGACCACTTCCCAGTAGTCCTGTCATCGGTCAGCTGTGGGGAGGATCCGCCGGTGGGGCGCTGGAATCTTAAGAAAGCTAACTGGCCTCTGTTTGCCTCCCTCTGTCAGTCTCGTCTTACAGAGGAGGTGGTCATGTCAGCTGAAGAACCTGTTTCTTGTTTTACTTTGATTTTGTTGGACGTAGCAGGTGAAACCATCCCTAGAACTTCCACATCAGTCCCTCGGAGGCCGAAAGTACCATGGTTCAATGAAGAGTGCCGCAAGGCCCAAAAAATACGCAAATCTGCTCAGCGACGTGCTTTTCGTAATCCGTCGCAAGCAAATATTTTAACATTTAAAAGACAGCGGGCGAAAGCCCGTTACATTTTTAAACGCGAACGCCGTGCTTCCTGGAGACGCTTTGTCTCATCTTTATCTTCTAGGACTCCGTCCCAAAAAGTCTGGAAGGCTGTTCGAAGAATTGGGGGCAGGGGTGGCTCGGCTTCTGTCGGCCATCTTAGAGATGGTGCCAGTTTGGTCACAGATAAAAAGGCTGTGGCCAATTTGCTTGCCTCCACCATTGCCCATAATTCTTCAACAGAGCATTATTCACCTTTCTTCCAGAGAGAGAAGGAGAAGCGAGAATCTTGTGCTTGTGATTTTATATCAGATAACTCGGAAGACTATAATGCCCCCTTTACATTTTCAGAATTGCAGCAAGCCATGCTGAAATGTACTGACTCTGCTGCTGGATTAGATACCATCCATTATCAGCTCCTAACTCATCTGCCTGAGGATTCACTCCTTGTACTTCTCAAGGCCTTTAACCATATCTGGATAACCGGTCGTTTTCCGCCATCTTGGCGCCAGGCTGTGGTTGTGCCAATCCCCAAGCCGGGTAAGGATCCTTCCGACCCGGGCAACTACCGGCCAATAGCTTTGACATCATGTTTATGTAAGACTATGGAACGCTTGGTCAACGCCCGACTGGTGTGGCATCTTGAGTCACGTGGTCTCATCACAGACCTCCAGTGCGGTTTCCGGCGCTTCCGTAGTACAACTGACCATCTAGTCCGCTTTGAGTCTTTTATCCGAGATGCTTTTGTCAACAAGCAGCATGTCTATGCAATTTTCTTTGATCTTGAAAAGGCATATGACACTACCTGGAAGTATGGTATAATGTCTGATTTGTCGGACATGGGTTTTAAAGGGCACCTGCCTGTTTTTATTCACAATTTTTTGTCTAACAGGTCGTTCCATGTCCGTGTGGGCTCCACCCTCTCCGACTCCTTTGAACAGGAGATGGGTGTCCCACAGGGCAGCATTCTATCTCCTGTTTTATTTAGCATTAAAATAAATAACATTGTAAAGGCCGTCAAGGATGATTCTGAATGCTCTTTGTTTGTGGACGACTTTGCTTTGTGTGCACGAGGTCGAGGACTTGCGTCCCTTGAGAGGCGCTTGCAGCTGTGCGTTGATCGCATCCAGGGGTGGGTGTCTCTCAACGGATTCGGGTTCTCGCCCTCCAAGACAGTCTGTGTGCATTTTACTAACCAGATGAAATTTTTTCCAAAACCTACCCTGAGCATTGCTGGAGTGCCAATTCAGGTGGCCGAAGAGGCAAAGTTTCTGGGGGTCATCTTTGACAAAAGATTGACCTTCCGCAACCATGTTAACTACCTTAGAACCTCTTGTCGGAAGGCCCTCGACATTCTTCGTGTCGTTGGTCGTACTGACTGGGGTGCAGACCGTATTGTCTTACTTCGACTGTACCGGGCCCTTGTTCGGTCCAAACTGGATTACGGCTCTGTGGTATATGGCTCGGCTTCCAAGTCTGTTCTACAGCGTCTGAACACAATTCACCATCAAGGTCTGCGCATATGTCTGGGAGCCTTCAGGACGTCTCCAGTTCCTAGTCTGTATGCAGAGGCAGGGGAGCCTTCTCTCAGGCTCCGCCGCATCCGCCTCATGCTCAGCTACGTTCTGAAGCTGAAGGCCCATCCAGAAAATCCTGCCTATGATTGTGTTTTTACCCCGTCGTTTGCAGAGATTTACGATGCCCATCCGGGAGCTGTCCTTCCGTGTCCGACCTCATCTGCAGGCGGCCGGAGTGGACCTGGACAAAGTTTCGGAATCTCTGCAACACATCACTCCACCCTGGCTACTACCAGTTCCTGACATCTTGCTGGACTTGACTGCCCACAAGAAGGATTGTACTCCACCAGCCATATACCAACAGAGCCTCAATGAACTCCTTTCAATTTTTCCTGGCTATTGTCGTCTTTATACGGATGGGTCCAAATCTGAGGATGGAAGAGTGGCTGCGGCTGCAGTGTCCTCTCGCCATCCTAGACGCCCATTTAAGCTCCGCCTACCTGACCATTCCTCTGTATTTAGTGCAGAACTGCAGGCAATTCTGCTAGCACTCAAGCATGCCTATCAGTCTCGGGAAAGGAACTTCCTGATTCTGTCTGACTCTCTTTCTGCCCTGCAGGCCCTTCAGGGCGCGGGAACAGACCATCCACTGCTGGTGCAGATTAGAGAGCTCTACGCGGACTTGATGAAGGAATATTATGACATCATTTTTATTTGGGTCCCGGGCCATGTGGGCATCGAAGGCAACAGAATCGCAGATTCTGCTGCCAACAGTGCCCGCAGTGACCCTGTCCCTGACACACAGACTGTCTATAGTGATTTTAAACCTGGTATTAGTGCGTACATAGCCCGCGAGTGGCAGTCCGAGTGGGACAAAGAGGAAGGGAACAAGCTTCATGAAGCTCTTCCTAAGTTGTCTGACAGTCTACCTTTCCGCTGCGGCAGCCGCCGTGAGGAGACTGTCCTTGCTCGGCTCCACATCGGGCACACGTATGTTACGCACTCTTACTTACTTAAACAGGATGAGCGTCCATGGTGTTTTGCCTGTGATGAGCAGTTTTCTGTTAGACACTTTTTGCTGTATTGTGCTGACCTCATTGACACCAGATATAAACACTTCACAGCAGACTCCTTGAAGGTTTTGTTCCGGGATGTTCCTCCGGACAAAATCTTCAATTTTTTGAGAGAATGCAATATTTTTAACAAGATCTGAGGATTCATTGACTATGTGAATTTTTTATTTGCCCTTTTTGAGAGTCTGTAGACGTTTCTTTTAAAGACATGTGCGACATTTTAGCCTGAGATTTTTAATCTATATTTACATCTTGTCTTAAGACCTTGCTTTTAGTCTGGCTGACCAGATTTTTACCCATCCCGCCGTGAGATGGCCTTAGTCGCCTGCTCGGCGTTAAACCCAAATAACTAACTAACCAAATCTTCCCACCCACCCCCCACCCCCACCCCCCCCCCCTCCCCCCGGTCTGGACCACACGGCAAGTCTCATTCAGAATTTCCTGGCTTGTGCAGGTTTTTTGGACTTGGCCACGCAGGCAGTTGTGCGCAGTTTGGGGGAGTTTTGGGAGCGGCCGAATGAGACACATTTACGGGACGTCCACTCGCTGGCGGTGACAGCTAATCGCGCCGTGCACCACATCGCGACCAACTCCATGGCGGCAGCTGCAAATTGCGACCTCGTCAGATGGGATGCCATGTTGAAGAGTTGCCCCGGCATCCCCTCGACCTTCGCCGTTCAACTGTGCTGTGCTCCTCTGGGTGGATCACTCCTCTTCGGCTCCACCTGGCAGGAGGTAAAGGATGCGGCTAAGGACCTGTGGCCGAGCACTCCCAGAGCAGATTCCGCCCGGTTTCCAGCTTCCCTCAAGGACGCGGGTCGCGCCCTGCGGAGCTTCAGACCCACCTCCTGGCTGGTTACTAGACTACCTCCCAGACCCGGATGTCAGGCCCCCGCCAGCCGCGCCCGCCCCCTCCCAGCCTCCACCCCCACCGGGCCCAGGTTCGCCCGGAGGCCCGGGGGGGGGGGGGGGGGGGGGGGGGGGGGAGGGGGGGGGCAGTGACCTTCTCCCGACTTCTCCCCTGCCGATTCCTGCAGGGTCTCCAGTCAGTGGGAGGATTTCAAGGCACAGCGACGAGTGGCGGTCGCTGTTGCTGGAGGACCCTTGGATTCTCGACATGATCTCGGACAGCTTCAGATCTCGTTTCGGACCCCTCCGCCTCTGAGACGCTCCCCTCTGTGGATGCGCGTACCGGTCGACCAGTGCAAGGCGGAAGCTCTTCAAGAGGAAATTGCGCACTACTCCGGAAGGCCGCCACGGAAGTTGTAGCTCGACAAGACTCCCCGGCATTCTACAGTCGGCTCTTCGTGGTGCCGAAGCCTGGTGGCAAGTGGCCACCAGTCATCGACCTCTCGGCCCTGAACAAGTTTATTGTCGCTCCCTCCTTACGCATGGAAACAGCAAGAGCCTTACGAGTCTTGGTACAGCCTATGGACTTTGCGATCAGTCTCGACCTTTCAGACGCGTACCTGCACGTTCCCATGCATCCTGCCTCTCAGCGATACCTGCGATTCACCTTTCGCGGGGTCGTTTACCAGTTTTGGGCCCTACCCTTCGGTCTCAACCTCAGTCCTTGGGTCTTTACAAGGATTATGGATGCTGTAGTCGCCAGAGCCAGGCAGGATTCCTCGAGCCCTACCTCCAACTATCTCGACGACCTGCTCCTCAGAAATCGGGACGCAGCCTCGCTAGAGGCCAACAGGGACGCCCCTCCTAGTGCTTCTTCGCCGGCTCGGGTTCTTCCTCAATGAGGGAAAGTTGGACCTGGTGCCGTCTCGCCGGTTCGTTAACCTGGGCATGGAATTTCTGACCGATCTCAACAGGGTACGTCTACCGGAGGCTCAGATCCGGAAGCTGACGACCTTTGAATGGCAAGTTTCCCTAGCGGACACGGTTCCGGCCAGGACCTGGCTCCAGCTCTTGGGTCTAATCAGCGCAGCGTCGGATCTGTTACTCCTCGGCAGGCTTGACGCTCGACCGCTACAGCTGCATGTGCTGCTCCACTGGCGGCCGTCCTCAGGAGATCTCTCAGCCTCGATCCCAGTCTCGCTGCTGATCCGGCCACATCTGCTCCGATCGACGGATCACTCTTGGTTGGCGACAGGAGTCCCTCAGTCCATCCCGCCGCCTACTTTCTCCATTTGCACGGATGCAAGTTTTCGATGGCTGGGGTGCCCACTTACTGCCGGAATTCAGCACAGTCTCGGGCCAGTAGACGTCGGACCTTCGAGACAAACATATCAACTGGCTGGAGTTGAAGGCGGTCTGTTTGGCACTCATCAACTGGGAATCTTGGCTCTGTGGCCAGGAAGTCCTGATCCTGTCCGACAATGCGACGGTGGTAGCCTATATTCAGAAGCAAGGCAGCACTCGGTCTCTGATCCTCTGCATGCTACTTTACCAGATCTTCCTATGGGGCAGGGATCGTGGGATTGCGCTCCGAGCACAACACATCCCGGGACACATGAATGTTCTCGCGGACTCCGTCTTGCGACGAGGACAGCACCTCCACACCAAGTGGTCCCTCTGGCTGGACATCTTCCGGATGATCTGTGTTCACTGGGAGACGCCCATGATCGACCTGTTTGCCACCAGATGGAACAAGCAGCTCCCGCTATTTGTCTCCTCCATCCTGGACCCCCTCGCGTGGGCGGTGGATGCTCTGTCAGTCTCCTGGGAGGGCCTCGTGGCCTACGCTTATCCTCCCTCGGTGCTGGTGCCCAAGGTGCTCCTCAAGCTTTGGGGATGCAACACGATTTCTGGTTAGATGAGAGGAGACATGTTTGGTGCTTTGATTCATACCATCCTGAGCTTATCCAGTGGACAATTGTGGGCCTATGTTGAGTTGCTGTTGACGTAGTGATTTGAGGGGCACGCTGATTTCAGCTGTGCTTGGGTGTGGGGTTGGTAAGGAATCAGGTTCATAGCCAAGAAATGAGACTGTCAATGTGCTGTTTGTTTTGTTATTTTGTGCATGGCAAATGTGCAGCTGGTGGGCGGTAGTGTTTTTTTAGGGGATTGAAATATTAGGGGATGCCTGGGACTGACTATGGCTAAGAGACTGGACAGTACAGAAACAGCACTGTGTTCCGTGGCCTTTAATGAGCAGGACTTGGCCCCGATCACCATTCGCGGTTATCTCTCGATGGTGGTGGACACTTATCGGCACTTAGGCCTACCAGACCCGGGAGCGTGCAAGGACCTCTTGGACTTGATGTCCCACTTCGAACTACAGCACCCAGTCACTTGTTCTCTTGTTCCACGCTGGGATCTCCCGTGAGTGTTGACCTGGTTGAACTCCAGTCGGTTCGAGCCTCTTCCCTTGGCCCGCCTCACGGACGTGACTAGGAAGACCTGCTTCCTCCTGCCCCTCGCCACAGCTGCCAGAGTAAGCGAGCTGCATGCACTGTCAGTAGACCCATCCTGCATGCAGTTCAGGACCGACGGTGCTGCTCAACTTCTGACCAATCCTTCCTTCTTGGCCAAGAATAGACTCCCCTCGGCTGCGCCCCAGGTGTGGAGTCTTCACCCGCTTACTGGATTCGACCGGTCCCAGACGTGATGACTGCAGGACCCGGTCCGAGCATTAAAAGTCTACCTGCGCAGAGTGAAGCCCATCAGGAGAGGCCGCTCCCGCCTCTTCCTGCCCTTGGCCTCAGGCCGAGCTGACATTTCCGCAAAGATGATCTCATCCTGGTTGCGATGGACAATATGCTCCGCTTACAATGATCTCACCCCACAGAGTGCAAAGAGAATGCGGATACGGGCTCATGAAGTCAGAGTGGTCGCCACCAGCGTCACGTTTTACCGCAAACTGCGCAGTCAGAGACATCGATGCAGCGGTCGGGTGGCGAGCAGAGTCCACCTTCTCCCGCTTCTATCTCCGAGACCTCTCCGGCCAGCAAGACAACCTGGCCCTCGTTGGAGACCTCTCGGCAGCGCAACACTCCCTCCGAGCGCCGCTGGCGCCATAGGTAACTCTTAGCTGAAATCGTCAGGAGGTTGCCCCTTCAAGCTAAGCTTACTGCCGTGGCAGGGTTTTGGGCGGCTCCCTCCTCCTATTTGCTATTCTTCCACATAGTAATGCCATCAGTAATGTATTTTGAGGAAACAAATGTATTTTTATCTAAAATGTATTTTTTCGAAAAATACTTACAAATGGCATTACTCGGAGGACCCTCCCACCTACCCCACTTGCCGCCACTACGCTAAGTGTAAGACTGACGGGAATACACGGCTCACGTGACCGGATGGAGGGAGGGGAGACTACCCGGTCATTTGGATACAACTCTCTGAATTACGGCCTTTGTTGTGTAGGTACACACAAAGGGTCTTAGGCTGAAATCGGGTAAGTTAAGTGGTATATTCCACATTTAGTAATGCCATGAGTAAGTATTTTTCGAAAAAATACATTTTAGAGAAAAATACATTTCTAAGTGTGTTTCTTCTCCGTTGGGTACTTCTATGGATACAAAGTGCTTTCAGCAAGAGGCATAGATCTTGATGAGCCCCTGCAACTGTGGGGGCTCACGAGGATCTCTTGCAGCTGGGTATTCTTCAGTTTCTTTGCGGTGAAGGAACTAATGTTGACTGTGGGATGAAAGTGCTGACTTAATTCGGTAAAAGAAGAAAAGGTCATAAATTTTGTGGGGCTGAAAAGCCATTCAAACTCTGTAGTTGACATAACCCTCAATACAAGTGTATACAACTGAATCCAGACCCCAAATGTGACTGCCAAGCATGTAGGATGCAAAGGAATTCCCAAGAAAGAAAGAAACACACCTAGAAAGGACAAGCTCCATACAATTGTTATACTTGTCCTACCGGTATCTAAGCATGTTTCTTTCTTTCTTAGGATTTTCTTAACAGTACTGGTACGTCTTATACTTAGTTTTGTTTTGCACAGGTTATTTATACTGTTTGTATACATTTGCTCTTTTTCTGTTTGTTTCAGCCACAGCCAATGATGATGGAGTACAGTTAACACCATGGTTCAGATTGATAGCATCCAAATTCTTGTTCACATGGTGGGACAATCTCCATAACTTGACATCACAAGAAGACAGGAGTACTATACATCGCATGTAGACATTTTGTGCGGCTTGCATGAAGATCTATGCCTCTTGCTTTTGATGCAAATTAATTCATGATGACCACCAGTATGAGACACAAATCCTGAAGAACTCCTGCAGTTTGCAGGGATTGATGAGGAATTGTGGTTGCTAATACTATTTACATTTATGTTCCTGGTTCTGGAGAATCAGGTGGGCTAGCCTTTTTATGATCTTGTCAGCTACCTCTATTTCTTGTGTAATCTAAGATGTGTATTTGAGAGATAGGGGCATGTGTACATACATAAAGGGTGTTTACCTGAGAAAATCTGAGAAAGGAAAGAAAGACGCTTAAAAAAGACAAATATAAATCAACTTAAGTTTTCAGGTTCAAACCCTCTTTCAAAATGGACATAGAAACAAGTACACAGTGCTCTTCCTTATCTTTGGATGTCATCAGAGAAAAGATAAGTAGAGCATTGTGTCCTTGTTTATACATGCATGTCCCTTTTGGAGAATTACAATACAATACAATACAATACAACTTTATTGTCTGTTCGAGTCCAGGCACGACAGAAATTTGACTTTCGGCTCGTCATGAAACAACAATATAAGACATTAACAAATGCTGCAAAAGCATATCATGAAAAATTATCATTGCAGCAATCTATCACAAGCAATCTGTCACAAGATGGGAGGTAATGTTAAGTAGATCATACTTATCGCGGCGTTATAAATGAGAGTTCAAAATCGAGACAGCAGTTGGAATAAAAGACTTCTTAAAAACATTCCTTTTGGCAAGTGGCATGTTGAAACGTCTGCCTGATGGTAGCATTTGAAACTGATCAGAGAGTGGGTGACTAGGATCATTGACAATGGTAGCAGCTATCCTTCGGACAGCTCTATGGTACAGATCATCTACTGGGTACTGTCCTTGGCCAATGATCTTCTCAGCTGTTCTGACGATACGTGACAGTCTGCCCCTGTTTTTCATACTGAGATTGCCATACCAAGCAGTGATGTTAAACGTCAGTATGCTTTCGATCAGGCTTCTATAAATGGATTCTAAAACCCTGGAACTGACATCAAAACTTCTCAGTTTCCTAAGAAGGTACAGACGCTGGTTTGCTTTTTTCACAATCAGATCATTGTTTCCAGTGAAGGACAGCCCACTATCCACGACTGTGCCAAGGTACTTAAATTCAGTGACCACCTCTACAGGTTGATTATTAATTTAGACAGGTACAAAAATATCATCAACTTTCCTGTCATCAATGATGAGTTCCTTGGTTTTCTGTACATTCATTTCCAGAAAACTATCTTTGCACCATGACTCTAATACTGCTATCTGTGCAAAGTACTCGGCCAGACTGTCTTCTTTTTGGAGTAGGCGTACAAGGGCCATGTCGTCTGAGAACTTTAAGAGACGAGAAGTGGCAGTGTGACAACGCATATGGTCTGTGTATATAGAAAACAATGTCGGAGAGAGGACACAACCTTGAGGGCAGCCTGAATTTAGCACCACTTGGTCAGACAGACTGCCGTGTACATTTACACGTTGTGGCCTGTCCTTCAAAAAGTCTCGCACCCACAGAATAATGTTTGTGTTCACATTAAAGTCCATCATACGCTGCAAAAGCATCAGTGGTTCAACAGTATTAAAAGCATTAGAAAAGTCAATAAAAAGAATTCTCACATGTGCTTTTGATTTCTCAAGATGTTGAAATACAAGATTGTACAGAGTAAGGCATGCATCCTCCACACCCCTATGGTTTTTGTAAGCAAATTGGAATGGATCCAGTAGTTCGGCAACATCATTTAACAGATGCCTCCTCACCACTTTTTCCATACATTTTGACAGAATAGAAGTCAATGCAACTGGATGGAAATCGTTGAATTGAATAATATATATATATATATATTTTGTCTTTTCTAATGTTTTCTTTTTTCTTGGGATTTCATTGCATTTTACGTGCTTGGCAGTCACCTTTTTGGTCTGGAGTTTATACATGTGATAAAACATTCCTGGTTTTGAATGTTAACCCATTGAGACCCAGGACCCTGTAGCAGGAGATGGATTGATCATGATAATTCAAGGGTAGTGCCAGATGAGCTTTGTGCCTGAAGGCGCCAAGATCATCTGGCACTACCCTTGAATTATCATGATCAATCCATCTCCTACAACTGGTACATAGTCATTAGACAACGCCTCCAAAAGTTTGGAAATGTGGCTGTGAAGTTAAGAGGTTTAATTGCCATTAGTTTGGAAAGGAATTGTGGGTTAAATTTTTGTGTGCTGCACTGGCACGTATGTACATGTAGGGATTTACTTTAGGTTGATTTTAACATTTGTTCAAGCATGATGCTAAGTTTCCATTCATTTCCAGTGTTGGGCAACAGGTGCTTATGTCACAGGTCAGCTCAATCCATCTGCATGAGGCATATAGTCATGAGCCTCTGCAGCTGCAGGGGCTCCTAAAAATCTATGTCTTGCTGACCAGGATCAGCTCCTGTTCCTTTTGTCTGGGATTAACTCATTGGAGACGTGCTGCATCCAGATGCGGCATGTCTAAAATGAGTTAAGCACATTACTCTCATTCACCACTATATTTGGAAAGGGGAGCTGGAACTGCTGCATGATTGATATAAGGCGATAGGAAAATGTTAATTTATTGTGTATTGTCAGTTGATTTTTCTGTGCCATATTGAAAATACGGTAGATTTTGAAATGGGGCTAGTCGGAGCGCTTCCAGAGAATGCACACGATGAATCCTGGCAAAGAAGTAACAAGGTAAAAATGTCATGTCTAGCTACACAAACCTTGCTAGAAAACGTAATTTGGCGCCAACGCCGTGTGAGCTTGTGACAGCGACTAGAGCCCGCATTTGTGGACAGATAAGCTTCACGAAAACAGTTGATCCGCATTTGAGTCTATATTTGGGATTATTTTTACTGGATAATTTGCACACAGCTAGATTAAAGGGAGATATTGAATGAGTTTGTAATCCAGCATGGTACCTCTTCAACTTTTTGAATAATAATTAATTCATTTTTGCAAGTTTTGGGTCCACTATATATTCCCATCGGTCAGCCCTGGAAGAGGCTGTGTGGAACAAAACAGTCAGCCATGTGGGAGAGGCCTTTTGGACGAGTGACGTGAAACATCAAATTCATCACTGTATACATGGCGTCACGAGACTAGTGATGCCATGATGTGAAGCTTACAGCGACGTTATTTTGCTGCTTGTGCTATTCTTCTTCAGAATTCCTGTCCTACATGAGCCCACATAGCGTAGTAATGGCGGGTATTTTTGTGTGCGGGCATGTGTGTTGATCAGAGGTTGGATTAGAGAAAAGGGAAATGGATCATCAGGATACGCTTAAAAATATGAACTCTGAATGTTCCTAACAGAAAAAACGTCTGTGAGCTCCCTACAATACAGTAGACTTTGGGATTAAATCTTCATCTTATGAATGTTTGTAAATTCTGTAGTTCCTTTTGTCTGGGGTTAAACACATAACTTTCATTCAACAATATACATGGAACTGGTGCATGATATGTGATGGGAAAATTTTAATTCATAGTGTATTGTCAGTTTATTTTTATGTTTGTAGATTAAATTCTGTAGTGTGTGATCTCTATTTGTGCGTTACCGATGTTCAGTGATCAAATTGATGTTCTGATAACAAAAACACCTGGCACATCTGCTCTCCCATTCAACCCTGGCAACAGGTGTTCCATCAACCATGATAGTTCATGGATGGTGCCAGAATAGCTTGGTACACATGCGCCAAATTATTGAGCACTCCGTTCAATTATCAGTGTCACTGTGTCTTTTGATTTGGCATGTATTTCTTTTGAGGATAGTGCCCAAATTGTAAATTTTCATCTTGGGGCTCAATGTGCTGATGCATGTGTGCGAGAAAAGACAAATGAGTGATGCTTTTTCCTATAGTCACGAGCTTTCTTTTTTGTCCATTACAACAAGTAAAACATCAGGCACACAACTAATAACAAGAGTTTGCCATGACTTGCCACCAGTATTTGAGTTGGTCTGTGAGTTTATACCTTACAACTTCAGGTCATATGGTCTAAAATCGCATACCATGTTTTATGTTATGGTTGTTTTGTTGTCATAAAACACCTGTGGCACAAAACCTGTTCATGCGTAAGGCACATCTCAGCCAAAAAGACCAAAGACAGGGCAATGACAACAACTTTATTAGGAGCATACAATTTTTATTATATGATCTGACACATAAAAGGACATTATAATTACCAGTAGCTCTTTCTTTGCAATGAATATTCTAAACGGATCCACAACCTTGACTTTCACTACCAAATACACTGTCTATGTTACATTAAATAAACCATGTTCACCAAAGTGGGTAAATGTTATTCAACAGCACCATGTTATCTGTACTATGGAGAAAAAATAACCTGCAAGGTGAAAGAAAGGTTGCTCTTTCTTCAACAAATAACCAAACAGTAAAACAAATTTAACAAAAACCATCCCCAACAATTACTATGCACATAGGGGAAAAAGATCAATTTCAAACAGACTAAAAACAGAAAAAGCAAACTTTGTTTCAGAGTGCAGGAAATTTGGAAGATTTTGCAAATAAAGGTGGACAGTCAAAAAACCATGACAAAGAAATGCAATCAAGTGCAAAATATTAGGTTTTGTAGATAAAATATAAAAGCTTGAAGTGTTTTATTTGAAGCTTAAACTGGCAAGTTGTTTTTCCTCCATAGCACAGAATCGGACAAAGCTGCCCCTCCAAACAGGATTTCATTTTTGTAGCAGATGTTAAAAAAGCAGACTTAAGTCAAATTGCACCTATATCAATGAAAACCGTGGATTAAAAGCCCAGACAAACATGGCATCTTATGTTTTTCTGAGCATTCAATTCAGTTTTCATCAAAATGCATGCAATTTTCACCTACTCTTGATTCCGGAAATTGTCTAATGGTAGGCTTTTACTTTGGGGGTTTTCAAATACATTCAAAATGCCTGTACAAGCTATGCTATTTATGTACTGGCCTGAATGTCAGATACAGTCTGTAGGTCCAAAATTACAAACCAACACAAGACTTGCAACGTCTTTTTTTAATGTTCAGCTTTCAACACTGGTAAACTTTTACATTTTTTATTACTTTTATTTTCTCATCAGTGTCCAATTGTCAATGTTGTATCAAACACACAACACAGAGGAATATTTACAAGACCATAACTTAGTGACCTAGACTACACAACCACTGGTCCAACCTGTTGCAGGAATACTGTCTGTGACCTTATCATAGATGTGCTATCTATGATTTTTGACCTTGCAGCTTTCAGCCATAAGGTCCAAAATCACAGATGGGCACATATAACATATTATGAAAGCAAAAAGAATAAGCTATCAAAATAATGCAATTAAGGCATACAAAAGCTCCCTTGAATATTATATTACATTCAAAAGCCAATCTGAACAGCAGGAATACATGCACAAAAGCTCAGTTTTATGAAGTTCTAAAAATCTTGCATCACACTTTCGAAACAAAATATTTCTAAAGCAGACTGACATTTTTGTGAGGTGTCAGTATCTGTGTATACATTTGAAAAATAATTTTTATATTGATAATGTATACACTTCAAAATATCTCTTTACAAATGCACCATCAATATTTGCAACAAGGCACTTGTTCTCGTTTAAAGGCTGCACCTTCACCTTTTTTTTTTTTTACTCTCAAGGCTGACGGAAACAGTTCATCTAGTGCACTTCTATTACTTTATTACCACCTGATAAGAATGAAACCACAGGACAGTCAATATCAAATTCAATGATATGCATCACTGATGGAATGTAAAATTGGACAATTTCCCAAGAACAACAAAGGAAATGTGAAAGTTCGTTATTTCATCTTACTTATGTTTTTGGTATATTTAACTCTACTGCAAGCTGCCACCAAAGCTGTCAGTTCTGGTGGCTCAAGAGGGTTCATGAGGCAGGTCAAGCATCAGCAGACAAATGGTTGAGCTATCCTAATCTGCCCTTGTAGGGCATTAAGCAGATTTTAAAAGAATCAGCCTCAGGATGTAATCGGTTAAGCATTTACCGGGAAACATATGTGCTGATCACAATGCAGTATGTGTGCTGGTCTTTTTGTTTTACCACTTTGAGTGACAGTAGTGTTTTTTGTAGTGATGATTCCCATAGAAATCATCTTGACAAAAACTGCTACCAACAAGAAAAGGATTAATCTTACAGCCCTAAGCAATAAGGTACAAAATCAAAGACCAGCACACACATAGATATTCTGAAGGTGAAAGATAATGAAAATTATGACAAAGAAAATGCACTTTTTTGGTACAACATTTTCCAGTTCAGTGCCAACTGTTCACAACATGGCCCTGGCAATGAAACAGGTTACTGATGAAAAATGTAGTGCACAATTTCACAAGACAAACTTTATACAACATAATACATACCTTTCAATTAGTGCTGATTACCGAGACGAAAAGTACATGCAGGTAAACGGTCTGTTAATTGTAAAACATCAACTCATATTCTGTACCAGTGCGATGATGCAGTTAAAAATGACCCTTTCATTTCATGACCCTTGTGAACCCTTTTCATCCTGATACAAAATTGCTTGAAACAATTTGACTACGATAGTTTAAGAGTGGTGCCAAAATAGCTTGGCAACTCAAGCGCCAAGCTATTCTGGCACAACCCTTGAACTAAAATGGTAGAGCTATCCTAATCTGCCCTCGTAGGGCATTAAGCAGATTTAAAAAGAATCAGCCTCAGGATGTAATCGGTTAAGCATTTACCGGGAAACATATCCGTGCAGTTCAGTACACTCGCACACATCCCCCTCCCCTTTAGAGAAAATGAGAATGCAAAGACCCATCCCATGCATTTTCAGAAACTCTTGAGCACCCACCCACATTTTACTGGTCAAGACATTTGAGAGAGCACCTGTCTTAACCATTCTAGCCCCATGGTCCCATTTTCCACATTTTGGAAGTGTTACTCAACGACTATGTACTGGTTGCAGGCGGTGGATTGACCATGATACCAGATTAGCTTGGCGCCTTCAATCTGGCACTACCCTTGAATTATCATGGTCAATCAATCTCCTGCTGTAGGGTGTTGGTGCTAAACGGGTCAAGACCATTTTTTGGCAAAAAAGTGGTTGGTTCAAACAGATTATACTGTATTTCTACAGAAAAGTAGCTTCGTCTAGAAACTGTATTGCACTTGGAATGGTAGACAAGTACATTATTCATTACACCAAGACAATCAATATCCCTCAAAACTAATTATCTCCTAAGAACACCACAAACAGGGGGGAAAGCAAACTGTTTCGAGAGTTAATAGCATGATTTATACAGGTACTATGCATGAAAAACATCTCCAGTTTCAAACCCCTGCTACAATAAAAGGTAATCCCGTGTCTGCGCACCTATGTACATGTGTTTCATTTCCTCTGTGTGCCCTTCCACCTTCAAGAGACATAAATCTGCACGAACCCCTGCAGCTGCAGGGGTTCATGTGAATCTGTGCCTCTTGCTAAGCAACACTGGCTTTGTGTTAAATAATGGGCGGCATTTGGGCTTAGGTGCATGAGTGTTACATGTCATTATTCTGGCTCATTATAACTATTTTTTTAAAAATCAAGACAAACCCTCTCTATCACTATTACAATGAAATACAACAGATTATAAATCAAAGGAGCATTAAAGACTGCCACAAAGGCCTTTTGACAAAACTCACATGTGAGTCAACTACAAACAAAGATCACCCTCTAAACAGTGGAGAAAATTAAAATGAACATGAACAAAAAACAACATATTCACACACGCAAATCACCTCTTGAACATCATGGCACACAAAAAATGATTTTTTTTTCATATACACTGGAATAAACATCGAGCACTTTTTGTTATTTCTGATGCAGTATGTGTTTTGATGATAAACACAATCTGATGCATAAACATGTTGCATATTCTTTTGCTGTAATTTTTCTGCGAATTTTCTGTGAAATATAAATGAAAGAAAATCACCACAAAAAAAAAAAAAAAAAAAAAAAAAATAATCTCTGGAATAGCAGTAATTGTCAAAAGAAAAGAAAATCCATTTATTTATTTTGCTGGAGTACACGTTGTCAGGCTACACACTGAATGAGAAAATGTGTAATGGATCAACAAAACAGCAAGGACACAAAACATATAATCTCATTTAAGCTGAAAGACTATAAAGCTTAGACTACACTATGTGTGATCTGTGACTCTGGACCTTACAGCTTAAAGGTCCAACATCACAGAACAGCACACAAGTAATGAGAAGTCTAACTCTGCTGCTACATTGTATAGTCACTACAAGTATCTACACGTCGAATCATCCGTAAGAGGTTATCCATGAGAGAAGGTGGAAACAACACTATGGAAACGCAGAAGCAACGTGTACAGGTCTCATGTCATCAAGTTCTAACAAATTACAGTGGGAAATGGATAACCTATGACCAGGGTTCATTTCTGGAATGCTTCCTGCGCCACTCGCACATCTTTTCCCAACAAAATGACCCATAACATTTTGAGCTGAGGGGTCAATGACACCCCCCACTACACGCTTGGTGCGCTACTTTCACCCCCCCCCCCCCCCCCCCCCCCCAAGAAAAGTCTTGGAAAGTAGAGTGAAGCAGAGAAGCTGCAGCGTGCCAGCAGAAAGCAAAGTGCAGGAATTCAGGACGAACTTTGGACTACTTTGATAACACCCCCCCCCCCCCCCAAAAAAAAAAAAAAAAAAAAAAAAAAAAGAGAGGGAGAGAGAAAAAAATACAGAAGAGGAGAATGAAGCAGCACAGCAAAGCAGAAGAAAAAGCATGCCAGCAGAGAGGACAGGAGCTACTTGAAGTCGGAGGTCAAGCGGCCAAAATCTTCTCAGGCGTCGAAGCGCTGGTATGGTTCATCCTTCATCAGACCTGCAAAAGTACAAAATGATCAGCATTGTCCTAAAAGGCACATCTCAATATGTTACATGTTAAACTTCCACACACTAAGGAGACAAAATGGCGATGGAAGGTGCCGCTGCTGTTGTTGAAGATATCCTCAGTGCTGAGGAAACGGACACCTTTATTGACTTTGGGAGAGACAGCCATGTTCATGGAATCCAGCAGATGCTGGATACAAATGTGAATCAGCCCTGGGCCAACAGCTATCTACAGATTGCAGAAGCCTTCAGCCGAGGTTGGACTGTAGGTGAGACTGTATAGCATTTGCATGCTATTATGATGCAAGTGGTTTGTGATGTCCACAATGCGAAGTAAACTTGGGGGAAGTGAACATCGTACACTTCTAGCTGTTCATTCAAGCCTTTAATCATGCCTGATCATCATCCTCGTCCTTAATCAGACCTGAAAAACACAATCGCCATCATGGCAACTGTAACTTCAAAGTGCACGCAAGTCACCAAAGCAAAATTTCGCCATTATTTCATTATTTTACCAGTTAAATAAGAGATTTAGGAGAATCTGAACAATTGAAGTTGAAATTTAAGTAACTGTTGCTAAGTTTTTAGCACCATACAACAGTTTCTGTGTATACAATTACAAGATATGTACAAATGGTAAAGAGATCAATGTGCAATAATGCCATTTCAAAAGTTATTAATGGCACTCACTGTGCCCCGGTCTGTGATTCTGAAACTTACGGCCTTATCACATTGTACCCTAAGGTCGAAATCCCCAAATTTTGTCGTCGTCCTCTGAAGACTGCATTGCAGTGCAGGACACAGATTGACCATGATAGTTCAAGGGTGATGCTAGAATAGCTTGGCGCCCATAGGCGCCAAGCTATTCTGGCATCACCCTTGAACTATCATGGTTGATCCTCATCTTGATGTGGTGTGTCAGGGGTAGAATGAGTTAGGCCGTAAGGTCCAGAATAATTAATGGATCAGCACACACATTATATAATGGCTGTCGTACTGAACAGACAATTTCCGGAAACCAGAAGTAGGTCAAAATAAAAAGCCCGGACAAACATGCAACATCACATGATTAGCTCTTTGCATACTACCACTGGCTTATTGCACATATACCAGGGATGTTGGAGCATCCCGACTCGGCTGGACTCAAACATAGTAAAAGAGCATGGCTCTTTTTAGTGCTTAGTCTAGTGTAATAGAAAGAAGTTACAGTGCAAGCGCACTGCATTCTGCGAATGCAATGAATGGGCTTTCTGTTCGAGCAGCGTTTCTAAGTTGTGTCCCTTCTATCAGTGACTTTTCAACCGGCATTTCCAACCCCTATAGGTTTGCAGCAGCACTGAGGACAGATGTGATTCTTAGAGGTTTTGTGCAAGCTCGCCTCTGATGATAAAACATTAACAGTTTGTTTGTTTTTTAAAGAAGAAGTGAGCAGAAGCTGTTGCTAAATCAGAAATCTAAAAGCCTAGTGAAAAGAGGACACAGACTTTTGAAGAATCACAGGATGACATGACCATTTTAACAGCGTCTTAAATTTCTTCTATGGCTGTTTGCATGTTTGTTTGCCACTGTGAACATTTATCATGCTTTGGAAAAAAGCTTAACATCAAACTGATTTTGCTTGTTATCTTTGATTACTTTACACTGGCCTCTAACATGAGTGGCCTCAGTGTTTTCTTTCTCGCAGAAAATGTGCACCGTAACACTGAACAAACCAACGAACCGACCGACAACAAAGAATGCACATGAGCAAGGCACGTGACATTGTTAGTTTTATATTCATATTATTAGGCATACAAACTTCCACAAAAAATTAAGTCATTTTCTTTCTACTTCATAGTGTAAGTCCCTTCTATTTATAGAAGGGACTTTTTAGGATGGGTCACGTTGGTGCGAATTTAATAAAGTGTCCATGATGTCAAAGGTGGGCAGGCCTAAACCTCAGACAACTAAAGTAACAAGATAAAAACAGTGGCATATCTACTATCTAGTTACACTAACCTCGCTGATGAATGTACATTTGGCGTGAAGCGCCGTATGTGCATATGTATGTGTGTGTATGTATGTAGGCAGTGGGCAGATGTTCACATCTGCACGGGACATAGACGACCCCGCCCTCCACGAGTCGCCTGCTGCCTTGCAGGCCTGGCCGCTTGGCTGCGGAAAGGCTAAGGGAGGAAACCCCTGACATCAAAGCCCCCGTGTCTCCGGAGAAGGCTTTTGAGCCAGAGACTAGGACAAGGACAGTCTGATATAAAACCTACGACCCGAGGACCTCGATGCCATCGTCCCAGCTTGCTAGGCCATGGCAGATGAACCAAGGGTTTAAAGGGTGGGGCCAGTACTGCGCACACTGCACTCCACCAAAAAGCTCCACCGCGCAGGTTTTAGGAAACGTCCACGGACCATGACACTGACCATTCCAAGTCCTGTAGCGACGGGCGAGGGGTGAAACGGCAGGTGAAAGATGTCACTGGAAGCCGCAGTCTCAAACCTGCATGCAGGCGGTTCAGGATATTGGTCGCCTGATGTTGACCTGGGGATGACATCACTCGGCACACCCTGAACGACCAAGCAGCCTTCTCTAGGGACAGCACTGCTTGCTCCACACGGAGAGGGGCCTAGAAAAGGTGGCCTAACCAAAGCTCGTCCCCTCGCAACCCCAGTTGGCTAGCCGCGGTCAACGGGCATCTTCTCCTGCGGTCAAAAAACAAGAAAGAATAACGGATCCACTCTCATGACGACCACGACCGGACTCAACGTAGCATGCTGGAACGTCCGAACCATGCTCGACAAAGCAGACAGCGGACGCCCTGAACGTCGCTCCGCCCTCATTGCCCATGAATTGCGGAGGTTAAACATCGACATCGCCGCGCTCAGCGAAGTACGCCTTCCGGACGAAGGCAGCCTCCAAGAACTTGGTGCTGGGTACACCCTCTACTGGTCAGGCAGGCCTGCATCAGAAAGACGGCTTTCAGGCGTGGGTTTCATGGTCAAGACATCCATTGCGACTAAGCTGGAAAACCTACCAACGGGCCACTCAGACCGCATCATGTTCATGCGCCTCCCACTGAGACACCAGCAGCACGTCACCCTTCTCAGTGTGTACTCCCCAACCCTCCTGGCAGAGCCTGCTGAAAAGGACAAGTTTTACACTGACCTGCGCAGCCTCCTACAGAGTACCCCTGCAGACGACAAAGTCATCATCCTTGGCGACTTCAACGCCAGAGTGGGCCAGGACTCTGAAGCCTGGAAAGGAGTCCTCGGCAAGCATGGCGTGGGGAACTGCAATGACAATGGCCGCCTACTGTTGGAGTTCTGTGCGGAGCAGCAACTGGTCATCACCAACACTACTTTTCAGCAAAAGGACAGTCGAAAGACCACCTGGATGCATCCTCGCTCCAAACACTGGCACCTTATCGACTATGTCCTAGTGCGTCAGAGGGACCGCAGTGACGTCCTCCTCACCAGAGTGATGCCCAGCGCAGAGTGCCACACTGACCACCGCCTTGTCCGCTGCAAACTCAGGCTCCACTTCAAGCCAAAACCCAAGAAATGGGGGCCCCCCAAGAAAAAGCTTGATATTGCCAGCCTTCAGCGTGACGATGTGAAAGCTGCCTTTCAGACAGATTTACAGCGCAGGCTCAAAGACACAGCGGACCCAGTAGACTCCTCCCCTGAAACACTTTGGGAACAACTGAAAACTGCTATTGTAAAATCCTCTGCAGAAGTCTTGGGTTTCGCCAGAAAGAAGAACAAAGACTGGTTTGACGAAAACGATGTAGAGATCCAGGAACACCTAGCAAAAAAAAGAGCCGCCCATCAGGCCCACCTAGCCCAGCCTTCCTGTCCTGTGAAGAAGTCTGCCTTCCGCCTCGTCTGCAGCAGTCTCCAGCGCAAGCTCAGAGATCTCCAGAATGAGTGGTGGACCAGACTTGCACAGAGGACCCAGCTTTGTGCTGACAATGGTGACTACAGGGGCTTCTACGAAGCACTGAAAGCAGTGTATGGCACCAGGCACTTGGTACAAAGTCCCCTGCGAAGCGCGAATGGCCAGGCACTCCTCACAGATAATACCTCCATCTTGAACCGCTGGTCGGAATACTTTCAGAGCCTCTTCAGCGCTGAGCGCACTGTTCAAGAAGCAGTCGTCCTACAAATCCCACACCTCCCAGTAAAGGTTGAATTGGACGAACCGCCCACCGCTGAAGAGACCCTCACAGCCATCCACCAGCTCAAGAGTGGCAAAGCAGCAGGCATTGATGGAATACCGCCAGAGATCTGGAAACATGGAGGCACAGCACTGCACAACAAGCTCCATGACCTCTTTCTCTGCTGCTGGGAGGAAGGAACACTACCAAAAGATCTCCGTGATGCAGTCGTTATCACTCTGTACAAGAACAAAGGCGAGAATGCTGACTGTTCCAACTATCGGGGAATTACCCTGCTGTCCATTGCTGGGAAAATCCTTGCAAGGCTGCTCCTGAATCGGCTGGTACCTGCCATCGCTGAAGACCAACTCCCAGAGGGCCAGTGTGGCTTCAGAGCAAACAGGAGCACCACCGATATGGTCTTTGTGCTGAGACAGCTGCAGGAGAAGTGCCGCGAGCAGAACAAAGGGCTGTACGTAACATTTGTTGACCTAACAAAAGCGTTCGACACTGTGAGCAGGCAAGGCATGTGGCAGATCCTGGAGCGACTTGGCTGTCCCCCAAAGTTCCTCAACATGATTGTCCAACTACACGAGGACCAGCAAGGCCAGGTCAGACTCAACAATGACCTCTCAGAACCATTCCCTATTCTCAACGGCGTAAAGCAGGGCTGCGTGCTGGCACCGACCCTCTTCACCATCTTTTTTAGCATGATGTTGAAGCAGGCCACAGTGGACCTTGATGATGACGATGCAGTGTACATCAGGTATCGTCTCGATGGCAGCCTGTTCAACCTCAGACGACTGCAGGCCCACACGAAAACCCTAGACCAACTGATCCGTGAGCTGCTTTTTGCTGATGATGCTGCCCTCGTTGCACACACAGAGAGAGCCCTGCAGCGCATCACGTCTTGCTTCGCAGATGCTGCCCAGCTCTTTGGACTCGAGGTCAGTCTGAAAAAGACAGAGGTCCTCCATCAGCCGGCACCCAAGACAGTGTATCGCCCTCCTCACATCACCATCGGCGAGTCTGAACTAAAGTCAGTGCACCAGTTTACTTACCTTGGCTGCATTATCACGTCGGACGCCAAGCTGGACAAGGAGCTTGACAGCAGGCTGGCAAAAGCGAACAGCGCTTTCGGGCGACTTTTCAAGCGGGTGTGGCACAATCAACAGCTGAAAACAGGCACCAAGATCAGCGTGTACAGAGCTGTGGTCCTCACCACCCTGCTGTATGGTTCCGAGTCCTGGGCCCTCTACCGCAGCCAACTACGACTCCTCGAACGCTTCCACCAGCGCTGCCTGCGTACCATCCTGGGCATTCACTGGAGTGACTATGTCACCAACGTCGAGGTCCTTGAACAGGCTGAAACTGTGAGCATCGAGGCTTTGCTGCTGCGGACACAGCTCCGCTGGGCGGGGCATGTCTCCAGGATGGAGGATCATCGCCTACCAAAGATCACCCTGTTCGGCGAGCTTGCTACTGGACACCGTGACAGAGGGGCACCAAAGAAGAGATACAAAGACTGCCTCAAGAAGTCACTTAGTGCCTGCCAAATCGACCACCACCAGTGGTCTTCGCTTGCTGCGGACCGTGACACCTGGCGCTCCACCATTTACAGCTGTCTCCTTTGAGGACTCTCACAGAGCTAGCCTTAAGGACAAGCGGCTCAGGAGAAAAAACAGAGATGCCGCAGCTCAGAACCCTGGCCATACCTTCCCCTGCAGCCACTGCGGTCGAACCTGCCTGTCTCGGATTGGCCTCCGCAGCCACGAACAAGCCTGCAGACGTCGTGGGCAACTCCTATAAAATCTTCGTTCGCGAAGTCAAGCCAAGAGATGTATAATGTATGTAAACACAAGAATCTCCGATATTTCGGTAACCACAAGCTTAAAACTTGGCAAAAGACGTTATTCAAAAGATGGCTAAGAAAGCCTCCGAGCATATTGTAATGGATGTCTCATTGAAGTCATAAAAGACCATTCATATAAAGTTGGTTGACCCAGATTAGAGTCTATAATTTTTGTCATATTTACTTGAAATTTTGGATATAGCTAGTTTGGAGAAAGACATTAGATGAGTTAGCCATCTTTGTACCCTTTCAACTTCATCAGTAAAAAATAATATTTTTCAGAAAGAAATTAAAACTGTAAAAAACCTTGACTTCTGGATAAAGTCAGTGGGGTGACGTAAAAGAAGAAACTCCGTCACCATGCAGACTTTGGCGCAATACTCTAAATATGACGTAATTCTCTCCCTCTCTCTCACACGCATGTGCGCATCTCAAGAGGCATAGATCCTCATGCGCCCTCTCGCCCTTGTATACCTAGTATATCATGTAGCTAGGTAAAGTCAACCTGATTTCACACAAATTATAGAAAGATTGAAATTGTACCGTGAAATTCTAGATTTGCCACCATTTTCTCAAACCTTGAAGCAAAAGTGAAACTCATATCACGTAAAATATAAAATTACATAAAAACCGAAAAATGTCATGATAAATGACGTTTGACAAACTAATTATGCGTATGCACTGCACCTCTTATAGAGCTGATTGATGCACTGGCAGATCTGCGAGACTTTTTCAATAATAGGAGATATTTCAACATCAAATTAGGTCAAAGACAAAAGGTAGAGACCCTTGACAGCAAGGACAGCTCTCATACAGAAAGGACTGTGTGGGTTGTGGGTCATTCCATCTTGTTTTAAAGTGAAATTTAAAATTTTACAAAAAACACACAAACCCCCTTTAAAGTTATTTAATAACAAGGTGCACATTCCGTTACAATTACTTAGTATGCAAAGGCTTAATCCATGATTTTGTTGAAACACATGCAATTTTGACCAACTCCTGATTTCTGAACAATGTCTTTTATATGTGCATATCCAAAAACAAAGAAGCAAGAAGTGTAATATGCAACATACCATATTTCCGCCTGATCTCATCCAGTCGCTCCTTTCGTTCCGCTTTGCGCTCATCGCTCTTGGCCTTGCGCTCCATTTTCTGCTCTTTGTAGCGAGCATCATCCTTGTCATACCTAGATATCAAGCAGAAATGAATGACATGCATACAAAACTTCACACTGAAATCACCTTAACTCACTGTGCTGGAGGTACGAAATACACTTTGGAGTTATCCTCTGAGGACTGCATTACAATTCAGTAGACAGATTGACCATGATAGTTCAATGATGGTGGCAGAATAGCTTGGCGCCTATAGGTGCCAAGCTATTCTGCCACTACACTTTAAATATAATGGTCAAGCCATATCTTGCTGTCGTGTGCAGAATGAGTTGACTACACTTGAACTATCATGGTCGAGCCATATCTTGCCGACGTGTGTTGTGGGCAGAATGAGTTAAGAAACTAAAGTATGCATTCAGATTCACTGCCAGTGGCTAAAAATGATGACTGTATGGTATGATACCTCCAAGGTGCACATATCCATCTTTTCTAAGATGCTCTAGGTGCTGCACACCACTAACCCTTTGTGTGTAGGTAGTGGTTTTAGTCACTGATTCCTACAGGAATCATCGCAACAAAAACCACTACCGGCATGCAAAGGGTTAAGTGTGCTAAAAATGTCTTTAAAACTATCGTAAACTGAGTCGATCAAACTGAGCTGTGTGGATATAAAAAGGCAGGCGCCCACAGTATATGTCTCGAGCATAAATTTGACGTAGTTCACGTGAAATTACCCCATGTGAATCCATCCAGATGTGAATCCACCCAAACGAAAAATTTAGCTTAAATAGCAGCATCCACACTGATTGGACTGGCACCTGGGTGAATGCACGCCAGATAGATCAGTCTTTGTATTAAGCAATAATTTCTGTATTTTAACAGTTTCCAAAGGCAAATATATAAGAGAGAAACGTAGCAGCTGGTACAGTGGTAGAAAACTACTGATCAAAAAAAGAGAAATACTAATTGCCTAGGTATGGATCGTTGGTGACAACACTCAATAAACTGCTTCGCAATGTAAAAGTGCACCCCCCCCCCCCCCCACCCCAAACACTTGATTTTTCAAGGTCTGAACCAATTGTGTTTTGACAGGACCAATCTGAGTGGTGGGTGCTATTTTGGCCAGCTACTACTGAAAGGAAATACTGATTGTCAAAACCCTACCGCAAACACTAGAATTATGCAAGGTATTTATGACTAAACAGGCCTGGTAGTGAAGTTGACCCCATCCAGATCCTTTGAGTATTATTTAAGTAACTGATGATTGACACAAGAATACTCACTTTGTGCTGCTACCCCCACGACAGCAGCAGCAGTACACCATGCAGCAGGTGAAAGACAGAATGATCACACCCCCTATCACGCTCATTGAGATGATCAGCGCCTCAAAGTTCACTGCACAACAAAAGAAAAGCAATAATATTCCCATCCATGCTAAGTATGTGTACAACAAAAATAGCATGCAACAGAAATTTACACTAATATGTTAACCCATAAAGCCGTGAAAAATGACAGGATGTGGATCGACCATGATATTTCACAGTTGGTGTCTGAATAGCTTGACACCAACCTTTAAATATCATGGTCGATCTGTCTCGAGAACTGTGATACAGACCTCAGATGATAATTTTGTCCTCAGGGAGTAAGGAGTCTAAGAGAACAATCTAGAAAGTGAAACACACAGAAACCTAATTTTAAGCAAAAACAGCAAATACTGCACTGTGTACGTGTATAAAGCTTGCAGTTAACCCACTACATCCTGAAACTGACATGTTAAAGTTTCTTATTTATTGTCCTATGAAGGCTACATGACAGATTAGGAGATAGATCAACCATTTTAGTTCAAGGCTGGTGCCAGAATAGCTTGGTGCCTCAGGCAAGCTATTCTAGCATCACCCTTGAACTATCATAGTCAAATGTATTTCAAGCCAGAGCGTATCGGGCTGAAAAAGGTTAAATATCTGCATAGCCCATGGCAAAGAGCATCACATATAAACACATTTTCACATGTGCACTTGCAGCCACAGGGCTCATGGGCAAATATGCCCTTTGCTGACTGAAATTAGCTCTCGAAATGTTCCTCAAAGTGAGGGTGTTACATGCAGAACTTAATGGCTTGTGCACACAACCACAGGTATTGTTAACAGGACTAGCGGTTGCATGCACAAGGGGGCTTGGGCTTGAGCAAACTCAACTATATATAAAGACTGTGAAGTAAAAATGGGGAAAAGAAGACAACTCACTCCAGCAAACTCCCCATCGTGCTTGATCAAGGGCACAAATGCTGGTGGGCAGAATCTTCGAAAGTGGATATAGTGTACAGCTGCTGTCACTTTTGCACCATACGCACTGGACAACACACATGACAGGTGCATCTTCAAACTTACATTTTATGGAAACGTAGAAACCCCAGTAGCAAAACGTGTTCAGGCCCACAACGGCCGTAGTGGGCCCGCGCACATCTTTGCTTAATGGGAAGTATGTAATTGTAACTACACTTACAGTAGAACATGCTATTGATCACATCAGTTTGCCTTACTGCTGTGATCAGGCCTGAACTCTTTTAATCCAACGGTCGTAGGTGTTACCTGACGACTATGCACCACGTGCAGAAAACAGACTGACCGTGATAATTCAAGGGTGGTGCCAGATTAGTTTGGTGCCTTGAGGCACCAAGCTAACCTGGCACTACCCTTGAATTATCATGATCAATCCAGCTCCTGCTGTAGGGTGTTGGGGCTAAATGGGTTAAAGCCATCTGCTCTAGGATAGTTGGATTGCTCAAATTTGTTGATACATACAACAGATTTTCAATGTGGTTTTGCCTCAACTAAGACTTTTCTTTTTTTCTGTTCACAATCCATGCAAGCAGGCACACACAACAGAGGTTTTCTACTGCCTCTAGGCAAGTCAGTGGAACTCCACTACATATAAATGAGAAGGAAAGCAGAAAAGTCTTTCACTTTTGCGACATCTTACTCCATATATATATATATATATATATATATATATATATATATATATATATATATATATATATATATATATATATATATATATATATAATATGTAAAGTAAGCCCTTTTATGTTTTGTCCAGCATTATCGTAAGACATACTAAAAACATTTATAAATGAGATACACTGCACTGCAGATATTAGCCTTTTACTGTCTGAGCAGGTCACCTTAAATGAGAGGGAGGAAGGAGAGAGCATATCACCCATGGTGCAATCCCGAGCACGGAGAGAGGCAAAATGTGTTGCATATTTTCTTACATCTTAGCGTTTTATCTCAGCAAAACAGGTGATGTGTACAGTGTGTCGTTGTGAGTACCTACTGTTAATAGATTGTGGTCAATTAAAAACTAAATGAAGTCGTTCATTTTCCTAACCTACCAATACCACCAAATGTTTGATGTTGTGATTTCTTTACTTACAGTCACAAAATTAACCTATTTAAGCTCGCAGCCAGATTTTCCAAATTTTGAAGGTGTCATCTAACAACTATGTGCCAGTTGCAGGAGATGGACTGACCATGATAGTTCAAGGGTAATGCCAGATTAGTTTGGCACCTGAGGGCACCAAGCTAATCTGACACTACCCTTGAATTGTCATGGTCAATCCATATCCTGCTGTAGGGTGTTGGGGTTAAATGGGTTAATAGGTCAAGTGACTGATCTGGACATGCATCAATCTCATTCAATTACACTCACAAAGGCACGTATGTAGTAAGTACATCAGCCCCTCAATCTGCAGGGGCACATGTCAGTCAAGCCAGCTATCTACCTATATCCCGTAGTTTTTCCACCCGTTGGGGCACCACTGATGACTTGGCAACCAGCTCCCTCCATTCCTCTCTGTTTTCTACCATTCTTAGCGTATCGCCTAGCTTCAGTCTGTCCACTCTGCGATATTGTCCTCCCATCTTTTCCTCTGTCTTCCTCTCCTTCGTCCTCATTGCACTGTGCCTTGCAGGATTGTTTTGGCAAGCCCTGCTGAACGCGTGACATGCCCATACCACTTCAGTTTGTGTTTTTTTCACAATGGCTAATAGGTCTTCGTTGAGGCGCATCCCCTGGGTGGTGGGGGTCCCTCGCGAGAGGGGTGCACCGAATGAAATAAGGTGCCGTGAACCAACATGGTCTAAGGGAAGGTGACCCCGACAGAAAACCCCTGGTCCTCTTAGTAAGGGGGTTGGGCGTGGGGGTAGCTTCCCCACCCTGCAAATAAGGAAATAGCTACAAAAACGCCGACAAAAAGACAAACAGCAATTTCTTTCCTGGAGGAGGAAGGTTCTTCTACCAGAAGATCTATGACGTCCTGTGGTGAAAGCCGGAAGTCTTCGGAAGCCACAGGACCGAGCCGCCTCTCTCTATCCAGGGACACAACCATGGGCACATGGAATGTCAAGACCATGTACCAGAGCGGCAAGGCCGCCCAGATAGCAGCGGAAATGCACAAGTACAACCTTTCCCTGCTAGGTATCAGTGAAGCCAGATGGACGCAGTCTGGCCAGAAAAGGCTGTTAAGTGGGGAGATGATTCTGTGTTCAGGTCATGAAGAGGAGAATGCCCCCCATACAGAAGGAGTAGCATTCATGCTGTCACCAGTGGCACAGAGAGCGCTGATGGGCTGGGAACCTCTTGGGCCAAGAATTATCACAGCAGCCTTTAGAACCAAGAAAAATTGATTGATTGATTGTACATTGCTTAACGTCCCGACAGCAACAAGGCTTTCTCAGGACGTGCCTGCACTGCTTGTGAAAAAAAAAAAATAAACAGAAAATTGAATGTATGTCGCCAGCCGGTCAAATACGTTACATAAACCTACAACATGGGGCCTAAATAAAGCTAAGACCATTTAGCAGCACACATCCAATATCAAGAGCTACAGGCAGTGCAGACAGTAGGGAGAGTTTTAAAAAGGCAAATACAGGTGAATGGACAAAGGGTAGACAGAAACACATGCCCCAGAATAGAGAGAAAAACCCACCCTGTGGGGCTGACCAGGGTGACCCTGGGAACTAAAAAATACCTAACCCCACCCAAGTCCCCCAAGGCAGACCCGGGTGGGGTAGAACCAAGAAAAAGATCAAGCTGAATGTCATCCAGTGTTATGCGCCCACTAATGACAGTGATGAGGAAGAGAAACAAGAGTTCTATGACCGACTCCAGAGTGCTGTGGACAAATGTGCAGAGCGAGACATCACCATTGTCATGGGCCATTTTAATGCCAAAATAGGGGAGGACAACACCGGATATGCCTCGCGCTGGGACCATATGGCGTTGAGGCGCGTCCCCTGGGTGGTGGATAGGGGTGCACCGAATGAAATAAGGTGCCGTGAACCAACATGGTCTAAGGGAAGGTGACCCCGACAGAAAACCCCTGGTCCTCCTAGTAAGGGGGTTGGGCGTGGGGGTAGCTTCCCCACCCTGCAAAAAAGGAAATAGCTACAAAAACGCCGATGAAAAGACTAACAGTAATTCCTTTCCTGGAGGAGGAAGGTTCTTCTACCAGAAGACTTATGACGTCCTGTGGTGAAAGCCGGAAGTCTTCGGAAGCCACAGGACCGAGCCGCCTCTCTCTATCCAGGGATACAACCTGTCATGTCATGGAACCCCCAGGGAAAGAGGAAAAGAGGTAGGCCGAGAAACTCCTGGCGTCGAGACCTCCAAGCAGACATCAAGAAACTGGGAACCACCTGGAGTAGAATCAAAGGAGAAGCACAGGACATGAGTTGCTGGAGGTCTCTCGTCGACGGCCTATACCCGGGTAGGGGTGACAGGCGTAAGTAAGTAAGCAAGTAACACCGGATATGAAGAGGTGATGGGGAGTCAGGGACTAGGGGAGATGAGTGAAAACGGGGAGAGGTTTGTAGACTTTTGTGCTCTAAACAGACTTGTCACTGGAGGAAGCATCTTCCCACACAGAAGAATACACAAAGCAACTTCGGTCTCACCTGACCATACTACAGAGAACCAAATAGACCATATCTGCATTAGCAAGAAATTTAAAAGATCCCTTCAAGATGTTCAAGTGAGGAGGGGAGCAGATGTCACCTCAGACCACCATCTGCTTACCTTAAGAATAAAGCTCAAGTTAAAGAAAAGCCGCACAGAGACAACAACAAGGCAGTGCTATAATGTAGGCCTCCTGAGAGAGACTGGAGTGAGAGAAGAGTTCAAACTGGTGCTGTCCAACCGGTTTCAAGCGCTACAGGAGCTAGTAAATGAAGAAGAGGCGGTCACCACAGAGCAGCAGTGGAAGGCAGTTAGAGAGGCGCTGAACTCAACCTGCAAAGACACTGCAGGGTTCAGGAAACACCATCACAAGGACTGGCTGTCGGCACAGACCTTGAAGAACACGAAGACAGAAGTGAGGAAGCAGAACAAAGCAGTTGTCAACAACAGTCACACGAGAGCAGCCAAAGCAAGGGCACAGGAGGAATACTCGGAAGCCAACCGCAAGGTGAAGAGGAGTACACTGTATCAGGGCTGACAAGAGGGCCTACACAGACAGCCTGGCAGCAGAGGCAGAAAAGGCAGCAGGCAGCGCCAACATGAAACAGCTCTATGACATTACCAGAAGATTCTCGGGCAAGTATGGCCATACAGAAAGACCAGTAAAAGACAAAGAAGGCAAGCGTATTGCAGACAGAGCAGACCAACTCAACAGATGGGCCGAGTATTTTGAAGAGTTACTGAACAGACCCAGCCCACCCGATCCCCCAGACATCCAGCCAGCAGAGACCGACCTACCCATCAGCTGTGACAGACCCAGCTGGGAAGAGATCAGAAGAGCAGTGGCATTTTTGAAGGACGGCAAAGCAGCAGGGCCAGATGGCATCCCAGCGGAGTCTCTGAAAGCAGACCTAGAGACAACAGTAGAGATGCTGCACCCACTGTTTGGAAAGATCTGGGAAGAGGAGGTGATGCTGACTGACTGGAAGGAGGGGTACCTTCTTCTTCTTCTTCTCGAACGCCGTCACACTTGGAGTTTGGCTCTCAAAATGAAATCTGTGGTCTTCTGTAGCGCCTCCACAGGCCCGTACAGTTTCTCTTGTAGAGTGGCGGGCTTCGGCCATACCTCCTCCCTCAGCGGCTGGTGGTTCCCACAGTCCTGGAGGATGTGCTCTGCGGTCTGCTCTGCTTCTCCACAAGGGCACAGGGGAGATGGCACGAGGTGGAAGCGTCTGTGCAGGTGGAAATTGAGTCGGTTGTGCCCGGTCCTCAGACGAAAGATGGTCACCTGCTCTTGTCTGGACAGCTGATGGTAACTGTCTAGGGGCCGTTGTGGTGGTCTGTACACAGACTTAATGATGGTCTTCATCTCTGTGAAGCTGACTCCATTTTCATCTTGTTCTTTCTCTGCGCCCACTTCTTCAACAGGATCATCCTGGAGAGAATGAAGAGCTCCGTTGACCCCCAGCTGAGAGACCAGCAAGCAGGATTCAGGAAAAACTGATCATGTACAGACCAGATCGCCACTCTCCGCATCATCGTGGAACAGTCTCTGGAGTGGAGCTCCCCGCTGTACGTCAACTGTGTGGATTATGAGAAAGCATTTGACAGCGTGAACCTAGAGACTCTGTGGAAACTCCTACGACACTATGGTGTACCCACAAAGCTCGTCCGCCTGATCAAGAGCAGCTACGATGGCATGACATGTCGTGTGATCCACGAAAGGCAGTTCACCAGGGAGCTCCAGGTCAGAACCGGGGTCAGGCAGGGGTGTTTGCTGTCTCAATTCCTCTTCCTACTGGCCATAGACTGGGTCATGAAGAGGACCACAGAGCACAGACGAAGTGGAATACAGTGAACACAGCTTGACGACCTCGATTTTGCAGACGACTTGGCTTTACTGTCCCACACTCATCAACAAATTCAGGACAAGACCACGAGGCTTACTGACATCTCGTCCCAAGTGGGCCTCACCATCCACAAACAGAAAACAAAGACAATGAGGCTGAACGCAACCAGGGAAGAACCAGTCTTGCTTGCTGGCACCCCGTTGGAGGAGGTGGAGTCCTTCATCTATCTCAGGAGCATCATAGACAAAAAAGGCGGCACAGATGCAGATGTCAGAGCACGAATCGGTAAAGCCAGAGCAGCCTTTCTCCAGTTGAAAAAAGTGTGGAGTTCCAGAGAGCTGTCACAACACACCAAAGTCCGGATTTTCAACTCCAATGTAAAAGCAGTTCTCCTATATGGAGCAGAGACTTGGAGATTGACAAAAACCACAGTCAACAGAGTACAGATCTTCATAAACAGTTGCCTTAGAAGAATTTTGAAAATCCACTGGCCAGAGAAGATGAGCAATGTCAGACTCTGGGAGAGAACAGAGCAGATAACAGCAGAGAATGAAATTGGGCGAAGAAGATGGGGATGGATTGGTCACAGCCTGAGAAAGCCAGCTTCCAGTATCACTAGGCAGGCATTGTCATGGAACCCACAGGGAAAGAGGAAAAGAGGCAGGCCGAGAAACACCTGGCGTCGAGACCTCCAAGCAGACATCAAGAGACTAGGAACCACCTGGAGTAAAATCAAAGGAGAAGCACAGGACAGGAGTCGCTGGAGGTCTCTCGTCAACGGCCTATACCCGGGGAGGGGTGACAGGCGTAAGTAAGTAAATCTTGGCTTGACTTCGCGAATGAAGATTTTATAGGAGTTGCCCACGACGTCTGCAGGCTTGTTCGTGGCTGCGGAGGCCAATCCGGGACAGGCAGGTTCGACCGCAGTGGCTGCAGGGAAGGTATGGCCAGGGTTCTGAGCTGCGGCATCTCTGTTTTTTCTCCTGAGCCGCTTGTCCTTAAGGCTAGCTCTGCGAGAGTCCTCAAAGGAGACAGCTGCCTTGTAAATGGTGGAGCGCTAGGTGTCACAGTCCACAGCAAGCAAGGACCACTGGTGGTGGTCGATTTGGCAGGCACTAAGTGACTTCTTGAGACAGTCTTTGTATCTCTTCTTTGGTGCCCCTCTGTCACGGTGTCCAGTAGCAAGCTCGCCGAACAGGGTGATCTTTGGTAGGCGATGATCCTCCATCCTGGAGACATGCCCCGCCCAGCGGAGCTGTGTCCGCAGCAGCAAGGCCTCGATCCTCTCACAGTTTCAGCCTGTTCAAGGACCTCGACGTTGGTGATATAGTCACTCCAGTGAATGCCCAGGATGGTACGCAGGCAGCGCTGGTGGAAACGTTCGAGGAGTCGTAGTTGGCTGCGGTAGAGGGCCCAGGACTCGGAACCATACAACAGGGTGGTGAGGACCACAGCTCTGTACACGCTGATCTGGGTGCCTGTTTTCAGCTGTTGATTGTGCCACACCCGCTTGAAAAGTCGCCCGAAAGCGCTGTTCGCTTTTGCCAGCCTGCTGTCAAGCTCCCTGTCCAGCTTGGCGTCCGACGTGATAATGCAGCCAAGGTAAGTAAACTGGTGCACTGACTTTAGTTCAGACTCGCCGATGGTGATGTGAGGAGGGCGATACACTGTCTTGGGTGCCGGCTGATGGAGGACCTCTGTCTTTTTCAGACTGACCTCGAGTCCAAAGAGCTGGGCAGCATCTGCGAAGCAGGACGTGATGCGCTGCAGGGCTCTCTCTGTGTGTGCAACGAGGGCAGCATCATCAGCAAAACGCAGCTCACGAATCAGTTGGTCTAGGGTTTTCGTGTGGGCCTGCAGTCGTCTGAGGTTGAACAGGCTGCCATCAAGACGATACCTGATGTACACTGCATCATCATCATCGAGGTCCACTGTGGCCTGCTTCAACATCATGCTAAAAAATATGGTGAAGAGGGTCGGTGCCAGCACGCAGCCCTGCTTTACGCCGTTGAGAATAGGGAATGGTTCTGAGAGAACATTGTTGAGTCTGACCTGGCCTTGCTGGTCCTCGTGTAGCTGGATAATCATGCTGAAGAACTTTGGGGGACAGCCAAGTCGCTCCAGGATCTGCCACATGCCTTGCCTGCTCACAGTGTCGAACGCTTTTGTTAGGTCGACAAACATTACATACAGCCCTCTGTTCTGCTCGCGCCACTTCTCCTGAAGCTGTCTCAGCACAAAGACCATATCGGTGGTGCTCCTGTTTGCTTTGAAGCCATACTGGCCTTCTGGGAGGTGGTCTTCAGCGATGGCAGGTACCAGCCGATTCAGGAGCAGCCTTGCAAGAATTTTCCCAGCAATGGACAGCAGGGTAATTCCCCGATAGTTGGAACGGTCTGACTTCTCGCCTTTGTTCTTGTACAGGGTGATAACGACAGCATCACGGAGATCCTTTGGTAGTGTTCCTTCCTCCCAGCAGCAGAGAAAGAGGTCATGGAGCTTGTTGTGCAGTGCTGTGCCTCCATGTTTCCAGATCTCTGGTGGTATTCCATCAATGCCTGCTGCTTTGCCACTCTTGAGCTGGTGGATGGCTGTGAGGGTCTCTTCAGCGGTGGGCGGTTCGTTCAATTCAACCTTTACTGGGAGTTGTGGGATTTGTAGGACGACTGCTTCTTGAACAGTGCGCTCAGCGCTGAAAAGGCTCTGAAAGTACTCCGACCAGCGGTTCAAGATGGAGGTATCATCTGTGAGGAGTGCCTGTCCATCAGCGCTTCGCAGGGGACTTTGTACCAGGTGTCTGGGGCCATACACTGCTTTCAGTGCTTCATAGAAGCCCCTGTAGTCACCATTGTCAGCACAAAGCTGGGTCCTCTGTGCAAGTCTGGTCCACCACTCATTCTGGAGATCTCTGAGCTTGCGCTGGAGACTGCTGCAGACGAGGCGGAAGGCAGACTTCTTCACAGGGCAGGAAGGCTGGGCTAGGTGGGCCTGATGGGCAGCTCTTTTTTTTGCTAGGGGTTCCTGGATCTCTACATCATTCTCGTCAAACCAGTCTTTGTTCTTCTTTCTAGCGAAACCCAGGACTTCTGCAGAGGATTTTGCAATAGCAGTTTTCAGTTGTTCCCAAAGTGTTTCAGGGGAGAAGTCTGCTGGGTCCGCTGTGTCTTTGAGCCTGCGCTGTAAATCTGTCTGAAAGGCAGCTTTCACGTCGTCACGCTGAAGGCTGGCAACATCAGGCTTTTTCTTGGGGGGCCCCCATTTCTTGGGTTTTGGCTTGACATGGAGCCTGAGTTTGCAGCGGACAAGACGGTCAGTGTGGCACTCTGCGCTGGGCATCACTCTGGTGAGGAGGACGTCACTGCGGTCCCTCTGACGCACTAGGACATAGTCGATAAGGTGCCAGTGTTTGGAGCGAGGATGCATCCAGGTGGTCTTTCGACTGTCCTTTTGCTGAAAAGTAGTGTTGGTGATGACCAGTTGCTGCTCTGCACAGAACTCCAACAGTAGGCGGCCATTGTCATTGCAGTTCCCGACGCCATGCTTGCCGAGGACTCCTTTCCAGGCTTCAGAGTCCTGGCCCACTCTGGTGTTGAAGTCGCCAAGGATGATGACTTTGTCGTCTGCAGGGGTGCTCTGTATGAGGCTGCGCAGGTCAGTGTAAAACTTGTCCTTTTCAGCAGGCTCTGCCAGGAGGGTTGTGGAGTACACACTGAGAAGGGTGACGTGTTGCTGGTGTCTCAGTGGGAGGCGCATGGACATGATGCGGTCTGAGTGACCCGTTGGTAGGTTTTCCAGCTTAGTCGCAATGGAGGTCTTGACCATGAAACCCACGCCTGAGAGCCGTCTTTCTGATTCAGGCCTGCCTGACCAGTAGAGGGTGTACCCAGGGCCAAGTTCTTGGAGGCTGCCTTCGTCCGGAAAACGTACTTCACTGAGCGCGGCGATGTCGATGTTTAACCTCCGCAATTCATGGGCAAAGAGGGCGGAGCGACGTTCAGGGCGTCCGCTGTCTGCTTTGTCGAGCATGGTTCGGATGTTCCAGCATGCTACGTTGAGTCCGGTCGTGGTCGTCATGAGAGTGGATCCATTGTTTTTTCTTGTTTTCTGACCGCATGAGAAGATGCCCGTTGACCGCGGCTAGCCAACTGGGGTTGCGAGGGGACGAGCTTTGGTTAGGCCACCTTTTCTAGGTCCCTCTCCGTGTGGAGCAAGCAGTGCTGTGCCTAGAGAAGGCTGCTTGGTCGTTCAGGGTGTGCCGAGTGATGTTGTCATCCCCAGGTCAACATCAGGCAACCAATATCCTGAACCGCAATCCTGGACAGTATTTCTGGTTTTGATCCCTCATCTGTCACCCAGCACCCAGGGTGTAAAGAGAGAGAGAGAGAGAGAGAGAGAGAGAGAGAGAGAGAGAGAGAGAGAGAGAGAGACAGAGAGAGAGAGACAGAGAGAGAGAGAGGTATCATTTTCTGTTGCCTTAGTCCAATACGGCCACAGTTGATTATCTGACTGCACAGTGAACCAACTTGAAATAAGAGATGTGTATACTTATACACAGATAACATGACGTGTTGCTGGCCACTCAGACAATGTGAGAGACCTGATGAGTCACTCAACACAGCATGTCGCCAATAGCACATCCATCATTGTCAGAATATGGTGCCTAATTGTCAGTGTGTGGTGGCTGGTGAGTTGGTGAGTGGTCAGTGACTTATGTGTGATGACCTAACCTCGCCTGAGTGGATGTGGTCATAAATTGCAGGTATTTGGGTTTTTTGGGCTCCCATACATCATAATGGCCATAGACTGGGTCATGAAGATGACCACAGAGCACAGACGAAGTGGAATACAGTGGACACTGTGGACACAGCTTGACGACCTCGATTTTGCAGACGACTTGGCATTACTGTCCCACACTCATCAACAAATGCAGGACAAGACCACGAGGCTTGCTGACATCTCGTCCAAAGTGGGCCTCACCATNTTCACAAACAGAAAACAAAGACAACAGACCTGCCTACCCCTCAGTCATAGTATGTGTAGTTTCGGGTGTTCAAAATTAGGCAAATGTGTAGTTTGGCTGCTGGGTGTGTAGTTTTTCACGTGGATCAATCGCAACACTCAAAACAGAACAAAAAATACAATACTACACGTACAAGCTTGACAATTTAAAATCCACACAAAATAGTGATGAAACTGTTGTTTTTTTAAATGGTAAATAGGCTGTTATATTATTATACAATTGTCTTACAATATATATCATACATTTCCTTCTGACAAAATGCAAACAATATTACAAACAAACAAAAAAGATATGCAAAGCCAGGTAATCAGGCATATATGTCAAATATAGCAAGAAATGTTATGCTGCAGTAAATCGACACACTGTTGAGACGAGTTCATTTTTTCACTGCCTTCAAGCTTTTTGAGTAGGCACTTTTCAGAGTGTCAAGGGTGTCGTTTGTCATATCTCGAACAGCTGCAGCTGGTCCAAGGGGGTTCGACTTCAAAACAAGCAGGCTTTCTAGTGTGTCGTCTGATAGACTGGCTCTCTGGGCTGTTCGGTTTTTCCTCACACAAGAAAACACTCTTTCGCAGTGGGCGCTGCTGTGGGGGATGGTCAAGATGCCCCTCATTACCATGGAGAGCTCCTGCAGACTCATTTCGCCTTCCTGGACAAGGTTGCCAATGTTTACCCATGTCTGGTCAATGCGTTCTGCCACACAGGATGACACATCTCTTCCTTGATAGGAGGAGAATTGCTCTGTGATGTCATTGACTGTAGATCCATGAGGCAGCAGACTTGGAAATCTGGTCAGGAAATACCTTACACTTTGCACAGAGGCATCATCTTGGTTTGCCACATCAACAATCTCAGCATGTGCCAGTAATGGGTCACCAAGAGGCAAGTGTGACTGCAGATAATCTGCCAGGTCTCGAAAGTAGACCTTCACCTGTCTGAAGAATTCCTCGATCCTACTATCTTTGAGATGGTGTTCCTCTTTCTTTTCCAAGAAGTTCCGGGCCTCTTCCCCAATGCCGAGCTGATTGTTGGGCAGGATATGGTAGGGAAGCTTGTATTCTACCTCCTGGACAGGCTTGTTCTTCCTGGCGACAGGCTTGACAAATCTGCAGAAAATATTTCTCAGCAGGGCCTCCATCCCTTTTTTCAGTTTATGTATCTTGGGTTCATCAGACTGGAAGCCAAGCAAAAACTGATCAAAGACCTCCACAGTGTAGGCAAGAAAGAGGCAATACAAACGGTTGGTTGGGGAGCGGACAAAACTGAAAATGTTATCCACTTTGCTGACAGCATAGCTGGATGTTGTCTTGGAACTTTTGGCAGTTTGGGCATCTTTTTCTTCTTTAAAAAACTCCTTCAGTGCATCCCAGTTCTCTAGCAATCTTCGAACACATCTGCAACAAAGATTTAAAAAAACAAACTATGACATTATAAAATCAGTTGGACTTCCATTACGCTATGACCATTGACACAAGGAGCATTGCCATTGGGTTAACATTAATGATCCTGCAGCAAATTAAAAATGATTTCCCTGACAAGTTCTTACCTCCCAATGCTGAGCCAGCGAGTACAGCAATGCTTGAGGATTTTTCGCATCTCCACACCATAAAGCTCCTGAGCTCCTTTGAATCGTGACTTGCGTTCACAGCTCTTATCGAAGAAGTAGTAGAGGTCGGTCAGTGCTGACTCGATCGGAGGCAGGACCTTTGCAGCCTGTTTTGCTCCATTGTGGACAATGTGCAGTGTGCAGCCAGCCAGGAATACCTTTTAAACAAGAGATTGAGTCTTTCAGTCTAAATCTACTATTGGGTCAGTGAGGTACACAATGAAAAAACATGTTTTCAAATCAACAAAGAAACTAAGGACAAACTTTATCTGTATCACCTGCATAAACTTAAATGTCTCATACCTTTTCTTGTTTGCCTTTCACAAAGGCCAGCACTCCCTTCTTCCAACCAGTCATGACGTTGGCGTTGTCACACCCGAGACTCAAACAGTTCTCCCAAGGAATGGCTCTTTCCTTGAATTCAGCATCTATCAAGTTGAAGATATTCTCTCCTGAAAATGACAGGTTAATTTTACACTACTTTAAAGACAAAAGGCAAAAATAAATACAGTCAAACACATTTTGCCCAGATAATGAGATATCAACATTCAATTCTTAAAGATGCGGATATCAGAAAACTATCACTTGAGACAGAGTTATTGCCAAAAGTATATCTGAATTTGAATGCATAACTTCCACATTTACTTTAAAATTTGATGCATGCTAAGCGTTCGTGTTTCTTTACACTTTCCTCTCACTAAGTATCTTTCAATCAACTGAGGACAGCTAAAAAATAATTAACACTTCATTTAGACCTAAAGAAAGAATTAAAAACTGCAACCTAATGAATAAGTCACTCCTTTCTACCTTTTTTAAATTATTAAATTACCTGTAGCAGATCCATTCAACACAGGAACACCAAGGAGTTCTGACATCACAAGGCCTGTAGCTGTGTTGACAGTCCTGATTACAAGGGGAAATTGCTTTCCATCTGCATCATTGGATCCATCTGTAGAAACAGTAAATGATCCTGTTTTCATCCTTTCCTGCAAAGAAGTCTTGGTCTGTTCTGCCATCTCCTTGATGATAGCGGTTGCCTTTGACCTGCCACACTGGACACCTGTGAAAGCAAATCTATATCGTATATCAAAATATGATTGGCAGTGGCAACCACTTGTTAACTTAAGGTAACCTGTACGCCCCTATTTTATATTGGGCGGAGGGGGGAGCTTATACATTACAATCCACTAAAACAAAAATCTTTAACACCATAAATTGATAATATGTGAAACGACAGCAACTGTGCGGACCCACAACATAGATAAAACTTTGTTAGGTAGCAATTTGATACAGTGATAGTGCTACATTATCCATAAGTTTAACATTTATCCATTACGTTGTAACCCCACCACACTGGCAACAGCAAGAAAAACAGCATGCAAGGAAAAGAGAAAGAAAGTTAAACCACTAAAAAAAAAAAAAATTAAAAAGAAATTAAAAAAAATTATTATCACTTCTTTTTTTTAAAAAAATAAATAAGTATAAAATGTGTTGTTGCCATATCTCTATTTTCAAAATCTGAAACCTTCATGTCGAAACAATAACTATTGCATGAATAGCAGACCCATATAAAGTAAATAAAGAAAGAAAGGACATTTACAAAGGCCTCACAGCCTATTTTGTTATCACACTACTACTACAATTATTAATAATAAAATAAAAATAAAGTTGCCTACCTGCTGCAATTTTGGAGTCAGGAAATCCCACCTTTACCCATTCGTTCAGTTTGTCAGCAGTTGCAATCGAAAGGTTCGAGTCGGCGATAATGTGACAGATCATTGCCTCTGCCCTGGTCACAGATCGCTCAAAAGTGAGCTTTGCTTCATCTTTCCCTTCATCAATTCTCTCCTTCACAAAACAGTCCATTTTTTTCTGCTTCGGCCAGCTTTTCTCAAACTCCTTATGAGAAACACTTTTGATGTGGCGACTACAGTCGTAAAGCCCACTGTGTTTCACAGAAAAATCTGAGATGCACACGGTGCAGTGAGCGAAATGCTTTCCCTTCTTTGAAGAAATAAGGCAAGGATATTCTTCATGGTACTTTTGAAGAAACACTTGGCTTGCAGCTTGATTAAATTTCTTCTTCTTACTGGGCGGCGTTTCCTTCAAGTCCTTTTCTTCACTCGAATCTAGTGTGTTCATCTCAATCGCTCTCCGTTTTTCGGCCATTGTTTTCACATTGAAGTAACTCGTTCAATAAGACTCGCGCGGTCGTTGTACTACCACTTCCGGGCGCTCCACCGGTTCTTAAAAAGTACGGACCGGAACTCACTCGCGCTTTCTCCATTTCGAAAAATGATGGATTTAAAAAATGTGTAGCGAAATAATACATTTTGCGTATTTTGAGGCGAGCATGCGTAGTTGCGTAATTTGGGGGCCGAATTCGTAGTTTACTACGCTCAATGTGTAGTGTAGGCAGGTCTGAGACAATGAGGCTGAACGCAACCAGGGAAGAACCAGTCTTGCTTGCTGGCACCCCGTTGGAGGAGGTGGAGTCCTTCACCTATCTCGGGAGCATCATAGACAAAAAAGGCGGCACTGATGCAGATGTCAGAGCACGAATCGGTAAAGCCAGAGCAGCCTTTCTCCAGTTGAAAAAAGTGTGGAGTTCCAGAGAGCTGTCACAACACACCAAAGTCCGGATTTTCAACTCCAATGTAAAAGCAGTTCTCCTATATGGAGCAGAGACATGGAGATTCACAAAAACCACAGTCAACAGAGTACAGACCTTCATGAACAGTTGCCTTAGAAGAATTTTGAAAATCCACTGGCCAGAGAAGATCAGCAACGTCAGACTCTGGGAGAGAACAGAGCAGATAACAGCAGAGAATGAAATTGGGCGAAGAAGATGGGGATGGATCGGTCACAGTCTGAGAAAGCCAGCTTCCAGTATCACTAGGCAGGCATTGTCATGGAACCCCCAGGGAAAGAGGAAAAGAGGTAGGCCGAGAAACTCCTGGCGTCGAGACCTCCAAGCAGACATCAAGAGACTGGGAACCACCTGGAGTAGAATCGAAGGAAAAGCACAGGACAGGAGTTGCTGGAGGTCTCTCGTCGACGGCCTATACCCGGGTAGGGGTGACAGGCATAAGTAAGTAAGTAAGTATACATCATACACTGAATAATGACCGCACTCCGCAGGTGATCAGAAAATCAAGGTAGATTTATATTACTTTACAGTACACACTGTCCATGCAATGAAAATGTGGCCATTCAAAGACAGGTAGCTGTAAAATTGAGTGACCACCCACATCAGGTTCTAATGTACCATAATCAAAATCCCATTTCTAAAATCACACAAATGCAAAATGTATACAAATGCTAAAAGAAAGCTAGTAGTAGTACATGAAAGAAGTCAAGTAATCTCTCCATGCAATATGTTTTTATATTAAACAATGTGAAATTAAAATAACAATAATAATTAGGTCAATAATAATAATCAGTAAATGAAGAAGGATGAAACTGAAAGTGAAAGTTGAAACCATTTGGAGCAGATCTAAGAGCAACTGTAAATCAATGGTTCTGATTACAACTCTTTGAAACACTGGCACAGAGAGAGAGAGAGAGAGAGAGAGAGAGAGAGAGAGAGAGAGAGAGAGAGAGAGAGAGAGAGAGAGAATGAACTTACTTTCGCACCAGCAACACCCAGGCAATCATCACACGATTTGTTGTGCTGCTGACACACTGAAACAAAAATGTCCACCAACGAAATGTAAAAAGTGCATACATGTTTTCTATTTGCACTGCAGCAGGCATGACATGCAAAACATTTAAAACTGAACAACTTTCCTTTATACTTCCTGGTAGTAGTACTAGTAGTTCATTTGTATAATAATAATTTGTAATCAATGTAAACACAAAGCAAACGCTTGTCTCTACAAGGCTCTAATCCATCCAGCCCATACACGCACAGCAGCTGAAACAAGATATGATTCAACCACGACTGATAGTTCCAGGGTCGTGTCAGAAGAATATATTTTAGCACCATCCTGATAGTTCAAGGGTTGTCAAAAGTATACATAGTTAGCACGATCCTGAAACTACTGAAAGTAAACTAGTCAAACTCTGATGAGCTTACAAATATTACATCACATTAAACTTATGTCCATTTGTGTTTAATAGATGTATATATGTGTCTGAGCGTACTTACATTCGGTAGGTGAAACTGTGGTAGTAGGGCCGGTGGGGCCTGAAGTAGCCGGGGCTTGCGTGGTCGGTTTCGCAGTTGTGGGGGGTGGTGACAGAGTTGTATTTTGCGTTGTAGTCTGGCATGATATCTCTCCCACAAATGCCACAGTTATGGCCAACGCGAACCACTTCCACATTCTCGAACCCATTGTCTCAGTTATGAACTGTTTGTGCGCAAAGTACACGCGGAAATACTGTTTTGACACACTTTTTGTGGTAAGTCAACTTCGCGTGATGGTGGTTGTTGATCTCTGACGTCAGTTCCTTTTCATAGTTCATCTTCTTACTGCAAAATATAAAATAAGTGAACGAACGTGTGGTGGCCGGGCTTCTCAGTGAGAACCCCCAATTCTCGATCAAGAAAAGCAGGAACTAAATTTACGACATAGTAAAACCATAATGAACAGAATATAACAGAATAATACAGAGAGGCGCGTTTCCAGCATATCGCTAACACTTTGTCACTGACAGAGAATCTTCACTTACGCGTGACTGACTCTCGGCAGTTGGCGGCACTGATAAAATTCGGCCGAGTCGCCCTACGCATGGAACGCCGCGCCGTTGCCGCCGCCGGAAAAAAAAAAAAAAGAAAAAAAAAAAAAGGCTCACGTCGCACACATGAATAAATCAATCCAGACCAAAAAGGTGACTGCCAAGCGTGTAATATGCAAAGAAGTACCCAACGGAGAAAGAAACACGCTTAGAAAAGACGGGTACAACACAATTTATTAATATTTCGGGTAAATACCCCAGGCCTTTGTCAAAATAGACAAACAAACAAACATAGAGATTAGCCGCTACTGATATCTTCAATGACAGAATGTGGCACATTCTGCCATTGAAGATAAGTAGCGGCTAATCTCTATGTTTGTTTGTTTTTCTATTTTGACAAAGGGTATTTACCCGAAATATTAATAAATTATTGTGTTGTACCCGTCTTTTCTAAGCGTGTTTCTTTCTCCGTTGGGTACTTCTTTGCACACATGAATGTTACAGCCTGATTCTGGCTTGGCCGTATACACAAAGTTTTATGACGCAATTCTCAATTTTGTTGTAGTGACTCACTCATTCCTTTATTCAGTCAGGAAAAAAATAAACACCAGAAGATAGTGGTAGAAAACCCTTTACAAATAACGACGTTTCGGATCAAAGATCCTTCCTCAGGTGACATGGAAACAAACGTAGAACAGAAAAGAACACGACAGAAAGAAAAGACGTCATCCTGTATAGAGAGAATTTAGAATGACGTAAAAAAAAAAAAACCCCACACACACATAATGACGCAAATACACATGCACAAAACACGTAGCACAAAACTTACGTCTATATACATACACGTCACTGCATACATTCGCATTCACTCGTGCCTGCTGCAGCTCACGCACATGCACACACACACACACACACACACACACACACACACACACACACACACACACACACACACACACACACACACACACACACACACACACACTCAAAGGTAGCATCCAGTATCAACAGTGAGGTCAAGTCTGGCACCAACTACCCATCAGGCCGAGCATACATCCCTAGGGGCGAATGTTCAAGCCGCGCGGATGGTAAGTGCCAAGCCTGTCCGCGAAAAAGGATTCTGTCATTTTGCGGCGGATGAAGTGGGATGTATTTTGCCAAAGGATGCGTATGCTGAAATGTGTGAGGCTATGAGGAGGTTCGTTGAAATGACGTCCAACCTGGTTGTTGTATCCGAGGCGGATCGAACGAACATGCTCCTCGCAGCGTTCACTGGGAGTGTACGGTATGTCTCCCCCACATCAGTACAACATCTTTGGGCAGTGAGAACATGAGATGACATAGACAATATCCGATGACTGGCATGTGAATGATCGGTGGACATGAAAAGATGACAGGGGTCCGGTGATGACGGGGGATGTGTTGATGTACGGACATGCTTTGCAGTGTCATGGGTTGCTGACAAGGGTGTGTGCCAGGTGGTAAGGTGTTAGATGCGCGAAGTGAACTGTGAACAAGATGATCGCGTAGGTCACGTTAGTGTCACGTTTGTAAGCGACCAGCGGAGGCTCAGGAAATATGTCTTTCAATACTGTGTCATTCTGAATGATGTGGAAGTTCCTGAGGAGAATGTTTTTGATGGGGATGTTGTGAGGATGATACGTGATACACAGGACCGGCCGGTCCTCTGCAGCACTGTGAGTTTTCTCCCTCAAAGCTTCACTTCTGCTTGTGGCCCCAGCTTTAGAACAAGCGGTGTTGACGATGTCTTGGGGGTATCCCTGGTGTGAGAAGAAAGTGGCCATGGTTTGGGTCTGGTTGGTGAAGTCGTCGTCGCTGCTGCAGATCCGACGGAGTCGCAGAAATTGGGAGAATGGGATACCGTTTTCACTTGGTGGCGGCAGGATGGCTTGATGAAAACTGTAGGTAAGTGTGGGCGTCGGTGGGCTTGTAATGGACGGTAGTATGGAGTTTGTCAGAGTCGGCTTTGGTGGATATTCGGATGTCGAGGAAGGGCACAGACTCCTCGGAAATCTCATGTGTGAATCGGAGAGACGGATGAAACGATGAGATGAAATTGATGAATTGAAGTGTCACGTGTCAGTCATACTTCTTGAGGTGACGCCCAAGCAGTCGTCGATGTAGCGCTTGAAGAGATATGGCAGAGGTCCAGTGTATTGAGTGAAAATCTTCTCCTCCACGTAGCCCACAAACAGACAGGCATAGGAGGGCCCCATTTTAGTGCCATGGCGACTCCTTTTTTCTGTTTGTAGTGCTGACCCATAAATTGAAAGGAGTTCATGGACAGCACCAGTTCGGCTAAGCGGAGGATGGCTGTGGTGTCGATCTTCAGATGATGTTTGCAGATGAAATGTTTCAATGCTATTAGGCCGTCTTCATTGGGGATGTTGGTGTAAAGAGCCTCTATGTCCATAGTGAATAAAATCTTGTGTGTTGCTGCGTCAGGGAAGGTGAAGCGATCCAAAAGGTGAAGGGCGTGGTTAGTATCTTTTACATATGTGGGAAGAGCACGGACCAATGGCTGGAGGATGGAGTCGATGAACTGGGATATCTGTGGGACAAGAGCAAGCCGAAACAATGGGGCGACCCGGTGTGTCTGGTTTGTGGATTCAGTACGAAACAAGTCAGTTCACTTCAAAAGCCAGGTCAGTGCGGCTCGGCCGGCGCCTCGTCAGCGAACTAAACCTGACGTCACACAGAGGCGTGATTTAGTTGTCACCGGCATCCGTCCTTTGTTGTTCAAAGGAATATCTGTGGAATTATTTGCTGAGCCGTAGGTTGTTTGCTTCAACGGCAAAATAGGGGCGGTCCGCCGTGGCGCAGTGGTTAAGGCGCCTGCCACCAATGCAAAGGTGAGAGGTTCGATTCCGAACGGGTTCCGGCGTCGGACTTTTCTCCTCTGGTAAGTGTCACCGTTAATTCGGGCGGACCGTCGAGTCTTTCTCCGGGTACTCCGGTTCTTCCACCCCCCCCCCCCCACCTTCCCCCCCCCCCCCCAACACTTTGGCACCGGTTTCAGGCCACTTTACAAATTTCAAATACAAGCGATCACAAATCTCTGTAACTTCAGTAGCTGAACTGGCCCTTTGTCTTGTACTGTGTTTGTCATAAATGGCGTAAATCCGTGTCTGTTACGTGAGTGTGCGTGTTGGGTTTCAGTTCGCGGCGCTTTGAGTCGATTCGCCCAAAATTGAGAAAACGCGCCTATATAATAACGGTATTATTATTATTATTATTATTATTATTATTATTATTATTATTATTATTATTATTATTATTATTATTATTATAGGAAACTAGTGGTTTAGGACTACAGTCGGAGTCAGACAAGGCTGCTTGCTCTCACCTACTCTTTTCAACTTCTTCCTGGAAAGAATCATGAGACGCTCTGAAAGATCATGAAGGAACGATCAGTATTGCCGGGAGGCAAAACAATCACGAACTTGCGCTTTGCGGACGCCATTGATGGCCTTGCAGGAACAGAGAAGGAGCTAGCTCAGCTGGTGAAAAAGCTGGACAGTACAGCCATTGCATCAGTATGGGATGTGCAGAGAAGACCAAACTGATGACAAATCACCAGTGGCATTGGCACTGACGTCATGATTGGAAGCCAAAAACTGGCGGAAACAGCTAATAAATTCAAATACTTAGGAGCCATTGATGAGGGATCCGCAAAACCAGAAATACTGTCCAGGATTGCGCAGACAACAACAGCACTGACAAGATTGAAGCCCATATGGAAGGACAGAAACATCACGCTCTGCTCCAAGATCAGACTGATGCGCTCCTTGCCTCAGTGTTCTTGTATGCCTGTGACTTGTCATAGACCCTCACAGCAGACCTTGAGAGGAGGATACAAGCCGAAACTATGAGATGTTTTCGTAGGCTGCTTGGCATTTCATACAGAGATCACATCACGAACGAGGAAGTGGGAAGCAGAATCAGGCAAGCCATCGGGCCCTATGAAGAAGACCTATTAGCGATTATGACAAAAACGCAAACTGAAGTGGTATGGGCATGTCACGCGCTCAGCAGGGCTTGCCAAAACAATCCTGCAAGGCACGGTGCAAGGAGGACGAAGGAGAGGAAGATAGAGGAAAAGATGGGAGGACAATATCTCAGAGTGGACAGGACTGAGGCTGGGCGATACGCTAAGAATGGCAGAGAACAGAGAGGAATGGAGGGAGCTGGTTATCAAGTCATCAGTGGTGCCCCAACGGTCGGCAAGACTACGGGATATAGATAGATAGATAGATAGATAGGCTGTTTGACGGTATTTTCCCCCGTTCACTGATTGTGAGTTGGTCGGGTTCAACATTCCGTTTCACTGAGTCCCCGTGGCCGAAAATTCGGCAACGCACTGTGAGAGCGGGTTTACCGCGGTGCCGCTAGTACGTCAGTCACCAAAGACTGTGCACTGTCTTTGACGTCATCAACTTTGGCAGGGCCGAATCAATCAGTTTTCAAGGGGGCGGGGGGGGGGGATGCTCAACTTTTTTTTTTTCTCAATTGCCAGGGTCTAGTATGTAAAAACGCAACCGAAACTGTTCTAGGGGGTGCTGCAATAACATTAAAGGACCCCCCCCCCCCCCCCTCATTCTCGGACCATGTCAGTTGTGACTGACTGGCAGTGAATGATTTTTTTTAAGCGGATGGGGGGGGGGGGGTAGTATCAATGCACCCCCCCCCTGGATCCGGCCCTGTTTGGTGCCATTCCCTTCGTCTATGTTAGGTTCGTTGCGTTTTCGCAGCACTGAGTGTTTTCATAGCGGCATTTCGGTTAG